>CM055817.1:21914357-22271872 GCA_029582265.1 Zoroaster sp. YZ-2022 | reverse complement strand
TACTAAAAAAAAATTATTTCTTAATGGTGCGACTATTCACAGGTCAGTAAGTCTGACCAAGTTCCAATTTTCAATGTAACTTTGACATGTGACCATAAATGACACAGACTCAAGGTTTTAGAATACGTGTATACTATGAAAGTTTAATACATACTTAATACAAAGTTGTTGTTAGTTGTAACGGTTATAATTTAATTTTGCCAATCATGAAAAATTGTTTTGACATTTATTAATATTTTATTAGTAGTATTACTTTCCTTCTGTTTCTCTGAGTTTTGGATGTTGAAGACCTAGCATAGTGACTGGATTGTTCAATTTCTGATAATTACTTAATTCCTATTATTTTGCTGTTATTGCATTTACTACTTTTTTATTGTTGCTGATTCTCAGTTAAATCAAATTGCTTACACTTTTATTGTAATCTACTGAATGACAGGTTTTATAATTCATCTCGTTTCCATATATCATTTTGCTACCAAACCTTGTAAAATTAATATTTCCAAATTGTTTTAAAGTTATAGCCCACCATTTCCAGTCACTGCCATGAGAATTAGAAACCCTAATTCACTGTACTAGTTTATGCAGGTATTCCAGATGAAGATGATCTCGACTTATGCCTCCAGTTTTGCAATTTTCTTAGTTTTCATATTGGTGTGTTAGTACTGGTCGTTATATTATTAAATTCACTATCGAATTTTTGATACAAACGAACAGTGTGTATATTGTCTATTATTGCCATAGTACAGTGTCACTTCTTATCATCAGCCAAAGGTTATGGCCTTGGGTTTGTTTGTTTACATTCAGTAGAGACCTCCCAGGAGAGAAAATTCCAGTTAAATCATTAAATCCGACTGAAATTTCTAATGGGACCCGACTGGGTTATGGGATCCCATTATTTCAATGGGATTCTTATAGGATGTATTAACTGGACCCAACTGGACCTAATGGGATGCATTGGGTTCCTGTTCTCATTTCTTCCAAAGGGAATGTATATGTGTGGTCCAATAAGGATTGTAACTGGACCTAATGGGTTTCTACAGGTTCCCATTAGTTCAATGGGATTCTTATGGGATGTATTAACTGAATTCCATATAATACTCAAGCCTGAGAACCTGTGCACATGTTGTCGCAGTTTTCATGAACTGATGCGACCGCTCAAAAGATGTAAGACCTATGATTTACAAAATTAATTATTACTTTTAGTTATCAAAGATTGTAACTGGACACTAAAGGATATCATCCATTGATTTTTCTGGACAGTATGGTCCAAGTCTTGAAATACTGCATACTGACCTGTTGGTTCTGTGTCTCCCTTGATAAACATTGTGATTGTTGGACTAATGTTTGATATGAGAATTCATGGCAATAGTAGTGATAACAAAAATTATAATCTACTGTTTACTTGGTTAGATGCTTCAAAAATTGGATCATCTCATTTGACTATGATGGCTAATTTAAACTTTGGGATGAGAAGCTTTGTTGAAAGGCTGTGAAGTTTAAAAAGTACATAGCAGGCCTACTTATCAGAAAAAATACATTGATTGTACACATCTACGATAGGAACTAATATTATTATGTGCCATGGAAACATATACTAATGATTAGTACCAAGCTTGAGTATTGTCATTGGCTGTATTCGGATGAAACTTTTCTCTAAAAACTGTTACCTCTGTGCATCTTGATATGACATATTTGAATTGGTCTAATTTAAGATTGAATGTAACCTCTAGTGATTTTCTCTACGTAGACCAAAAATACATCGATGAGTTTATGATGAATTTGTCTAGTGACATAACTGCACAATGAAGTGACTATTTACGTTAATTTTGAGGAATTCTAGGGATAAAAGTATGTACATGATATGAAACATGTAGGAAATAACACCACAGTTAAATTCATGATAGCATAATGTTAGCTACTGTGCCATGTGACATCAGAAGCTAAGATTCATATATACTAGCCTGTATTTTATCTAGATCGCAGTTTAGGTGCTGATGCCTTTTTCCCACATCCTGTGCTCAACTTACACTTGATGGCAGAAGATTCAAGGAGCTTGGTGATACATTGTTGTGCCAATTTACAAATCTGAACGCCGTTGGTTCTGTCCTTCAAAATTGTTGCTCTTGATGTGAATATTCAATCAACAAATATATCTTGGTTCTTTGGTGAGCTTCTAATTAGTGCTTGGCATTCCACATGAGACTAATGAGGAAGGAAAGCTGCTGAGGCTGTGAAGTTTAAATTGCTACATGTAGGCCTATATCAAGAAAAAAATACAGACATTAATAGACTAATATTATTATTAGGAAACATATAAATTAGTAAATTGAGTTTTATCCATTGGTGATTCGGATGAAACCTCTAAAATACCTCTGTGCATCTTATGAACATTTTGATTGGTCTATTAATAATGATCCTCTATTTTTTCTCTACAGACCAAAAACATATTTCGTATTGTTACTATCATATCACAATAGCCTGGTGCATTAATTTTGAAGGGGATAAAATACATAACATGTGGAAAACACCCATGTAAACAATTTTACTGTGCCAAAGACATCGCTGATTCATATTTGGCGAGACAATTTTATCTAGATCCATTTAGGTGCTTGCCTTTTTCCACACGGATGTTTATAATTAATAATTTTACACTGTTAATAAAGAAGATTCAAGGAGCTTATGTGTTTCCAGATTTACAAAATTTCAATCCCTTCAAAAAGCTCTTAAAGATAGAAAATACAAAAAATAGGTTCTTTGGTGACTTTAATTAAGTGTTTGGCTTGTCCCTCTCCAGTTTGTGATTACGACTTTTAAATCACAGTGTCCAGTGACCATTTTGCGCTGCATTATATTTGGCAGAAACCCTGTTATCTTCGTCCCATTTAGGTATTGCTTTTCAAGCATTTATGATTAAAAACTTTACATTGTTCCGAGGACACTAAGTATGATCAATGTCTCGAAAGACACCCTGCTGATGGCACTTATAGAAGCCTGGATTCTTTGCTGACTTAACCAAATTTCAATCAAATAGGGTTCTGGCGACTTTAATTCACCACTCATCATCCCATAACCCCGAGGGAAATGTTGGGGCACCACAATGACACCATGTGGTGTTCTGGCACTAAAACCTGGCGGCGCCTATCCCTCTCCAGGTTGGATGCAGTTTAAAGTCGTACCCAGGACCATTTTACGCATTACACAACACACGGGACCTACGGCTTTACGTCCCATCCGAAGGACGAAGCAATTATGGTTAAGTACCTTGCTCAAGGACACAAGTGTCACGACCGGGGCTCGAACCCACACCCTGCTGATGGCAACACCAGAACTTGAATTCGGTGCGCTAGACCGCTCGGCCACGACACTCCACGACTTTAATTAGTGCTTGCCTATTCTACAATTTTTGATAATAATGACTTTACATTTTTACTTAAGACGGTTAAGGTGTCTGAAAGACAATTTTTGCTTCCTTTAAAGAAGCTTGGTGAGTTTGTGATTAACATTTCAATCCCTTTAAAACCTATTGTCGAAAATATTATTGAAAATACAATAAATATGTTCTTTGGTGACTTTAATTAGTTTATGCAAAGGTCATATCATTAATTACCTTGAATTTAATTTATTAAGTTGAAAAGAAATGTTCCAACAAAACCGCAACATAAACTGCAATATTCACAGATATTATGGAATTTAGATCCATCCAGTTATTGCCATTGCTCAACTTCTCCTAATGAGATGGTTTTCACTAACAAAGCTTTTAATTTGCATGCATATGGATTGAAGTCTGGTTGTTGAATGAGTGAGCATTGTAAAACATTTTAAATGGTTAAAACTCTTCAGTGACTATTAAAACATATATTAAAGAGATGCTACATCTTTGGTAAGTGTTTTGGTTAATGCATCCATAATTTATAAGAGTGGAGATGTGGCATATTATAATAACCAAATAACTGTGAGAATTTCAGCTAGTTTTGTTGAATGCCGTTTACAAAAAAATAGTAAATAGTAAATTTATGCATTCAGCCTTTTTTACTTGTACACATTGTAATGGTTTAAAATTATCACACGCGTGATAATTTTGGAAATCTAGTTCTTTGGCTATTTCTTTAAAAAAAAAGACTACTTCAGACGGAGGTATCTTCACAGGATATTTTTGTTAATATATTTGTTTTCTCTTTGACATTTATTACATGTGTTGTATTCTCTATATGGAATTCCTACCAGATTTAATTATTGTAAAGAAGGCTATTAGTAATATTGTATGCCGCACTGTATGTTGTCCAAAATACAAACCAAAACAAACCAAGAGTGGATTGCATTCTGTATAATTATATTCGTACATGTATGACCCATAGAGCTTCCATTCAGAGAAGGACTCAATGCGGATCCATATCAACTAGATATAATGTCAGCGTTACTGGATCGCATACAATGGGATCCATTCCAGTTGTTGACCGAACAGGATCCTAATCATTGGGACCGAATGGGATCCCATTCAATGGGACTCAATATGGAATTTGAGATTTATCTTCAATGGGATCCCATTGTAGGGTTGAAGGGTCCCATTGAATGAAATCTCATTGAAATCCGTGATTGTATGTGGGACCAATAGATTTTCATTCAATGGGACAATGGGACTCATTCAAATGGGTTAAATGGGATCCCATTCAATGGACCAATATGAATATTGAGACATTTGAGACATTCGTGGATTATCCCATTATGGGATCCGGTGAAGTGTGGGATCCCATTATAATGGGATCATTACACGTCCCAAATTTGCTATTGGGTCCCCAACAATCATGGATCCCATTGGGTCCCATTCCAATAGGACCCAATGGGAATTTTCTCTGGGCTTTGGTCTGCATAGGGACTTTGGTTTGGTATGGTGGCTCTATTAATATGTTTGGGCTAGCTACTAGAATATTTAAGTGTTTGGGACTGATGGAATGAGCCACGAATATGTATAAAACATAACCTTATCACTGGCTGAAAATATCTTGCGGGATGGTAATTTCAGTTGGCAGAAAGAAATTGCCTTACCCTCTTACTGAGGACCTGGTTGGTGGGGACGAGTAGAATCTCAACAGAGCATGTGCAATATTTTTCTGCATTAAAGAATTTCAATATTATTTTATAAATACAATTTTATTAAAGGTCCCTTTGTAGTTAATTCACCAACAGAATTCAGGCTCACCTTCCATGTAGGGAGTATCGGGATCGAGACTAGGTTTAGGTTGTAAACATTTTTTGTTAACTACAACACTAATTCAAAAACAAAACCTTTCTGTATAATAATAATGTATGGGTTGTGGAGGACTTTTTTAAAGGAATATAAATCCCAAAATTCATTTTTAGTACCGTATGCATGCAAGCTGCCGACCAGTCTGGTTGCCGCTTTTGTATAAATGGTTTTGCTAGTAAATATATAGATTTACATTTATTCTAGTCTTATATATTTATTAGTCGAAATTTAGTCACATACGGCTCTTCATACGAGAAAAAACTGCAATGGTGAACACTTCTAGTGCGACGCGACAACACTTCTAGTGCGTGTGTAACAACATTGAACTGGTGTGTATACACCAGGACACGCTATCATGTGTCTTGGGTTGTTTCCCAGGCCAATGGATACATCTTTGTCAAATGATGATCACTTCAGACACACACATCTTGTAATGCATGTGCCTTTTCATGTATTTCATTGTTTGAAATATAATGTGCATGCTCAGAATTACAATGGAATATTCCCCTACATGTATGTATTCTACTACCTCACGTCCCAGAGTCTCCTATATTAGAGATCATATTGTGTTGTCATGCTCCTAACGCACATATGTATACAACTGGTTTTTAAAGTTATGGTGGACATAATAGGAGGGCACTCTTTAGAGTGGGTTTAATAAATTATGTAATTTTTATATAAAAGAATGTACCTACTGTACAATAGCACCCTCCCTTGGTGTCCATTAAATACCTCAAAAGCGCTTACGGGTACCGTATAACATGTTTAATGAGGGTTGAACTGTGAAAACAGAGTCTTGTTTTGATACAAAAAAGTCCAAAATATTAAACACAGGGATATTACTTAGATATCGACATGAATTAATACCTTGTCATCTCGAATAGCTTGAAGATCATCCACGCCTCTTTCCTTGAAATCTATTAGGTCTGCCATGATGAGTCTTGTGTCAAAACCTGTGTCATGGCAGAAAAAAGATATAATAAATCATCAAACCCAATCTTGTTGACCCTCTTCATACTTTAAATGGATCGTGCTGAGTGAACCATTTTGGATGTTTTTTCAAAATGTGCGAAAAACGTCAACTAGGAATAAATTCAAACTCAAACCAAGACGTTTAAACCATTACAGTACACACCAATTGCAATATGTTTCATTTCAAGTGTATACAAATGGTGTGAGCCTACAGCAGGCTTCCGAATTTTCTGTTTTTAAGAAATTTGGGGTGGGATTATTTCATCCAGTGTGCAATATAGAGTATCTTGTGAATTAACAGCCATTCAGAAAACACAGGAACTTGATTCACACAGACTTTAATGAAGGAAACATAAGTCAAAACAGAGAACAGCAATCCCACAAAAACAAGAAAACGGAACATTTGGATGCCTGCTACAGGTTTGCAAATGGTGTCAAAGAATAAAAACAGAAGAAAAGGAAAACTGCATAATTTATTATTATATACTTGAAAATGTTTCAGAACATTAAAAATCATTATCAATCATATCAACTCTTTCAATTGTAACGTTATGTGAACATATTCTTCTTAGATCTAGGCCTATAGAATCTTTGTCTTCTGATTGAGTGAAAGATGCCAGACAAAGAGTAGAGGGAAACATTTGGAAATAGGAATAGGCACAGGTCTATATATTATTGGTAAATACTTGCTGGCAAACTAACTGCTTACACAGACTTATCCCCTTTAAACTAACCCTCTCATGCAAACATATTACTAGGAGTAGTGTGGAGATGGTGGTTTTTTGGGCAAGTAAAAAAAATGATATTTTTGTTTTTGGGCAAGTAAAAAAATATATATATTTTTGTTTTTGGGCAAGTAAAAAAAAAGAAGATATTTTTGTTTTTGGGCAAGTAAAAAACAATGTTGATGACGTCATAATCGTGATTTAAAAAAACAAATATTTTTGATATTTAGATAAAAAATGATATTTTTATTGAAAATGATATTTATTGAAAATATCATTTTTTTATGTCTCTAAAAACAGTTTAGTTGCTAGATTGATCTTTTAGGTAGAGGTAGAGGGGATAAAAATGTAAAAAAATGATCCTATATTTAAAAACCTCTGTTTAAAAAAAAATGATATTTTTTTTCGAAAATTTATTATCTTGGTTAAAAGATAAAGAGAGAGGATGAGTTTGTTTAATTATCAACAATTACATCGATCTAATCGACACGAATCGATCGTAGAATATTTTAGAAATCGAGGAAGATATGCGAATAGAAGAAGATTCGTTTCAAGACCTAGATTAGAAGCGTTACAAAATGTTGTCAGTACATCAAGAGTACCCATTGAAGAAGCTGCACAAACGCACAGACATGCACGAATTGGAGCTAATAATTTAGGTAGAAGAACTGTAAGTAAAACATTAGCCAACAACATTGGAGAACACATAAACAAATACGATAATTTTAAAGAAGCAATTACTAATGAGTTGGCTGGAAATCCAAAACTTAAAGAAACTGAAAACCGCGACGAAGCTCATTGGATCATCGCGCGCGCTAACGACGGTACTTTTATATATAGACAGGCTAATCATGAAAGAACGCAACAAATTTTAGAGGGTGAAACGCCTGAAAACATGATGAAAAGCGATCAACAATTGTTAGAAGCTGTAGAAGAATCAAACTATGAGTTTGCTTACGTTCGAGATTTAGACAGAGCTAATCCTTCTGAACGTTCTCAAGAAAGAGGATGGTTTAAATACGCGTTAAAAGGCGATAAGATAGACATGTCTAGATATGGAATTTATACGATAAAACAATTAGAAGATTTAAAACCTGAGCAAGATAATTGTTTAGTACAATGTTTTATCGGTTATCCAGACTTGAAAAAAAAAGTACGGCTACTTTGTCCGCACGTTTTTTGCAATCAAAATATTTTCGTAAAATTGTCAAAAATTATAAATAGGCCTATCAATTTAACAAAATGTGTTGTGTTAAAACCTGGTTATTGTAAGACTTAAATGGTTTGGTACATTGATGGAAAAAGTATGGATAAAAAACCAAAATTAACTCTCGAGCGGTTAAAAGACGTGATTTATATTTCGTTGATAGATAAACATTTTTTTATAAACGAAAAAACAAAAATTTTGAGTAGAGATGTAATAAAAAATTCAAAGAAATGTGAAACTATAAGATCAAAATATATCGTAAAATATTTAATGGATCATAAAGATGAGTTGTTGGAAAGAATACCACCGAGTTTAGAAATGAAATGTTATCATTATAAATTTCAAGAACAAGAATTTGACGCGCGAGTAGACGGAAAGTTGCTTCAAACTTGTTTACCTCAAAAAGAAAGAAAGAAAATGGAATATGTAAAATGTTGTATAAAAAGGGATAGACCAATGAGAAAATATTTTGCGGCTGATATAGAAACGACTACCGATACTAAATATCACGAACCTTATCTTTTTAGTTTTGTTGAAATATTTAAATCGAAACAACGAGTCACAAAAAGTTTGTGGGGACCTGATTGTGTTCCAAGAGGATTAAAAGTTTTGTTGGAAGAATCGAAATGTTATTCCATAGTATATTTTCACAATTTAGGGTTTGAAGTAAATTTATCATAAAAGAATGTGATCATGTTTGGAAGTATATAGAAAAATCTCTATCTAACGTAGTTTATTTTAAAGCAAGAATCGGCGACGAACATTTAGAATTTAGAGATTCGTTAGCTATGATATCACGTCCTTTAAAAGAATTTAACGAGATGTTTGGTTTAAAACTAGGTAAATTTAAAGATTTTCAATATAAATTATTAACGTCAGAATCGGTTAAAAGAAGATACATTACTAAAAAAAGTTTGAAAAAAACTGACCCATCTTACGCTAATGTTTTACCCAAACAATATTGGGAATTTAATAAATTTAATTTACAACAATACGCTATTGATTATTGTGAACGCGACGTATACGTATTGAGAGACGGTATAGAATCGTTCAAGAAAACGATAAAAGAAGATTTAAATTTATATTTTACGGATTATTTTACTATAAATAGTTTGGGTTTTGATTTTGGCAAACTATATGGAATTTTAGACGATGTTTATAGTTTCACAGGACATCTTAGAAAATATGTACAACAAAGCGCTATCGGAGGAAGAGTTTGTATCCGAGATAATGAACCACAATCGACTAAAATTCCTTTGCATGTTTTAGACGTGACGAGTTTATATCCGACAGCTATGTCTATGATAGGTTTTCCTACTGGTCCTATCACACCTTTACCTCCTCACGCGAACATTTGGCATTATGATGATTTTATTGTCACTATTAAAATTACAGCGGTTAATATTAAACGACATATTCCATGCATGACTTACATGGATGAAGAAAAAAGACATTAGACTAACGATATGCTTGATAAAACGGTTATCATTACTAAAATTGAATTAGAAGATTATATAAAATATCACGGTATAGAATATAATATTATTGCTGCTTATGTTTTTCCTTTAAACAAACAAACTTTTGCTATTCAAAGAGTTATAAAGTTTTTATTCAATAAAAGAGTAAAGTATAAAAAAAAATAATAAACAAATTGTTTTCAAATTAATATTAAATTCTACGTACGGAAAGTTTATACAAAAACCTCGATTCGAATATACAGATTTTATAGAAAATGAAAAATTCAACGACTATCTGACGAGACATTCAGGATCGATAGTAGAATTTAATCGTGTAGGTAAAAAATTATGGCGCATTTTAAAAAGTAAAGGTATTGTCGATTGGATAAGTCATCCATACATCGGAGCTAAAATTCTAAGCACGAGTAAACGTATAATGAATGAGGTGTTATACATGGAAGACAAAGTGACAAAAAAATGCGTAGAAGATTTTGTTTACTATACAGATACAGACAGTATGTTTATATCGCAAGAAGGAATAGACATTATACAAAAAATAAAACCTCAACTTTTAAATGAAAGTGGTTTAGGTTGTTTTCACGTTGACTTTGATAAACCAGACGACGAAAAAATTAAAGGTGCTAAATACACCATTGAGTCTATATTTCATAGTAAAAAGTATATTGTTGTCTTTTAGACAACAACACGTATCAATATAGAATGAAAGGCGTTCCTAAGAAAATTGTAAAATATTATGCCGATAAAGATTTCAAAGGAAATATTTTAGAACTTTATCGATATTTATTAAACCATCCGAAATAATTTGACTTGTGCGAGGCTGATCGATTACAGTTAAAATTTAATAAAGCGATGAGAATAAGTAGTTTAACAAAGTGTGTCAAAGTTATTTATCCTAGTGGATATGACCAAAAAAAAGTGGAATAAAAAATAAAAGCTGGATGTTGTTTATAATAATTTTTTAGGCGGATTTTCTGAATCAAACGGAACAATTTGTAATTCTTCTCTTACAAAACTACGCGCGGGTCCTTTTTCTAAATAATATA
This sequence comes from Zoroaster sp. YZ-2022, assembly GCA_029582265.1. Taxonomy (NCBI): domain Eukaryota; kingdom Metazoa; phylum Echinodermata; class Asteroidea; order Forcipulatida; family Zoroasteridae; genus Zoroaster; species Zoroaster sp. YZ-2022. The sequence continues at coordinate 22,261,202 of CM055817.1, read as the reverse complement.
AGAAAGGTTGATGTGGAGCTTTTATAATTTCTTGAATGTTGAATATTTTTATACTCCATATTGGATCGGTGGCGCGTCGTCTCGTATCTTTTTCAGCTTCACCAGGTGCGTATAAATATCGAACTAACGAGTTTAACGGGATTCTTTTTTCATTCTTTTTAATCGCTGGTGAGGCCGGATTTTGTTCGACAACGGGTAATTTAATCGCGTCTTTTGGTTTTAAATTAATAAGTCGCGTCGTTTCATTATTTAATGCTTTTACAACTAGCGGTAATCTTTTGACCCATACTCTCGATCTTTCATTCGTTGTTATTTCTTGTGCGTATTGATGAGAAAATAATCTTTCGGCTAACGTTCTGTTGTATCGTTCTACAATACCTTGCGCTCTATGATGACCAGCTTCACTTCTTTGGACTAATACATCATGTTTTCTCATTAATACGTTTACGCTAGCCATAAATTATTTTCCAGGATCGACTTTGAGAATTGTTGGCCAAGTTAACAACGAACGTTTATAAATTTGTTCAAACGCGTTACCAACTTGAACGGCAGTTTTATCGGTTAACGGTTCAGCTTCTTTATATCTACTGGCTTCATCGCTGATTGTTAACGCGTACTTGTATTTTTGAGTACGTTTTCCTTTACCAATCGTATCGTGCGGAATAAACAATAAATCTGCTTGATGAACCTCATTTGGTTTTCTAACGTACTATTTGAACTAGTTGGTCTAGGAATATATATTTTGGATAGGGTAAATAAATTTGCCACAGCGCTTGCTTTTTTATCCACTGTGAAACTACTTTTTTAGAAACTTTAGTTTCTTGAGCTAATTTATTAATCGCGTCTAAACCTTTATAGTATCCAACTGGACTATAATACGTGTTTTCGAGTTTTGTTTTCGTACGTTTATCCATTTATTATTTATAAATATTAATTGGACTATAATAAGCGTTTTGAAGCTTTTGTTTTATTCGTTTATCCATTTTTTAATATTTATAAATATATTTTATTCTATAGAATTTTTTGGCATAAGCGAAGATGGTAACATTTCTTGTTGTACTAACCACATTTGCGTCATCGAAGATAATCCAAGCGTCGCGGTAAGTTTTAGCGAATCTTTTATATCTAATTTATTTAAATTAGCTGGTTCTACGCTTAATACTTTTTTACCAAGCATGCTGTATAAAACTGTAAAAAGTGTTAAAACGGCGCTGTGATAAACTGAATCGGCGATCGTTTTTGTATTCATCTTATTTTATACTTGTTGTTATAATTATTTTATAAAAAATAAAACAAAACTTATTCCATTTCAAAAACAGCGAGTTGTTGTCTCGTTGTCGGTGGTAACGCTTGCGTGGCATAGCTTGGTGGTGTTGGCGGCGCTTGTGTGGGTTTTAGAGGCAATGTAGTTATAGTTGGCGCTTTACGTCAACGTTTTTACTAAACAAAAAATATACAAGACCTCCAATAGCTAAACCAATACCAATATAGTAATAATAGCTCGTTTCATTGCTTTCTGCTTTTTGAATAGCATGTTGTGGTGTGTTATTATGGCTAGTTGCATTTTTAGTCAAACCTTTTTTTAGTTCTTGTTTTTTTTTAAATTAAGTTCGGCGAGTTTTTTACCTGCCGCAACTCTATTTGTTTTTTTTCTTTTTTAGTTGGTGTTTTCGTTACTGTCAACGGTGTGCTCGTTGGTTGCACATTATCCAACTCGTTCGTTTCCATCGCTTTTATTATCTATACAAGATTCTTCTTTTCTTTTTAAATGTTTTGCTGTAATTAACATTGTTGAGAGTGGTGCTATTAACATTCCGTACTTTTAGTATATTTCACACGCTACGGTAGAAAGCATGCATGAAATAAAAGGATCTTTTTCTAAATCTGTAATTAATTTACCTTCATCATCAATTTCAAATTGATAGCCGTATAAATCAATACGATTTAAGCCTAACCCTAATAATTTAGCGTATAGCGTTAAAATAGCGCTACCTAAAGACTGAGTTATATCACGACCTAATTTAGTTTCATATTGTGTGTATAGTACGTTTCGCTCTTCTGTACTTAAAGTTTCAATATCGCTAACGCTATACTCTTTACCAAAAAACATTTTTGAATCTCCTCCCACTACAACCGCCAAGAGCCGTAGTTTTTGCTTCAACATAACATCATTTGTATCACCTTCATTTACAGACGCTAACAGTGTAGGTGGTGAACTTGTCGTTTGTGGAATTTCGTTTAATAATTTATGTACTTCTTCCATTTATTATAAGTACTTATAGAATAATCTGTTAAATTTATAAAGAATATAGAAACCAATAATTAATTTTAGATAACCCATCAGTATTTAAAAAGTTGGTTAAGATTATATATTAGATTTTTACTTGTTCATTATCTATACTCGTAAATACCTTTTACTTTTCAGGTTTGTATTTAAAACTTGTACTAGTTCTTTTCTATTGTTTTCGGTATTAGTAAGTTATTTTAAGATTATATATAAAATTATTTACTCGTTCAATATCTATACTAGTAAATAAATCTTTTACTCGTTCAGAATTTCATGTTTATAAATAGATTTTATAATATTTATTAAAACACAACAATGACACTACAAGTAACATTACAAGTAACCTGAGTAACCTATGGTATTGATGTAACCTATGAGTAACCTTGCGCGAGATAACCTGGGTGGCCTGCAATTGACACTGCAGGTGACCTGCGATATTGGTGACCTGGATTGACAGGGTGACACTGCATGGTCCAACCTGTGATTGACCTGGTGACCTGTGACAGTGACCTGTGGGTGACCTGGTCTGAGCCTTGAGGTGACACTGTGGATGACCTGGTGTGACCTGCAGTTGACCTGCAGTGACCTGGATGACCTACAGGTGACACCTGGGTGACCTGCAGGTGAGCCATGTGGTGACCTGCAGGTAAGCCTGCGGGTAAGTGACCTGTGGATGACCTGCAGGTGGACCTGCAGAGTGACCTGACACTACAGGTGACCTGAGTGACTACTGATGGTGACCTGTGGTAGCCTGGTAACCTGGGTGACCTGTGGTGATGCCACAGGTGACCTGCAAGTGACACACCGGTGACCTGCAAGGTGACCTGCAAATTGTAACCTGCAGAGTGACAACAGGTGACCTGGTACAACTGGGGTAACCTGTAGTAACCTGGTGATACCTGCAGGTGACACTGTGGGTGACCTGTGGTAACCTGTGGATTACCTGGGGTACCTACAGGTAACCTAAGTACCTGGGAACCTGGGTAACTGACCTGAGTAACCTGGGTAACCTACAAGTAACCTACAAGTATAGTAACCTATGGAAGTAACCTGTGGTATAAAGTTTGAAGGCTTTGCATGGTGGAATATCGATATCGTTTCGGTTTGCGGTAACACCGTGTGTTTATCTCACTTCAGCGACAGTGAAAAACGAGTTGCCAAATTGGTTCTCCTGAACCTTTCTCACTTAACGAAGGTTGAGGATACACGGGTTTGTACGATACGGTTCTTTTCAGAACCTGTATCTCAGCTTCAGTTCGTTGAGATAAACACATGGATAAACCTGGGTAACCTACAAGGTGACCTAAATGCAGGTAACCTGGGTGACTACAAGTGACACTGTGGGGTGACACTCAGGTGACACAGGTGACACTGCAAGTGACCTGGAGTGACCTGTGGATTGACCTGTGAGTGACTGCATGGTGACACTGCAGGTGACACTGTGAGGTGTGGCCTGGAGTGACCTGGGAGTGACCTGCAGGGTGACCTGTAGTTGACCTGTGGGTGACCTGCAGATTGACCTGCAGTGACCTGCGGTGGCCTGTGAATTGACCTGCTAGTAACCTGTAGGTGACCTGTGAATTGACCTGTGGTGACACTGGAGTGACACCTGGGTGACCTGCCATGGGGTGACATGTGAGTTGACCTGAGATTTGACCTGAAGTGTGACCTGCAAGGTGGACCTGGTGACCTGATGGGTGACCTGCAGGAGTGACCTGCAGGTGACCTGCAGATTGACCTGCAGGTGACCTACTGGAGTGACCTGCGGTGACACAGGTGACCTGCAGGTGACACTGCGGTTGACCTGTAGATTGACCTGTGAGATTGACCTGCAGGTGACCACAGGTGACCTGCAAGGTGACACTGTGAATTGACATGTGAATTGACCTGTGAATTGACCTGAGGTGACCTGCAGGTGACCTGGAGGTGACCTGCAGGTGACTGATTGACCTACAGGTGACACCTGGGTGACACCCTGGAGTGACCTGTAATTGACATGCTGGGTGACCTGTGGGTGACCTGCATGTGACCTGCCAGTACCTGTGGGTGACCTGTGGGTGGCCTGTGGGACCTGGGTGACCTAATTGACCAGCAGGTGACGGCAGGTGACACCTGGGTAACCTGCAAGGTGACACTGCAAGTGACACCTGGGTGACCTGTGGGTGGCCTGCAGAGTGACACTATGGAGTGACCTGCAGGTGACCTGCAAGTGTAGCCTACTAGGTGACCTGCAAGTGACCTGCAGAGGTAACCTGTGGAGTGACCTGCAAATTGACCTGTGGGTAACCTGCAGGTAACCTACAAGTAACCTACAAGTAACCTATGAGTAACCTACAAGTAACCTATAGGTAATTGCTCACGACCTATGAGTAACCTATGAGTAACCTACAAGTAACCTATGAGTAACCTACAAGTAACCTACAAGTAACCTATGAGTAACCTACAAGGTAATTGCTCACGACCTATGAGTAACCTAGTCGCGTATTTCATAATCGGTTGACCTGTTTTTAAAATTAATTTGCGATGTTTAACTCGTTTTAAATTTTCATGAATTTCTATTCTTGTTTCTTTTGTTGGCACGACATCATTTTCTCGAAGACAATCTTCAAAAGAGTCTCTATCTTTACAATAAAATAAACACACCCATTTGAGTTGCTCTCTAAAATCTTTTAATACACTATTATATTTTTGTGAAATGACCCAACAGCTGTGATGCTTGTGTCGACCGCTGAAAGCTAATAGCGATAACTCGTGCTGTCGTTGATCTTTCGAAAACTTTTTATATCGTAATCCTTTATTTGCGCTACAATCATCGATGATAAACAACGTTTCGTCTCCTTCGTATACATCGTTATAAATGTGTAAAGCTTTTTCTAATGAAATATTGTTTAAATCGTTAACCAACACTCGCTCGTCGCTCCAAATCCATTTTCTATTTTTATAAGCGTCATTGATAGCGATAGTGGGGCATAATACAACTATATATTCAAAATGTTTAAAATATTCTTGTTCCAACAAACTTAAAATAAATTCAGTTTTTCCACATCCGGTTTGACCACAAATTAATGCAACGTGTGGATATTTAGGTAACATTCCTTTTAATATTAGTATTAATAATCGACAGTTTCAAAACGTCCATTTCTTATAATGAGTTGCGCATCCATAATAATAAAAGTGTACATGTTTAGTTTACCCTCAGCTTCCGCTTCTTTTTCTATTTGAATAGTAATTCCTTCGGATAAGTTTTGTACTCGTCTTCCGCTTCCGTGTATTTTATTGTCATCGCTCGTTCTCATATCTAAAAATAAACCGTATCGGTTAAATAAATAATCAGCTTGTTTAACGTTAGATAAATTTAAAGCTTTAACGACTTGTATAGTGTGTTGTTTACTCGAATCACCGAAATATTTTGAAATTTCTTCCCAATGTTGATACCTTTTCATTCCATGCGCATAGAGTTGGTTAGGAACACCTTCGATCGTAATTGAAACTTTATTAATTTTTGGATTATAAAATATATTGCTTTCTTGTATGATAGGTTTTGGTGTGTTAGGTTCTTGTATGATATGTTCTTTGAATAAAAACAATATTCCTTTCATACTTTTTGCAGGAGTATTTAAATTTATATTCCACGTCGTATCGCGTTTGTTTAACGGCGTTACGCTCTGTCTTAGTACGCGATCAAACAATAATTATACTCAACCGGTTGTTATATTGATTTGTAATCGTTCGAGCGAGTTCCGGCATATGAACGACTTCATATTCTAAAGAAATCCCGCTTATAGTATATTTTGCATCATCGCCAGTGCTTTTAATCACGTTAGAAAATTTATTAAACACAAGTTCGTAAGTCAATCGATCTCCGATCCCCGATTGATAAAAGGGTTGATGATCAGTCAACAATTCAAAATCCAGCGGAATGTAATATCTATTTTTATATGTATCTGCAATAGCTTTATCTTTTCCTCCGTTATTTGAAAGATCTTTATCGTTAGCATCTATTCTTAATTTAGTTACGTTAGCATCTTCGATTCCTTGATACGCTAAATTATCGCGTTGATCTTTAGTTAACCATTCGTCTTTATAACAATTAAATACATCTGCATCGTCTAATGAAAATATTTCATTTCCTTCCATTTTAATAATTACATGTTTTACGATCGCTCTACCAATGTTTTGTACCATCGTTCTATTTACATCATCTGAAGAAACAAGATCAATATTGAAAGCTAATCGAACCGTATTCGGAACAATAACATCGTTCATTCCTAAATTTGGAAAACGAACCGTCAACAATTGATTTTCGGTAATGGTACTTGGATTGTTTGTAATGACAACTTTTTGACGTAATCCTTTTATACCTCGAGGTTCTCTTATTCTCCTATATGGATCGAGCATATCTCCGTACGTATTATTAGCCATAGTTTATATTTACAAACTATAAAATATTTTTATCTTTTATATCTTTTTAAAAATAAAATGGTATCTATAGCGATGATGATTGGAGGTGCGGTAATCAACGCGTTAGCATTTACAGGATCAATTTTTTTATTTTCTGGAGGTGGTCGTGAAGAACAAAAAAGACACGATTTAGCGATAGAACAACTTTCAAAAGCCAGAGATGAATTTAGTAGAAAGCGTTTAAAATATCTAGATTATTTTAACGAAAAAATACAAAAATAATCGAGCGCCGTAAGAACATTTAACAATATAAACGATGCGATGAATGAATATTCGCGAGTTACGGGTGAACAAATGTATTTACCAAAAGATTTATACGACGAACCTCAACTAGAAGATTTTTACGTTCCTAGTGAAGATCAAAAAACGCGAGAAATAGTATTTATAGTAATAGGCATGAGTATAGTAGGTTACGTAAGTTATAAATTATTTAAAACAGATAAAAAGTAATTATAAAATGGCAGAAGGAGGTCGTGATGATATACCGATGGTTGATTTAAATCGTGATGATGAAGAAGATGAATTTGATCGTTTAATTGAAGATGAAACTGAACATGATCAAGAAAGATTAGCAAGATTACGAGAAGGTGTGACGTTTACATTACCATCGTCAGATAGTCGACGTATTGAAAACTTTTATGATATCATAAAAGAAAAAGGCTGGGAATATAATCCACCTCAATACGAAAAATTTCACGTACTTGATGATGGTATCTTTTTCATAGACAATAATAAAAGAGTCAAGTTAACGTATAATAAAAATACCAGAGAGTTTGTTGATCTAAGTACAATAGCCGGAAGAGCTGGCAAGGCTGGCTATAGCCCGACTAGATTTATGAGAGAGCAATTGGGTATAAAAAACTGGAGCGCAACTAAACAAAAACATATATCAAAAAAGATACAAGAAAAAGCGGATGAAACTTTAAAAGAGCTAGAAGCTCCAACAGTTGTTGTTGATAAATTGCCTCTTCGTAGAGAAGGAACGCGAAAGTTGCCAACTCCACCACCGATTCAACAACGAGAACAAGAGGAAGATGATGAATTTTATGATGTTAATGGCGGAGATGAGTACTTTTACGATAATAATGGTATTGAGTTATCAGAAAATGGTGTGATGCACACAGTTGAACAATATCTTGATTTTCTCACGCTAAATGCATCAACGGTAGAAGAAATGAATATATACCGCGAAATAAGGAGTTATGCAGATCTTATGAAAACAGCGCAAGGACACAAGTTAAAATTTGAAGCTGAATTGTATACACGAAACAAAGAATTAGTAACAATTAGAGAACGAATCGCTAATAATGATGTAGGAGATGAAAATGCGATGGAACAACTTGTTCAACGAGAGCGAGAAATATTAGACGAAATATCAGTGATTAAAGAACAAATATACAAGTTTGATGAAAAAAGTAAAAGTCAAATCAATAGAATAAAAGAAACGTTATATAAAATAAAAAATATAGACAAAACGTTGGGAGATAAAATTAAAACTTTATTTAGAGAACAAGGTATAACGATCGTTAGTATATTAACAGCTTTTGTTATGACCATCGCTTTTATCGTCGAATCAATCGCTAATGCTGCGAGTGCAGTTTTACCACCTAAACCCACGCCACCAACTCCAGAACCCACACCTACACCTAAACCTATACCACCAACTCCTAAACCGAGCGGAAGTGTAAGCGAGTGGATACAAAAAACATTAAAAAATCTAGCGAATGTATTATCTAAACTAGGAGCAAAAGCTTTAGCCGCTCTACCAGTTATTATCGGTAGTATAGTAAGTTGGTTATTTAAAACAGCTTCTAACGTGGTTACGTGGGCAGCGGAACATTTATGGTTAGCTTTAACGGGGGTTGGAGTTTTAATTTTAACTTATATGCAGAAAACGCTAAAATAACAATTCATAAATCGTAATGCCAATCGTAGTTAAAATCGCAAAACCGATAATTAAAGCATTTTTTTCTTCGCTATGATTGTCACTAACGCTAGGTGTAATTTCTAAAGAGCCTTTGGTTAGTGATTCTTCTTTTATTGCGTTAACGTTAGGTGTAGTTTCTAAAGAGTCTTTAATAATAGTTGCTTGATTATTTTTTTTTCTTTTAAATGATTGTCGCGTGATTCTAGTTCATCTTCAACAACCACTGCGTCAGCGTGTTTTACGATTAACGGTGGTGGTGATTGAAGAGGTAAAATAGGGGTAGGAACAGGTTCTGAATTTGTATCTAAATTTGAACCTAGAGATAAATCACTCGTCGCGATTAATATATTATTGTTGTATCCCACGTACGTACCTATTCGTAAATTCATATCGCTCGGCATCATGTATAAATTTTCTCCAATAGCAAAGTTTACTTGAGAACGAGCATTTTGTAAAACATCTTGATATCGTTGAATACTAGATTGTAAATCAACCGGAGAATCAATCTCGGCATTTACTATATTTATGAATTCACGCTGCGCGTCTAAACCAACGCCACTCGCTAGAAATCCACTTTTAACTCGCGCTTGAGCTCCCAATAACGCATAAACGTAAGTTCTTATAGAGTCGTTAATTCGTTCCGTACCGACATCCGTAAAACCTTTAGCTAACCCTAAAGATAATATAAATTTAGTCCACGCCGTTTTAACGCGTGATGATTGAGAAATGTATTCAACGCCGTACGAACCACCAATATCATTAACGCTATTTACTTTATTTAAATCGACATTTTCTTTATCAAAATCCACCCTTTTCTCTCTTCGATGATGCAAATTTGAATTGTCATAGTTTTTCCCGGCACTGGAATGTAGCCGTAAATGTTTAGATAATAAGCCGTTCCCAATCCGTTTGAATTTAAATCTACTCGTTGTTTCCAATTGTCCGATATTGCGAGGTGAAATTCATTACATAGTCTATTGTACGCGCTTACGTCTATATTGTTAGCAAGCGCGTCGTAGAAATTTCTTTGAGCATTCGTCTAATTTGATAATGTACGTGAAATCTAAAAAAAAACTACGAATCATCATATTCGAATGATTTAAATGTTGATAACCCACGCCGCATCTCGTTGTAGCGCAATACGTCGTAAAATTTATTTGATTTTGATAAAATTTTAACGGGTTAGAATGCCAATCATTTACAACGTCGTTACTATCGACGTGAGGTAACGTATATTTTTGAAATACGTTAACGAATGTTACGCTAAATGACTCTGTTGCGTTGACGTAAATATTTAGACTCGTTAATCGCTAGCGCTAAAATTTAGAGGCGCTGTAAAATTCCCAGATTGTGAATATGAAAATGTAAAATTACTCTTGAATGCTAATGGAAACGTCATTTATTATAAATAAATTATATAATTTTAATAATTAAATGACGTTTCATACCATTGAACTTAAAATTAAAAAAGAAGGTGGGTCAGTTAAATTAAACAACGTTATCGATAATCGAGAAGGTAATCTCGCGATAGCATTACATAGCGTAAACATTTGGGTAGGATATTACAACGTACAAAAAGAAGAAAAAATAACTTATCGTACGACAGGTGAAAAAGATGACGTTAAGTCTATCGAACCGGGGCTTTACAACATTAATGAAATTATTGATATTATAATAAAAGATAATCCTTGGATCACTTTTTCTATCGATAAAACAACGGGTGTCTTCTTGTTAAAATTAACAGAAGAAAATAAATCCGTTAAATTTTCATCTGGGTTAGCTAATTTACTCGGGCTTCATAAAGAATTTCTAACTACAGGAGAAATTAGTAGAAAGATTGACGTACAACTTTTTAAAATTGTATATATTCATTGCGATCAAATTTCTACAACTGATAATTATTTTAATGGTGAACCTAGTACCATTTTAAATGTTTTTCCCTTGCAAGACAAATCGTTTGGAGAAAGTATGTGGATGGAATATAACAATCCACTATTTAAAAAAATTAAAGTCGGTACTTTTAATGCATTGAGTTTTAAAATTAAAGATTCAAAAAATAGAGACATAAATAATAACGGTTTCCCTGTTATTTTAAATCTAGAAATTATATAAATATGGCGAGTATTTATGGACCTAGTCGAAAAACGAGTGAGCGAGTTTTGTCAAGTGGTAGTGACGTTGCTCCTAGAGATAGTAAAATTGTATATACATCACCTAGTGAAATTTATGAACATCACGGATATCTCAACAGAGATGAAATTTTACAAACTGTACCTCTAGTTGAAAAATATAACATCGTACACGGATGGTGGGCTGCATCTAAACTACCCTTTTACATGTTTAACGTAGTACCGTCGTACTGCTCTCTTTTTGTACATTTTTCAAAAGCTAATAGTTTTACTTCGTTTTCTAGTACACGTAATGATTATGGGGTTAACATTTATTATATTCCTTCTCCTGGAGAAAATAAATTTTATTTTATCGATAATGAAATGTCGCATTTAAAATACGAAATGTGTTTTAAAATACGAGGTGTTCAAAAAGTTTTTGCAGAAGCCACCTTTTTTGGCGCATTAAATTCTAAAATATGTTTTAATATAACAATTAAAACTTTACCGTTAAATTAAATTAAATTTATACTATAATAAATATGGCGAGTATTTATGGACCTAGCCGTAGCAATAGTCAAACAAGCATTAAAAGTTTTAACAATAGAAACTTTGTCTTTGAAGAAACTGGATATATCGCACCTAGTGAAATTCTACCAAATCTAACTTTTTCTTCTTTTAATTATTTATATAATTTAAACTTTGAAATGTATTGGTATGTAGATCAAATAAATTGTTTAGTTGATGATTTATTATTTTATTCATTATATGCAAAAAGTCATAAAGGTGAAAATAATGTTTATTCTATAGTAAAACGTGAACAATTTGATGAAAGTGAATATATAAGAAATCGAATTAATTTCCCTGAAGATGGTAACTTTTCTTTTTCAAATGAACCGCGTTATTTAGAATGTATAATATGTTTCCTTTCAAATCGTTATAGAAATCATGCTAAAATCTATTTTCAAGCTACTTTTTTTGGTGCTTTGAATACGGGAATATGCTATGAAATAAAAGTTAACAAAATTCCAATTTATACTTTTCCTACAAATTAAAAAATCTTTAAAAAAAAATATTTTACTATAGGTTTTCCCGAACGATTTCGCAAAATATACCTTTGAAATTGTAAAACGTTAATTCAATTTCGCGCTGATTTTGGAAACGACGTGTATCCGAGTTTCAATTTCGCAAAACTAGCATTCGATTCGATTTATTATCATTCTAAAAAATGAATGTACATAACGTTTAATTTAAACGATTACAAATACGTTATTAGGCTCTCGGTTTGACGTATGCGTGGCCGATTATTAAGAATGTGCAATCTATTTCGGAGCAAATCTACTTGTCATTATGATACGGCCCGAATTAAATATTCTTTTTCATTTGTTATAATTCAAATGTGCAAATACTGAATTGAATTTAAATAAAATATATATGCCTATACAAGTCATAATGGCAGTTTTCATTCATTGATTAATTTATTTATTTTAAGCCTAATTGATTCCTAATGTCTTTGTTCTTAAAACAAATATTTTTCTGAGAAAATATAGGCACAACATGTTCAATTATATATATATAAGTAACAATGTAATTTTATCATTCAAAATAATCTTGTACCCTTATTAATGTATATATTTGTGTAAGTGTGATATGCATATAACTTTGTGATAAGCCTTTTAATTATATATATAGTTAACAGCATTATTTTGGTATTTGAGGGTCTCAAAGCATGAATCGTGATTCAAAGGACACGGCGACCACTATATGGACTATAATTCAACTTGATTGATTCATTAATTAAACAATAGGCCTATATTTTTAGCCTATATATTGCTTTCTATGAAAAGAAGTCTGTATAAAATCGTCCTATATAAAATGTTAAAATTATATAGGTTTGCTTAATTTAATGACCGATACCTCAATAATTAAACTAGATATAAAGAAAATGTGTAGGCGTATATTATATAATACAGGCCTAAACATTTTCTTTATATCTATTTTATAGCCTAATAGGCCTATTCAGTTTGGTGTGCATTGTAGCCTCAAACATTGATATTTTGTTTTGATTGTTGAATTGTTTGTAGGCTTTGTTTCGTAACATTATATACATAAATTCCCCACACGTCCAATTCGCAATATCATAAATGTGACCATCCACCACGAACCAGGTGTAAAGTCGCCAGGCCCAATTCAGAGATATTGATCAATAAACTCAACAGAATTCAATGGGAAACAAAGGATTTTCAAGAGGATTATTGATTATTTGAGTGCCTGTTTACCAAACAATTATCACATGTGATACATCATTTTAAAGCTTATTTTTTGTAGATTTTAACCAATTGAAAATTTAAATTTTTTTAATTGCGACTTTACACCTGGTTCGTCGTGGACGGTCACCAATTTTCTTTGGTGTTGCTATCTACTGAAGATAACTTTTTTCTCCTTTGTTTATAAAATGTAATTTCAATACAAATGTGGTGAGTAAACATGATGAAGGAAGACATGCGCAACCATGGGACCAGTGACTTATTCTGAGTTCTTATTGGTCTTTAATCCGGGACTAGTTATATCATTATGGGATATGGAGAGTTTTTATTGTTGATTTATTTCTTCTGCATTTCCTAAAGTTCTCTATCCGTCAATCTCCTGTCTACCAATACATCTAGCCAGGTAGGTCTGAGAATGGTTGTACCACGTTGTGCATTTTACAGATGTCACCTCCAATGTTAAGTGCAGCCACCTCCTGGAGAAGGCGAGATCTCCAGACTTGGAGGTTGACGCCAGCTTGGGCTCGTGCGGCTTGGTCCCCAAATCTCTGCTGCCATTCAGGTAGCCCAAGCATGCGCTTCACCCTGCCTTGAAAGCTGAGTGCGCCATTTCCGTTGGGTTTAGAAATGGCGAGTAGGGGCAACAGCTTGATGGTAAAATTGCCGGCATTAGGGGGTAGTTGGGCTCGGATATGAGGACGAGCGTTATCATATATCAGAAATATTTGATCACCTGCGGGGAACATTCTACCGCATTCTTGTACCGTTGTCGCCAAGAACTCCTCAAATGTCGCCCTCGTAACAGTCTCTGAAGATAATCTGTGAGCCACCAGTCCAACTTCACCAGAAATGGCAAACGTTACATTGACTTGCTTGCCTCTCTGGCCATGGACGACACGTCGTGCTGGAACTCCACGAGGAGCGCGACCATAGGACCGGCGGGTCCATATATTGTAGCTCGTCTCGTCAATGTACACGGTATGTGCAATGACACCGTGCTGCAGGAACCAGTTTGCAAAGACAACTCGTGCATCTAATATGCGTTTGCTCATTCCTCTGCTCTGGAACATCTTCCGCTAGTTTAAGAGTCATAAGCATACCATCTAGAGTTCTAGCGACGGTGCTGTTGTCACGAAGGGCTTATTAGGAGATCAGCTCGCAGTTGAACATTGAGTTGACCCAAAGTCATCAGGGGTTATCATCTAGATATCGTTGAAGGGCATCTCTCATGTCGTCGTCAATCTTCCGATTTATTGGTCCTCCTTTGGGCAGCTTGTTACGACGTCCATCTCGTAGATACAAAACCAACGATTGATCTGGCCGTTGAGTGGTTGATGCCTCAGCGTATCTGCCACCTCCAGATAGTCAGCGTCATCAGCCTCAAAGGCATCGATGAGGCGATTTCGGTCAATGTCCGGTATTTGTCTGTATCTCCCTCTGACAGCCATAATGGGATTTTAGGAGGCTTGATATGTGTGAAGTGCAAAATTTGGCTATATGATGCGAGCGTGGCAAATGATGAGCAAAGAAAGAACGATTTTCTTCAGCACAAGCTTTTATAGCTTATTATACAATACTTGGTATGATTCAAAGACTAGAGCACCTGGTTCAGTTCCCACTTCTGTTAACACATAAATGAATTGCAATGCTTGAGCAAACATTCATTTACGCGGGAAATCGGCTGCTCATTTAGCGAAATAGATTACTTATAAATTAAAAGGAAAACATGTTTGCGGATGTGCATTCGAATTCGCGCGTAAATGAATTATCAATATACTAAATTAAGTGCACATTCGCGAAATCGTACGCTGATTTTTTTCGTTGGAAAGTACCTTTTTGGAAATATAATTATCACTTGCTAAATAGAAATCGGGATTGTGAATGTTCATTCGATTTCGCACGAAAATGAATGCATCTTTTACAAATTAATGTGCATATTTCCTGAAATCGTCCGGGAAAACCTATATTAATAGAAAACAATGAGCGTACCTATAGAATCAACGAATGTACTTTATCCAAATTTACCGTCTTTAACGGATGATGCTAAATCATTTCGTTTAAAAAAAATCGATGATATTCAAAAAGAATTACGAATTGAAATAAATCATCGTGAAACCGTCTATAAAAAGTATAATAAAATTATTAACGCTTGTAGTATTGTAGAAACGTTAGCAGAATTAGGTTGTATGGGAGCAGGAGCCATTGGAATAGCCAGTATCGCCAGCGTTGTAGCAGCGCCTGTAGGATTTGTTTTAGAAGGTTTAGCTTTAGGGTTAGGTGGTGCAGCGTTTGCTCTCAGATATGCTAAATATAAATTATCTAAAAAAGCAAAAAAACATGATGAAATTAGAGTTTTAGCATCGTCTAAACTAAACACGATTGAAAACCACGTTTCAAAAGCTATCGAAGACGGTGTTGTTTCACAAAATGAATTTTTACTCGTTTGCGAAGAATGAGATAAATTTTCTAAAATGAAAGAAAATATTCGTAACAACTCTAACAAAGATACAGCTTTACCTACAAAAACAGAAGAAAAAAAATTAATAAATCAAGTAGTGATAAAGAAAAAAATATTCAAGAGGCTTTAGAAAAACTTATGAATTTAAAATAAACTTTGCTGTAAATAAATCTTATTTCACTCCGTGTCAGCGTAATCAAAACCTCGATTCAAATATAACAGAGCGAAAAAAAAACGTCAGATAGACCTCCTCCATATAATTCAAATTTTTAAATTATATACATATAATACAACGAGTTGTTGTTTCTAACAACCCTTTAATCACTATATTATAATACCGCCTAGCTTTTCCTTCTGCAACTTTTAAACGATTATAACGATTTATTAATACTTTATTAGCACATCTCGTGCAAAAATTAGTTAACGTCTTTGTTCCTTTTTTACATCTTAAACACGCAACAGGTATACGTTTGCCTTGCTTAATCCGAAAAACATGTAATCCACAATATTTTTTATTACCCACGCTAACAACGCAGCACCTGTCCGTTTTGCCAACTAAAAGCCATTCGCAAGGAATTACTTTTTTTTCTTTTGATCTTGTTTTTTCCATTCTCTCTTATCAACAGTAAACTACATAATATTTTTTTCATTTTTTAAAGTACATTTTTTTTTTCAATTTTTTTAAACTACATAATATTTTTTTTTCATTTTATAAAATATTTACGTCTACACACCTACCCACGAATCATTTAATTATGATGTCATCAATATTTTCATGACGTCATCATCATCTCTTTCAAAAACCGAGTTTTGTCTTTTGTTTTTACTTGCCAAAAACAAATATCATTTTTTGTTACTTGCCCAAAAAACCATCATCCCCACACTACTCTAGGAAACTGTACTAGCCCAGTATTACTTGATCTCTGGAGTGTGATGACTTGATCTCTGGAGTGTCACATGTTTTATTCTAAAAGTAGCCCTATGTACATGAACATGGTTCGTAGTACAGTGTGTGACTGTTATACCATGGAGGAAGCCTTCCTCCATGGTTATACTGTGTTTGCACTTTGGAAGACATCACCACATTTTGCAAAGTTACGTTAGTGCTGATTTAGAAATGCATTGACAATCATTAATTCATTATTGCATTATATTTACGTTAGGCTAGGCTATACTGTATCGGCGAAAGCATTTACCTCATTCAACCAACCTACCTTCAATCAAAAGACAATAGTAAACGGTCAGATCGGTAGCTGTAAACTTTAGTTCTGAGCAGGTCTAATCTCACCACACACAGTGTGCTTAGTACTAGTCGTCGTAGGAGCGGTAGCGAGAGCTGTTGGGCTGTTTAACGTTACTGCTATTAGTATATAGTAACTATTTTGTCACTCAAGTGCTACGTACGGCCGGAGCGAGCGGTCACAGCATGGCCACCAAGCCATGTGCAAAAACAAAAATCTCGGGAAAACGAAAAATGAAAAGAAAAAAAACTCGGGAAAACGAAAAATGAAAAAAACAAATCTCGGGAAAACGAAAAATGAAAAATAAAATTCTCGGGAAAACGATGTTTTCTTTTCTTTTTTGCATGTCCCTTCCCGGGCTCCGTACACCACGGACCTTGTCAAAGTCATGAAAATTATGTCCAAAACTCCAGTGGCAATGAAGGGGATTTGCCATGTGCATTTATCTCGTGGGAACGAGATAATTATCTCGTGGAAACGACATAATATCTCGTGGGAACGAGATAATATCTCGTTCCCACGAGATGATATCTCGTGGGAACGAGATGATATCGCGTGGGAACGAGATAATAAAAAATAAATTCTCGGTAAAACGAAAAATGAAAAAAAAAAAACTCGGGAAAACGAAAAATTAAAAAAAAAATCTCGGGAAAACGAAGAATGAAAAAAAACTCGGGAAAACGAAAAATGAAAAATAAAATTCTCGGGAAAACGAAAATTTTAAATAAAAAAAAACTCGGGAAAACAAAAAAAAGAAAAGAAAAAAAAACTCGGGAAAACGAAAAATGAAAAAAAAAACTCGGGAAAACGAAAAATGAAAAAAAAAAACTCGGGAAAACGAAAAATGAAAAAAAAATCTTGGGAAAACGAAAATTGAAAAAAACAATTCTCGGGAAAACGAAAAAAAAATTTGTTCGCATGTCACTTCCCGGGCTCCGTAGGTCATGGTATCTGGCTGAACTATAAATAATTACAATAAAGGGGCTATGCCAAGTTGTCAGGCTGTGACTGATGTAGGAACTTTAAAAAAAAAGTAATTTTTTGGAGCGCTCAATTAACCCTAGCTCCCTAGGCATTGTATTAAAACAATAAAAATCCTTCAAAATCCTCCAACTGGCTTTGTTGTCTAGGGAGTTAGGGTTAAGGAGTAATTATTAATTAGCAAAAAGTGGCGGCTAACTACCGCTGTGCTAATTTACCGCAGGGGTGAATGCATAGAGACAACATTGATCCATAACGCATGGCCAAACGAATACATTTACATGTATTTCATAGCACATAACAACACACGATAACATTCATGAGTGGCAACTTGCAAACTAAACAAAAAACTCATAATTTCTCTAACAAAGAGTACACACAAAATAGAGAAATACTCACTGGGGGTTTCCTGGGGAATACAATACTAGATGGCGATATTAACCAATCACGGCAATGCCAGACTCACGTCAAAAATGAGAAATAATCAAGAATAAAATACTCATCGATGTGCCTCTCATAAAACCGTAACGTCGAGAGATCTTACGACCTGACCATATCACCAAAGTTATCTGTCTGCACATTCCCGCGCAATTGCAACTCAATCAAACTACTCTATCCAGACAACATTAGATGTATCTGTAAATTGAAAAGTTACTTAAATTACTTTACATCAATTAATCATTATAACTTTTTTGTTACTACTTTCCTCACAAAAAAAACCCAAAGAACTGCTTTTAATCAACGGTACGATATATCAAATGCAAACCGTTCCTCACAGGGGTCAGGTCAACTTCTGCCCAGATACAGGAGAATGAGCAATAGACTCGTTTACCAGTCCATGTATAGGGATC
Source organism: Zoroaster sp. YZ-2022 (assembly GCA_029582265.1). Taxonomy (NCBI): domain Eukaryota; kingdom Metazoa; phylum Echinodermata; class Asteroidea; order Forcipulatida; family Zoroasteridae; genus Zoroaster; species Zoroaster sp. YZ-2022. Next base: position 22,242,621 of record CM055817.1, on the reverse strand, counting down.
TTCTAATACATGTATGAGGAAGTTGATCTAAATATTTCAATGGTTGGTTTCTTATTACACCTACTGGCCAAAAGTATTGCAACATGAATTTGTACGAGACATTGCCTAGACGGATGGCCGCAATTATCAGGTCACGTGGTTACCCGACAAAGTATTGAAGGACTTTGTTTCCGAGCAAGAACGGTAAAAAAGAACATTGACTTCAAAGCACAGGCACTTTCAAGAAGTCTTAAGTAGTGTAAATAAAATAAAATAAATTATTGTAACACAGTTCTCCAAACTGAACTTTGGTGTAATTTCAATATTGCAAGACTTATGGCCAGTGAGTGTATAATGTTCTCCATTGTGGTGTGCCACGGTCGAGCGGTATAGTGCATCGGATTTGTGTTCCGATGGCTGAGTCGTCAGAATGTAGGTTCGAATCCTGCCCGCGACCATGGTACTTGTGTCCTTGAGCAAGACACTTTACCATACTTGCTTCTCTTCACCCAGGGGTAAATGGGTACCTGTGAGAGCAGAGTTGGTTGTTGTATTTGATTATCCATATGCGCTGTAATGGCAGCAATTGAGCTGTATACTCCCGTAGGGAGCTGAGATGGTTTTAGGAATGATTTATGAGCCTTGTGAGCAGGGGTATTAACGTAATGCGCCTTGAACACCAGTTTGGTGGAAACGTGCGCTATATAAGTATACATTACTATTATCTTCATAATGAAGATCTTTGTAAATTGGGCATTTAAAATATATCACTCGCGCCTGTTGCTCTTATACCGAAAGTTTCCAGAAATGTAGTAGTTTTTTTTTCATCAGAACAATGCTATTTCACTTGAGTAAAGGAAAACAAATAGTATCATTAAAAAACATGATTTTATATTAGCCCAAATATGGCCTCCACCAGCGTTCCACTAGTTTTACTACAAGTATATATATATATATATATATATATATATATATATATATATATATATATATATATATATATATATACTGAAAAAGGAGTCTAATGACCTTAAGGTCAATTGTCGGACAGAAATTATTTCACGCGGGTTGTGTTTATACTGATCGCGCTTGTGATGTAAGCCGCTAGCACTGGCGACTGATTTGAAAGTGGGCTGAAATTTTTTTATTGGCGTACTACTCGCTCCCCAAACAGATCAATCTTTATCCAGTGCCTTCTCCACGAGATCTCGCGAGAGATGTGGGAAATATCTCGCATAAGCCTTGAGCAACTCCTCCTGACTTGAAAACTTGTTCTTGTCAACCTTACCCTTATTATTTTCTATTAGCAACGAGGTATCTTTGATTGCAACCAGTCTGCCATTCCTAAAGTCCACAGCCCTAGGGCTAGTTGCGAACGGAAACGTTTCGCGCGGCAACGACTTGGGACCAGCGTACACCAATTTCATATTTTGAGTGAGGCGTTTGAACCCGACGGGCATGGTGTTAAATTTCACGAACGTAAACCACCCATCGACTAGCTCATCAACCGCAATAGGACGCATCCCGTGTGGTCTCTGCATCAACTCAATAGTCCTCGCCTCACTTCTCACAAACTTCTCACAAAGCCAGATTTATACACGGGTGATTCTTTCTCAAAATCTAGTGGTACCGGGATGAAGATAGGACATGCAACACCGACATCAACCAGACGGGTTACACCATCTCCTGTTAAAGGTACACACCGCCCTAAAAGAGCAAAAAATGGGCTTGATAGAATGATAGAGAATCATTTTTTGAAGGTTTTCTTCAAAAAACTAAATTCGGGTATCGTGTAATTACCGAGAAATGTCCAAAAACACAACATGAAGGTCAAAGGTCATGTATACGCATTTTCAGTAGTCTACATGACCGTGAAAACTGTATGGCAATTGCAGATTGTAGTCAGACTGGTACCTCTGCATTGCACACCGTTGTGATTGTAACAAGAGGAACAAGTTTCCAGTCTGTACATTTTGTATCCGTTGTAAACACACGAACGATCACAGAATTCCTGGATTCGATTCGAACCAGGTGCACGTGGCGACGTCCAAGATGATCCAAAAAGGCTTGATAGACTTTGGATCAAGGAAAGGCACAGACTGAACAAACCGGTGCTTAGCAGCATCTATCTGGACATACTGGATTCTGGGTGAGCATCTCAATCATGATCAATATTATTACTAGTTTGCATTGCCATGGCATTGGTAGACAGTACATGATCTAGGAGTGTACATGATGAACACAATCATGACAGTGTCCCCTGGCAATTATGTGAAATTGCCCTAACCCCTGATACTCATATATTTGACAGGAAAAATGTTGAAATGGAAGCTTCAATTTTGGTTTAGATTTTCATATTCTCAAAATATTATCAAACATTTTTAGTTGGTCGGGTCTCGGGACACAGGCCTTATGACCAAATTAATTTGTCCGAAGTGCTTTTATCTTAGAGAGAGAGAGAAAAAATAACAATTATGTAAAAAATACAAGACAGTACCAGATATAACTTTGTGAAACACGAGGGGGAGCCCCTATTTTTAATAAATTTTCACAGGTCTTATACTATTTTTCGTGAGATCTAATGTTAACGTGTTACAGGGTTGAAATTAATGTTCATTATCAAATACGAATGATGAACGTTTATTTTAATTTAAATGGTTGTTTGTTACAAAATAAAATTAAGATTTAGTATAATTTGTTATTAATTTTTGCTTCATGTATAGCAGTACTGGCATTTCAGTCCAAGAGAAGGGGTCTGCCTGATAACCACCTTTCCATTCTATATCAGTTAAACGATGTTTTACCTTATTTCCCAGTGATTGTTGGTAATGTTGAATTTATTAAAATCTAAGCCCTTACTCCTCTTTTCAATCTTAAATCTTTTTCAGAAAGAGGACAGAAACATCTTGGTACTTCAGCTATGCAGAATTGATGCTGGGTGTGATTCTCGACATAATGAAGCACCAGTCTTCGGTCAATGGAATTAGTAATTTGGAATCAAGCATAGACCTGTGTCTGGGCCCTTACTTTTATTGCTTGTTTGCCCCTCCCCTCCCCTCCCTAGTTCTTGGATTCTATAGTGCTGCAATGATAGTCCAAAGAATTTTAGAAAACAAATGTGTCGGTTCATCACCAGTGGCAGTACATGCTATCACCAAGAACTTGGGGGGGGGGGGGCATTTTATTCCAAAATTACCGATTCCAATGACAGCCCCTGAATGTCACCTATTCTGAACTGTCACTAAATCGTACATACACAGCGTACATTTATTATGCAGATTGATTCAGTTTTCTTGTCAACAAAGGATCATGGTTGGGTCTATTTATACTGAAGTCATTTCACTTATTACATGTAAGGCCATGTACACTCATTATTAGGTTGTTTACAATAGGCAGGTCAGCAAAGTGGTTTTAATTTATTGTGGGGGGGGGGGAGGGAAGAGTGGAACCACAAAAGTCAGTCATAAAACCAAATGGACAGTTAAAATAAATATGTATTTCATTGTTTTATTAGCAATATACAAGCACCCATACAACTCTTGATTATTTCAATGTCTAAACATTTATGTACAAAAACGGCATTTGATCTTTAGCTTATAATTCTATAGATTGGATGCAGCTACAGACATTTTGCCAAATATGTGTACAACCTTGAAAATGTAAAAAGCAACGTAGAATTTGTTTAAAAATTTTATAAATGATGTTTAATTTGCAGTATAGGTGAAAACAAAGACAATTTATAAGCATGTCACAATAAGGAGATGCTTGATTACAGTGTCACTATCATTGTCAATTTATCATATTTTTGTTCATTATAAACTTGAGTTGAAAGTGAAGTATATTATAAATAAAAGATCACTCTCAGTATATAAACATGCAGTCCATCAATTAAATTTATTTTTGTACAAGACTTAATACCAAGATAAAATACCAACGTTGGCTTTATCTAAATCTAGAATTTAAAGGTTTTTCCATATAAAACAAAAATGAAAAGGACAAGCAATTATCAGATTTAATCAAGTGGATGTATTATAAGACTAATTGCGGTGATACCATGTGGAATTACCATTGAGTAGTATTAGTTCGAAGAACTGGGGGTACAACTCGACGTTTCGATCAGTATGCTCTGATCGTCCTCGAAACGTCGAGTTGTACCCCCAGTTCTTTTCAGAACTAATTACTACTCAATTGAGATTCCACATGGTGTCACCGCAATTAGTCTTACTTATCATCCTCACCATGCAAAGCTACAAGTTTTACCTGGATGTAATTACATTTAATTTTGTTTGAATTGTCAATTGGCTAATTACACTAGTGGCCTTACTTTTGGGAATTATTTACTTTTTGACAACTCTTCTGCTGAGGGCAGGGGAAGAGGGAAAGCATGAATGCCAAACTTTCTTGCAACGTTATGTAGTAGTTATAAGCTTGTTTTCTAATGAAAGGTTAATTAGCTAATATCCATACAAGCTTTGAAAACTGCAGACATTAGCTATTTGAGTAGACTCTGTGGTACATGAACATGGATGAAATGCTCAATTATTATAGCAAACTTTCATGTTCCATGTAGCGAAAATTATTTACAACCTGGAAATGGAAATATCAGGAGTGTAAAGACTCGTCTCTCACAGGGTAATTTTTCCTTGGTAATGTTGGAAATACAAAGAAAGGGGAAATGTTTGTATGCTCCTCCATGCTTCAGTGTCTTCAGTAACCCTAGCACCCCCCCCCCCCCAATCAATTTAACCCCAACTTCCTGTCCTTTGATGCACGTTTAATCCATAAATCAACTTTGTGACTTTATGCCCATAATAACGCTGAATAAGTTGATCTGGCTACCTACAACCCTGGCAAACTATTTTCATATGAGTGTTTTTACATGTTGATTTATCATCTGGCATGGTTTTTGAAAAGCATGTGTTGGGCTAGTGTCAATATCATTATGCATATAATGAGGTTTGTGGTAGCACCATGTAACTACCTCTACAGTTTATAGTTGGCTCTTACAAGAACTGGTGGTGAGATAACTTGAAGTTTCCATCGGTGTACTCTGATCATCTTCATCCTCCTGAAGACAATCGGAGCACACTGATTGAAACAAAGTAATGTCACTGCCAGTTCTTGTCAGAACCAATGCTATTTACTACTCTTGAAAGATAATTACTCTTACTCCTACTGTTCTCAACCATGTAAAGCTTCAAAATCTCAACATTTTCAAGGTAGTACATAATACTAATAGAGTAATTTGTTTGGGTATGGGGGGGGGTTGAGGGCTGTCGGTTGCCTTGAAACATTTTCATGTTATACCTGCAATTTTGGGCAATTTTTGATGGTCGTGAAAGTATGACATGTCCTCTATACTTCCTAGAAATTTTTGATTGGATGGCACCCGTAACAAACCTGAAGTTGATATAGTAGGTAATCTTCTTGAGAAAACTCGTATTCAGTGGAATGTCTGCTAGTAAGTGGGATGTTGTAGGCTTCCGTTTACTTACCCCCATTCACATATGTAGGTGACATGATGAACTTAGCATTCGTCTCTGTCTCCATCTCCCTTCATCTCATCTATGGACCAAACATGAACAAACATGTATATAATCTTACAAAAGAAATATTACATTGAACTGATTACTCTAGCAGTTGAAAAATGAAACTAACCACAAAGACATAAATAACACAATAGCCAGCCATGAATAACACATGTAAAGCTACTTTGACTAATAGTGCTACAGTACACTTATCATTCACACACACACACACACACACACCCTCACGCACATTGATTTGTGGGGTATTCCTTTGTTCGTTCTATTATCCCTTTTCCTTATAATTCTCCTGTGGGGTACAAGATTTTCTATAGTTACCTTGTGGGGTCCAATTGTTCTATTGTGTTTTGGACCCCACAACGAATGGTGTGTACGTTCACACACACACACACACACACACACACACACACACACTTCAAATTATAACCAATGTTGTTCTTTCCCTTTAAGAGGACAACGGTCACGATCAACAGGGCATGGAATCGGAGTGCTAGTTTTAGATGATCTCTGTGACTGAAAATAATATCCCACATGATAAGGTCATATTATCATTGCTGCTGCATAAATGAGCCAGTAAGTTTCAGTCACTGTGTTCATCTTAAACTAGGACACCAATTCCATGCCCTGTTGAAAGTCTGCTCTGATCGTGATATTGTCCCTTTAATATGGACAAGTTAACATTAAGCATTGTACATATAAGGGGGAAAACCTAAATGCACAACTTCATTTTTTTCTAAATGAGAAATTGTTTCTGTAAATCTGATTTTGTTTGATAGAAAACAAATATTTACATCAACTAAGTTTTCTATACACAAACATTATGGTATAAAACATCCGAATCAATCCAAGATTTACTCTACCTTGGCAATGCTTTGTAGCTGTGAATACTGAACATGGAATCAGGCTGAACTCTACATGGTGTTGATGGCAAGTAAATACTGGCAGTGATGTTTTCATACCTATAAAACAAAACATAACTGTTAATGAAATAATGGTGGATATGATGACGGACATGGTGTATATTAAAATCCATTTAAATATAACTCACTGTACTCGTACTGTACTGTACTCTAGGGGAATAATGGTACCTGATGCTATTTCCTCCAGTCTATGTTTGAATTTTCACCATGACCCTTTGACCATCTTTCACCATAAAATACCCGGGCATCGATGGTGGAAATTACAACTAATTCACTGGAAATTGTTCTGCTTTCTAAACTATATCCTCATATTCATAATTATCATGTCTGTATTGTAAACATCATCACAATATCATTGGGCCTTGGCTACAGGAACTATCACAAATAAAGTGATGACTAACAGAAATTCATCATAAGAGTTCAGCATAGGGCTACAGCCACACAAAAAGCCCTACGAGTATTATATTATCAAACAATATTTCTCTTTATTATTTACCTGTCCAACAATAATGCTACAAATGCGACATTATTCTTGGTATCATCATGGTCACCATCACGTTCAACAATCAAACTCTGAGTGTTTGCCATCATTTGAGGTTGGCTGGCCCGTCAATGGTCGCCAGGCATGCGTCGTTTTGCAGTAGACGGTGAGCCTTTCTTCGCCAAGCCTGCTCGGTCGAAATTCTAGCGTTGATTTTGACGGATGGCCTTACAAACCAGAACAGTTTTTGTCACTTTTATTGGCGTTGATATGATGAAGGGCAGTGACGATGTTCCAAATAAATACGTTATTGTTGTTTCCAAAACTAAACTCGCTGGCAGTATCATAATTAAAAATACCCGACACGAAAAGCACCAAAGTGGTCGAGACCCCTGCTTTAACGCTTCCACGCAAAAAGTGTTCATATATGTATGGCTCAACCAGCAGGCTCACGCCTTACGTCTTACCGTGAACTATGTTCCTGGGGTAGGGTTGGGGTCAATCCTACAGAACATGTCTAGACAAAATATGTAGAATATAACTCATGGTGGTAAAATACACCCGCGCACTGTATATCACGCACAGCTGTTGTTTTATAAACTAACAATACAGAGGATATGGTTTTCATTTTATTACAGTGAAAAACAGACAGGAAGCTGCTATTTGTTTTTTTATTCACCAATGCCGCCGCCGCCGCCGCCGCCGCCGCCGCCGCCGCCGACGACGACGACGACGACGACGACGACGACGACGACGACGACGACGACGACGACGACGACGACGACGACGACGACGACGACGACGACGACGACGACGACGACGTATTTATTTATTTACGATTTATTTATCGACGACGACTTATTTAATGACGACGACGACGACGACGACGACGACGTATTTATCTATTTATTTATTTACGACGACGACGACGACGACGACGACGACGATTTATTTACGATTTATTTATCGACGACGACGACGATTTATTTATTTACGCATTTACGATTTAACGACGACGACGATTTACGACGCATTTAATGACGCATTTAATGCACGACGCATAACATTGTAGATTTATATGGCGCACGATCCACCAAACTGGTGCTCATCACAAGACATTACATTATTACCCTGCTCATCAGGCTCATAAATCATTCCTGAAACCATCTCAGCTCCCCTGGGGAGTATACAGCTCAATTGCTGCCATTTCAGCGTATTTAAGCTAATCAAACACAATAACCAACTCTGCTCTCACAGGTACCCATTTACCCCTGGGTGGAGAGAAGCAATTATGGGAAAGTGTCTTGTCTGAAGGACACAAGCACCACGGTCGCGGCTGGAATTCGAACCAACATTCTGGTAAGTGAAAATGTTTAATGGTTTCCAAATCGTCAAACACTAGGAGGGTTTAATTAAACTTTTCTTTTGTTAGTGTTTTCTAAACAAAGATCACTACAGACTTCTGCAACAAGTTAGTTTTGGATTAGTTGAATTATTATTTTATTTACCCCTGGAGGAAGGCAACAACATATATCATAAAAGAAATAATAAATAAATCATAGCTGGTATGTTTCAAAGAAAAATATAATAGTAGTGTGACATTTATACTTTGCACTGTAGATAGGGTCCTATCAGGCTATAACTGATGCAAGTATTTGGATGTAAACCTCCTACTCCACTTATTCGTTAATTAAATAGGCCCATTAAACGGTCATACAAATACTTACCTGAGCGAACGTGGAGTACTAAATGAAGCCTCCTGTTGTGTGTACTTATTACATTGTACGCTATATGTACATTCACATCAAGATTGTAGAATTCAACATGTATTCCAGGTCACCAACTGATTTATACTTGCATGTAAAGACTGGTGTTACAGCGTCTAGTATAATACAGTATTATTCAGAAACTGTACCTACAGTTCCCCTGCCACACCGTGGGCCCTGACAATTGGTTTCATTGTTAGTGGATGAATGTGTGCAGCCGTGTGTGACGATCATTCAGAGCGAATGCGCAGCTGTAGGGGAGGCACACATCCAGGGGTGCTTCATTAACAAACACATTTATGTTTTTCAAACATAATAAAAATGTTATGTAAAACATCACTGTGATATTTTGAAATAATGTTATTACGACATGGTCTTACAAACATTTTAATGACGTTTTCATGACATCCATGTAAAATATCAATGTAACGTTTTTATTTCATCATCCTGACATATTTATAAAACATCATTTAAATGTCCTCATATCATTGTTCAGATATTATAAGCAATAGTTTAAATACGAATATAAAATGTTATAATGATATTCCCTAATAATGTTATTACGACATGGTCTTACAAACATTTTAATGATGTTTTCATGACATCCATGTAAAATATCAATGTAACGTTTTCATTTCATCATCTTGACATAATTCTAAAACATCATTTAAATGTCCTCATATCATTGTTCAGATATTATAAGCAATAGTTTAAATACGAATATAAAATGTTACAATGATATTCCCTAATAATGTTATTACGACATGGTCTTACAAACATTTTATTGACGTTTTCATGACATCCATGTAAAATATCAATATAACGTTTTTATTTCATCATCTTGACATAATTCTAAAACATCATTTAAATGTCCTCATATCATTGTTCAGATATTATAAGCAATAGTTTAAATACGAATATAAAATATTATAATGATATTCCCTAATAATGTTATTACGACATGGTCTTACAAACATTTTAATGACGTTTTCATGACATCCATGTAAAATATCAATCTAACGTTTTTATTTCATCATCTTGAGATAATTCTAAAACATCATTTAAATGTCCTCATATCATTGTTCAGATATTATAAGCAATAGTTTGAATACGAATATAAAACGTTATAATGATATTCCCTAATAATCTTAAAACCATCCAAATGACGTATTCATGAAATTTTTGTAAAATATTTGCATAACGTTTTTCTAATAATCGTCTGATAATAGTAAAACATCACTGAAATGTCTTAATATCATTTCAGAGAGATATAGTAAGTCATGGTTTAAACAACAATTAAAAACAATCAAATGACATTTATATCCGAATATCTTAACATACTTCTCAAACATCATTTAAAATGTCTTGATGTCATTGTACAAATACAATAAACCAGGGTTTAAATAATGGCTTAACAATGTTTGAATTATATTTTCTCATAATTGCGACATGGTCTTAAAACATCCAAATAACATATTCATGACATCTTTTGTAAAATATTAGCATAACGTTTTCTTACATCGTCTTGACATAATGGTAAAACATAATTCAGATTGTCTTAATATCATTTCAGATATATAAAACCATGGTTTAAATAACACTTGAAAATGTTTCGATGATATTTCTAATGTTATTGCGAGAAGTACTAACATTCAAATGACGTGTTCAAACATGATGTTTTTATCACATCATCTTGGCATAATTCTAATACATCATTTAAATGTCCTCATATCATTGCACAGATAATAAATGAGGTTTAAAATATTTCAATGATTATTTCTAAAAATGTTATGGCTACGTACATTGTCTTAAATTTAGTCCAAATGACGTATTCATGACATTCATGTAAAATGTAAGTGTAATATTCTGATGACATTATATCAACATAATGCTAAGAGTGCATCAGCTGAATGTACTAAAACTATTGTGGAGATATTATAATATGAATTACAAATAGTTTTTAATGGTCTTATAAACTTCCAAATGACATTATTCACATCATCCTTGTAAAATATTAGTATTATTTGTTGATGACATATCGACAAAATGCTAAAGGAAAACATTAAAATTTCCTCATATCATTGCCAAACAATGGTTTAAAAGCGACTAAGTACTCATAAAATCCAAAAGATAATATTTTGACATTATGCATCTTAATTAGGAACTTTCAAAAGAAAATGCAAACGTACATGGTGCTAAGGTATACATTACTAGATTGTATTTCCACCATACAAAGTTTTTAAATCTGACTTATGATGACCCTTCTTAATAAGTTACACCAATGTGGTTTAGTATTCACTTTTCCCATGTATAATATATACATGTATAAGCATGCACATTGATAAAAATTGATTTTATATGACAAAGATGTTCAAAATCACATACATAAATAGTAATGACCGGTGATTCAATTTTTGTTTTCCAAAAGTAAAAATTTTATTGAAAGCATTGGTTGAGCCATTTTTTTAAAATAACTAACTTGGATCACAGATTTTACAGCTCAAAAAAAGCAGGGAAAAAGTTTGTAACAGGGATTACAGATTTTCAGCTTAAGAAATCAGGTGAAAAACATTAGAACTCACAGGCACACCGACTCAACTGTGCCACTATCATGTAAAGAAAATTTTCCCTAATAAATCATTTTATTTTGGGCTGTTTCTTCCGTAATCTAGTTATTAAGGGCAATTCTCTGAGAATGGAATGACGTCCATTCAAGTACTGCCCATAAACACTGTACAAATACATGTACAATAGCATACTTTAAATTCAAACTTTTAAAACTGTTTTTTAAGTTTTTTATTGAAAAAATATTTATTCATTAACATTGAATAAATGTTTGTCACAGAAGATGTCAAAAGTCATAGTAAAAATCATTGTAACAGTAATAAATAATTTAATAGAAGTGCAGTAAATCCGTAAACCATGGTTACCGTAATTCCGTTACCATATATTAAAGTACCAAGCAAAATCTCTGAAAGTGATATTTTTATAGAACTTGTAGGGAGGTATATTTAGAAAAAACAATGTTGGGATTTTTATTTTATTTTTTCTTGCCCCAAAAATTACTTTTGTGCATTATTTGAAATGGAATTACTTGTGATTTTCTATGTTTTATTTTTAAAATTATTGAGAACACTAAAATATTTTTTGTTTACACAAAAGTAATCTTGGGTACAATGGCTATCTAGACACATCAACAATTATTTTCCCACAAGGGCTCCAATTAATCACAATGTCCAAGATAATTAAAATTTGAATTTTTAATAAAATTCCACTTTTTCAGACTTACTACCCCAAATCCATAATTCTCCCAGAAAACAAAGCTTTTTTTATTTTTAACCACTTCCTATGAAATTCTCGTCTCAAAAATCGATATAAATTATTCCTCTATTGCTAATGTAAATGTTGACATTTGTTTTCTCTCCCATGGCCTTACAAGTATCTTGCTTGTTTATCTTGCTTGTCTCTTTCAGCACTGGTGCGAGCACCTTTTTCAGCTTCTGGTGATGAAACAAATAAAATAAATACATGTTATACAAACAGTTACATGAACATAAAAGAATAATTGATCTTTAAATTTGAGTGTTTATCATGGATGATTACGGTCATCTTTTGTTTTAAAATCATGTACATGTACATGTACATACCATTTACTGCAGTCATTACACGACAATAATAAAGTCATCATATAAGTGTTATGATGTCATGTATGTTTATGTTATGACATGTGAACTAAAAACATGCAATAAAGAAAATATCTTCTTAATTAATAATTACTTGCTCCTAAAATGAAGCTTTATCCTTCAAATGAAGATTAATTGCAAACAAATAAATTGTGATGACTTCATTTTTAGTGAAACAGTAAAATGTCTTTAATAGCTTTATAAAAAACAATTTCATGCGCATGACAAATTATTTGGTGAAAATCTAGTGTACTGACAAATTCTCAGTAAAACTCCCTTGCTTATGCTTGACAAATGAGGCCACAATTCTTTCCAACAATGAACATACAAACAATTTAACAGTTTAACCATGAAAATACCAATCATTCAATCAAATGTTACGCATTATCCAACAAAGAATTTACCGGTATACCATCGCCTTTGATCACATCACATAAGTTTTCATAGAGTTTTAAAAATGTCCATCTCAAAGGCCCCTTAAAAAAGGACCAAAAAACCTAGACCTACATTTTTTTACCATAACATGTAGGTCAATATTTCTTTGTAATGTGCCCTATTCATCATACAGGTTTTGATAAACCAGCAAAAGTGCTTTTTAAGTCAGTTTGTCAAGATATGTATGTCTGGTTTAAGCAAGGTACATGTAATTAACGCCTGTCAGATTAAACACACATACATTTGAAGTAAGAGGTGATATTTACAACATTCTAATGAAATAATTTTATTCTAACAACTAACGAGACAAACCTTTACAAAGTTTGACCCGCCTGGCTGGTTGGGAGCATTTTCGAACTTCACCAACTCTCAAAAATAATATCGCCCTGCTTTTGTTCTTAGTTTTGTCCTCCTCGGCACAGCCTCTGTGAAATACAAATTAATTTTTAACTTAGAGTGGCATATCCTCAAAATATACAACAGTAAAGCACTGATTTACAGGCATTGTTAACAAACATGATCTATTTCAGAGGAGACAAACTGATTCAATTAAAAAACGAAATGATGAAATTGTATGATAGTGCCGTTCCATAAACCAAATAACTGTAGGTTGGATAAATTGTTCTCATTCACATAAAAATCTGCATGTAAAAATAAAAACTCAATGTCGCATTATTCAAACTTTAAAGGTCACATGAAATAGAATTTTTTCATGTAAATAATAAAGTATGCTTATTAAAACATATATTCGTCCTTGGTATTTTTTTCATCACCCGTTTATACCATAACAAATTTAAAATTAAGGGGGGCCGCCCTGCTCCTCCCGCACCTCCTCATTAACATAAAATCTGTGATGTACACTTAAGAGATTGCAGAAAGTATTCACTGATACCTTTCTTTCTGTCAAATATAAAGTCTTGACAAGTCTTGGTTGCTTAGTTACAGTAATGTCATGTAGGCAAAATTGGTCACAACTGTAATTTTTTGTTTTCACAAAGTGATGGATTGCAGCCTTGTGCGTGTATTACTGCGTGTGACAAAATGCAGTGCTCAATGTTTTTTTAGTTTTTAGTGATGTGAATGGATCATGCCCACACAGAGTAGTGTTCTGTGTGTTCCTTTATACGTGAACACTTTTTTTTGTTTAATTTTTATTTTTACAAAGTGACTTTTTTGTTTATTAAGTATGTTATTCGTTTATAGTTGTTTACAAAAACATACAGTTATGTATCATTTGAGATTTAAGCTTTCTGAAAAAGTAAAAATGAATGATTTTTGAGATTGAAATACATCAAAAGTAATGATTTTAAAACTTTACCAACTGCACCGGCAATATCTCGAAACGTGGTTTACCACTGCTTGGTCAAATACGTCACTTTGTGAAAACTGCAATGATATAGTCCGAGGGCTGGAAGGCCCGCCCCCACACACACACGACCGCCACCTGTGTTTTTTTGTTCATTGGGATGTCCTCAATAAGAAACCGATGTTAACATGAAAAGTTTGGCTCTGGGCCTATTGTTTATTTCCCATTATGATGTTCACACAAATTACACTTCAGCATTTCTAGGTGGAGGGGGGGATAAGACATTCCTCCAATTTAAATGTAATTTGCCACAGTTGTTATTCAGTTACATGACGTCATAACAAGTGGGAGGCAGGGTGCACAGTAGGCCTCTTCAGCCCACAGACTAAGAGCATTCATTTTACGATTGTAAACTTAAAAGAATAAATATTATTCTTACTGAGAATAATGGTGCAGCACAGCTGGGCCTTGAATGCCAGTTTCCCCTTTTGGCCTCTGAGGGAAAAACCTGCTCATCACCGAGTTGCCCTAAAATAGCTCTCATGACGCATCTGACTAATTTTGCCAGGTCGTCTCCCTCTCAATTTGTGAGAGTGCTTCACCTGAGAAATAAATATTGCATATCATTTTTTTGTTCACCTTGGTTTTGTTATTGTTGTTTTTACACAAATTGCTTTATCTCACTCTTTTTAAATGCAGCTCTAATTGAAGAACTGAACAGTTAGTGAGAAGATACAAACTATTTGTGATTATTTTTGCCAGACTTTCCATGTAATTATCTAGGTTTTTATTGTAACCGTATGTATTAATTATTAACCCTACATGTAACATCATTTATTAAATGGTTAGAAAACCAGCTCAATACAACATCCTCCAAAGATTGAGCCTGTAATGCAAACAACATAGAAAATAACTACATCTGATCATTGGTCTCCAAAGCAAAAAATCCTTACCACAAAATGTGTATATTATTACCACTTCATAACTCCTGAAACTCCTGGAAAATATCTCCAAGGCATAGCTTCTTTTTAGATGTATTTATTTTTAGTCTGCAAGGTCCTTTTCGATTATTACAGATATTAAAAAGCCAATAAGGACCTTACAGCATTAAGAATGTTTTGTTCTCATCTCAATGCAAAATGTACAACAATATTTTTTACAACAGTTGCACAACCCAGTGATATTGAGGTCTAATCTCAAATTTTATCTGCATAGACAACAGGTTGTTTTTGACCAGAAGACTTTCATGATAAATTATGAGAGTTCGTAAAATTTGTGCAAACATGACAAAGTCATATATTGGGTATTCAAGATGGCATGATATATTTAGACATATTTCTTGGCGTAGATTAAGAGTTAATGAAGGCATAAATATTTACGTACCAGGCGCTTCTGTTTGTCTGGCTCATCAGCTGAAGTTTTCTTCAAATTGAGCATTAAATCCAATGTCTCCATAGGTTTACCTCTGTAAAGAATGAAAGATACATTGTCAGCTCTTCTTGGTTTTTTTCTGGTCACCCAGGACTGACAAAGCCTGCTCAACCTTTTTGGCCTTTCTAATACTAAAAGAACAACAAATAATATTTTATAGGGCACTCAGTATTTAAAAACAACCATTACACAAACATGATTCCACTGGGAAAGGAAACAATTGCAGTGAGAAAGAATTTAATTAATTAAATTATTTACCATGAGATAACTACTAACTGAAAATTGTGCATAAACTATCACCTTCATTTCAGAAACAGCGATGTTCTTTTTGCTTGGTTGTTCCATGGGATTGCATTTGAATATTCATGTAACAAGGGCAGACCTAGCATTGAAAAACTAAAGACTCCAAATTATTCAATTAAACAGTTAAATGCACTAATTTTATATTACAAAGTATTATTATCCTGCAAATGATTTGTATCAGGAACAAGTATACTCAACACTTTGTGTAAAAATACCTTCTTTAAGCATACTGTGAATGCCTTGACTGTTCTGGAAATCAGACTGGATGACGTCTCGGAGAATTTCACAGCGGAAATGTCCAGCTCTCTTTCCCTACACATAATCTTGAACAAAATAATAATAAGAAATGAACAAAAATACACATGTAATACATATGTATATTTAATATTCTGTAATGAATTAACCTCTATAATTATTTAATGTAAAATTGTATTTATATAGTGAAATGAATGAAATTTCTCTAGCAGCAGAAAAACTGGGCTTCATTAATACATATGCATTGCTGTTACATTTAACTTCAATCAATGCGAGTCTAAACTAGTCCATGCTGAGGCCCTGCAAATTTCCTTGGTACCAAATCATAGTAGTAATGCTCAAGACATTATACCATTTAATTTGGCCACAATGGGCATGGACCGCCATTTTTCAAAATGACCCAATCTCCCCAACCAGTGAGCCAAATTTGTTGATATTGTGTATCTTTGGAAAGTAAAGGTCAAAGTTGTCATCAAACTTCAAATTGCCCAACCATTACAATAATGATGGCAAATTTGGATTCCGCTTCATACAATTTACTCTTTCAAAAGAGACTTAGGACTTGGATATCGAAATGAATATTGCCTGGATATCGACCAATACGCATGTGGATCGTTCACCACTGTAAAACATCTAGGGTGTGTCAATAACAGTCTGATCTCCAACCAACTATTTTTTAACTAATTTGCAAACAAGTACATGTATTTGTTCCTGTTAATTTAACAAAAACAACCAAAAAGCAAGAGTATTTATGACATGTGACTATTTTTGGTCACCAGGTGCAACTGCTCACACAGCAGAGTACATTTTTTCTAAAGCAAAGGAGCAATATATAACCAAGTCAAAAGTTGTTTTTCAACGACATTCTTCATTCAAAACATACCTGGTATCATTTCCAAACATCTGGTGTTCCTGAGCACTTTCTATTTCATCAACATGGATGACACCAGACCCTGAAATAGTATCATACAAAGTTTGAAAATAATAATTCTTATAATTAATTGTTTCCTAAATTAAATGCATAAAAAGGCAAGTTTATAATCACCCCACCACTGAAAAAGGGGAAATTCTAACAATCTATAAATCTTCCAAAGCCAAGGTAAAAGCTTCTTTAGAGCTCTCGTTATTTGTTTTGCAATGGTTTTGCCTAATTCTATGTCCAGAATTCGTTTAAGGGTTGATCCTGTACATGCACTAATAAAAAGTGCAACTCACCTTAATTCACCAATACATACACTGTACATCATGTATGAGCCTCGTAATTCTTACAACCACACTATGTAGTTTAACATCACTGCTACTGTTCATTGGCATATGATAAGGAGAGCTTAAAGGTATATAGCATTGATAGAGCTGACAAAACAGGCAGTATTTGGAATTTACAAAACTAGTGAACTTTTGAGCTCAATCCTTCATCTAAATCACAATAAAAAGTGAAAAACAGTTTTTACAAAATTAATGGATAAATTTGTTCAGGATACATTAGTAATTAGGTACTGGTAATATTGACCTACACAATTTAGCATATTTGTATCAAACTTTATCCCATTTGCTTGTTTTGAATGGTCTTGCACCTTTGTCATCAATATTCAGCTAGTTAGGATTCCAAATGGAAATATACTGAGACATAATAAACTTACCATACTTGTTTTAGGAAGTCACTGATGGTCAAAACCAGGTGCGTTACTCACCCGCCGCATGAGAACTCAAAGGTCACGTGGACGATGTGTGACACCGATTTGTCTGTAGGGGCTACACTGACTTTGTTAAAATAGTGCATATTACATTTTATGCATTGTGATTACTGATAATTTAAGGTCGAAAAAGTGACGTTTCTATTGCGTAAAATCTCATTTAAAACAATTGGTGTCTTGTATTACTACTAGACAGTTAATTAGGTTTCCAGCACTTAATTCCTGTGTTTCAAAGGGTGAGGCTGTATTAATTCCTTTCCAACGTACCAACTGCATGCTGAATCTTTACTTTAGATACATGGTGTAGCCACTTGTACATATTGTACGGCCACAGTATGATATATCTTACCAAGATAGTTCAATTAACAGTTATTAACAATAATGTGGCCAACTGCTACAATAGATAAATAATAAAATTTAAGGTCTCTCAAACTCACAGTAGAAATTAATCTTCCTACTTGTGCTCCTCATCTTTTCGAGTCACTTCCATGACCACCTTTCTCTGTTCCCTAGCGTCTTGGCCTTTTTTTCTAGCCCTTTTCTTTGATGGTTATTTCTATCATCGGTGTCAACATTTGATGTGTCAACAGCTCTTTTGTGCAGCCTTCCAACGCGCAAAGTAGTCTTGATATTCTAATAGAAAAATGTGGACAAAAAAGCTAAATTATTAAATACAAATAGATCTCACGAATGGATACAAAACCAACTCAATTTTCTCTAGATTTATATTTATACTGGATATATGGTCATTCACAAAGTTGTACATGGTCGCTTGTGACCCCTATCTATCTCACAAAAATAATTGACCTGAGGACCTTAATATTTGGGTTTTCCCATGTAATATCTTTTCACCAAATAAAATTTGAGGTTATATTGGCACCAGAATGACCCATATAACAAAATCTATACTGGGACTATGTTTCAGTCTAGGAAGCCTTTTTGAAGCATCATTCAAATGTGTAGACTTTGTGTACAATAAGTGACATCCAGGAAGAAGAACAGCCAGAAATAGCAAATGTTCCTCAAATGAGCAATCACCTGACTTGAGTCTTGATATGCACCATACTTTGTCCCAAATAGGTGTAATAATAACAAGCACATTTTCACGATACGATACGTTCGCAATACTTGGTCCTGATATGATACGTATCATGATACCTGTTGAATACTAAAAATGCAACAATAAATGAAGTGTCAGTAGCCCTAGGAATAGTGAAGTTTTTTCAGGACGAAATGTCAACAAATATAAGGATATTTTAAAGTAAGAATTTTCTTTTTGGTGTATAATATTCAGTATTGTGTGTGTTGATGAAATTCTGAATTTTTACTCAACATTTACACATGATGGAACTTCTAAATATCTTTATCTGGACTATTTTACAGCAGCAGGGGAAGGGAATGAAATAACAACATGAAACTGCATGTGTGTATATATGTCTGTTTGTATTGTTTTTAAGTCTCTGTACGATATTGGGTAATTCACAACATACTGTCTAGTATAGATTTGTTATATGGGTCATTTGAATCATTACATCCCTAGTCCATAACTCTACACATAGCTCTCTCAATATGTACTAACCAGACTTTCCGATAAAAGGCGCACCATATTTTGACCACCCATCCTTGTCAGGCAGTTCAGCACGTTTAATACGCCTATTCTTGTCTCTGGGAGCCAATAGCACATGATCTGTTAAAATAAAACAACCGTTTTAAGAATGGTACCGATTGGTAATGTTTTCAAAACTGCTGTTAGTGAAATATATCTTGCTCGTTTCAACAAAGGCCCAAACCGAACGTTTCAGCTTATAACGGCGGTGAACATTCGGCTTACAAGAAAAACCATATACTTTGTATATCCTTCATAATGATGGAATCTGAAAAGGTACTATGTCCAACATATGCATTGTCTTCACTCACCCTAAAAAGGGAAAAACAACAACAATCAAACAAATTAACTTCTCGTGGCAATGATTCCCCCCCCACTAGCACCAACACTATCAGGGGCAATGTATATGTAAATACATGTTAAATTTTTGATTCAAATATAATTTTACCTGTTTACTGCTCTTCTCAATCCAGGATGTAGGGACACACTCCACCGTGTCATCTTTGAGGAAGATTACAATACAATAAGGCATTTTGTACCACGGCCACTCAACTTCATGAAAAGACAAGTGATGTACAAATAAATTTACTAAATGGTATACTAACTTGTACAATACACAAGTGCCTGTAGACTTTTCTGGATCAAATAATGAAAAAATGTTTTAAAAATCAAATGTCAGCACTTTTCAATTACATTTAATTTAAATTATTGACAATTTAAATAACTCCAACATCCCAAATATTCCACAAACAAACAAGGGCCTACTGCGAATGAAGTTAATTATGCAACTTAGAATATTATTCACAAGCCCTTTGACCAACTAATTCTACCTCCATGGACCAACACATGTCTTTATCTTAAGTTACATGTATGTTATAAAAAACACTGCATGTGTATCAAAATGTTTAGATTTGCATCTAGACAGAACTGCCTGTCGAAATGCCCTGTTCATGCATGGAACTGTATGTACATGTGGTCCAGATGGTGAATTGTTTATCCAAATTGGTGGTCACTGGTTATGTAACAGACATGTACATTCTGATTAACACAAATCCCTCTGCCATGTAGCACACAAGTATTTAAAAAAAATTAAAAATGGTTTAAATTTGTTTAGGCCTATTTTATTGAAATTATAGGGCTATGAGTTAACAAGTTAACAGATGGGAAATACATGTACAGTGTACATGTAACTGTCTAAAACCATGCTAGAACTGAACAACTAGAGGATTCAAATCAACATTTTAAGGGTATGGGACCATGGTCCCTTCAAGAGACCATGAGAATGGAATGGGGTAATAGGTGGGTCAGATGTAAGGAATGTGCATTAGTGCTGGACAGGACTTCTGAAGGACATGGGGACTTGGCTGGGGAGACCTGTGAGGAACACCTGTTTATAATCGAAATATTGGCCATATAGACCAATATGCCTGTGAAGTCACATTATTTACAAATGACCTCTTAAGGTCAAACTGCTCTGGACACAAAATATACTGGTCTATGACAAAAGAAACCATAGAAAATTTCCAAAATTGATTTATTTGTAATAATTAAGGCACTAACAAAATCTTATTCATCTGAAAGTTAAAACATTCTTGACATTACTTGAACAAGTACAAAATGCACTTTGCTCTTCGAAATCACCCAGACTAGACTGGGCCAGTGTAAACAAGGCACATGCCCCTATTACGATTCTGGAAGAAAAACTGCAAATTATTTTAAAACGCAATTGTGACTTACATGTAAATGCATAGCATAAATCTACATTATTATTATTATTAATTATATAGTGTTGCATTGAAAAAAGCTCTGTACAATAATGGCTAATTAATTACATTTACTAATTAGTGGGCCAAATTAACTCCAAAATTTAGTATGGCCAGAGATATGATTTTTATAATTCTGGAAGAAAAACTGCATTTCATGATTCAACATGAAGGGGTAAATTTCTTTTAAAAGATGAGGGTGTTTTCTCATGGGTAAAAGGATTTGAGGATTTGAATTTCTTCCTCCATGGTTTACCAGTTTTTACAAATATTAACCATGAGGAAAATTGTAAAATTCAATCTGGATTCAGGCATGATTCGTGTTATTTCAGGGCAAATAAATCTTTCTGAGAGAATATTCAGATGCAAAGAAACCTGCAAACAGTTTTCTTTTCTTTTTTTTCTTTTCATTTATTCTGGGAAGAAAGTAGACAAACGTACAAATTAATAACACCATGAACATGTACAGGTATTACATGAATAAAGGGTATACGCAACCCCAATGGTTGTTAAAAGTATGAAAAAGCATTGGTAGAGCTGACAAAACAGTTCCAGGCAGTCTTCATACTTTTTAAAAGTGACTGAACATACATACATATGTACACATAACATAACAATTATGTACAGTTTGAGCTCAATCCATCATCATCAGATCACAATGAAGAAAAACTGTTGTAATTTTTCCCACTTAGTCACAAACTCTGTACACATTCCAAATCATAATCATTGTGCCAAATTTTGATTGCTGCAATCTAATCTCACCAAGGAAATCTTCAGACACAATTCTATTTGTAAAGCTAGGCCTATATCATGGCTTTGGTAAAACAAAACAAGATCACTTACCTCAGAATAAAACAACAGTTTACAAATGTTAAGATCAGCTACTTAAGAGCCAAGACCACAAGAACTACTGTTCACAAGAATCTCAAGATTGTAAGAAAACTCTGAGATTACATTACATGTATATGCTGGAGACTGGAGCAACAACTCATAAATAATTCAATCTTATGTAAAATTTCTGCACAGTTTAAAGAGAGTGAGTGCTACTCTCTTCACATAAACAACCTTGGATCTGGAGGAAACAAACCATGGGGACTAAGCTATTTAACCAGTCATGCATTAATCATGAATGGTAGACACACACATACATATATGGCTTTTTAGGTAGACCTTAATAAATTGAACGAGTCATTTTGGTGAGCCATTTTTGGACCTTCAACACAAAAATGCACAATAAAACTTTTGGCAGCCATTTTTGAAAAAAGGTACATGGCCCTTAATCAACTTTTAATACATGGGTCATCTTTTTACTTATACCCAGTTTTGATGCTTTTATGGAAAAAAAAAACAGTTATTACACAAAATTTTAAAAGCATGGCATGCTAGTGTATGAGTGTACAGTATGGTGTATAAATGCTCATAGACATTATAGTTTCAGTTGGTGCTGACAGAATTGTTGTGAGTTTGAGTTGAAACCTGTTGAATTGACCAGCCTTCATGTAAATTGATTCCTGAAACAAAAAGCACCTAAATTCACTTTATGCCCAATTTTTCCTTGTAGTAGATTTATGTTTTTGGATTTTGTCAAACTAAAAATACAAAATTATGACAAAGTAAAATGTTATAATATAAAAGTGTGCATTTAATATGTTTTTCTTCCAATACAATGCGGAAAAAAAATGTTTAATTATAGCACTAAAAGGAAGAAGAAAATCTACAATCCCATACAAACTCAACATACTGTGACCAATTGCTATTATTCACATACATACATGTACGGTGTACCCTTTGACCAACACAGGTGCTTTATCATACAATGTAAATTAATATTATGAAAATTTACATCACAGAGCTTGAAGCCTTGAGTATATATTTAAAGTTGATAAAATATTAAATACTGTCATCTGCATTAAATGTTTTATGTACAATGGTTGTAGGGGAAACATCAACTTTAACTAGACTTAAGTGTTTGTTATATTACAAACACATGGGTGTTCGAGTTTTATCAGGGCAGTGATGATGACGTCAGAATGTTTTAAAAAACTTTGTATTATAATTTTTTTCATATTAAAAGAGTACCAAAATATGATGTGATTAACCAACGATGATTTGTTTGAAGTCCATTTCAATAATTTGAACTTAATCACATTAGCCCTACACCAAATTCAAACTTCATTTCAAATGCAATGGTACATAAAGAATGATAATGATTGAATAAAACTTCTTCATACTACACCTAGAAGATCCTCAACAAGGTTACAAGGAATTTCAAGACCAACATATGTTATACCCTGAAATTTCAAAATATATTTATTTATTTTAAAAACTGGTCACGGAATCTTTATTGTTCACCGGATGGTTTACACATCGATCATAAATATTAAATGTTGACTTCGGTTTTGGACAGGAAGTAAGGTCAAATTAGGGTCACCTTTGTGTAAATATTTTTTTACAATTAACGATCTGTACAATGGTGCAAAAATTGTGAATTTCCCTCTTGTGGTTGTTGAGATATGATTTTTTTAAATATTAAACTTTCACTTCGGTTTGGACAGTACGTAAAGGTCAAAGTGGGGTCACCTTTTGTAAATATTTTTGACAATTAACGATCATGTACGACATTAGGTGTTTGTCCTTTGGACGAATACAGAGCTGTTACATTAATCATGGTGGAATTAAATACTGTATCATCACAGCTTTATCATTACACATTTTTGGCCCTGAGGTGAGGTGTGTGCAGGTCTTGTACAATACAATGACAAATTGATCAAGTGTTATAATATTTAAATGTTTGGTCTCAGTTTTTTTAAACAAATACTTATAGGAAGAGACAGCACAATGTAATTTGAAGGATAACTGTAAAATAAAAAGAAACAAACAGTACTGAAATATGATCTCTGATTGTTACATGTATATGTATTTATGTGTCATTAACTGTTGAAAATACATTTTCCTAAATAGTAATGTTAAAGTTATTGTTTAAAGGTGGCAATATCTTCACGATCAACAGGCATGGAATCAGAGTTCAAGTTCTAGTTTAACTCAGTGACTGAAAATAATACTCACATGATAAGGTCATATTCGCGTTGCTGCTGCATACAATGAGCAAGCAATTTTTAGTCACTATGTTCGTCTTAAACTAGGACACCAATTCCATGCCCGTTTGTAGAAAGTCTGTTCTGATTGTGACGATACTGTCTGTTTAACCAAATTGTGTTTATGGGATTGATGGTCAGTACTATCCCAATGCGAGCATACAAATAAATAGGAACTTTAATTGGGTGATCTGGCAAAAGGTATTCCAAGGCTGACACACCCATGCAATGAAGATTGGGTGGGGTATGTTTACTATGTTTATATGGCCCAACTGCCAGTGATTCACTGTCGGCAATATACATTTTACTAGATCACCAACAGATATTGCTTACTAATTACATTTGCGAGGATGTTTTGGGTCCAGTCAAAAAATAACAAGAATTCCTCAGTACTATTTTGTTCTAACATGTTAAAGAAATTCCTAGAAAGACCTAGATGGGTCTTGAGGTCCTGAAAAAACAATTCCCTTGAGGGTAAAGACTGCCACAGATAGGATAAGCCCATATAAAATAATTTGAATAATACGTTTTAAACTCCTTTGATGAATGGATGAACTTCAAATGCTGGCCATTGGATCACAAAGTTACACAGACTCTAACACACCTTGTAGCAGTAGCATAAATGGATATCGTTGATCTGAAATATAAACGAATCATGTAAAAACAATATTAAATATTTTCAAAGAGGGACGAAGAATAATGGGTCATGCTAACAAAACACACATAACTTAGAATGCCCTTATATGTTATTATCAGGATGATGGATTGATGTAACTTCAGAAAAATGATCCCTTCAGAACAATGCCTTTAAGTTAGGTTTTACAATGGAATAGAACTATATGTGACGTCTTCCTTCCTCCATGATGTGACTGTTTCATTATCTCAATAAAGGTGTTGATATTTGTTTCTGGTCTACTTTAGTGAGAAAATTTAGTATAAAGTAAACTGCAATGCAGCCATCACCACACAGGACATAAGTACTACTAGTATTATGAGGAACTACAGACACTATAGTGTAGCTAAATTAACTTGTACTTCTACCAACGCGTACTCCACCGGATGTCAACCCGTACGCATGCCAGTAAATATTCAGTAATAAATATTTTTCCGGGTTGAGTTGACCAAAATAAGTGTGAATTGGTAGAAGTACATGTACGAGTACGCATACGAGTTGACCTGTTTCACTCCAGGCACGGCACATGTGATACCATTGCCACACTAAGGTTTTTAACGTTAACCATGGTTTTATGTAATCAATATATATAAAATTATACTAAAATGAACATACATCTATAAAAAATGTGAAAGTTTACGTACATTCAAACGAAACCAAGTAATGAAGACCACTTCCATTAATTGTGCACGGATTCTCAAATGATCTGTTAACGTAAGACGTTAAACCATACCATCATGTAGCCTACAAACTGAAGATTGTTGATGACTTGAACAGTTACGATACTGCATTTGGATGTGGTGTCAACGCTGTCTCGGGGTGCTGTAGGCTGGAACATAGTCTCAGCCATGATGTATTGGAGTCAACATGCTGTAAAAAATAATAGGAAAGTTTTATAAGCATGGACCAAGAATAAAGTATTTGAAATTTCAGAGAAGTTCTAATTTATGTGAATGAGGAAAATAATACATCACAGTGAACATGCTGTACAAAATAGTAAGAAGGTTTTACAAGTACATGGACCAAGAATAAAGTATTTGAAAATTCAGAGAAGTTCTAATTTATAATATGAATGGGGAAAACAGTAGAAGTAGCTGGAAAAGAGTAGCTGGACCATTGAAATTGAAAAGGGCATTGGTTGTTTTCAAAATTGCACACAATTATTCTTGACAATGTGTAATAAATTAAAGAAATGTTCTTGCATGAAACTCACATCAAAAGAGAAAGGTATTTAAGGAAATTACCGAGTCTCATAATTTCATGTGAGAGATGTCTGAGAGAGGCCTCCCCAGGGAGCAGGACTAACAACTTATACAAGTACATGTATTGTGTCATGAATATTGTGCATTTTTCCTGTGAAATAATTGTCTATGTAAGTTGATTTGTATCTAAGAAGGGTAAAGAATTAAGGGAAAGTGCAGTAAACAATCACTACTTGACATTAATTTGTGCACAAACTGAAGATTTTTTGAGAAAACATAAATTACAAATACATGTATGGCATAAAATTTCAACTGAAAAATTGCCATAACCTAAACAACTCAATTTTCTATCCTTATTATTTACATTCTATTTCTAAATACATTTAGTGACATCTGTTCATATTTTGTTAGAAAAGAGGGGAGTTGTTTACTGTCCAAAGTATGTTCACAGGCACAATGCAACCTACAGGCACAATGCAACTACATTAAGTTTAACGTTACCACTACCAAGTACCACTACCAGCTAACCCAACGCTTAAAAAATGGCTTTTCTTGTATAAAACACGAAGATAAATACAGGAAATCCTCTTAACAATTAAATTCAAGATACCTACCCTTTATGACTATGTTGGTTGAAGTACGAGTTGGTTGGAGTACGAGTTGGCACGAGTTCATCAGTAATATCACATATTTCACACTCTTATT
Organism: Zoroaster sp. YZ-2022; assembly: GCA_029582265.1. Lineage (NCBI taxonomy): Eukaryota > Metazoa > Echinodermata > Asteroidea > Forcipulatida > Zoroasteridae > Zoroaster > Zoroaster sp. YZ-2022. The sequence continues at coordinate 22,215,778 of CM055817.1, read as the reverse complement.
TTCATAAAAATACAATTTCTTTCTGAGTAAATCAGGAAACACAACCGTAGCACTCGCTAAAATGGACGTTTAACAAATATTTCCGTATCTGTTTCTGCCGATTGAGGGCGACATACCGTTCCACCGGCCGGACTGTTTTATATGCCCCGCCCAGTCGATTGAGTATTGCGGACGTAGTGGAAATAACAGATTGCGGGTAAATTTTCATGAAATGTGTGTTTCTTTTTTTACAAAAATTTCGTGTTTTCAGTACAAATAAATATCAAACTCAAACATATCCTCGTCTCTAATGTCACATATTTCACACTCTTTACACTCATGATGAACTACATATTTTTCCCCGACTAAATCAGTAATTTTATAGATTTTTCAGATCCCTGATATTTTTTTTAAATTATTAAACTTTGAATTATCGTAATTCGATATCTGATGACCTAATCATGACGTCACAAATTATGTTTCATCTACGTGTTAAGTTCTAAGTATATGCCAAGTTTCAAGTTCATGCGAAGTTTGAAAGTATGTGTTTTTTGTAGACAGTCTATCCGGAGAAGAAGAAGAAGGAGAAGAAAAGAAAAAAAACGAACAAAAACAATAGGTGTTTCGGGTGCATACCCGAACACCTAATTACATGTACCATGGAATTAACAAGTTGAAAGAGCAGGTCGAGACCCTGCAATGGAGAGCAACTGGCATCTTTATGTAGTCTGTGTGCGGCATGCAGAAATCATGCTTTTAAGATCAATACAAATACATGTATGAATGGACGACATAGAAAACAGACATACTCTGTACATGTACATACATTAACAGTGGGCGTAAAGTGCTAAAAAGTATTAAAAAGTAAAAAATAAATAAATAAATTTAAAAAAACAGAAGTGATTTACCCCTTTCATTACAAATTTGTTTCAACAGGATGCCTGAATTCACACATTATTGCACAACAGTATGCATCCATTTACAGGCACTTTTTCTAAACTCGTTTTTCATCATGAAGAATTTTTTGGAGAATGATATATTCAATGAAATGATTGTTGCTTACAAAATTCTCTTTCATATGATACTAAAATAATTGGTATTGTATATAAAATAATCAGGTTATTTATTTTACTTCCCCTGACTTTGTTTCACAAACACAGAGAGCATCTTGTACACAAGTGTATGGCGTTCCCTAGCACAAATGGCCATGAAAGGATTGACTTGTATTATGTCTGATTTCTATAATAGCAACATGTAGGTTGGGCTATACCATTAGAAAGATAATAAACTCAGTATTTCCAACCATATATAGCATGTGTATGGACTGCAAAGAAAGGAAGAAATACAGCTGTTTTAAAAGCTGGTCATGATACTCCCAAATACATGTAAGTGTTGTGTCATGTGTGGTGACCTTGGTTGACAAAGTCACTAATGGTAAGCAACAGGGGTATGTGTGTTGTTGACTAAATTTGCCAAAGGTAGTGAAAGGATTAAGGTTGTTAATTTTACTGCAAATTAATAACTTTCTTGGGTGGTTGTTTTCCAATGGGAAGTAGTAAGTTTTGAATTTACCAGTTTCTAGTAAATAACCAGGTGGGAAATTCACATCAAAAAATTCCCACCTGGATTCAGGTTACTTCAGGATACTGTAAGATTGAGAAAAGGGCTTGCTGTTTACAGACAACTACCCCCTGTCCCTGTCTTCATGAATTGCACAAGTGCACTGGCTGTTAAATACAGAAAATAAATTATGCCAAATGTTTCTGTTAATCTAATCGGAACCCTCCTATTCTCAAACCATTCATTTTTCATCGTGTTTTGAGCTAAGTCAATAATTGAAGAATACATGTACATATGTGTGGGCAACAAATACCTGTTATTTTTCTAAGAGATTATTTATTGGAAAACTTGTTCATTTACATGTATGGTTGTTGAGTGCACAATTAATTGATAGTTGATGACTTTTCATTTTATTTTTAAGTACAACAAAAAAATATAAAAAAGACATTTTACGAATCTCAATTAATGTCAACAGAACTTCAACCATGTACATGGATGATATATTATTACAGTGGCTTTAATTTTGGCAACAACCATTTAGCCAATATGGTGAAACCTATTTTAACAAATACATTTTACTAGGTATACACTGTACGTAAAATGACAAAAACGGGACAATTTATTACCACATGGTAAACAAAACTGTTTAGTCAAATAAAATGTTAAATTTACAACAGGCAAACAATATACCCTGTACACATTTACAAAAAAAGGAGCCTGCACAAACCAGTAGGGTGTAACGATTCAGTGATGCATCGATTATCGCGATACTAAAATGCTGCGATACGCATCACAATACAAAACATGACTTTTTTGGGTTCACACAAAATTTCATCAGAATATAAAACAAAAAATGAATTTTATGCGAATAAAATTTGGTTTTACAAATTATAAGCACTTCATATCTGACATTTAGACCACAAAAATTCAGGGGAAAGGGGAAAAACAGGAAACCGTGTATATTTTTATGTGCTTTTTTTTATTGTGTCTAAGTCTGTGCGCAACATTGGGTAAAGCACACTGACACATATTTTTCTCACTTTGCACATTTGTTTATGATTTTCATACGTTTGCATGGCTATGGGGTGTAGGGGTGTAGGGGTGTAGTGTTAGAGGTAGTACCTTTGTTTCAGCAGTACCTTTGTTTCAGCCACATCCATTGGATGGACTACTGGCACTGGTCCTCACCACTGGCCCAACTCTCATCTATGGCTCCAAGAAGATGCTAGTGCACGGCATCGGCCACACCCTGGTAAACCGCGTTGGCTCGCGGGCTAAACTAGATGAGGGTAGCACACAGAAGGTCTCTGCGTGTGATGGAGTACATCTAGCTCCAAAACTTTCAAGTGCATGAAGTTGATGAAGTTCTTGAAGGAGTGATTGTCGGGCACTACCAAGGCACATTGGTGACATCACTGCTGTGAAACTCAGCATGGGGTTCATCAGTGTCAGCTAAGTAGGAAATGTATGTTGGCATCATACTGCAACAACCTACTAGTGTCCCAAATGCTGCCTAATCAACCCCGGATCAGTTAGGCAGCCGCACTTTTACTGAATGGACAGGACGTGCCAGCGCGGGAGAGCCGAGCCAAGGATAACGGGGTTTTAGTTATCTGGATGGTGTACAGATCGCACGGGACTTATGACACTGGATGAACGATCGGACTAGGTGTAGGGCACGGTGCAAGAACCTAGTTGTATCCCATACAGGAAAGTGTCTATTATACATGTACAGGGTGGTAAAAGGATAAACCCTCGACCCTGAACGTCATACTGACCATGGACGCGAGTTCTACTGGAAAATCGTGGAACACTGACTGGACCAAGTGTTGCCTATGTCAGGAGGTTAAGAAAGAAGATCTAAAGTCCCCCCAGGCCAATCCTGCCAGAAGAGGCGATGATGGATATATGAACTTGGCAACGAATATTCCTCTGTTTCACTCACTCAATGCACTACCAATCAAGCTAGACCCTGCAAGACTTGACGAAGGTGGTGGGATAGATGAAACCTTGAGACAAAAGAAGGCACGATATCATGAGAGTTGTAGGCTTCTATTTAACAACACAAAGTTACACAGAGCTGAAAAAAGATCAACCCCTGCAGGTACTAGTGATGAGGGCGGTAGAAGTAAGATCCCACGAAAGGTCCAAGAAGCTAAAACACAAGAATGTTTCTTTTGCGAAAAGGGGAGCTTAGAGAAGCAATGACAATGCAAGTGAATAACAGAATAAACGAATGTGCAAAACACTCAGTGATAGAAAACTCCTTGCCAAACTAAGTGTAGGAGATGTCATAGCACAAGAACTGAAATATCACCCTGCTTGCTTGGTGGCATTGTATAACCGAGATGAAAAATGCCAGTGATAGTAGAGATCCACTCATTTTCAAGCTTGCTAATTTGACCATGCTTTACAAGCAGAGGCTGGAGCAGCTTGGTGTTGAATCGCCTGATGTTCATCCTACTCGACTCAAGGACCAGCTGCTTTTTCACATTCCCAAGCTGCAAGCTCATCGCCAAGGACGAGATGTTCTGCTGGCTTTTGAAAATGATGTAGGCTCAATCCTCTCACAAGCATCCAAGTACGGTGAAGCGATCCATCTAGCGAAAGCTGCTGGGATAATAAGACGAGACATGCTCCATCAAAAGTCAAATTTCAGCAGCACCTTTAACGACACAGACCTAGAACAGGCTGTACCACCATCACTGCTGCAATTTGTATGCATGATCGAACATGGTGCAGACATCAAGTCCCAACTCCAGCATGGAGCATCGAAATCTGACCTTTCTATATCACAACTCCTACAGTACAACTGCTTTGCCAAATACAAGGAAGGAATGGATGTCTACCTTTTGCAGTCTACATGGGCCTGTATGTGTTTGCCAAGACGAGGAAGAGACAAATCATTGAAATGCTCCATGAGAATGGGCTCAGCATATCATACGACAGAGTCCTAGAAATCTCAGCACAGTTAGGAGAAGCAGTTGTTGCACAGTATGTGCAAGATGGAGTAATCTGTCCCTTAGTCTTGAGAAAGCAGTTGTTCACAACTGCAGCAGTGGACAACATAGATCATAATCCGACTGCGACCACAGCTCAAACATCTTTCCATGGTACAAGTGTGTCCATTTTCCAACATCCAAGAACTGAAAATGCTGGCGATGAACGTGAGCCGCTCAAACTAGAGTCAGAAATGAAGGTTAAGAAAGTTCCAGAGCTTCCAGAAGCATACACCAATATTCGACCAGCATACATCACCAAACCCCAATCCTCCTCCAGTAGCAAGCCAATCTTTACCAGCACCCGAGTCGATCTGGTCACACTTGAAAGAAGAATATTCTTGGTTGGAGGAAGTCTTCCTCACTGAGGATGTGGCTGATGCAGTCAGCATCACATGGTCAGCCCACCATGCAACGCAGAAAAGGAGCCATCCATTTGAAGTGAGCATTTCAGCGATGATGCCTCTGTGGCGAGATCAGGCTCACTCTGTTGCAACGATCAAGCATGCCATGGCGAAGGTCCGTGATACAGTGGCTTTCCTGAACCCAGGGCAGACACCTGTCATTGCTGCTGACCAACCGTTGTATGCTCTGGCAAAACAAATACAATGGAAGTGGCCCGAATATGGCGAGGACAAGTTCGTGATCATGTTCGGTGGACTTCATGTAGAAATGGCTGCACTGAGATCGATAGGAACATTACTACGGGACAGTGGCTGGACCAGTGCCATTGTGGAAGCAGAGGTGGCCTCATCTGGTACAGCAGAGTCTTACCTGTCTGCATCCAGTGTCACCAGGACAAGACAAGCACACCAGATCACTGCATGCAGCTTGTACAAACTGATGAAGAAGGCATACCATGATTACCGCTCTGAAGAGTCTAGCATATCAGATATAACCTTTGAGGATTGGTGTGAACAACGGAGGAAAGAGAGTCCGCAGTTCCAGTTCTGGAGTCTGGTGCTGGACATGGAGCTCACCATATTCACCCTGATCCGCTCATTCAGAGAAGGAGACTTCAACTTGTACCGTGAAGCACTTTCAGAACTGGTGCCTTACTTCTTTGCGAATAACAATGTCAACTATGCGCGATGGATCCCAATTCACCTCCGAGCTATGATGTCACTTGAGCAACAACATCCAGATGTGGCCAGGAGTTTCACAAAGGGAACTTCGCCATCCACAAGTCAAGAAGAGAATACTCTGCCCTGGCGATCGACCAAGCACACGAGCACAATAATGCAGTGATCAAAGGTGACGGAGGAGCAATTGGGTTGACAGAAGACCCGTCAGCACTTCGTAGGTGGATGGTCGCTGGACCCGAAGTTAGTCGTCTAGTAGCTGGATACGAGGCCATGTCTGGTATGAAAGATGCCACCTACAGCAGCAGACACCATGAGCAGACACTGAGTGCCCAGAAATCTTTCTTTGAAAAGGTGAAATCACTCTCTGCAGTGATGCAGGAGATGGGCAACCCATTCCAAGAAGAATCAGCCGACCTGCTGGTGCTAGACACGAAGAACATTGCAGACCCAACTCTAGCTGAAATGGTAGCAACACATCACCGGCGGGGCAAAGAGCAGTTCCAATCATTCATGGAGGGGCTAGAGGATGAAGGTGAAAGTCCTTTCTATAATCCAATCAAGAAAAACCTTGTTTCTTTCTTCAAACAAGAGCAGGCTAAGGGAATTTCTAAGGAGAAAGTCATGAAAGACGACTGTCAGTTATTCTCGCGACTGTTCATCTCGTGCCAGAACAGGCAGTGTGACTTGCAAGAATTCTTCAAGCACGAGAATCAGTCACACCCTGCATCTCTCAGTGACAGCGGCAAGCTTCATACGTGTCCGAAGTCACAGCTGGTTGAAATTCATGAAGCGCAAGTGAACATCCCAGACAGAGAACCAAAGGGAGATGCAATCATCATTGATGGCTCAGCACTTATCAATGCCTTACCTCCACGTACTTCAAAGACATTTGATGACTATGCTAAAGAAGACATCATCCCAAAGGTGGAATCCTATGGTGCCAGGTACGAGCGGGTGGACGTAGTCTTTGATGTGTACAAGAAGTCAAGTCTGAAATCCGAGACGAGGTCGAAAAGGGGGCAAGGAATCAGAAGAAGAGTGACAGGAACGAGTAAGACACCAGGTAACTGGCAAAGCTTCCTTCGTGACGCCAGCAACAAGACTGAGCTGTTTCACTTCCTTGCGGAAAAGATGTGTGAAGCAGAGACGACAAGCACAGTCATCGTCACAAAAGGAGAAGATGCCATTAGCAACACAAGGAAGTCTCTGGATGCTGTGTCCCATGTTCTCATGAAGAAGCTGACAGTCGAATATTTGTACACGCCAGGGATGCAACGACTGATGGGAGCAAGTCTATTATCATTAAGGCTAATGACACGGACGTGCTAGTCATAGCAATATCTGTACTGCCATCCTTACAGGAACTAGGTCTTGAGAAAATGTGGATTGCCTTTGGCCAAGGAGCCAAGATGCGATGGATTCCCGTCCATGAGGTAGTTTCTGCAATAGGGCTTGAGAAAGCTAGAGGGATCCCATACTTTCATGCGTTCACTGGATGTGACGTCGTGTCTGTCTTCCGTGGGAAAGCGAAGAAATCTGCATGGCAGACTTGGAACGTATTTGATGATGTTTCTGAAACATTCACTATTCTCAGCCAGCATCCAACATTGATTCGTGATCTTGACCTGCAGAGGCTGGAGAGATTCGTTGTCCTCATGTACGACAGATCAAGCGCAGCCACTGGTGTGGACGAAGCAAGACTAGATCTCTTTGCCCGCAAGCAGAGGCCGTACAACTCAATTCCACCAACACAGGCAGCCCTCAGAGAACATGCAAAGCGTGCGGCCTATCAGGCTGGGATCATCTGGGGCCAGGCAACCATCTCCAATCCAGACAATGATGCAATTCTCGTGTGACATGTAATGTACGGTTACATTACCGTAAACATAAAACAGTTCAACTCGTACGTGTACACATTGTATGTACAAATATCAAATTGGACTAGACTTTGCACACGCGCCATTTATGTGAATTGCATATTTATAAATGCATCAACATTAGGATACCATGCCACTCGTGAGAACTCGTTACACTTTACTTACTAACAGTAACACCGGCCTAACACAACTATAGGCTAGGCCTTCTTTCAGTTTCAAATGGTAAAATGTCTCACTCTCAACAAATCTTACCTTGCATTAACACTGACACATTCTGCATGATGCTTGAACTTGTCAAGTTGGAGTTGAACGAACGTGAACATGAAATGATGAATGAATCCGCCGAAATGTCCGATGATACGAATGACATTGTAACGTTATCGTTAGCCTAATATTCGATATCGGCGGCCGCGCGCGGTCGACGTTACCGTACCGGTCGCGTCGGGGGGGGGGGGGCGGGGGGCGGATGTACGACGCGTCAACGACGAACGTTAAACAGAAAGTAGCGACGCACCGCGACTAGACTGCTCACAAAAATTAACTAATGAGAGATCGAAGTGTACCAGCACCTTTGGATAAAGACGGTGGTCTGGGGACAACTGATCTCTATTAATACAATAATATTATCAGTATTAATTTTTATATAATTAATAGAGTCAGTGGTGAGGAAAAGCGAAATAGACCAGTGACCAGTCTAGGTCTAGTGTAGACTGATCCCCTTTATCTCGTATCTAGTTCAATTCAAAGCGTGACGTCTAGGTTTAGTGTTACAAGATTTCCCTTATGAGAGGGCGCTATCCCCCACGAATCCGCTATCACCCACGAACTGCCCCGTCCGTAGGCCTACTTACATGTACATGTACTTGTCGTTCCGAGACGAGTGAACAAAGTTCGAGAAAAGGGGAAGACTATAATATTTATTTAAATTATAATTAAAACAAATTATTTATATTGCACGAATTCCATAAGCAACATGTTTAAATGCGAAAAAGTGTTTATGTTTGGGAAATAGGTTTTAGGCCTATTATTTCCTTATTTTATGGGAAATGCTAAAGTAGATCATCAACACAATAATGTTACAGCCGGACACGGTAAAACCTGCAGCTCATTAACACACTGTCAATGAGTATTATTTGTAGAGAAAAAGAACAGCAGATAAATCACCGACAAACACAATTATTCTGATACCTTTAAAAACTTGAACTGTCAGCATCTTAAATAATGTCCAGAAAGTCATGCCATATCACGTCAATTTTGAAAGAACTGCACTGGCTTCCCGTTTCACAGAGAATTGTTTTAAAACTTATGCTAATTGTTCACAAATCTTTTAATAACACTGCTCCAATTTATATTTCTGAACTGCTTAAAGTTCACACCCCGTCACGCAGATTGCGCTCCGGCAACATGTCCAAGGAATTCAAAACGGATATGGTGCGATAGGTATTTTTCTGTTGCGATCTTCAAGCTAAACTCAGATCTTGTCATAAGATAACTAAATTTAAGTCGCTGCTTAAACTCATCTTATGTCACAATTTTTCAAAGATGAAGTATATTTGTAATTGCAATGTTGCATAATTGCATGTATCTCGGTCCATAATTTGTATATATTGTTTGTATTTATATTTTCTCTGTTTCCGCGCGCTACAAATATTAAGTTTCTTAAAGTTTCAAAAAGTAAGAAGAAAAAATCCGCCAAAATATAAAGAAAGTACATCGCATGACCTTTAAAATTGGATTCTTTTAGGGCAACTCACAAGTTGTCAAACTGTAAAATGCATCAATAGATTTCTTAAAACCAGAAAAATGTATGACTATACAAGTGAAACTGTGAACGTAATTGTTTCGTCGTGCCGTCCAAGACGAAACAATTACGCATAATCAAGTTTATACTGTAATAGTTTGCGTGCATTTTAATTACTCGACGATCATCACGATTGTTTTCATACTTTAATATTCATACTTTAATATTACTTCTTTCATTTCCTCTATACATCATGTTATTTTATTCTTTACAGGTTTGTTGTTTTTCTTTTCTTTTCAATTTTTTGTAATCCGTGATAGGAATTTGTAGATTTTTATAACATAAGCAGTCGGCCTACATGTACATAATATACCACATCATTATGATCGAAGGAACACATATTGCCCACACGAATTCTTTTTAGCTTAACCCAGCCATGTAGGCCTCTTACGGATTCCATTTTTTTTGTCCATGTGAAAGTAAATACATCTACATTATCACACAACCACCACTGAAACATTAAATAGTTGAACCAACTAGATAAACTTCAGTGACATTTTACTATTATGATCATTTTTACAATAACGTGGATAACTACGGTTCACATCTAGTCAAACGTATTTAATTGTAAATGTTATGTAGTTAATTAATGTTTATGGAATGATGGTTTAAACCATTTATCTCATGTTTTACTGAATTTGTATTGTTTTCTCAATTTTATGATGTTTAAACCACATTTTAAAAACAATTTCAAAACATCGCAGCCATGACCAAATATACATAACACATAATGTTATGAAAACATCATTGTGTACATGTAAACCTTGTAAAAGTTTCAATGATGTTTAGAAAACATTTTACATTCCCAGTTATTTCCGTAGCCTAAGTACAAACGTTATAGAAACATTCAATAATTACATTTCAAAAACATGTTTGTTTAAGAAAACACATTTAGATATATATAAGCATTCATGTTATGTTTTAAAAATGTTGTTATAATAATTAAAATATTATTCCTGTAGTAAATTTAATGGTGTTTTGGAATAAGTTTTACACATCTTAACATGTCTGTAAAATTATGTTTTAAATGTTATAATAACATCTTAATAATGTAAATGTTAATATTATGTTCAGAAAACATTGAATTCTCAAAGCTATAAATCTTTAGAAAGATCCATTTAAACTATTATTCATTTTATGTTTTATAAATATTATTCATTTTTCAAACAAGGTTTATGATTAAAACGCACAACAAATAATGTTATGAAAACATCATTTAAATGTGCATGTAAAACATATCATTGAGGCTTTTAAAATGTTGTAAAAACATATTCATTTTATGTTTTATAAATGTTATGTATTTTCAAACGAGTATTTTAAAACAATTTAAAAACATTGTTTTAACATGACTAAAAAACAAAGCATAACATTATGAAAACATCATTTAAATGTGCATGTAAAACTTTAAAAAATTCAAAATGATGTTTAGAAAATATTTTATGTTAACAGTTATTTTCATGAATAAAAACGTTTTAGAAACATTTAACAAAAACATTTCAAAAACATTTTGGGAATGTTTATGATTAAATATTAAGATATCAGCATATATATTACGTTTTAGAAATGTTATTAAAACCAATACAAATATTTTCATGTAGTTAATAATATGTTATTTTGTTATGTTTTACACATCTTGACATGTATATAAAATTATGTTTTAAATGTTATAATAATATCTTAATAATGTAAATGTTCAAGTTATGATAATGTTAAAATTATGTTCAGAAATATTAGTTAATAAAAGGTTATGATAAGGATGTTCAGAAAACATTTAATTCTCAAAGCTATACATGTTTAGAAAACTCCATTCAAAACATTGTATCATGAGGCTTTTTAAAATATTTTAAAAACATATTTAAAAAACGTTTACTTACATATTCGTTTTATGTTTTAAAAATGTTATGTATTTTCAAACGAGTATTTTAAAACAATTTAAAAACATTTTTTTAACATGACTAAAAAACAAAACATAATATTATGAAAACATCATTTAAATGTGCATGTAAAACTTTAAAAAATTCAAAATGATGTTTAGAAAATATTTTATGTTAACAGTTATTTTCATAAATAAAAACGTTTTAGAAATATTTAACAAAAACATTTCAAAAACATTTTGGGAATGTTTATGATTAAATATTAAGATATCAGCATTTATATTATGTTTTAGAAATGTTATTAAAATCAATACAAATATTTTCATGTAGTTAATAATATGTTATTTTGTTATGTTTTACACATCTTGACATGTCTATAAAATTATGTTTTAAATGTTATAATAATATCTTAATAATGTAAATGTTCAAGTTAATGATGTTCAGAAAACATTTAATTCTCAAAGCTATACATTTTTAGAAAACTCCATTCAAAACATTATATCATGAGGCTTTTAAAATATTGTAAAAAATATTTAAAAAACGTTTACTTACATATTCGTTTTATGTTTTATAAATGTTATGTATTTTTCAAACGAGTATTTTAAAACATTTTAAAAACATTTTTGTAGCATGACTAAAAAATATAAAAAATAATGTTATGAAAACATCATTTAAACGTGCATGTCGAACTTTAAAAATTCAAAATGATGTTTAGAAAATATTTTATTTTAACATTTATTTTCATAAATAAAAACGTTTTAGAAACATTTAACAAAAACATTTCAAAAACATTTTGGGAATGTTTATGAAAAATATTAAGATGTCAGCATTTATATTATGTTTTAGAAATGTTATTAAAATAATTTAAAATATTTTCATGTAGTTAATATAATGTTATTTTGTTATGTTTTACATGTGACATTTTAAAAACCTTTCGAAAATGTTACAGCATTATGTGTTTGCTGGGATATTGTATCAACTATATGCACCCCTTTGGGTGCGGATTTGAACCATTATTTCTTGGTGTGTAGGAGAACCGGTAGAAGTGCCGTAAAGATTTGCCAGTATATAGTCACCTATTAGCAATTGCATTCTAAAAAAAAATAATAAATAAATAAAAATTCTGGACAAGAATTTCCACAGCAGTGAAGTACTGAAATGATTTGCTTCTATATAGGCTCCTTGGATAAATACGGTGTGTTTTTCATGTATTTTTGTAATGTGTCTTGTACTTTTATCATCTTTTTATCCGAATAAATTCAATCAATCCGTCAACTAAATTCGAACACGCAATTTCTTGTTTAAAGAATGTTTACCACAAGAGTTCTTAATGCATATCATGCATGGTTTGTCTCATCCCCTCCCCCTCCTCCTCCAGCCCCTTTAACCCTTCTTCCCATTCCCTTTCCATCCGAACATATTTATTTATTTTTTTTTTTAAATTTTTTTTCTTCCCTTGAATGTGGAGTTATACGACTCCGTTTATTCAGTAACCTTCAATACAAATTTCACATAACATACTCAAAAACAATAAGTACTCAAATTATTAAAGGTTGTATCTAAAACAAAATTTGCTATGGTATAATACATTTAAAAATAATGAGTAGAGATCAAATTAAGATGGAAAGATGAAAACAAAAATTAGAGGCTAAAAATAACTTGGTCACCCTTTCCCAACGAACACAAAGCAGAATTACGTGTATAGTAATTTACAAAAAACTCTTTACTTAACCTTTTCTTTTCGAAGTACAGAAACAGTTTCAGGGTTTGTTTAAATCTGGCAATGATATTGATTTCGTTTAAACTACTATTGAAAACCTTTTCACACCTAATATTCCAAATTTGGCGAAGCATTTAACATACAATTACTGCCGAGACTGCCTTTAAGTTATAACCAAGTATTCTGTCGGAATCAGTCAGATATAGACACTTATTGCCCGTGAATTGTCTTAGAAGTTGTTCAATATAGATCCATGCATCCATAGTGCGACTACAATAAATAAACAGGTGTTCATGAGATTCATTCTCAGTTTCACAAAGTGGACAGATTACATTATCAACTGTACCAATCTTATGTGGCATGAACACGAAACCCGAGTTTGAATAAAAATTGTTTGTCTTCATGATCCATGAGAGGATTTTTCCATATATTATCCCAAACTTTATACCATTCTAGATTAAAACTGAGGTGAAGGATTCCTTGCCACTTTTTTTTAATCTTAGGGGTGGTGAATTTTCTCAAAATAATGTGTCTGTAAATAGATTTGGTGCTAGTGTCATTGATGAAAAGGATGGAATCATTTTTCTGATCCTCCATTATTAAACAGTGCTGACTTGACCTTGTCTTTTTTCCTTAATTAGGGAAAAGTCAATATGATTTTTGATTCTGCTTACCATTCTCCCCGCATTTATATTCTTAATATTACAAATACTAGCAATTTCTTTAAAAGTAATTAATTCACCATGACGGCTAATATCCTTAATATAATGAAAACCATTAGACTTAAGCGTAGGGCTCTCTAGGACTGAATTGTCAATAGTAGCTTTGGAGTTATTCCATAAGGGAACCTCACCACATTCAAGCAAAGAAGAAAAATTACTCTAATCTTCCTCCGGCTTTTTGAAAGGCAGAAATTACATCAATATAAAAAATTGTAGTTTTCAAATGTTTTGTTACATTAGCAAAAATATACCATTCTAAGTGGTTAGCTCCACTGGCTTTTTATCCAATAATCAAAAGGATTTTCCATTTACCACTTTCACGAGAATAACGAGATAACCATTGTAGCTTTAAGCTCATTAACTTACAATTGATATCGATGAGGCCCATCCCTCCTAATCCTTTAGGACCTGTGATAGTGTCTTTTTATTTTATCTCTTTTTCTATCCCAAAAGAAGTTCCAGATCATGTTGCTCATTTTCTTAATTAGATCATCTGGGCAAGAGATAACACTGCCAAGGTAATTAATACTAGCCCCTACAAGAGTATTGACAATAACAACTTTCCCGTTAAGTGTTAAATTGCGTTTGGACCATTTGTCAAGTGTACATTGCATTTTACTAATTCTGGGATTCCAATTATCAGCAGGCTCCACCGCATTACCAACAATGATACCTAGAATGTTTTACTTATTGTCCCAACTAAAATTACAAGGTTTATCTTTTCTGTCTTTCCAATTCCCCAACCACAGACCTTTAGATTTATCAACATTAATTTTAGAACCACTGCCTCTACAATATGTCTCAAGAATATCACTAATAACACTAAATTCACTGTTACTACTGACAAATAGACTAGTGTCATCCGCATGTTGAATTAACCGAATACTGCTTTCTCCTCTTGGGCAAGCTATACCTTTAAGATTAATATTATTTCTAATTAAAACTGCAAGACCTTCAGCACATATAGCATACAGAAGTGGAGATAATGGACAACCTTGTCTTATTCCTCTTTTTACTTGAATAGGAGAACCGATATAATTATTGACAATGATATGACTACTAGGGTTACTGTACAAAAGCTTAATCCACTTAATGAGGCTAGGAGGAACATTCATTTTATACATAACAGTAAACATATAATTCCAGTTAATACGGTCAAAAGCCTTCTCTTGATCAACGCTAATTAAAGCAGCATCTAGATTCTCCCAATTGGCATAGTCAATAATGTCACGAAGAAGCACAAGGTTATCATGTATCTTCCTCCCGGTAACCCCACAGGTTTGTTCCTCTCCAACGAGAAAAGGCATGATAGTTTTCAATCTATTAGTGATGACCTTAGAAATAATTTTATAGTCAACATTCAGTAAACTAATAGGTCTCCAGTTTTTTAATTCATGTCTGTTGCCCGAATTTTTGTAAATGAGTTTAATAATAGCACTGTTCATCGACTGACAAAGGGAGCCCGATTGGAAACAGTAATTAAAAACTTATAAAATATCACAACCGATGGTTTCCCAAAAGGTTTGATAAAACTCAACAGTTAAACCGTCCAGACCTGGGGATTTATTTTTATTCATCTGAGAAAGAGCAATTTTAACTTCTGCTTCAGTGATCTCCTTCTCAAGATTAGAATATTTGTCGTAAGGAATTTCTTTATCTTGAATATTGGTAATTATTTCATTCAGATGAAATATGGAAATGTCTTCGGAATTGTACAAATTACCATAAAAAGTATTAGCGCATTTAAACATATCTTCAATATTATCAACCATTTTACCTTCAACATTGAGAAGTTTGTCCATTTTAGTACTGTTAACTTGTTTTTTCTCTAATTGCAGGAAAAATTTAGAAGGTTTTTCACCCTCAACTTTCATGATGTTACGGGTTCTGATTTGAGCCTTTTCCCATTCGTTAATTTCATACTTTTTCATTTGAGTTTCTAAGTCTTTGATATCTTCAGGCTCGGCACCTTCCGGGCTACTAATTAAATCGTTATAGCGTCTTTGGAGATCATTTTGTTGTTTAAGTTTCCAACTTTTTTCTTTACCGTACTCTTTAATAATCTCTTTAATTCTAATTTTACCCCATTCCCACCAATCGGCCAAGGAATCGTAATAATCTTTCTGACCATGCCAAAATTTCCAAAAAATATCGATTCTAAAAACGCAATCTTCATCGTTAAGAGACTGTTGTTACATATCCATCTACCCTGCCCATGAAGGGTGTGAGAGTCTTCAATTTTAAGGAGACAATATAATGATCTGATAACCCCAAAGGGTTAACGCCAACATCAATATTATTCAGGATTGCTGGAGAAATAAATAAGTAATCAATTCTGCTCGCTTGTTTGGTGGCTTTATGATAATGTGTGTACCCGGGATCTTCAGTGTAAGTAGTACGCCATACATCATAGATATCTTTTTCATTAAGAACATTTCTGAGAATTGTTTTGCTCACATCTTTAGTTTTTTCACTGTCAATATTACAGTTAAAGTCTCCTCCAACAATCCAATCATTTTCATTATCAATACAATCAACAAGATTGTCCAAAAATTTGGATCTGGCAGAAATCTCATTAGGAGCATACACAGAGGCTATATTGATACAATTATTTCCCAATTTGAGTTCTCCTTTAACCCATCGGCCTTCTTCATCTTTATCAACATTGCAAAGATCTAAACCCGACTTGTAGGAGGTGAGTATAGCAACCCCTTTAGATTGTCGACTACCATGGCTAAAATACATTTTACCATTCCACTGTTCATACCACTCCACTTCATCGTTATATTCACTGTGAGTTTCTTGGATTAGAATTAAGTAAATTTTCTACGTTCTAGATAATCAAAGAGAACTTTACGTTTTAGATTGTTTCTTAGGCCGTTGATGTTGACAGAGGCTACAGATAGAAAAAACATTGCAAAGACAAAAAGTAATTTGTAAGTTCCTCATAAACCCAGTGAATGGAAGGAAAACTTATCTATTTTGATCGTGCTCTGCCCCTTCCTTTATTGGTCGGGTAGTCGGGTTGGATAGAGGCGTTAGGCTTCATCTGGCTTGCTTGGTTCTTTTCGCGCTGGCCGGACTGGCCATGGTCCGTTTTGGGTTGGGCAGTCTGTTCACAATCAGGACGAGTGTTCTTGCTTGTCCTGGTTTGGCTTGTTTCGTGATGGCTGGTCTGGCTTGAGTCGGGCTTATGAGACCGACTGGACTGACTTGGCTTGGACTGTGCAGATTGGCTTAACTTAGACTTGCTGGATTGACTGTTTTTGCTCGTGTGACCTACATGGCTAGATTGGCTAGATTGACTGGATTTGTCAGGTTTGTTAGATGCGACTGGTGGCGACGTGGCTCCTTCGGTAGTTTTCCTTTCCCATGAAGTACGCTTTTTGCGAAAACGTTGCACCCCATGTCTGACGTATGGGACAAAATCGGCTTCATCATCCGACTCTTTCTGGTTATCTGTGTAGGGGTCTGTCTCCTTCATTTCTCGCACTTCTACCTCCTGTGTTTCTGGTGTGTCGTCTACTTCTGTTTTTTCTTGGTCGATCTCAATGTTTTCTGGTTCGCTCTCTTCATCTGTTACTTTGTCATCTCTAGAGACTTTCCTTATCTCCTCCTCCTCTTCACTGTTGCTAGCTTTGCGTTTTCTCGTGTCGTTTGCCATCATGGCTTCGTCCCAAAAACTCGTTGGTTTTGGTTGCATTCTGTTGCTGCTTTCTACGTCCATTGCGTCTCCCGTTTTCTGGGTTTCTTCCTGGTTGTCTTGATCATTAGCATTCTCTCTTTCTGCTGGTCTCGCTTCTTGTTCCCCGTCTGAAATTTCTCCATCTGTTTCTTCGCCGCTTCCTTCGTTAAATTCTGATGTTTGTTCGTCTTTGTCATTGTCGTTGTATCTGTGCCAAGCAGCTCGATGTGTGACGCTACCACATATTAGACACCTCCCTTTCAGGTCGCAATCGCGGGCGAAATGACCGGGTTGACTACAAATCTTGCACGTCTTCTCCTGCCCTCGATGTCGCACTGGTAGTGTGTACCCGCCAACCTTGATGAAGCTAGGTACAGGTTTCTTAATGTTCTTAAGTAAGATACTGCGGACTCCTGTTTCTACGTGGCTGTCGAAGTCGTGTGTTTGGCGTCTGATGTTAGCTGCTGTACCGTATTGCATCAAAGCACTTGCCACAACGGCATCGGTCATTTCATATTGTGCTTTAAAACAGACCACTACAGAATTGAGGACATTGGCCCGTTCACATTCCTCTCTCACTCCTTTCAAGAAGATGCCGGTTCTTGCCACGCATTCACAATCGACGTCATTGTCAAATGTTACATTATACCAACCACTGTCCAGTGGGACGATGCACTTTATTGTTTCTACGGTGCCAACCCCACTGTTGATTGCATCATACACCTCTTTTGCTGAAAGATTCTTTATATGGCGTGCGTTGAAACGTATTGTGTTCTGGCGTTTGAGCGTGACCGAGCCCTGGGGTGTTAACATGGCTGGCCATGATGGTCGTCCTGTTGTACGACCACGATTCATGGTTGTCGAAAACAGGCCAAAGAGGCCTTTAACAGATCATAGATAGTACCAAATATATATTGTATTAGTCTTTACTCACAATTAAAGATGAATATGACTCTTGTAGAAAGGTAAGAAGCACAAATAGGTGTAAATAAAAGCAAATTCGAGGAGCGAATTCGAAACACGTCTTGCGCCGACGAACGCTATTTATTTATTTATTTATTTATTTATTTATTTATTTATTTATTTATTTATTTATTTATTTATTTATTTATTTATTTATTTATTTATGTATTTATTTATTTATGTATTTATTTATTTATTTATTTATTTATTTATCCATTTATTTATCCCTTTTCCCTTTTCTCCTTCCCCTCCCCTCCCCTCCCCAAGACAAGGGTATCAATAAATTCAAAAATATACTTTTCTGTTTTTTCATCTTCGCTCTACTACCCTCAACCCCCTTTCTTTCCCCTCCCCTTATGCCTTGTTGCTACCCTTTGGAAGGACTTGGGGCATCCAGCTTCCGAAGGCAGCAACTTGGCCTTTGCGGCATTTTTAGTTAAAGTATTGTTTTCTGGTTTTCATTGTCTTAATTCACTACTATTAAGGTACTGAAAGTATTTCTTTACAATTCTTTT
Organism: Zoroaster sp. YZ-2022; assembly: GCA_029582265.1. Taxonomy (NCBI): domain Eukaryota; kingdom Metazoa; phylum Echinodermata; class Asteroidea; order Forcipulatida; family Zoroasteridae; genus Zoroaster; species Zoroaster sp. YZ-2022. Next base: position 22,196,998 of record CM055817.1, on the reverse strand, counting down.
AATTTTGTATATATCTGTATAATTATATGCTGCTATTTCAAGGAATTTGAAATAAAGTTTTCCTTTGAAAAGTAAAAAAAAAAAGTATTTATTTATTTATTTATTTATTTATTTATTTATTTATTTATTTATTTATTTATTTATTTATTTATTTATTTATTTATTTATTTATTTATTTATTTATTTATTTATTTATTTATTTATTTATTTATTTATTTATTCAAGGTTTAAAACATATACATCACAAAAGCAGCACTTGGCTGAAATATTGCAATTTACAATTTAAAAAAATGTCAAAGTCTGACAAATTACACAGCATAAAAAGAATCAAAAAATGACAAATTGCACAAAGGGACCACCGGCAAAATTAGCAGCATGAAATGTTCTGGTTTAAAACATTAACAATAGTGAGTATGGGGGAATTCCTGAATCTCTCAGTCCTAGCCTTGGGAATATCAAACAACTTCTTCGTACGCAGAGCCACATTTTTTATAAACATGTGCAGAACGAGAAGAAGATTTTCATTCCAGTCATGACGAATAATAAAATTTAATTTAAGTTTAATTCAACTGACTCTCGTAAATAATGTTTAATGAGTTCGCCAGAATGTAGGGAAGGACATCCCCCCAACCTCCATTTATCGCCCGTTTTTTACAGTAACCCTCAACTGGCACCCCAAACCCAACACAAGAGGGCGCTAGACCAAACGTACGGTGGAACAGCTCGCCCCTACACTGTTCATAATAATGCTGTCCCAAAACAAGTTGGCGACCACATTATCTCAGATGGCCGTCATTTCTACATGATCTTGTCAATTCCGACGATATAATGTCACAGGAAATAAATAAGTTTGTCTTTTTGTGGTATCTTCTTAATAATTATAATACTGTCCAAAAAACAAAACCAAAAACAGGAACAATGAACAAGTTGGCGACCCAAAATCTAAGATGGCCGTTATTTCTACATGATCAGGACAATTCGTCCCTCATTAATGAGCTGCAACTTTCAAATCATGTTTTTTTTACATGGATATCTTGATTCAAAGAGAGTAAATATATAACTTATAACAGTTCTCCAACATAATAAAACAAAAGGTTTTTATTGAAAACCTAGCAAGCCTAGACTTATTTGCAGTCTCAGGCCTGGGGAGGAGTTACATGAAAATTCGTAGGTATGTTAAAATCAACAAGATCTATCGTGATCGGTTGAAGCGATCTAGAGATATGTTAACAAATATCATAGGTTACATAATTCGTCCCTAATTTGCCAGAGTGACCAATCCGACTTTTTTCAATTTTAGATTTTCCTGCCCATTGGTACATTCAGGAAGAGACCTACCATTGTATCTAATCCACATGCATGTATTCCTTATAGTTTTGGAGATAGAACATTTGTCTCTGAATGCATGCTCTAACTGGCTATTTTTGTAATTTGGCAAAGTGACCAATACCGCATTGGTCACTGTGCCAACTTAATTCGGGATTGGTCACTATGGCAAATTAGGGACGATTCATCAGAATTATTCGTTTGTCCACATCCACGTCAAGGGTATGATTGATGTGTCGCAAAATAACCAATGGTGGCAATAAGCATACAAACGTTCCAATCATCAGTTTTCAATGGTTATATTTTCAAAGCTGTCTTTGGTATTCGGGGTTATCATACGATATTCATAACAAACATCCATGGCAAATGTGACCTGTCACCACAAAATGAGCTTCAAGTCGGAAATTTAAACAACTGAGTTCTTGGTATTTCTGGATTCAGTAGAACAAGATCTTTCCAATGATATATAACACTTGAGGTTACAGCGATCCCACAGACCACTAAAGGGGTATTTGCGGCTTTGTTTCCATCTTTGTTTCAAGTTGTTTGTCAGAACACGATAAAAGCTACCAACGAAATTGGCCTGAAATTGAGGTTTTTTAATTGTCTGATGGAACTGAAAATTTGGAATTCAATATAAGGAGATTTACAAATTGCAAATATAATAACAGAAAAAATAGACCTCCCCTTTTTCACTTTTCCCACTGTACTGTGGAATGGTATAATGCGACTTTATGCTCATTTCGTTGTAACAGGTCACAAATGTTTTCTAAGCACTGAACATTTCCTGAGTGTTTGTTATCGTTGAGCGACTTTAGAGATTGTCCATTTTGGGGGAAAACAAAGTAAATTTGTGTTGCGTCGGTAAATTTACCCACAAACATGTCTCTCCCCCCCCCCCCTCACTCTGAAAATCCTGGCTACGCCCCTGATGTCAGTCGGGAAATTGGCTTCCATCCCTAAAGAAAATGCCTTCGCCACGCCCCTTCATGTTAAAGGTAAAGTACGACATTGGTAACGTTGAAAACATATACTACTCGAAACAATTTAGGGAACACCGGAATAATCTCAGTTAAAGCAAGATCATTTATTTCAGATAAACACAATGTTTCACAGAATTGATGAGAAACAACTGCACAATGAAACAGATGATAAAGGATGCATGTAGTGGATTACACATTTCATGACATGACTACTGAAAGAGAGAGGGGGTTGCATGGGCGGATCCAGAACATTTTTCGGGGGGGGGCTGAGAATCAAAAACAATTATTTGTCAGTACTACAAAGGGTGCCGCCACTTCCTATGCGCAACGGTTAGTACAGTACTAAGTAGGTAGGGAATGGGAGTGCGTTCTCCCCTCCCCTCCCCTCCCCTCTCTCTCTCTCTCTCTCTCTTTTCTCTCCTTTTTTATTTTTTTATTTTTTGTATACGATTTTAGGGGGTTACAGCCCTTAGCCCTCTGGATCCGCCAATGGGTTGCAAATGAAAATCCCGGTTCATGGAACATTTCAAACCTATTTCAAGTTAAAAATCCGGTGTTCCCTAAATTGTTTTGAGTAGTATATAAACATATTCAGAAAGTCCATGCGGAGTGGAAATAATTAACACTTTTTAAAGCAAACATTTGGCGTCTTGTAAATGTGCATATTTATTTGTGAAATAATAAAATAAAAACATGTTTTTTGTGTAATCATTTTGGTAATTTTATTACCATGCATGCCCTATGTATAAACCACCTCACAACTTACCTTGTGTGAGATGGCATCATATTTGAAAACATAACTGCAAATATTTAAATAATGCTATTTAAATAAGTGAAAATATTTTAAATACTGTAGCCTAGACCTATTTGAGTTTTTACTGAGTTCACCGTAAAACGCCTACCGTAACACATTTGATGCAATTATGAACTGAATGGTCTATTCATTACGTCCTCTTTAGAATGGCTCATACACTGCTCTCTCTCTTTATGAAAAAAGGCGCGAAAATGAAAATGGCACTAAATAACCGTCCTGGCATCCTGCCAGCGCACCTGCCACATTCATTGTTTCCATTCATAAAATATACAGTCCAGACGCCCGGTTATTGGCCAATCAGAGCAGCCTTAATTTCAGAGATCATTTCCTGGACTGGTAAAATGTAGGAATACGTATACCCACCATATTTTTTATTGTTTTGTATTGTTTTTTATTTTTTTAAATACTAAAGTTGTGATAGGTAAGACATGTTTTATGTGTTGTAAATTTTCAAACTCAGAACTGGACAATATTGAATCATGTGACCACTTCCAATGTATTCTGGTAATCCAATATGGCCGCCATTACTTGTTAAAAGCTTTTCAGATTTTGTTTTTGCTCAATATATAATTTTATGTCACGAATAGTACCATGGATCTTATTATTAGGTAAACATGTTTAAAAATTATGGTTTGGGAACAAAGTGACCCAAAATGTTAGTTACAGCGCCCTCCAGCGGTGATCTAAGTGACGTCACATTGGTGCTTGTACTGAAGACGACATTATTTTGTGACAAACTTATGGCAAACTAATAACAATTAAGGAAGTTATGGGGGAAAATACTATTTTTGCCCAAAAATAGCCAACAAATCTTTTAAAATGGATATAGCGCCCCCTACAGTGACCTGTGAAAGTTATCATGGCGTCATTCGATAGATCGTGACAAACCGAACATGCCTACGATGTTTGAAAATCATGAAAATCGGCTGAAGAATACAGAAAATACGGCGGGGCACAATGCCCCCCCCCCCCCCCCCCCCCAGGTCAGAGAACGAAAAAATGCACAGAGTTGATAGTCTATAAAGTAAGCCAACAGTTATTTTTGTTCAAGACTTAGTATATACACTAATGTTTGCCAATGTTCATCCATAACATGTCAAGGTAATGTTTTCCCCCACTACCATTTCAAATTTAAAGGGTTTTTCCCAGAACTAAAGAAATAAGGGGACCACAGAATTATCAGATTGGTACTTGGAAATGAATGTAGTTTTGGAATTGTCAATTACTTAGCATTATAACTTGTGACAACTCTTCTGCTGAGGGCAGGAGAATAGCGTGGATATAGGCTTCCTTGCAATTACATCATCTAGCATTTTCATTGGCGGATCCGGGGAAGGGGGGGGCTAAGGGGGGCTGTAGCCCCCCCTAAAATCGTAACAAACTATTTATTTTTTTAAAGGAGAGGAAAAAAAGGAGAGAAAGAGAGAGAGAGAGAGAGAGAGAGGGGAGGGGGAAAGCACTCCCATTCCCACAGTGTGCTTTGTTTTTCTCTCCCTTTGATTATTTCATTTTAATGTTTGTAGTACTGAAAAATAATTGTTTTTGATTCTCAGCCCCCCCTAAAAATGTTCTGGATCCGCCCATGATTTTAGTAGACCTATAAGTTTGTTTTCCAATGAATGGCTATTTAGCAGACGTCGAAGACAGATAAGCTATTTCACAAAGTCATAAGCTATTTCACAAAGCTGCATTGTTTCTACTATGAACAACTCCACCCTGAAAATGTCCCTGAAAATCCGTTTTGCTGTGAAATAACAGTTCACCGTAATTGCCCTGCAATTTCACGGTGTCTCTTCCTCTCAGATATTGGCAATAATTGTTCATGGTTATTTCATGGCAAATTCACGGCGCTCTCGAGAATTAACGAGCTGCCCCAAAACTGCCACGTGACGTTCATATAACGTTTTCACAGCGTTTTCACGGCGAAGGCATCCCGAGAGTGTTTCATGGTGTTTTCACGGTGTTGTGTCGTCATGAAATTGTCGTGAACTAATTATTTCAAGGCAAAACGGATTTATTTTCAGGGCATTTTCAGGATAAAGTTATCTTCTCCACCCAACAAAATGGGTACATGCAGTAACAGCGTGGCCAAAGGGTCGGGCTTGGGTGGGATCATACCCACATGCAGTAACAGCGTGGCCAAAGGGTTGGGCTTGGGGTCATGCCAACATGCAGTAACAGCGTGACCAAGGGTCGGGCTTGGGGTCATGCTGACAAGCAGTAACAGCGTGACCAAAGGGTCGGGCTTGGGGTCATGCACACATGCAGTAGCCAGTATTTGTTTATTTATATTTTTTTATGGCCAATGCATTTATAAATAAAAACCTCCACCCCTGTCCGTTTGGTTCATTTTCTAATTTTCCCAAACGAGAAATGAGAGCATTGTTGCTTTGGCAAAGAATATTTATTAATTTTTTTTAAAGAGACATGTATTTGCAAGTCGTTTGGGGATAAATATTGTTGTCATCATTCTTTCGTACCATGGACGGATCCAGAACATTTTTTAGGGGGGGCTGAGAATCAAAAACAATTATTTTTCAGTACAGTACTAAGTAGTTCACCTCCTTATGTTTATCCCGCACACTGTGTGAATGGGAGTGCGTTCTCCCCTCCCTTCCCCTCTCTCTCTTTTTCTCTCTTTTTTTTAAATTATTTTGTTAAACGATTTTAGGGGGGGATACAGCCCCCTTAGCCCCCCCGCCCTGGATCCGCCAATGCGTACCCTTAATAAACACATCGCTCACTGCAACTACATCCAGTGTAAAATTAAATAACAAACAATAAACAAACAATTATACCTACATTCGAAAATTGCCTCTATTTTTAGAAAGAAGTTAAATTAAAAATAATAAACTGAGGGAATTGCATAAACTTCACCGGACAACGGACGCATTGGTAACAACTCATCAGAAAGTGAATTGACCGTAAACCAATTGATTATACACCGTATTTTCACACCTATAATTTATGTTGTCATGGTTATTCCTACACGAGGGAGAAACAAATACACACTATTTGTCATCATTAATTAAGAAGTTATTGAAGCTAATGAGAAGCACTGCCACATCTTCTAATTGGCTTAGCACCAATATATTATTTATCAAATTGTTTGAAATTGTATGTTCCAAATAGGCATTTAAGATCAACAGATGACTATCTGCGCCTTGAATATCCTATCACAAGAGTCCAAGCTGGTGATAGATCTTTCACTGTTTGTGCATCCAAGCTATGGAACAATCTTCCTGTTTATATCAGACAATCTGTTTCTGTTAATGCCTTTGTAGTGTTGTGATCCTTAGTCGGGGTTACTATAAGAGGTAAGCTTTCGGAGACGTACAAATAATGTTAACTTTGTTGTGAAGTTGCAAGTAAAAGAATTCGTGTTAACTTGCTTCACTTTGTCGTGAAGTTGCAAGTAAAAGAATTCGTGTTAACTGGATTCGTGATGCCGTCCGTAGAGGTTACAAACATTCACAAGAAGTATTACTTCAAGAGACTTCCAGTTGATTATAAACATCAAATAGATTCAACATTTATTGATTCATAAAAGCATTACAGCATAGATATGTGTGTGTGTGTGTCTCCTTCTCAGTCAGACCCCAACCGAAGAATGAAATATTTATCTTTATTTTCCATAACAAAACAATATCAAAAACATTCTCATCACGCGGCATTGCGTCAGTTTCAACACGCTGCACTTTGCAATGCGCGCACGCTAAGGCTACGCATAATTATCGCGCATGGGATGATAGGCTTGATCATGACATCCTTCAAGAAGGCTCTTAAAACTCACTTGTTTCCTCATTAATTTTGCATCAATTTATGTCTTATTCTATCCTGATTTGTATTTATTATGTCATATTAACTTTTGTAAGCGCCATGAGCCTCTCGGGAATGGCGCATGATAAATACTTGTTGTAATGTAATGTAATGTAATGTAATGTAATCACCCTAGTATGTTGTTTTTGTTTTACAAATGTGGCGGATCTAAGGGGGTCAAAGTTGTTTCCTCCCGTTGTTGAAAATCAACACTTTATAACTATTCAAAAATTACTTTTCATTTTCAAATCTTTGGGTTTTGTGACCTCTCCCTTTTCTGCAACCCTGGTCCGCCTCTAGTTTCGGCATTCTTTGATCCCACTGAACTAAATGTATCCCCCTTGAACGCCGGGAATTAAGATCTCATAATCTTGGCTTATTTGAATTAGTTGCTTGCAACAATATGGCTACAAAGAAGACTGTGTGCTCAAAGTAATTATAATTTAAAAAAATAATCATAAATAAAAATAAATAAATAAATAAAATCGCATTCCCCCACCAAAAAAAAAAAAAAAAAAAAAAAAAAAAAAATTTACCTGGAAGTATTATTATAATTCGGTAATTTTGTTATCACGTAGTAGGTAAAATAATTACCTTTTCTTTAAAACTTGATTCTAATCATGACGTAGCATTTTTGCTAACAAGAAGATTGGTTATAAAAAGTTGTAAAGGACTAATTATTATAAACAAGCAATGTGAGATAGGAAATGTAATCTTCTTATGCCTTTGCAACTGTTTCTTTTTAAAATACCCTGTGCAATATTGTATATAAAGCTTACATGTTTTAATGGTTTCATAGTTTCAAACATCAAATATTTATGCCAACAAGTTGCTAAGGAAGAGTAACCGTTAGTCGCGAGTTCTTTACCGCAGGTTAATGACCGGTTTTGGGCGATGTTTTTTTTTTGCTTGAGATAATTATGTTGACCGAGTTTTTCGCTATTTTGAAGGCAATTGAAACTACACTGTAAACATGATGTTTAGAATTTAAATACATTTCTAGACACTTTGCCTTTGAGAAAAAACCTGCTAGATTCGAAACTTAAGGTCAATAACATGTTTAGATTGTGCTTTTCTGTGATGTGTGTTTGAATGCTAAGTATCATATGAACAAGTGTTTAGCTTTGTGACGTGAGTGTTGTGGAGTGTCGTGGCCGAGCGGTCTAGCTTACCGGACTCAAGTTCTGGTATTAGCAGCAGAATGTGGGTTTGAATCCCGGCCGTGACACTTGTGTCCTTGAGCAAGACACTTAACCATAATTGCTTCTCTCCACCCAGGGGTTAAATGGGTACCTGTGAGGGCAGAGTTGGTTGATTAGCCCTATATGCGCTGTAATGGCAGCAATTGAGCTGTATACTCCCCAGGGGGCTGAGATGGTTTCAGGAATGATTTATGAGCCTTATGAGCAGGGGTAATAATATAATGCGCCTTGAGCACCACTCAGTTGGTGGATACGTGCGCTATATAAGTCCACACATTATTATTATTATGATGGCCGTTTAGTATTATTTTAAACTCGTTTATTTTGTGTGTGTTTAAATTCTAAACACCATTTTTACAGTGTATTCTGAATTGAAACCAATTTGAATTATGCCCAATTATGACACATTGGTTTCAAATGATGATTGCCAATTAAAAAAGAAAGAAAAAGAAAAAAATATATAATTACAATGAATTGAAACCAATTGGAGGAAAAGTTCCAAATGGAACCAATTGGAAACAAAGGTTCAATCGCATACAGTGATATCTCATTGCTTCCAATGTGGTCCAATTATTTTGTGCCAATTTCACATCACGGAAAAAAAGAATTTGCGAATAGTTTATGAAAGCTGATATATTACGGAAATTAAAAATATGTATTTCCGCATGATTGACTAACCTGCGTGTACAACTCCGTAAAGGTTTCTGAAACAACTTTCATTATTTCCGTAATGTATCCAGCATACGGAAACATTTTAAACAAAACATTTCAGCAATATTTCTGCATGGTTCGATCACTGAAATACACCATTCATTTCCATCACCTTTAAGAACAAATTCAGTACTCCTTTTCGCATGTTTTCAGTACAGGTTAGAAATGCTGAAATTTTTGTCTGCTTAGGTCTCATTTCAGTATGTTGCCTACCGTGTTTAAGCACGGATCCTGTGTCACGCCACCCGATACTCCAAATTTGTGTCAGTAGATAACGTCTCAAAAGGATCAATTTCATCTTGCTATTAACAAGCACAGATTATAATCTGGTAGTCTGGATTACAATTGGTGTCGTTTTAAGTGAGTGGCACATACATATCGCGTAGCATGCAGCAATGGCACGCTTAATTCACACGTATAGTCGATCGTTTCATGAATAATCAAATTGTTTCTGTATATATCGTGTAACACTAACAGTCGTAGCAACGTCCTAATTATGCTACAACTATTTTATGTTCTTCTTTAAATTAAATGTTAACGACGAAAATATTTAACGATTGCGATTATGCGATTATGCATGTGCCACCCAGATTATAACGACTGACTGACTTAACGACACCAATTGTAATACAGACTACCAGATTAAATCTGTGCTTGTTAATAGCAAGATGAAATTGATCCTTTTGAGACGTTATCTACTGACACAAATTTGGAGTATCGGGTGGTCACGAGCGGCGGAGAGCCACAGTAACCGTGTAAACATGGGTGATCACGCTTAAATAAGACACCTTCAGTTTCCACTGTCTTTCAGTACATTATCATGCATGTATCATTATAGATGCAAGCAACGTATACACTAGCCTTGATCAAGGCGCGTCGGAACGGTTTGGTCTTATAGTACAGTATTTTTTGCCCCACAATTTAGCTATCCAAACTCCAGCGCACGTATTCACACAACACACGGATTCATATTCAAACTATATACATCTACACGGACATACATGTACATGTACATGTACATGTACATGTACATGTATGTAGTACACTGTATGTTAGGGGTTAAGCAGGTTTTCCCTTAACTTTTTTTTTCACTCGCCGGCCGGGCTAGTAAACCAAACTTTTCCCTAGCCCGCAAGCCTTTTCACTCGCCCGTATGTTTTTTTTAAATACTTTTAATCAAATCACTGTTTTTAGTAATTTAGGCATTTTGCATCAGAACGTGCAGTATAAACAACAGTTGTCAGTTACCTTATTATTATGTGCATATTTGTTTCTGAGGCAATACTAATGTTTCTTTAATTAATAACGGATTCTATTCTAATAACAGAGGAAAAGATCAGGCACATTAGTGTTACAGTAATGCTTTTGCTTTAATTCTGCAGGCTATTTCATATTTTATTTCTAACCAAGTGAACACAACAATAATGAAAACATTAAACAATCAGGGCACCAAGGCAATTTTAAAGATTTTCAAAGGGCATCACGGCAATGATAAAAAAACGTAAAGGGCACCAAGGCAATTTAAAAAAAAATAAATAAAAAAATAAAATAAAAAAATAAAAAAAATTAACACACTCCAATTCAGCACATGTCAATAAGACTAAAGTTTCATTTATCTGTCTCCGTTTGGATTTTATTAGGCCAAGTAAAAAATACCAGTTGATCGTCCTGGTTTTTTAAATTCAAAATGGCCACCAATTTTTCAGTTTGAAATCACCGCCAACTTTTTTTTTATAGCTATCGAACAAGTAGTTGAGTAAACATATTCATGTTAAACAATGTTTGATGTATTTTGTTAAAACCCACGTAAAATACATGAAAAATTTTCTCTTTTTGTGGATAAGTATAAAAAATAAATAAATAAATAAAAAAGGATGTGGCCTCAAAAAAGGATGCGGGCGGGGACGATCAACTGGTATTTTTTTTTAACTTGGCCTTACATGTAGGCCAACATGAAAACAGTATTGCAACACTTATGTTATGTCACTTATGTTATGTCACCAATTAAAAATAAATTTAAAAAACAATGTTAACCCGAAAAAAAAGTTTTATGCATTTGGATGTGGCAGTATTCAGTTCACTTTTTTTTTTAATTTGCTAGTCGACCCTTTGACAGCATGTTGACGACCACCAAAGCCCTGGTCACGTAATGTACAAACGTACGGTACAGCGCGCGACACGACGATCGACGCGTCGATGCTATATCCGATCCGATGCACACGCGCGCACACGCTGCATGCATGTCTAGGTACAGACTCGGCATGTATTATTTACGTTGCATGCACCCCAACGCCGCGCCATGCTATTTTTAGCTGGTACCCGCGAATGCCTGTCGTAGTGTTTATGTTGTGGGTACTGTTGACACCAACCAAAGTATTAGCAAGGGCCAAGTTCGTACAACGACCAAGCGGCCGATATTGCCTGGTAACCGCTATATCATTTTTGTCATGAGTACCAGGTAATTTTGACTATTTTGTTCCCAAATGGTCGTTGCGTGAACTTGGTCTCAGCAGTGCAGCCACCAGTCGCGCAGTCGAGCAGTCGAGCGTGGCGGCGATATATTTTTTCCGTGAGAATGTACATGTACATGTAAACAAGTGGGCACAACGGCATTGCAGGGAAAAAGCACCGTTGCCGTGAAAAGTGGCATTTTTAAAGGGCATCACGGCAGAGGGTGAGGGCATTGACGGCAATTGCCGTCGATGCCGTCGTGTAATTTCAGGGCTGATATAGGCCAATCGGTGACAATATTTTGACTCGCCCAGCGGGCTACTGAAGGAAGGGTTTTGACTCGCCCGCCGCCGTTTTCACTCGCATTTGGCGAGCGGGCGACCGCTAAGGTCGAACCCTGGGTTAAGACAACTCGACCCTTGTGACAACTCGAAACGGACAACTGACCCACGAGACAACTCAACATTTGTGACAACTCGACCCATGAGACAACTCGACTCACAAGACAATTTGACCCTTGTGATCACTCGACCCACATACAACACTTACTAGACAGACATTATGCACCGCTGTTCAAAATGCTCTGCAGGCGACATGTGGTTTGGGCGCATGCGCGAGAATTTTGAAGGGTCATACAAAAATGCATATTCATAACGTGACCTTTACTTTTTTTTCCGTCGCGGAGTTCATTGATAAAAACGCCTGTTACATACTGAAAATTAATTTCAAAGAGAATTTTTAACCAATAGGATTAGAAAGAATATGTCGTCTGCAAATATTGAACTAACATTACAGCAATATGGGCAAACGCGCGAATTTCCTTGAAGTTTTTTTGTGCACAACTTTGGCCCTTGACAAGAGCGCGCACGCTGAAAAAGGTAATATTTCAAAGCGGATTTTCTTCCTGATGATGAATTTTCCTTGAGACATAAAAAGTATGATAGGTGAAAGAACGCTTATTTTAACTAATTATTACTTTGTTATTTGAGCAAACCCAGTAGCTAACTTTTAAACGGTGGGATTCCCCTGCGGCTTTAGCGTTGTTAAACAAAATATTTCTGGGGAACCCGTTACGGTTTTTGGGATGACATCATTGTGTATGCGTGTGCATACACACACGGATTAGATTGTGGGCGTTTTCATTGTAAGGGGGGTTAAATAATTTTTTAATAACGTTAGAATATATTTTAAAAAACGGGGAATGATTTGAGTTTATAAGCCAATATAAACCAATATTTAATACATATATTCTGTTCACTCTTCCATTTTAAATTAATTTAAGGATTTGTTTCCTTTCTATGCACTCCAAACCCATTATTTAAACAGCGAAGATGTAATCAATAGCAATATTTCACCTTTTTTGAATTGCTGCCCAGAGGCCGTTACTTGGGTTTGCTCAGGTATAATCACCATGAAACTGTTCTTCGTGAGTTTAACTACCCTCCTATGCTTGATTTTTCAAGAAAAAAATTCACGAAAGACGTACAATAACGTCAAAAATGGACCAATAATTAGCTTCTCTCGATCTGTAAAATTTAACGGATGCTCAATATTTGATGCACATTGAAGACGCTTTTTACACTTCGCGGGTTTCGATGAATTCACCCAGAAACGTGTCATCTTGTAAAGCCATGACTGTAGATTGATGTGTGATCTTTGTTCATTGAGGTCATTTGGCATTTGCACTCACTTTGATCGTACACCTCCAGTCGATTTGCCAAATTTCAAAAGACGCGACCTTGTTTAAAGTTGGTGAAACAACACCAATAGAGGGCGCTATACAGAGCAGAAAAAGGCGCATGCGCACAAACCTCTTGTCGCTCTGCATGCAGCGGTGACGTATACACAAGCGATCACAAAAGAATAAGCGCCCTTTCCACATACTGAAATATTAACCGTCTTTCAGCCGTCTTTCAGTACACCATCATGTATGTATCAATAATAGATGCAATCAACGTATACACAAGTGATCACACATGAATAAACTACCTTTCAGCACACTGAATATCAATCATCAATCAGTACACTATCGTGAAATAATATAAAAGAATAATCGATAATGCAAGAGATCAAACGTTGGGCTGTGTGAGAGTGCTCAATGAAAATAGGTTTCAAATGGGCAAGGCACAATGGCCAGAGAGGATAGCTTTGAATCAACCATCCACAACGTAATTGCTCCCCAAGGGTCTCTACCAATTCCATATTCTGACCGAATATGGTGAAATTTGGATAAGCATCAACTACAATGGATGCATTGTCAAATCACATTATAGTCAGAGATGAGGTACCGGTATAAATTTATGGTATTGCACCGTCATTTCTCAATCGTATAATTTACTGGTACCACCGCCACTGGAATCATTATTCACATAACCAATAACATGCCACATTTTCATTAAAATGATATGTTGGTCTTAATGTTGTGTTATTATATATGCTACATTTGTAATACTATTTTTTATATAACATTTTTGCTACAGAAGTGGTGAAATTCTTGCGTTGGATGGGAAACAATTGATTTTAATTTTGCCCTACACCGACGTGTGTATAGCACTGCATACTCAGTGCTTTCAGAGTGTCTGTGAAAAAAAGAACAATAATAATAATAATAATAATAATAATAATGTAGACTATATAGCGCACGTATCCACCAAACTGGTGCTCAAGGCGCATTTTACCCCTGCTCATCAGGCGCATAAATCATTCCTGAAACCATCTCAGCTCCCTTGGGAGTATACAGCTCAATTGCTGCCATTACAGCGCATAAAGGGCTAATCAAACACAACAACCAAGAAAAGCAGATTGAATAATTTGATAAATCTACTCCTTTATCCACAAAATAATGGACGAATCCTACCAATGCACCAAAACGATGCATGTGATAACTGTCGCTGAAAAACAGGGGGCGGCACATCACAGATCAAACGGAACGCGCCTACCTGGCGCCTATGTCGGACATGTATTGTGACGGTAGGATTAGTCCATTATTTTGTGGATAAGGGAGTAGATCTATCAAATCATTCAATCTGCTTTTCTTCAAGCGCAAAGCAGACTTGTCCACTTTTAAGCCACTGTTGAGAAAACGTTCGATCCGCTTTTCAGGAAGCAGGAAAGCAGAAAAATGGATTTGTCCAAAACGTTCGATCTACTTTTCGGGTTGTGGGAAACCAGAAAAGCAGATGTCCACTTTTAGGCCACTGTGTGACAAAACGTTTAATCTGCTTATCGGGAAGCAGAAATGCAGAAAAATGGATTTGTCGAAAACGTTCGATCTACGTTTCTGGTTGTAGGAAACCAGAAAAGCAGATGTCCACTTTTTGACCGCCAGTGTAGGTAAATAAGTAAAATCTGCTTTTCTTGAAACTGAAAAGCAGAAAAGTAGAAAAATGGATGTTACCAAAATATTCAATGTACTTTTTAGGTGGAAGAAAAGCAGAAAAGTAGAAAAAATTGCACTAGCTAACAACGTTCAATCTGCTTTTTCATTATTTAGAAAGCTGAAAAGCAGATGTCCTCTTTTCGACCTCCATAGTCCACATCGTGGCAAAATCGCGTTGCGAGATACAAGTGATTGAAGTTGGTCAAGTTTTTAAACCGCAGTTTCAATGTCATTTTAATCTCGAAGATCATTAATTGTTATTTCGTTAGAAAGCTGAAATCTCAAATGATACGTAACTGTATTCGTTTTGTACAATAAAATAAACGAGTAACAAACTTATAAACCAAACAGTCACACTGTTTTCACGAACTGACGTTTCCTGTGCATTAGTATAGGGACACGCGTCAAATGCTGCCAAAATTTCTCAAATAATTGGAGTAATGAAACGGTTGAGTTGGTATGTTGACCAATATACTCGTAATATATTGTATAATGCTCTCATTTTGCCTCACATTGACTATTGTTGCACAGTTTGGACTCATGGTGCTGATAAATATTTTAACAGAATTCAGATTTTACAAAACCGGGCAGCAAGATTAACATTAGGCTACAAGGTTAGAGAATGTACATGTGATTGGCATATACTGAATTAAATTGGATGCAGGTTCGTGAGCGGGCTGAGTATTTTTAAAATATTATTATGTACAAGTGTGTCCATGGCCTGGCTCCGGAGTATTTGTCAATTGTATACAATCTCAGATGAATACTCATTCTTATAATACTAGATTCAATACCAGTAATAACATTTCTCACTCAGCTATAAGAACTGAAATTGGTAAACGTTCCTTCAAGTTCTCTGGAGCCAGGTCATGGAATAATCTTCCACTTGCCATTAAAAGCTTGCCAACTATCTTGACTTTTAAAAAGCATGTCAAGGAGCACATTTTAAGTTCAAATAATTTGTAATTTGTACCTTTTGATAATTTGTGTATATGTGCTTTTGATGTTTTTAGCTTGTATGATGTACGTTTTGTTTTTATTATTACCGTACTGTATTTGTACTGAGGGCCTCCATGGAAAGCAGTGCTGTGCACTGATCGGAGTTTACCCTCATTAAAGATGACTAAATAAAAATAAATAAATAAACTTCGTGGAAAAACACGTGTGGCGTGATCGAATTGTGTCACTTCGTGAAAACTTAAAAACATGCCGTTCGCATAAAATACATGCAGTAATACATGCACAAGGCTGCAATCGGTCACTTCGTAAAAAACTTAAAACCACAGTTGAATTCAATTTTACAAAAACTTCATTACTTTAATTAGAAACTAGATAGTTTTGAGGATTAAAACTTGGTGAAATAAAAGATAACAGTATTTGAAGTCCAAAATATTGACTAAACTCATTTTTCCAAAATAATACGATTTTATTTTAGCAATCCGTCACTTCGTGAAAACTGTGACGATATGGTCCCCCCAGAATTTTTCATGCGGTTTGTTTAAATATTTATTGTTTGTTTCTTTGTCCGTTTGGGTCTCATCTTTATTATAGGTGCGAGATAGCTGTGAGATTGCACACAAATTTCAACATCACTTTTTCACACATATTTATATATTCCACTGGTTATTACAAAATGTTGTACCATTTCCTTCTACACCACGAATTTTGTTCAGAGTTCATTTAACCAGTATATTTATAGATCAATGACTATATAAACCATTCTGCCGTGACACTCTGTAATGGTCCCCACTATGGGGCCTTCAATAGCCCATAACAAATATATATTATTGACCGTACGTCGTGGCCTTAGTTTGGGTTATTTGGTTACCCAATCATAAAGAAACACACACATGCAAATATAAGTTGGCTGTTTGTCTGAAATACCTGTTCAAAGCTACGACCTTGGTGCCAACAAACAATAGTAGCCCGCAACCTGCATGTATAATTTGTTCGTAAATTCTCTGCATCTCGAGTTAGAGTTCAAGGCAACAAATACATAATATGGACCCTGTGTACAATGGCAAATTTACAATTGGTTGGCACACAGGATCTGTGGTCCATCATAAGGAGAGATACAACATTGGTTAAGGTTATTATCCAAAAGCTGAATTGATATGATGAAGTTGGTAAAAGTATACCAGTCATTCTTAAATGTTCTGTTGAAAGTGATCTCATTTCAGGGAAAACATGAAACAAATATCACAGTTGTTCTACTTGTACCCAATAGTATATACTCGTATACCATTTTATGTGAAAAACTACCAAATGGAAACACGCGTATTTTGAATGGCTTTCAAATAGATTCATGATAACTGATACTTTAAGATTTTGTTTGTGAACTTACATTTGAACTCAATGAACTAATTAATAAAAACATAATAGATCAAGTTTGTATTCCTTCATCCATGCCTATCATCTCTATGAAACCCATCCCACTGCCTTCCCCAATCACACCTCATAATAATGGAGGCATTTTAAAGCGCTGTCACACAAGGTATCACAGCGCTGTACATTATTACCCCCTGCTCATCAGGCGCAAACAGCTCCCTGCGGGGTATAATAGTACAGCTCAATTGCTGCCATTACAGCGCATATGGGCTAATCAAACATAACAACCGACTCTGCCCTCACAGGTACCCATTTACTCCTGGGTGAAGAGAAGCAATTATGGTAAAGTGTCTTGCTCAAGGACACAAGCACCACGGTCGCGGTTGGGATTCGAACCCACATTCTGACGACTCGGTCATCAGAACACAAATTCGATGCACAAAACCGCTCCACCATGGCACTTCATTACTATTAGAGGTGACGTTACTAGGTCAGGGAAGAGATTTCAATCGTGTATTTCAGCACCTAATTTGTTGGTTCATTCATGAACACAAACATACGTACAAGGGTCTCGAGGATGATAATCACCAACTTCATGTTCAATTTAGGCACGTATCAAACATGGCGGATGCCCTCCTTAACAGACCGATATCCAATCATTCTGAAATGTTCTGTGTAAATAAGTTGATCTCATTTCAGGGAAGACATGAACAAATATCAGAATTGCTGTAATTGTAATCGTACACAATCGTAATATCCGTATATCATTTTCTTCTGTATTCGTACTACTATAATGAAAATGTACTGGATTGGTCATAGGCCTACTTGTATTCGCAAACATTGTGAACCATGCATTTGTACACCTTCCCGGACACGATTTTTTTTTTGCAGAACACTTCCTCCCCTATGCATTTGTATACTATTTTTTTCCTACAAAAAAATCCTCCACAACCGTCAATTACTATTATATAGAAAGATCTTGCTTTTGAATTAATTTTGTATAAAAAAATAATAACAACAATTTTATTAAAATGTTGAAACAAATCTAGTCTTGATCCCTGGTCCCCCACTCCCCCCAATTTCCAGTGTCTCTCCCCCAAGTGCCCCACGAAAAATCCAAATAGTGCCCCCCCCCCAAAAAAAAAAAAAAAAAAAAAAAGGAAAAGGGAAAAAACCCATACCCCTTGGCCCCCACTGAAAAGCAGGCACCCCTGTGTCCCCACCCCACTGAAAAAGTCCTGGCTACGCCGCCGCCTTCTACTTGCAATACGATTGTTCTGACCACTAGACTACCACGCCAGTCGAATTTACCGGTGAATTCATTAGTGAAGAACCTTTTTAAACTGTTATGCCAATTTCTAAGCCATTGACAAAGTGTACTGCAGAAATAAATAGCTTCCCGTACTCATCAACATGTACTCATCATGGGCGGATCCAGAACATTTTTTTAGGGGGGGGGCTGAGAATCAAAAACAATTATTTTTCAGTACTACAAAAATTACAATGGAATAATCAAAGGGAGAGAAAAACAAAGCACACTGTGGGAATGGGAGTGCGTTCTCTCTCCCCTCCCGTCCTCTCTCTCTCTCTCTCTCTCTCTCTCTTTCTCTCTCTCTCTCTCTCTCTCTCTCTTTCTCTCTTTTTTAAATTTTTTTTAAACGATTTTAGGGGGGGGGGGCTACAGCCCCCTTAGCTCCCCCCATGGATCCGCCAATGCTCATAGTACAAATGAGGGGTCCACACTGCACATCAGTGTATGAGGTACCGTATTTGAAATGTGAAAATAACACTTTGTTTTCTCAATCAAGTAAAAACAACGGGTGAAACCTTTGACGGACACAAACTCATATCGTTTGCAGTAAGAAACTATTTCATCAAACAATTGTACGAAGCATAGTTGAATTAAATTCGTAATTTTAACAAGGGGCTCGCCGGAAAATTGTACTGGGTGATTTTGGCTCATATAAAATCTGAATGGTCATTGTTATGTTAAAGGGACAATATCGTCACGACCAACAGGGCACGCCATCGGAGTGCTAGTTTTAGATTAAGTCAGTGACTGAAAATAACACCCACACGATAAGCTCATATTACCATTGCTGCTGCATATTAATTGAGCCAGTAATTTTCACTCACTGCGTTCATCTTAAACTCGAACGCCGATTCCTTGCCCCGTTGAAAATCTGCTCTGATCGTGAGGACAGTGTCCATTTAAGAAGGTATCTTTGTAGGATACGTATACACGTGGTTATGGTTTTGCCAACCCTTCTGTGACTGCAAGGGTCAAAGATCTGTCAAAATGTCGATATACACTCACTGGCCATAAGTATTGCAACATTGAAATTCACACCAAAGTTCAGTTTGGAGAACTGTGTTACAATAATATATTTTATTTTATTTACACTACTTAAGACTTCTTGAAAGTGGCTGTGTTTTGAAGTCAATGTTCTTTTTTACTGTTCTTGCTCGGAAACAAAGTCCTTCAATACTTTGTCGGGTAACCAATGTCTCGTACAAATTCATGTTGCAATACTTTTGGCCAGTGAGTGTACTTGCCGAGGTATATCTAGTGCACTTAAAAGTCGAACACTGTCAAACCTTACTACCCGTAAGTACATTTACGGGTCAAAATGAGTTGACCGTTTTGGATTGGAAAAGGCATTATCTTGTATTGTTCAGGGTGGTCAAAATGACAATCAAAACCAGTCAAAAAAGCCCTTGTGTGCACAGTTGGTTCAACAGTCAAAAACAGTCAGTTGACTTATTTTTACCAGCTATAGTCAACATGGACCATATGACGTGTACAGCACTGTGTACACGGTGCTTTCCGAGTGATTTTATTTCACAGCCTGTGATTTTTTATTTCACAGCCTGTGATTTTTTATTTCACAGCCTGTGATTTTTTTTTCACAGCCTGTGATTTTTTTTCACAGACACTCTGAAAGCACTGAGTATACAGTGCTATACCCACGTCGGTGTGTAGGGCAAAATGAAATCAATATTTCACATTTAGCTATACTGACGTGAAAAACACCTATTAGCACTCAGACGACTCAATCCTTTATTTCGATTCTAACATTATTTTGATGCTATCTGTCTGTTTTTGGCAGTAATACAGATGGTTTCTCTGGAAAAAACCTAAACTTGGACCCAATTTTCAAAAGTGACCTTCCAAATTTATCGTGAAAATTAACAATATTTCGAACAACGTTTCAGGATTTTTCTTTTTCCATTAAAATCTAGAGAAAATGTTCTATATGATGACATTGGAAACTGGTCCCTCAAACTGGTCCCTGGGGTAAGTTTTAGACCTTTTCATGGGTGTTACGCATTATGGTAAATGCCATAGCGGGTTTCAAATGTCAATACTTGACCGTTCCCAATGTTGAGAGGTTATGTCATAATAATAATAATAATGTGTGGACTTATATAGCGCACGTATCCACCAACTAAGTGGTGCTCAGGGCGCATTATATCATTACCCCTGCTCATAAGGCTCATAAATCATTCCTGAAACCATCTCAGCTCCCTGGGGAGTGTACAGCTCAATTGCTGCCATTACAGCGCATATAGGGCTAATCAACCAACTCTGCCCTCACAGGTACCCATTTAACCCCTGGGTGGAGAGAAGCAATTATGGTTAAGTGTCTTGCTCAAGGACACAAGTGTCACGGCCGGGATTCGAACCCACATTCTGCTGCTAACACCAGAACCTGAGTTTTAATATCTCAATATATTTGAAAAGGAATTTTTTTCCTGAATCTCTTTTGCCTCGAATTTAGACATGAGGTCTATTGGGGAAGTAAATGACCCTCGAACGTTAACACGTGTTATTAACGCAGTGTATTGCCAATACTGGGATGATATTGCGGCATGAAGGGTTATTCTTTTTGTATGTGCGACTTAAGGATGGTGATATGTTTAAAATAGAAGGGCATTTTGTTTTCTGAATTCAAGGCTAAAGGCGTTCAGAGAAAATGACATTTTTACAATATTTTACCCCGGGTTAAGATAATAAACAGTATGTGGTTTTATTTCCTTGTGAGAGCCATTCTCTTAAAATGGTGAAAGATCAATTATTATTTGCTTAGAAAGCCTATATAAAATGAAACAGTACATTTGAAAAAAAATATGTTTATGGTGCCATAAAAATACATGGGCCGTCTTTGTACTTACTTACTTTCATGCTTGCTTACTTGCTTATTTATTTGTTTGCTAAGCATGTTTTTGTGATCTTACTTGATAAGGTTTGCGGTACCACATGGTGCCACATGGTGCTACATGGTGCATCATGGTACCACATGGTGCCTCATGGTACCACATGGCGCCTCATGGTGCATCATGGTACTAAATTGTGCCTCATGGTACTACATGGTGCCTCATGGTACTACATGGTACCTCAAGGTACTACATGGTGCCTCAAGGTACTACATGGTGCAACGTGGTGATATATGGTGCCACATATTACCACATGGTGCCATATGGTACGACATGGTACCACATGGTGCCTCATCGTACGACATGGTGCCTCATGGTACTAAATTATGGCTCATGGTAATACATGGTGCCTCATGGTACTACATGGTGCCTCAAGGTACTACATGGTGCCACATGGTGCCACATGGTGCTTCATGGTGGCACATGGTACCACATGGTGCCTAATGGTGCCACATGGTGCTACATGGTGCCTCATGATACCACATGGTGCCACATGGTGCCACATGGTGCCACATGGTGCCACATGGTGCCACATGGTGCCTCATGGTGCCTCATAGCACCACATGGTGCCACATGGTGCCTCATGGTACCACATGGTACCACATGTACCACATGGTGCCTCATGTACCACATGGTGCCTCATAGCACCACATGGTGCCTCATAGTGCCACATGGTACCACATGGTGCCACATGGTGCCATATAGTACCACATGTTGCCACATGGAGCAAATTCACCATGGAAAACTTCACATCCTACTTTTATGGTACATTTTTCTTGTTTGTTTGTCTATACCAGATCGTCAGGGTGTAAGAAGTTATTCGGATAAGTTCAAGATGGCGGACCTTACCATGCCTGAAGCTCTTTATTTCCTTGAAAATGTTCTACACATCGAAGCACCTGTTGATAAAATCGCAGCAAACCGACCTGACTTCCTGCATGAGTTGATACGGGCTTTCCTGCAGACGATGCCATTCCAGAGTCTGGCTCCAATTGCGACACCGGACGAGGAAAAGCACGTGCCCTGTTTTGAGGAGATCAAAGCCAGTATGATGGCCCGCCGTGGAGGTCTCTGCTTCGAGATGAACTGCTTCATGAAAGTTCTACTGGAAGTACTCGGGTACGAGGCATATAACATAACCGGTGATGTTCGCTACCGTTGCAACCATGTTGCCATCGTGGTGAAAAACTTAACAGGAGATGGTGTCACCCATCTGGTTGATGTCGGTGTTGCATGTCCTATCTTCATCCCGGTACCACTAGATTTTGAGAAAGAATCACCCGTGTATAAATCTGGCTTTATGACATACAAGTTTGTGAGAAGTGAGGCGGGGACTATTGACTTGATGCAGAGACCACATGGGATGCGTCCTATTGCGGTTGATGAGCTAGTCGATGGGTGGTTTACGTTCGTGAAGTTTAACACCATGCCCGTCGGGTTCAAACGCCTCACTCAAAATATGAAATTGGTGTACGCCGGTCCCAAGTCGTTGCCGCGCGAAATGTTTCCGTTCGCAACTAGCCCGAGGGCTGTGGACTTTAGGAATGGCAGACTGGTTGCAATCAAAGATACCTCGTTGCTAATAGAAAATAATAAGGGTAAGGTTGACAAGAACAAGTTTTCAAGTCAGGAGGAGTTGCTCAAGGCTTATGCGAGATATTTTCCACATCTCTCGCGAGATCTCGTGGAGAAGGTACTAGATAAGATTGATCTGTTTGGAAGCGAGTAAATACACCATGAGATGTTTGGTGTGTTCCCCGCATATCGGGAAATCTCGTTCACATTGAAAAGCAAAGAGTGTAACCTATTTTAATCCGTGTACAAATCAACTAATATCTGTACTTTTTACATTTCTCCTGAATTTAGAGAGATTACAGATAGTGGGAAACAGAATGAGTACAGGTGTGATTACTTTGACATGAATATGTGTCATAAGTACAAGTACAGGTGTGGTTACTTTGACATGAATATGTGTCATAAGTACAAGTACAGGTGTGATTACTTTGACATGAATATGTGTCATAAGTACAAGTACAGGTGTGATTACCTTGACATAAATATGTGTCATAAGTACAAGTACAGGTGTGATTACCTTGACATAAATATGTGTCATAAGTACAAGTACAGGTGTGATTACCTTGACATGAATATGAGCACTTTGTCATAAGTACAAGTACAGGTGTGATTACTTTGACATGAATATGTGTCATAAGTACAAGTACAGGTGTGATTACCTTGACATAAATATGTGTCATAAGTACAAGTACAGGTGTGATTACCTTGACATAAATATGTGTCATAAGTACAAGTACAGGTGTGATTACCTTGACATGAATATGAGCACTTTGTCATAAGTACAAGTACAGGTGGGATTACTTTGACATATGTACGATTACTTTGTATTTCTATGCCATAAGTACAAGTACGATCACGTTACCATGAGTAAAATTTTGAATTATTTTGGATATGTGCATTTCCAAGGTTACTCACGTTACATTATGAGGTATTAGGCCCACTCTTAATGCCATAATTTCACTACTTACATATTTCACTCATCAGTTTTTTCACAGTAGTTGCATTATACCCAGACCTTACTCAGTACAACAAAATAATTTAAGAAATTTATGTGTCATAAGTACAAGTACAGGTGTGGTTACTTTGACATGAATATGTGTCATAAGTACAAGTACAGGTGTGATTACTTTGACATGAATATGTGTCATAAGTACAAGTACAGGTGTGATTACCTTGACATAAATATGTGTCATAAGTACAAGTACAGGTGTGATTACCTTGACATGAAAATGAGAACTTTGTCATAAGTACCAGTACAGGTGTGATTACTTTGACATGAATATGTGTCATAAGTACAAGTACAGGTGTGGTTACTTTGACATGAATATGTGTCATAAGTACAAGTACAGGTGTGATTACTTTGACATGAATATGTGTCATAAGTACAAGTACAGGTGTGATTACCTTGACATAAATATGTGTCATAAGTACAAGTACAGGTGTGATTACCTTGACATAAATATGTGTCATAAGTACAAGTACAGGTGTGATTACCTTGACATGAATATGAGCACTTTGTCATAAGTACAAGTACAGGTGTGATTACTTTGACATGAATATGTGTCATAAGTACAAGTACAGGTGTGATTACCTTGACATAAATATGTGTCATAAGTACAAGTACAGGTGTGATTACCTTGACATAAATATGTGTCATAAGTACAAGTACAGGTGTGATTACCTTGACATGAATATGAGCACTTTGTCATAAGTACAAGTACAGGTGGGATTACTTTGACATATGTACGATTACTTTGTATTTCTATGCCATAAGTACAAGTACGATCACGTTACCATGAGTAAAATTTTGAATTATTTTGGATATGTGCATTTCCAAGGTTACTCACGTTACATTATGAGGTATTAGGCCCACTCTTAATGCCATAATTTCACTACTTACATATTTCACTCATCAGTTTTTTCACAGTAGTTGCATTATACCCAGACCTTACTCAGTACAACAAAATAATTTAAGAAATTTGAAAAATTTGAAAAATGCTGGTTACTCACGTTACATTTTTTGGACATACATAAAATGTTGCTTTTTCTTATATAGCGTACATATAAAAACATTCTGAAATTATATTTTTGTGCTGAGTAAGGTCTAGATATAGGTAAAACTTGTAGCTTTGCATGGTGAAGAGGATAAGTAAGATTAAAATGCGGTGGCACGTACCATGTGAAATGCTATATTGAGTGGTAATTAGTTCTGAAAAGAACTGGAATTTACAACTTGATGTTTCGATCAGTATGCTCTGATCTTTGTGTCACCGCAATTAGTCTTATTTAAGATGTGGGTATAATGTAACTACAAAAACTGATGAGTGAAATATATAATATGGCATTAAGAGTGAGCCCAAAACCTAAAAAATGTAACGTGAGTAACCATGGAAGTGCCCATATGTTTATGCACGAAATTGACTGCAAATAAGGCCATGACACCATTATTATTAATGCATAATAAATGTTTTCATAGAGCATGGCTTGGTAAAGTGAAATGATTGTATTCTTGACTACGCATTGCACAATACTGCATTGGTCACTATGCCAACTTAATTCGGGATTGGTCACTATGGCAAATTAGGGACGAAAAGTCTTAATATGAGATTGTTATGGTTCTGTCATAGTGTACTGTGCATCGTTTGCTTGTCAAAGCTTGACAATTAAATGTCTGGGTCACAAGTCATCATCTTCTACACGGCGCTGTACTTTCATTATATTTGCACAGTGTACTGTACTGGTAGATAAACAAACAAAAATAAATAAATAAATAAATAAAATCGGTTCGATGGCGTGTCTTTGTGTGTGTGTGGGGGGGGGGGTGTATGTGTTGTGAGTTGTTTTGTTTGTTTTGTTTGTTGGGGTGTTGGGGTGTTTGTTTGTTTGTTTGTTTTTTGGTTGGTTGTTTGTTTGTTTTTTCCCAACCAGTGAAATGCGTGATACACGCATACGCGATTGTTGGAACAAGGCCAAATTTCCCATAACGTTCATAACCCTATGTGGGAAAAGTCGTTTAAAACACAGTACTGCAGAATTCCAATCGATCCAACTAAAGATTCAGTAGCGCGGGTATGAGGTGACGCGAGGCGAAGAAGAAAACCTGAGACTATGCTATAATGCGCCTTGTAGATGATTGTGTCGCGTGTCCGTGTGCGCCTCGGTCAAGGTTATACTTAATTCCGCCAGGTTAATTAGATTTGTAAAGGAACCTATTGATATGAAAAGCCTTCAGAACGTCAATGATGACTCCGGCTATCGAATAGTTTAAAGATGGAATCGAATAGTTGGAATCGTATATTTAATCAATATTTCAGATGATCAGTATCCCCGGATAGGGTCAATTCCCCCACACTTACATGAACATAAATATACCAGTACATGTATGTTCATGTACATGTACATTATACTGTATAAGCTTATAGCGAGATCAATATAAACCGAGGCGTGGATACGCTGTGCATTGCGACTTTGTACAGGTTCAAACTGAATCGAGAGTTCATGTGTTTCTTTATTTTCCCATTGGAAATCCGATGGAAATTTGAAAATGTGTACAATGGTACCTCCATCCCGTACCGGATAGGGTCAATTCCCCAACACTTACATGTTCATATATCTGTACAGGTACATGTGCATTATACTTGTATATGCTTATAGCGAGATCAACATAAACCGAGTCGTGGATACGCTGAATCGAGAGTTTGTGTGTTTCTTTATTTTCCCATTGGACATCCGATGGAAATTCATATGCAAGCAGGGGCGTAAAGTATAGACAGTGCAGGCAGTGCGGCTGCACTGGGGCCCGTGGGGTGGTAGGGCCCGTAGAGAGAGCAGGCCATTCGACATTGTGTTGCAGAGAACGGGCCCCTGCACGCACTTCGAATCGCCACCTTGGAAGTACGTCTGTGTTCAAAGAAGAACTGACTTAAAATTTAAGAGATGCCATTTGCTATATATGTCCTCGAAAAGGCAAACCCGTGTCAGTCATGGTTCGACTGTAAAATCCAACGCATTGTTGGTAAAATATATAGGCCTACGCTTTGATGTGTGTGTGTGTGTGTACGTGTTTATGGTGTAAACCGAGGACATATAACAAAAGGGAACAATATGTCCTCGGTTTGCGCAAGTGTCCTCGGTATGTAAACGTGTACAAATCTAATGGGAGAAGCCTCAAAAAGTTAAAGTCCAACAACAAAGGGAACAAAAGAGGGGAACAATAGGGTGTCAAACGGTGTCCTCGGTTTACACCATACACAAGACTGTGTGTGTGTGTGTGTGAACGTACACACCATTCGTTGTGGGGTCCAAAACACAATAGAACAATTGGACCCCACAAGGTAACTATAGAAACTCTTGTACCCCACAGGAGAATTATAAGGAAAAGGGATAATAGAACGAACAAAGGAATACCCCACAAATCAATGTGCGTGAGGGTGTGTGTGTGTGTGTGTGTGTGGGTGTGAACGTGTACATGGTTCCTTGTGGGGTCCAAAACACAATGGAACAATTGGACCCCACAAGGTAACTATAGAAAATCTTGTACCCCACAGGAGAATTCTAAGGAAAAGGGATAATAGAACGAACAAAGGAATACCCCACAAATCAATGTGTGTGAGGGTGTGCCCCCATAACCGCTACCTTGTGGAGTCCTATAACAAAAGGGAAAGGCAAGAACAATTGGTCTCCACAAGGAATTTCTAAAGAAGCCATGTCTCCACAAGGAATTTTGTGTACAAACCCTATGAGAAAAGTTTAAGTACAGGAACAAAGGAAAGAACAATAGAGGTCTCCACAAGATGCAAAAATGAGAATATGTGTGTGCTTCATAACTAGTAACTATAGCGTGCACTAGGACCCGTTCATAACAGCGTGCACTTGGGCCCGTCGTAACTACGCTACGCCACTGTATGCAAGAATTGTTCATTTGTGGGCGGTTCCTTTTAAACGCTGGCCAATCACAGGCCCTTAGCTTTGACCCCCGTTTGATACCCCACACAATGCATGCACACGCATTGCCCAATCGCAAGCGAAACAGTTGCTTTCGTTTAAAAAATTGGCATAATAATGAGCGATGCCTTGAAATTTGGCAAGTGCAGAATGATTAATGCGTGTTGTGTGTATATGGATATGGATTCATGCACTGTGTGCAAATGGCTGCAACGGTTGATTTTGCCATGGATGGCTTGGTGGAGCAAAAGTACGCGGCCAAACGGTTCCGATGCACCTGAGACAAGGCTAGATGACGGTTTGCAGCTGAACCCTATGACTTGCCCCCTCCAAACTGACCCCACCCATAACCAACTGATGAATCACACCAGCATTTTTTTAAAGTTTGAATTTAAAAAAAATGTGTTTCTTTCTGTTAAAATAAAGTTGTTTGTCGTGCTATGATTCCCGTGAGGTTATAGTATAATATAAAATGGTTTATTATAATGACTTGTAATTACATATTATTGTTGCTGTCAATAACGACACCGGACGACACCAATTGCGACACCGGACGAGGAAAAGCACGTGCCCTGTTTTGAGGAGATCAAAGCCAGTATGATGGCCCGCCGTGGAGGTCTCTGCTTCGAGATGAACTGCTTCATGAAAGTTCTACTGGAAGTACTCGGGTACGAGGCATATAACATAACCGGTGATGTTCGCTACCGTTGCAACCATGTTGCCATCGTGGTGAAAAACTTAACAGGAGATGGTGTCACCCATCTGGTTGATGTCGGTGTTGCATGTCCTATCTTCATCCCGGTACCACTAGATTTTGAGAAAGAATCACCCGTGTATAAATCTGGCTTTATGACATACAAGTTTGTGAGAAGTGAGGCGGGGACTATTGACTTGATGCAGAGACCACATGGGATGCGTCCTATTGCGGTTGATGAGCTAGTCGATGGGTGGTTTACGTTCGTGAAGTTTAACACCATGCCCGTCGGGTTCAAACGCCTCACTCAAAATATGAAATTGGTGTACGCCGGTCCCAAGTCGTTGCCGCGCGAAATGTTTCCGTTCGCAACTAGCCCGAGGGCTGTGGACTTTAGGAATGGCAGACTGGTTGCAATCAAAGATACCTCGTTGCTAATAGAAAATAATAAGGGTAAGGTTGACAAGAACAAGTTTTCAAGTCAGGAGGAGTTGCTCAAGGCTTATGCGAGATATTTTCCACATCTCTCGCGAGATCTCGTGGAGAAGGTACTAGATAAGATTGATCTGTTTGGAAGCGAGTAAATACACCATGAGATGTTTGGTGTGTTCCCCGCATATCGGGAAATCTCGTTCACATTGAAAAGCAAAGAGTGTAACCTATTTTAATCCGTGTACAAATCAACTAATATCTGTACTTTTTACATTTCTCCTGAATTTAGAGAGATTACAGATAGTGGGAAACAGAATGCAAGCTAGAAGAGTGAGGCAGTGCTAGGGTAGAAACTGTAAACGTACCTCGGGCAAAATAAAAACAGTTTGTTGTGGTCATAGGTCAGCTTCAAAATCGGTGCGGTGACGCATTTTTATCTGTTGTTTTGGTAATATTTTAACATGTTTATGGGATCTCCTTTATCCCCGGTCCTTGCTGACATTTTCATGGAAGAGTTTGAAAACTCTTCCCTCAACACCGCCGACCTCCAACCCAAGCTGTGGCTCCGATACGTGGATGACACCTTTGTGGTTTGGCCACACGGCAGAGACACACTCCAGGATTTTCTACAACATCTAAACCAGCAACACCCGAGCATCAAGTTCACCATGGAAACGGAAGAAGATGACAAGATCGCGTTCCTTGATGTCGGGATTTCCAGAAACCCAGACGGCTCCCTACACCACAACGTCTACAGAAAGCCCACGCACACAGATCGGTACCTGAACCAGCGCTCCTTCCATCATCCAAGCATCAAGTCATCGGTCAACCGTACGCTCGTACAACGCGCCTACAACATTTGTGACAAGGACAGCCTTCCCAAGGAACTACAGCACATCCGAACTACCCTCAAACGCAACGGTTACAATCCCAACAAGATCAGCACAGCGAAGCCGGTTCCAAACTCCAAAAGCAAGGTAAGTGATCTAACCTCTCTGCTTGTCTCCCCTATCTAGGTTCGACGTCTCACAAACTACAACGCATCCTCCGACAAGCAGGCATCGATGTGTTCCACTCAGCCCCCAGCAAACTCCAAGGACTTTTACATACCCACAAGGACAAACCGGACCCAAACAACAGAGCGGGAGTCTACCGGATCCCCTGTGAGTGCGGTAAGGTGTACATCGGGAAACAAAACGCAACCTCCCCATCATATTGAAGGAACACCGAGCACACGGCCGCAGAGGAGATTTCGAGAAGTCCGCCATCGTCAAGCACTCGCACATCAAGGACCACCAAATCGACTGGCAGGCAGCCCAACTCATCACACCCATCGACGCATGGCACCCCAGACGCATCAGAGAGGCCATCGAGATCGTCAAACACGACACTGTGCCACAGGACATCGGTTTCTTCATCAGCGACATTTGGCGACCTATACTACAGACTGAAGGATCTTCTATATCCAAAGTCCACAACCAACCCCAGACTGAGGGATCCCTATATCCTAAGTCAACCACCCTCCTTCCCCTGTGCTTGTTAACAACTGATTCAGTTCAGTGAGCACACACTCCTCTCCCCCAATCCCTAGGATCCTAGTCTCATAGTCTCACAGTTTCCCGCCTGCGCGCCCCAACGAACTAATCCTCCAGCAGGGGATGATCCTCCAGCAGCCTACTTAAGCAGCAGCATTTTCCAGAGTCCGGCATTCTCCTGAGGACGATCAGAGCATACTGATCGAAACGTCGAGTTGTACCCCCAGTTCTTTTCAGAACTAATTACTACTCAATTGAGATTCCACATGGTGTCACCGCAATTAGTCTTACTTATCATCCTCACCATGCAAAGCTACAAGTTTTACCTATGTTTATATGGTTATTAGGACCAGACCCAATTTTCCATATACAAAGTATGGTGGCTAATTGTATATGTATTGGATTGATTGGAATTCTATACACCGTGCTGTGGTTTAAACGACATTTTCACATGGGTATGAACGATTTCTGAGGCCTCTCTTAGCCACCATACTTTGTGTATTGGAAAATTGGACTGGTTGGCACCAAAAAAAAATTGTTTTTGTTTTTTTTGTTTTTAATAAATAAAAACCTATGACCAAAAACAGGAGCCCTTTTTGGCCTAAAAGCATGTATAATGAAACTAACTTATTAAACTAACGAAACAACTCACCTGCAAAGTTTACAATTTATAATAGGAAAAGTGACATTGCGTATTCTTCGAAGTTGCATTTTTTGTTTTAATTAAATGACTGTATACAAATTAAGACGAAATTAAATGTGAAATAAGATTTGGCTATTCTAAAAAAAAATATAAAAAAAATACAATAAAAATAAAAAATAAAAAAACGATAATACCATGCATATAAATATTCCAAGGGATTTTTTATACCATCAAAAGTTCTTTTGATGGTATAAAGTAAAACTTTGAATATTACTATTTTTAAAATATAATTTCCGTTATGCCATGGTCTATGCATTCCATGGCATTAAGAGTGAGCCCAAAACCTCAAAAATGCATTCCTGTAGACCGCGTGGGTCCAAATATTACATTAAGCCTTCTTTGAATACCGTGTTTAACAAACGCATGGATGATTTTGTGGGAAATCAAGTGAACCATGGGCCGGTGTAACAACGGACGCTCTCTATAAACGGGTTCCTTGGTGAAGTGAATACATTTCAATTAAATTCCATTCCATTCCATTCCATTAGATACTGCAATCCATATTCCATAGGCTATACAATCAATTGAATAAGCTAGTTGGTATACTATATAGCTGTTGACGTGTGAATATGAAATAACTAGGCAACCACAAAATAAAATAAAAAAGATAATACAAAGAACCCAAGGACAAACTGACTTCAGCAATATCTGTACAGCAGTCTATATGGTAGACACCATTATATATCAAAATACACTGTCAAAAATGGTGTTTAGAAACGGCCATCCTCTCTGTACATGTCACAAGGTTAAACATGCTTGCTTTTTGACACATATTCATTATGATATTTAGCATTCAAATACACATCATAGAAAAGCACAATCTAAACATGTTTTTGGCTAAACATGTGAAAACAAGTGTTTAGAAATGTGTTTAAATCCTAAACACCATTTTTACAGGGTAGAGCGGTTTTTTTTGTCATGAGTATGAATACAAGTAGGCCTACAAGTACATGTACTTGACAAATATTCCTCTGAGTACGAGTGCGGTTACTTTGATATGAGAACGGGTACGAATATTTTGTCATGATTACGAGTGCGATTACTTTGTCATACGTACTTTGTCATAAGTACAGATATGATTACTTTGACATGAATATGAGCACTTTGTCATAAGTACAAGTACAAATGTGATTACTTTGACATGAAAATGAGAACTTTGTCATAAGTACCAGTACAGGTGTGATTACTTTGACATGAATATGTGTCATAAGTACAAGTACAGGTGTGGTTACTTTGACATGAATATGTGTCATAAGTACAAGTACAGGTGTGATTACTTTGACATGAATATGTGTCATAAGTACAAGTACAGGTGTGATTACCTTGACATAAATATGTGTCATAAGTACAAGTACAGGTGTGATTACCTTGACATGAAAATGAGAACTTTGTCATAAGTACCAGTACAGGTGTGATTACTTTGACATGAATATGTGTCATAAGTACAAGTACAGGTGTGGTTACTTTGACATGAATATGTGTCATAAGTACAAGTACAGGTGTGATTACTTTGACATGAATATGTGTCATAAGTACAAGTACAGGTGTGATTACCTTGACATAAATATGTGTCATAAGTACAAGTACAGGTGTGATTACCTTGACATAAATATGTGTCATAAGTACAAGTACAGGTGTGATTACCTTGACATGAATATGAGCACTTTGTCATAAGTACAAGTACAGGTGTGATTACTTTGACATGAATATGTGTCATAAGTACAAGTACAGGTGTGATTACCTTGACATAAATATGTGTCATAAGTACAAGTACAGGTGTGATTACCTTGACATAAATATGTGTCATAAGTACAAGTACAGGTGTGATTACCTTGACATGAATATGAGCACTTTGTCATAAGTACAAGTACAGGTGGGATTACTTTGACATATGTACGATTACTTTGTATTTCTATGCCATAAGTACAAGTACGATCACGTTACCATGAGTAAAATTTTGAATTATTTTGGATATGTGCATTTCCAAGGTTACTCACGTTACATTATGAGGTATTAGGCCCACTCTTAATGCCATAATTTCACTACTTACATATTTCACTCATCAGTTTTTTTCACAGTAGTTGCATTATACCCAGACCTTACTCAGTACAACAAAATAATTTAAGAAATTTATGTGTCATAAGTACAAGTACAGGTGTGGTTACTTTGACATGAATATGTGTCATAAGTACAAGTACAGGTGTGATTACTTTGACATGAATATGTGTCATAAGTACAAGTACAGGTGTGATTACCTTGACATAAATATGTGTCATAAGTACAAGTACAGGTGTGATTACCTTGACATGAAAATGAGAACTTTGTCATAAGTACCAGTACAGGTGTGATTACTTTGACATGAATATGTGTCATAAGTACAAGTACAGGTGTGGTTACTTTGACATGAATATGTGTCATAAGTACAAGTACAGGTGTGATTACTTTGACATGAATATGTGTCATAAGTACAAGTACAGGTGTGATTACCTTGACATAAATATGTGTCATAAGTACAAGTACAGGTGTGATTACCTTGACATAAATATGTGTCATAAGTACAAGTACAGGTGTGATTACCTTGACATGAATATGAGCACTTTGTCATAAGTACAAGTACAGGTGTGATTACTTTGACATGAATATGTGTCATAAGTACAAGTACAGGTGTGATTACCTTGACATAAATATGTGTCATAAGTACAAGTACAGGTGTGATTACCTTGACATAAATATGTGTCATAAGTACAAGTACAGGTGTGATTACCTTGACATGAATATGAGCACTTTGTCATAAGTACAAGTACAGGTGGGATTACTTTGACATATGTACGATTACTTTGTATTTCTATGCCATAAGTACAAGTACGATCACGTTACCATGAGTAAAATTTTGAATTATTTTGGATATGTGCATTTCCAAGGTTACTCACGTTACATTATGAGGTATTAGGCCCACTCTTAATGCCATAATTTCACTACTTACATATTTCACTCATCAGTTTTTTCACAGTAGTTGCATTATACCCAGACCTTACTCAGTACAACAAAATAATTTAAGAAATTTGAAAAATTTGAAAAATGCTGGTTACTCACGTTACATTTTTTGGACATACATAAAATGTTGCTTTTTCTTATATAGCGTACATATAAAAACATTCTGAAATTATATTTTTGTGCTGAGTAAGGTCTAGATATAGGTAAAACTTGTAGCTTTGCATGGTGAAGAGGATAAGTAAGATTAAAATGCGGTGGCACGTACCATGTGAAATGCTATATTGAGTGGTAATTAGTTCTGAAAAGAACTGGAATTTACAACTTGATGTTTCGATCAGTATGCTCTGATCTTTGTGTCACCGCAATTAGTCTTATTTAAGATGTGGGTATAATGTAACTACAAAAACTGATGAGTGAAATATATAATATGGCATTAAGAGTGAGCCCAAAACCTAAAAAATGTAACGTGAGTAACCATGGAAGTGCCCATATGTTTATGCACGAAATTGACTGCAAATAAGGCCATGACACCATTATTATTAATGCATAATAAATGTTTTCATAGAGCATGGCTTGGTAAAGTGAAATGATTGTATTCTTGACTACGCATTGCACAATACTGCATTGGTCACTATGCCAACTTAATTCGGGATTGGTCACTATGGCAAATTAGGGACGAAAAGTCTTAATATGAGATTGTTATGGTTCTGTCATAGTGTACTGTGCATCGTTTGCTTGTCAAAGCTTGACAATTAAATGTCTGGGTCACAAGTCATCATCTTCTACACGGCGCTGTACTTTCATTATATTTGCACAGTGTACTGTACTGGTAGATAAACAAACAAAAATAAATAAATAAATAAATAAAATCGGTTCGATGGCGTGTCTTTGTGTGTGTGTGGGGGGGGGGTGTATGTGTTGTGAGTTGTTTTGTTTGTTTTGTTTGTTGGGGTGTTGGGGTGTTTGTTTGTTTGTTTGTTTTTTGGTTGGTTGTTTGTTTGTTTTTTCCCAACCAGTGAAATGCGTGATACACGCATACGCGATTGTTGGAACAAGGCCAAATTTCCCATAACGTTCATAACCCTATGTGGGAAAAGTCGTTTAAAACACAGTACTGCAGAATTCCAATCGATCCAACTAAAGATTCAGTAGCGCGGGTATGAGGTGACGCGAGGCGAAGAAGAAAAACCTGAGACTATGCTATAATGCGCCTTGTGTAGATGATTGTGTCGCGTGTCCGTGTGCGCCTCGGTCAAGGTTATACTTAATTCCGCCAGGTTAATTAGATTTGTAAAGGAACCTATTGATATGAAAAGCCTTCAGAACGTCAATGATGACTCCGGCTATCGAATAGTTTAAAGATGGAATCGAATAGTTGGAATCGTATATTTAATCAATATTTCAGATGATCAGTATCCCCGGATAGGGTCAATTCCCCCACACTTACATGAACAT
This sequence comes from Zoroaster sp. YZ-2022, assembly GCA_029582265.1. Taxonomy (NCBI): domain Eukaryota; kingdom Metazoa; phylum Echinodermata; class Asteroidea; order Forcipulatida; family Zoroasteridae; genus Zoroaster; species Zoroaster sp. YZ-2022. The sequence goes on along the minus strand of CM055817.1, from coordinate 22,161,435 downwards.
AAATATACCAGTACATGTATGTTCATGTACATGTACATTATACTGTATAAGCTTATAGCGAGATCAATATAAACCGAGGCGTGGATACGCTGTGCATTGCGACTTTGTACAGGTTCAAACTGAATCGAGAGTTCATGTGTTTCTTTATTTTCCCATTGGAAATCCGATGGAAATTTGAAAATGTGTACAATGGTACCTCCATCCCGTACCGGATAGGGTCAATTCCCCAACACTTACATGTTCATATATCTGTACAGGTACATGTGCATTATACTTGTATATGCTTATAGCGAGATCAACATAAACCGAGTCGTGGATACGCTGAATCGAGAGTTTGTGTGTTTCTTTATTTTCCCATTGGACATCCGATGGAAATTCATATGCAAGCAGGGGCGTAAAGTATAGACAGTGCAGGCAGTGCGGCTGCACTGGGGCCCGTGGGGTGGTAGGGCCCGTAGAGAGAGCAGGCCATTCGACATTGTGTTGCAGAGAACGGGCCCCTGCACGCACTTCGAATCGCCACCTTGGAAGTACGTCTGTGTTCAAAGAAGAACTGACTTAAAATTTAAGAGATGCCATTTGCTATATATGTCCTCGAAAAGGCAAACCCGTGTCAGTCATGGTTCGACTGTAAAATCCAACGCATTGTTGGTAAAATATATAGGCCTACGCTTTGATGTGTGTGTGTGTGTGTGTACGTGTTTATGGTGTAAACCGAGGACATATAACAAAAGGGAACAATATGTCCTCGGTTTGCGCAAGTGTCCTCGGTATGTAAACGTGTACAAATCTAATGGGAGAAGCCTCAAAAAGTTAAAGTCCAACAACAAAGGGAACAAAAGAGGGGAACAATAGGGTGTCAAACGGTGTCCTCGGTTTACACCATACACAAGACTGTGTGTGTGTGTGTGTGAACGTACACACCATTCGTTGTGGGGTCCAAAACACAATAGAACAATTGGACCCCACAAGGTAACTATAGAAACTCTTGTACCCCACAGGAGAATTATAAGGAAAAGGGATAATAGAACGAACAAAGGAATACCCCACAAATCAATGTGCGTGAGGGTGTGTGTGTGTGTGTGTGGGTGTGAACGTGTACATGGTTCCTTGTGGGGTCCAAAACACAATGGAACAATTGGACCCCACAAGGTAACTATAGAAAATCTTGTACCCCACAGGAGAATTCTAAGGAAAAGGGATAATAGAACGAACAAAGGAATACCCCACAAATCAATGTGTGTGAGGGTGTGCCCCCATAACCGCTACCTTGTGGAGTCCTATAACAAAAGGGAAAGGCAAGAACAATTGGTCTCCACAAGGAATTTCTAAAGAAGCCATGTCTCCACAAGGAATTTTGTGTACAAACCCTATGAGAAAAGTTTAAGTACAGGAACAAAGGAAAGAACAATAGAGGTCTCCACAAGATGCAAAAATGAGAATATGTGTGTGCTTCATAACTAGTAACTATAGCGTGCACTAGGACCCGTTCATAACAGCGTGCACTTGGGCCCGTCGTAACTACGCTACGCCACTGTATGCAAGAATTGTTCATTTGTGGGCGGTTCCTTTTAAACGCTGGCCAATCACAGGCCCTTAGCTTTGACCCCCGTTTGATACCCCCACACAATGCATGCACACACGCATTGCCCAATCGCAGCGAAACAGTTGCTTTCGTTTAAAAAATTGGCATAATAATGAGCGATGCCTTGAAATTTGGCAAGTGCAGAATGATTAATGCGTGTTGTGTGTATATGGATATGGATTCATGCACTGTGTGCAAATGGCTGCAACGGTTGATTTTGCCATGGATGGCTTGGTGGAGCAAAAGTACGCGGCCAAACGGTTCCGATGCACCTGAGACAAGGCTAGATGACGGTTTGCAGCTGAACCCTATGACTTGCCCCCTCCAAACTGACCCCACCCATAACCAACTGATGAATCACACCAGCATTTTTTTAAAGTTTGAATTTAAAAAAAATGTGTTTCTTTCTGTTAAAATAAAGTTGTTTGTCGTGCTATGATTCCCGTGAGGTTATAGTATAATATAAAATGGTTTATTATAATGACTTGTAATTACATATTATTGTTGCTGTCAATAACTGTTGTTGTTACACAAAATCACAAACGGCCATTTCTGCAAAGAGATCTCGTTAAATATCATGAGAAAATACGTCTTCTGCACTGTGCAAATGGTGTTTAGAATCCAAACACATTTCTTAACGCATAGCTTGTACTCACTTTTTTTTTCCACAATGTTTAGCGTAAAACATGTTTAGATTGTGCTTTTTCTGTGATGCGTGTTTGAATGCTAAATATCATATGATCAGGTGTCAAAAACATGTAGAGGATGGCCGTTTAGCATTTAAAGGCAATCCTAAACGCGTTTGGCATGTGTTTAAATTCTAAAACACCACTTTTACAGTGTGCGAAAATACGGCACTTGACATTAACGTGATGAGACCTCTATCTAGTTGCTGGCAAGCAAGCCACAGCATGACTTTTTTTGCAATGAATGGCACGCCAAGTTAAGATGCTTAAAGATGTGTCGCCCGTGTTTCCGCTGTTTTAACGGCAATTCTCGGAAAAAAAAATTTTTCATCAGAAAATTTCCTTTAAGGAAGGTAAATAAAATGCTTTAAAATTATACATAAAATATTCGTGATAAGAATGGTTTTACGTCAGAATGTGGGTTCGAATCCTGGCCGCGAACGTGGTGCTTGTGTCCCTGAGCAAGACACTTAACTATAATTGCTTCTCCTCACCCAGGAGTATAAATGGGGACCTTTGAGGGCAGAGATGGTAACTGTGTAAGCTCGTTGCGCTACACATTTGGCAGCATGGGCTGCAGACTCCCCAGGGAGTTCAGATGGTTCTAAGGGATGATATAACTGGCCTGATGACAGGGGTAATAATATTCATTGAGCGCCATGATCGTCACAACGTGATGGATTTGTGCGCTATACAAGAAGCCACAATTATTATTGTTATTATTATTACAATAAATATGTTCCAAAATTAATTCATGGTGGGTTCCGTCAGCAGTTTATTCCTTGCACTCATATTAACTGTTACACCAAGCTTGTGACAACTATTTTGGGAAATGTATAATTTCAAAGTATATTAAAAGAAAATAATTATCCATGTTCCATTGAAAACAAGAATTGTCGGAAAGTGCCGGTAAAACACGAGCGATGTATCTTCAACCCTGACAATTCGACAGTCAGATAGGGCTAGTACACCCTAGATGAACACGTATAATTACGTTTAACTCATTTTCAAGAGTCTGTTGCGAATAAGCCTACGAAATGACCAAAGCAGGCCCAAATAAAATACTGACGTTTAAGATCTTGCACGTAGGCCAAAAAACCTATGCTTTACTATAATGGCTGTGATCTAACACAGCGAATACATTAGAATGCTTCAGGGTGACCGACTCCTTTCTCCTGTTTTGCATTCTAGGGTCATCGTTAGTATTGTTATTATAATATAATTTGGAATTCCATTCTGTGTGGGTGCGTGTGCTTGTGTCTTTTGGATGGGAAACTTACCATAGCAACGCGTTTTCAGGGAGTAACGTCAGCAACACCGCTGTCAACCAACCAAGGCGATCGATGACGCCGAATTGGGCTCTCTAGATCTTGCGAGTAAACCCTGTTTGTGTAAATTCACGCATCTATGGGGTCATTTGGGCGCTCATATTTAGGGGAAGACGCTTTGCATTTGCGACTATTCTGCATACCTAGTAAAAGAGACACAGAGAACAGTCGACTTTTGAGGTAAGTCCCATTTTTAAATGTTGTGTATCAATGGATCGTCACCGTTTTCACGAAATAACATGACATACGCGTTACCTAATGAAGAACATTTAAACACGGTGAAATCAGTGTTTGAAATTTGGTCTGTTCATAAAATACGTGTCCTCCCTCAATATATTGTTGCCATTTTATTCATTACATGGACTACGGATCATTGAAGCTACTTAAACTCTGCTGTTTTTGTCTCTTTGACTTTGTTAATTAACAAATAATTACAAAATCATGTTTGGAGACAAATCGTGAAAACGAAGATCTACAAGACAATGTTTGTGTTTGCACGTTCACGAAGTGACACCCGGTTGTATTTCGTTGTTCTAAGTTGGGCGTCACTTCGTGAACAGGGACAATTCAGAGCGCTTGTATTGCGCAACCAAGTGCAGTGTGAAATGGATGGCTGGGTTGGGCGGCGTCGCACACAGTAGTATGCCTAATAAACGAAGCGGGCGTCAGTACGTGAAAACTGACATGTTCATTTGCACACACGTTTTGCCTTTTCTAACAATCCAAAATACAATTTTGTGTCTTCTAACATTATGGTGTGACTTCATGGAACTGGTGACGGTTACAGCCTATTTGTTGGAATTTATCAAAATGTGTATTGATTGAAAAGATCAGTTCGATCATGGAGGAAGGAAAATATTCCTTCCTCCATGGTTCGATCGAATTAGTCCATTTAGAGTGGTATAATTTAAGTACACATAATTGTTATACTAACGAACTATATACAATTTACTCTCTTGATGTAAAAGTCTTTTTGGAGTGGATAAAGAGTAAAATTGTTAGTGTATAAAGAGTGAATTGGTAGCCTTTTACTGTATTTTTCACTGGAATCAGAGTGGGTTTTACACTCCAAAAAAGACTTGTCCGCCATATAGCTCTTTAAGAGAGTGGCTTTTCACGTGAAGAGAGTATACACACTAGTATTGCTATACCGTACCAAGATGTAGAACAAAAAGCTTTAGTAATGCCTCAAAAACGTCTCCGGTCCTGGTCATTGGTCGGCTTTTAAAATCGGTGAGGTGACGCCCTTTTTTGGGGGGGGGGGGGGGCAACGAATACGTGATACGTATACGCGGGGACCAAATTTCCCATATACAAAGTATGGTGGCTAAGAGAGGCCTCACAAATCGGGAAAACGTTCATACCCCTATGTGAAAAAGTCGTTTAAAACACAGGGCGGCAGAATTCCAATCGATCCAGCAATTTTGGATGCAACTGGACATCGTTTCATAGCACAAAAACAAGCAAACAAACAAAACAAAAACAAAACAAAACAAATAAAAAAACAAAAGAAACAAAAATGCCGACAACTATTTGGAATTCCTTGTCTGGTGCATGTTTCCCTCTGTCCTACGATCTATCCTATTTCAAGAGGATTCTCAATTCCCATGTAGGCCTGTATACCTAGTTTTGTTTCTTAAGTATGGGTGCTTATAAAGACATTTTACCCAAAGTATATACAAGGATATCAGACGCCAGAAGGGTGATTAACAGGTAATTTACACTGGCCGTTAATCAACTTTGATCTGACTCGATCTTCCTGGAGGGATTAGTGTAAAGAGAAAGTTAAAGTTTTGTTATTAGACTCGTAGTGCGTAGCCTCCATGGAAAAGGCATAGAGAAATGAATAGACTTACTTTCACAATGGTGAATCACTGCTGTATTTTTTACATCCATAGTCGGGTCACTAGCCCGTATCGGTTAACTATTTCGTATTCAAATCATTTGTTATAGTTATTGTTGTTGCTGTGGCGTTGTGGCTGTACGTTGCCTTGCATGATTGAACCCATACGGTTGAATTTGGGTTGGGCGGTTTGCTTTATTGAGATACTAAAAACATAATTATACGTTATAGATGGTGAAATTCTTGCGTCGGGAGATAAACAATTGAAGAAAAGCAGATTTAATGATTTGATAAATCGACAAAATAATGGACTAATCCTACCGTCACAATACATGTCCGACGTAGGCGCGTTCAGTTTGATCTGTGATGATGTGGCGCCCCCTGTTTTTCAGCAACGGTTATCACATGCATCGTTTTGGTGCATTGGTAGGATTCGTCCATTATTTTGTGGATAACAGAATAGATTTATCAAATCATCCAATCAGCTTTTCTTCAAACGCAAAGCAGACTTGTCCACTTTTAGGCCACTGTTGAGAAAACGTTCGATCCGCTTTTCGGGATGCAGGAAAGCAGAAAAATGGATTTGTCCCAAAACGTTCGATCTACTTTTCGTGTTGTGGGAAACCAGAAAAGCAGATGTCCACTTTTTGGCCACTGTGAGACAAAACGTCTAATCTGCTTTTCGGCTAGTAGAAAAGTAGACAAATTGATTTGTCCAAAACGTTCGATCTGCTTTTTGGGTTGTAGTAAACCAGAAAAGCAGATGTCCACTTTTTGACCGCCAGTGTAGGTGAACAAATAAAATCTGCTTTTCTTGAAACTGAAAAACAGAAAAGTAGAAAAATGGATGTTACCAAAATGTTTAATCTACTTTTTAATAATAATAATGTGTGGACTTATATAGCGCACGTATCCACCAACTAAGTGGTGCTCAAGGCGCATTATATCATTACCCCTGCTCATAAGGCTCATAAATCATTCCTGAAATCATCTCAGCTCCCTGGGGAGTATACAGCTCAATTGCTGCCATTACAGCGCATATAGGGCTAATCAACCAACTCTGCCCTCACATGTACCCATTTAACCCCTGGGTGGAGAGAAGCAATTATGGTTAAGTGTCTTGCTCAAGGACACAAGTGTCACGGCCGGGATTCGAACCCACATTTTGCTGCTAACACCGGTAAGCTAGAATGCTCGGCCACGACACTCCAGATTGTGCTTTACTGTGATGTGTGTTTGAATGTTAAATATCATATGAACAGGTGTCAAAAAGCTAAGCATGTTTAACTTTGCGATATGTACAGAGGATGGCCGTTTAGCATTTAAACGCATTCCTAAACGCGTTTATTTGGCATGTGTTTAAATCCTAAACACCATTTTTACAGTGTAGTGTAAATAAATCATGGCGCTTATAATTAAATTGCACATCATTAACTATAGCCTACAAACAAAAAAAGGAACTCTATAGGAAGGTATAATACAGAAGAAAAAAAACCTGGGTTGTCATTGTTGCATCAGTGGAGTTCATGCCAGGCTAACATGAACACCAATGTTGAAGATTATTACCTGTGATTGGGCCGATTTTACGGTTAAAAAATGGCTGATTTTTATTTTTATTTGGGGGGGGGGGTGTTATAAGCTATAAGTAAGCTATAAGTAAGTAAGTTATAAGCTTTCATTTGAGACACTGAATGAACAAAATCTGTCAAGTATTAGCACCAGCAAAATAAAAACTCCAACTGATCAAATCCTGGCCCCCCCCCATACCCCACTGTTTTAATTCTCGGCTTCCGATTTTAAATATCGTTGTTATACAGTTTCCGACATCCGAATTGCATATCTGCGTGTTTGTGTTTCTGTATGCATTCATCCTAGGCTTTATATCAAAAGGGGCAATGCGTCTCCGTTAATTTGCTATCACAATACGTCCCCGCTTGCATAAATCGTCTCTAATTTGCCATATTGACCAATCCCAAATTAAGTTGGCATAGTGACTAATGCGGTATTAGTCACTTTGCCAAATTACAAAAATAGCCAGTTAGAGCATTCGTCATTTGAATGCATGCTCTATCTCCAAAACTATAAGGAATACATGCATGTGGATTAGATACAATTGGTTGATTAGCCCTATATGCGCTGTAATGGCAGCAATTGAGCTGTATACTCCCCAGGGAGCTGAGATGGTTTCAGGAATGATTTATGAGCCTTATGAGCAGGGGTAATAATATAATGCGCCTTGAGCACCACTCAGTTGGTGGATACGTGCGCTATATAAGTCCACACATTATTATTATTATTATTATTATTATTAATGGTAGGTCTCTTCCTGAATGTACTAATGGGCGGATTGGTCACTGTGGCAAATTAGGGACGAAATGAGCAGACTTACAAATTTTACAATGATGACGCACATGTATTTAGTTATATCCTTAGTCAGGTCACAAGGCCGTACCGGTTAACTATTGCATATTCAAGTCATTTGATGTAATTGACCGCGTCACGGCTGTTACTGTTCATGATTAAACACCATTAACACGGTCGATATTGGGTTGGGCTCTTTGCTTTATTTAGAGACTTACAACTAATTAAAAAAACTTGTGTGTTAATAATAAGAAAATAATTAAAGTGGTAATTTTGAGTTGACTCTATGGATATGATGAAAGGCAATTATTGAGCAGTCTACTATAGAGGATTTTTGTGAATGAGTAAATATTCGTCGGATAAATCAGATAAATTTTCATCGGATACATTTTTTTGTTCTCTATTTTGTGCCTTTGTTGTTGTCATGTCTTCTGCTCAAATTGCCTGTTCCTGTGTTCATTTTCTTGTGCTATGTTATCTGTAAACACTTAGTTTTAAAATGAGCTTTTAAGTTCGCGTTTTTTATTTTTTTATTTTGTTATTTTTAAAATTTGTGTTTCAAATTGTATTTCCCAAGAAGATATGAATTACCATTGTCCACTCCCCAATATGAATTTGTATTCTAAACATTGAACAAATGCTGTATATTATACACAATTGCTTATCTCAAAATACCATCAATGGCGATATCGAACAATGGTAATATTGTAAAATTTCTGACACGGGTGCTATTCCTTTTTGTATATTAAGTAATACAATAATTACTAACAGGAATTTCTAACATCCGAAGATAGTAATTTTCATTTGCAACCCCCTCTCTCTTTCAGTAGTCATGTCATGAAATGTGTAACCACTACATGCATCCTTTATCATCTGTTTCATTGTGCAGTTGTTTCTCATTAATTCTGTGAAACATTGTGTTTATCTGAAATAAATGATCTTGCTTTAACTGAGATTATTCCGGTGTTCCCTAAATTGTTTTGAGTAGTATAACTTAGCTTGGTCGATAACACGATAATATCTAATATTCCGATACTTTTTTTATTCGATTACGATATCGAGAACCTTTTTATAAGTTATCGAGATATCGGCAAATCGCGATTAACTATATATATATATATATATATATATATATATATATATCGCGATTTAAAAAAATGCCATTTTGAGTCACGTCAGAAATTCCATGAAAACAACCCTACGACAATCTTTTCAGCTTTTGGAAATGAGAAACAAAAGCGAAATACTTCAGAAGTACACACACGCTCAGCAAACAAGTTTGCGAATTATTGTGACGGTTGTAGAGCACTACATACCTGTGGTTATCGGCAATCATGCGTGAATGAAAAAAAATAATCGCGATATTATCGAAAATCACGATATAAGCTTACAATTAACCACAACAAGCGTTTGACGAAACTAAAAACACATAATTTAATCATAAAGATACATCACCTATATTTTACCAGCAGTTTCTGAATGTTGTTTTGTTTCCAATGGCGCATTGATAATCTCAAATATTTTGAAATGATATGTTCACAAAATAGTTTTAAGAAGCTTATTTTAACCTTATACAAGTTTCAAAATGAATTGATGACGGAACCCGCCAATAAATGAATTTCGCTGTATAGTTACTGTAAAACATTCCTCTAGTTTATTTTGAGAAATGTTTAATTTTACAACATTTGTTTTCACTCTCTCGAGTAAAATTGCAATGTTCCGATGAAAATGTAAATTTCCAGAAATTGCTGTTAAAATAACAAACAAACAAACAAATAACAACAACAGCAGCAACAACAGCAACAGCAACAAGATTATTATATAGCGCAGATCACCGTGAGGTCCCTATGCGCTTGAGAAAAAGAGAAAGAAAGACAAGAAAGGAGAAAACAAGTTTGCAATTCAAGTCTTCTCCACACAGTCAAAAGTTCAAAAAGGACACTGAAAAAATTAGAGAATGAAAGAAGCTGACAAGGCAGAAAATTACATTAAATTAATAACATTGATTGAACAGATGTGTTTTAACCCGGGTTTTAAATTGATCAATAGTTTCAGCCAGTTTAACACTTGGTGGTAAACTGTTCCAAAGTTGCACAGCAGCGCTTTGAAATGAGCGAGAACCATAGGATGTAGTTGTAATTGCTGGGGCTGACAGAAGATATTTGTTTTTAGAGCGTAGGTTTCTAGCTGGTTGATACTGTTGAACTAAATCCTGGAGATAAGCAGGGGCTGTACCATGAAGACACCGAAAAGTTAACAATATAATCTTAAAATCAATACGAGACCTAATTGGAAGCCAGTGTAAATTCTGCAGTGTAGGGGTGATGTGATCAGGAATGCAAACAACCCCAACAAACAAACAAACAAACAAACAAACACCCCAACAAACAACAACAAGAACAATAACAACAACAAGAACAACAATAACAACAACAACAACAACAACAACAACAAAACGGGCGATACATCTCTAACAAGTAAGAGGAAATCAGATAAGTTCTACATTTAATTTGTCTTTTGTTTAGTCGTTGGTGAATAATTAACATCTGTATGGTTCGATTGAAAATATGCCGGGTAAAACAGTGTTTGTATTACCAAAGGAATATACACTCACGGAATTTAAAAACGCATCAACTTATATTTCTCAATAAATATGTATAACGTATATGCAGTGATAAATTGAAGCCATAATTGTACATAGCACTTTTATTGTGTCAGTATGATGTGAAAATTTGCGCTCATAAATTGTTAACCTATGTTCTTATTTCTCACTACAATAATCTGCTGTTGAAAAATATGTGAAATATTGGGATGATGCATTTTTAAGTTCCGTGAGTATATTATGCTATAAAGAGATCAGCCAAACATTTGATATTTTCTTGCAGAGATTTTGTCCGAGACGAACCAGCACTTCGAACCAACATGAACGCCCTCACTACCATTGCCCTCTTGCTTAGCTTCATCGGTAAGTTGAAATAAATAAAGTTTAACCAAATTAAAGATGATCGCAGAAGCAACTGGAAAACATTGGAATCATTGCCTAAACAACTGCTAAGCAAATGCAGTTTGGGTGTTCATGGTTGCAATGGCAACCGTTTATTTTGAACAGGTCCAATCGAATTTCCATTTTTTTTTTTTTTAATAGTAGATTTTTGATACTGTAAGACATTTAATATGGATTTTGGGGTTTGTTGTCAACTTTTAAACTATGAACTGGACAATACTGAGTCATGTGACCACTTCCAATGCATTCTGGGAATCCAATATGGCCACCATTACGTTGAAATTTTTAAACGTTTTTTAAGTTTGTGGATGTTATTATATCTGCCTTTATTGTACTTTTAGTTTTAAGAAATCCCAATTTTGGGTCAAAATCTTTAAAACTAATGTTTTGGAACAAAATGACCCGAAATATTGCTTATAGCGCCCTCTGTCGGTGAGTTAAATGTCGCTTTATTGCATCTACAGTATACAACATTTGTGCCAAATGTCATGGCTAACGGATAAAAAATAAGGAAGTTATAGAAAAAACAATTTTTGACCAAAAATGAGGGAAAATTACCAAAAATGGGTATAGCGCCCCCTAACGGTGATCTATGTCATGGCCTCATTTGATAGATCGCATAAAACCAAACATGCCTCCGAAGTTTCATGAAAATCGGCTCTTGAATACAGAAAATACGGATGGGGAACAATGCGCCCCCCCCCCCCCCCAGGTCTGAGAACGAAACAAAAACGCCCAGGCGTGATTGGGTTAATATACTACAAATAAACTACCGAACCACAGCTATCAATGCCTCACCCAGCCACACACACACACACACACACACACACACCCTCACACACACACACACACACACACCCTCACGCACATTGATTTGTGGGGTATTCCTTTGTTCGTTCTATTATCCCTTTTCCTTATAATTCTCCTGTGGGGTACAAGATTTTCTATAGTTACCTTGTGGGGTCCAATTGTTCTATTGTGTTTTGGACCCCACAACGAATGGTGTGTACGTTCACACACACACACACACACACCCTCACGCACATTGATTTGTGGGGTATTCCTTTGTTCGTTCTATTATCCCTTTTCCTTATAATTCTCCTGTGGGGTACAAGATTTTCTATAGTTACCTTGTGGGGTCCAATTGTTCTATTGTGTTTTGGACCCCACAACGAATGGTGTGTACGTTCACACACACACACACACACACACACACACACACACACTTGTTGGCAAAACAGTGTATGTTGGTAAATTCACTAACTTCTTGACATTTCTGAACTTCTGAACGTCGGAAATTCAATTTGTATTTTTACATAATTTGTCGCTTCATTTGAGTTTTGTGTAAATTGTGTAAATTTTCCCCCCACCCCTTCCCACACACACACAGACAGACTCTGAAAATACTAACGACGCCACAGATTAGCATGGACTAACAGTAACCGCTGGACGAATACACAAATATACATGACTTACTCTAAAAGATAAAGTCTTGTATTATAACACAGGGAATTGACGGCGATTCTGACAACAGTAGAGGTTCAGGCCTGATAGAGTTAAGTAGCCATTTTTTTTAAATACTTTAAGTTATTTTTCAGCTGGAATGAACGCTCTCACATGTAATACATGCAACTTCGTTAGTGGACTGAATTCTGAATGCAACGATCCATTCCCAGCCTCGTCCAACTTCTCGACCACTTGCTCAAGCTCAAACACTTACTGCCAAGTAAGTATGACTGAAATAGACTATTTTTATTCAGCATTTTAAAGTTTGTTTTAAATTATTTTTATTTTTATTTATATCTATTCTTGAATATATAATATTATAGTTTTTCATGTTCAAATTTCAGGCTTTGGAGCCACAGTATTTGCGTACACTTTTGTCTATCCTGGCCTGCTTAGAATTTGTTGTCTTTGTATGTCATTGTCCCTATCCCCATCCCTCTCCCCCTTCCATCCCTACCCTGTCACCGTTCCTCTCTCCCCTTCCATCCCAACCCGATCCCTACCCTATCCCCATTCCTCTCTCCCCTTCCATCCCTACCCTATCACCATTCCTCTCTCCTCTTCCATCCTTACCCAATCCCTACTCTAACCCCATTCCTCTCTCCCCTTCCATCCCTGCCCAATCCCTACCCTATCCTTACCGGATTCAAGTTCTGGTGTTAGCAACATAATGTGGGTTCGAATCACGGCCGTGACACTTGTGTCCTTGAGCAAGACACTTAATCATAATTGCTTCTCCCCACCCAGGGGTTAAATGGGTACCTGTGAAGGCAGAGTTGGTTTGCTCTATATGCGCTAGAAATGGCAGCAATTGAGCTGTATACTCCCCAGGGAGCTGAGATGGTTTCAGGAATGATTTATGAGCCTTATGAGCAGGGATAATAATATAATGCGCCTTGAGCACCACTTAGTTGGTGGATACGTGCGCTATATAAATCCACTTATTATTATTATTATTATTATTATTATTATTATTATTATTATTATTATTATTATCCCCATTCCTCTCTCCCCTTCAATCCCTACCCTATCACCATTCCTCTCTCCCCTTCCATCCCTACCCTATCCCATTCCTCTCTCCCCTTCCATCCCTACCCTATCCCCATTCCTCTCTCCCCTTCAATCCCTACCCTATCACCATTCCTCTCTCCTCTTCCATCCTTACCCAATCCCTACCCTATCACCATTCCTCTCTCCCCTCCCATCCCTACCCTATCCCCATTCCTCTCTCCCCTTCCATCCCTGCCCAATCCCTACCCTATCCCATTCCTCTCTCCCCTTCCATCCCTACCCTATCCCCATTCCTCTCTCCCCTTCCCTATCACCATTCCTCTCCTCTTCCATCCCTGCCCAATCCCTACCCTATCCCCATTCCTCTCTCCTCTTCAATCCATACCCTATCACCATTCCTCTCTCCCCTTCCATCCCTACCCAATCCCTACCCTATCCCAATTCCTCTCTGCCCTTCCATCCCTGCCCAATCCCTACCCTATCCCCATTCCTCTCTCCCCTTCCATCCCTACCCTATCCCCATTCCTCTCTCCCCTTCAATCCCTACCCTTTCACCATTCCTCTCTCCTCTTCCATCCCTACCCAATCCCTACCCTATCACCATTCCTCTCTCCCCTTCCATCCCTGCCCAATCCCTACCCTATCCCCGTTCCTCTCTCCCCTTCCATCCCTACCCAATCCCTACCCTATCCCCATTCCTCTCTCCACTTCAATCCCTACCCCATCACCATTCGTCTCTCCCCTTCCATCCCCACTCTATCCCCATTCCTCTCTCCCCTTCCATCCCTACCCAATCGCCATTCCTCTCTCCCCTTCCATCCCTACCCAATCCCTACCCTATCACCATTCCTCTCTCCCCTTCCATCCCTGCCTAATCCCTACCCAATCCCCGTTCCTCTCTCCCCTTCCATCCCTACCCAATCCCTACCCTATCCCCATTCCTCTCTCCCCTTCAATCCCTACCCTTCAATCCCTACCCTATCACCATTCGTCTCTCCCCTTCCATCGCTACCCTATCCCCATGCCTCTCTCCCCTTCCATCCCTACCCAATCGCCATTCCTCTCTCCCCTTCCATCCCTACCCAATCCCTACCCTGTCTCCATTCCTCTCTCCCCTACCTTAAAGTTTTAAGAAAGGTGAAACATTTTCCAGTTCCAATTTAGGAAAGAGTACATTTACCCAAATTCTCCTTTAGAATAAAAAAAAAAGTCTAAATGGAAATGCATAATTCAATTTTTTCTTGTGACTGGTATAAAACATAGTCATGTTGAAGAAGCTGTTGTCACCTAGGATACCGTACTATACACTGGTACCCAGGCAATCATAAAAGTCCTCCAACGTACTGAGGATTGATTGCCTAGGTACAACTGGAAATTACCCTGGGTGACGGCGACCTCAGACGCTAAACATTTTCAGATTGCTTATTGAATGTAATTTAAAGAGGGTAAGGTATATACTCATAGAGGCAACCCGCCATTCGGGTTTGCTCACTTTGGATGTTGTGCGGAAATGTATAAATTAATTAATTATGATTTTGTTTTTGCGTTTCAGAAATCCATCTCAAAACTGAACGGTGAGATCGCCACTATAAGCCGAGCATGTGCCCCTTCTTGCGCCGAACAATGTATTTCATTATTCGGAATCGAGGGATGCAACTACTGCTGCCAAACTAACGACTGCAACGGCGCAAGCGCAGTGACCTTCAGCTTCGTGGCCATGGCCGCCGCCATCTTGGGCGCCTATGTAGCTCGTCTGTAAATCCTGTTTTGAAATAAGCTCAGTGGTCAGAGACATTATCTTTTTGTAAAGACCATATGACACATTGACACTAGGAATGTTCTTGAAAATACCAGGGCCATATCACGGCAGGCAAAACAGTGCATGTTTAAAAACAGTTCTTGTTCAATTTGTTTTTCTATTGATCTCCATTATAATCATAAATATTGAAGAAAACATTCATAAGAATAAGACAAATATGCAGTGCCTTAAATAAAACAACAATGTCAAATTAGAGATTGTTTCAGTTAATACTCCTCAGAATTTAAGATTGTATTTCTTGAAGAGGGTCAAGAGCACACTGACCAATTTCACCCACTGGTTCTTAGAAGTACCGTACCACACAACAAGGGTCAGTATCGTCACGATCAGAACAGACTTTCGATAGGGCATGGAATCGGTGTCCAAGTTTAGATGAACTCAGTGACTGCAACTAATACCCCAAGAGCGCACGCTAGATATTAACAGGGCGCGATAAGATCATATCGTGGCTGCTGCATGAATAATGAGCCAGTAAACTGCATAATAATGAAATTCCGTGCCCTGTCAAAAGTCTGATCTTATTATGAGGACATACCCCTTTAAAATTGTATGGTTTCTTCTATAGTCTAATCTCTATGGTCTAATGTACAGCCTGACACAATTTGACCCTGGTATTTAAGTAACGTGTGACCTGGTCTTTAGAATAGACAAAATATGCAGTCACAACTCTTAAATTAACGGAAGAGACGTGGGGTGATAGTGTACTCTTTCAAAGGCGACGAAGAAGAATGAAGCTTTTAGTGTAAATATTGTGAAAGGGCAATGAAAAGGAGGACGCAAACTCTTTGAGTCCTAACGCATGTTTTTACCAATTAGAAATATAATCAAATTTGATGACGCATTTTCTAACTACAGTTCCTTGCCAGTGCTGAGCACTATCATCTGCGTGCGATTGTAACTACAAATCCTAACGGATGCAATTGTAGCTGTGATGAGAATATATATAATTTGTTTAAAAAGCTGATAAAGATGAGATTTGTACATGAAGTTTTACAAATCAGCCATTTGATTATATTTGTTGTATTAATTTTTCTACACTTTCACTTAAAGCCACTTCAGGTTACACTATTGATAAAAAAAAATCCCATCTGTATTTCTGTGTCAAGGGCAGTTATTATAATGAAATTAGCGAAATCATTTCAAAACATATTTCTGTTATTCGAAGACAAACCATTACATAATGCAGTACAAACAATGAATATATTTTCACCATTTTCGCGTTAACGACACGACGAAATAAGCAAAAACATTATAATTTTTGTTTTACATAACATCTTGATTCCTGTAAATTATGGTTGAATCTAAAAAAGGAGATTACCCAAAGTGTACACTTGGTTTTAAGGGAATGTATTGCATTGAAACATTGTATACGTCATTACACAGTCTAAATAAAGTTTTGGTTTAATTGAAAGTTTATTATCAGATCAGCAATTAAAGAATAAAGCCTTTTTATCTTAAATCGTAATTGGTGTTACGTTCGTATGAACAATTATTGCGTCTGAAGTAAGTGATTAGAGAAGACAAATTGTGTTGTCGAATTAAAACAAAAATAAAACGTGATCAACCTTTTGTGATGAAACATTAACAGGCTATAGGTTTTTATTTTTAATAATAAAATTTAAAAATTCAGATTTAAAAATAAATACATTTTCAGAACATTTTAATTTTTTTGCACAATTTAAAATGATTTGGGAAATACTTGGAAACTGTTTGGGATTTTTTTTATTGGGAGATTAAAAGAAAACCAATATAAATTAAATTTAAGGCAAAACATATTACAGATTCTTAATCACTGTGACCTGTAGACTTACAGGCAAGGTAAACATTTTTTTTACGTTTTAGAAAAAGCTGTCATCTGGGCACGTTTTTGTAAATTCGACAAAACAATTCCTGTTTTCTCTAAAATGAAAGTACTTCAGACGAGCTGATTTCTCAAGATTATTGCTACTTGTACCAACTTTGCACTGAGTAAGCTTTAAGATAATATACTACTCAAAACAATTTAGGGAACACCGGATTTTTAACATCAAATAGGTTTGAAATGTTCCATGAACCTGGATTTTCATTTGCAACCCCCTCTCTCGTTCAGTAGTCATGTCATGAAATGTGTAATCACTACATGCATCCTTTATCATCTGTTTCATTGTGCAGTTGTTTCAATTCTGTGAAACATTGTGTTTATCTTAAATAAATGATCTTGCTTTAACTGAGATTATTCTGGTGTTCCCTATAAATTGCTTGGAGTAGTATAGTTTATTAATTGGACAATCTGGTAAGATACTAACGATGCATGCCTTTTAAAACTAACATGTATTTGTTACTACTTACATGATAGCCTTCACTGTAGGCAACAAAAAAATTGTTTTAAATAACAAATTGGTTGTTTAATCTCAATAAGGACAATCTGCCAACTTTTTTTTAATAATAGCAATAATAAAATAATAAATAAATAGTGTGTGGCCTTTCTGTACTGAGCTTTTCAATATTAAAGTTGTATTGATTGTGCACATTTGCATATACATTGTATTTACGTGGATAAATAAAACTTTGAAGTACAACTTTTTAAATTCAAATATAGGCTTATTTGTTTCTTTGTTTGAGTTTGAGATATCCCTGTTATATTATTTGCATCCTATGTTTAAATAATTTATAAATAATATTACCATATAGAATTGTCATTAACCGTTTTTCAAACGGAACTCAATCACAGTGATATGGCACTGTAGACGATGTGACCAACGACAACACATGTTTACTTTCAAAAAGCCCCGAAGGTCAAACTGCGCCAGGCACAAAATGTACACTGGTCTATGACAAGAAAACATAAAATGTTATTATTATGAGATATCAGCAGAACAGTTCTTAATTTGATTGATTGATTGATTGATTGTTTGTTTGTTTGTTTGTTGGGGGGGGGGGGGGTGTTGGGGTGTTTGTTTGTTTGTTTGTTTGTTGGGGTGTTTGTTTGTTTGTTGGGGTGTTGGGGTGTTTGTTTGTTTGTTTGTTTGTTGAGGTGTTTGTTTGTTTGTTTGTTTGTTTGTTTGATTGATTGATTGATTGATTGATTGTTTGATAGATTGATTGATTGATTGATTGATTGATTGATTGATTGATTGATTGATTGATTGATTGATTGATTGATTGATTGATTGATTGATTGATTGATTGATTGATTGATTGATTGATTGATTGATTGATTGATTGATTGATTGATTGATTGATTGATTGATTGATTGATTGATTGATTGATTGATTGATTGATTGATTGATTGATTGATTGATTGATTGATTGATTGATTGATTGATTGATTGATTGATTGATTGATTGATTGATTGATTGATTGATTGATTGATTGATTGATTGATTGATTGATTGATTGATTGATTGATTGATTGATTGATTGATTGATTGATTGATTGATTGATTGATTGATTGATTGATTGATTGATTGATTGATTGATTGATTGATTGATTGATTGATTGATTGATTGTTTGTTTGATTAACTGATTTTTATTTTTAATGATGCACTAGCATTACATCTCAATTCTTATTCATCTGAAAATTAAAAACATTCTTGATGTTATGTGGAGAAGTACACTCACTGGCCAAAAGTATTGCAACATGCTCAAAATAGCACTTTACAGTAACAGGTGAGATAATCATTTAATCCGATTTCATTGATCGTGTATTACATAGCAAGAACAGTAAAAAAGAACATTGACTTCAAAACAAAGGCAATTTCAAAAAGTCTTAAGTCTTAAGTCTTAAATAAAATAAATTATTGTAACAGTTCTCCAAACTGAACTTTGGTGTGAATTTCAATGTTGCAATACTTATGGCCAGTGAGTGTACAAAATGTACAAATTCTGCATACAAATTCGCACACCTTTGCCCGCCGGGAAATCACCCTGGTACTCTAAAAGGCCATGCAAAATGTAAACAAGTCACTTGTCCTGTACTACAGAGAAATTTACAACTACATGTACATATATAGGTTGGTGAAATTCTTGCGTCTGGAGATAAACAGCGGAACCCGCTGCTATATGGGATTCTAGCTGGCCAACTGTCATCGGGCAAGCTCGGTGGTCGAGAGGTTAAGACGTCTGCACTAGTAAGCAGGAGGTCGTGGGTTCGAATCCCGCCCGAGTCGCCTGTGTAGTATTTTCACAGACACTCGGAAAGCACTGAGTATACAGTGCTATACAGGTCGGTGCAGGGCAAAATTAAATCAATTACATGTACAATGGAGTGTCGTAGCCGAGCGGTCTAGCTTACCGGACTCAAGTTCTGGTGTTAGCAGCAGAATGTGGGTTCGAATCCCGGCCGTGACACTCGTGTCCTTGAGCAAGACACTTAACTATAATTGCTTCTCTCCACCCAGGGGTTAAATGGGTACCTGTGAGGGCAGAGTTGGTTGATTAGCCCAATATGCGCTGTAATGGCAGCAATTGAGCTGTATACTCCCCAAGGAGCTGAGATGGTTTCAGGAATGATTTATGAGCCTTATGAGTCTTATGAGCAGGGGGTAGTGATAAAATGCGCCTTGAGCACCACTTAGTTGGTGGATACGTGCGCTATATAAGTCCACACATTATTATTATTATTATTACATATCCGCATAGTTTACATCGTAGCCTTCTATCGGTGAAAAAAAACTGTATCCGAGGTTAACACATTGTTAGCCTGAAGATGTGTCGTCACGCTTTAAAACTCGTGAATTACGCCAGATACTGGCCACGGCCGTCATGTTTTTTTATCCCGAGATTCAACTTTGACCTTGGTTGCTAGGCTTTCGCGCGAGCCTCGAAGCGTGACGTCAGATCTTTAGCACAACGTAGCCAATGAAACCCCTCGAATTGTAAGCCGCACAGCCTGTCTATATCCTTGATAGGATAAAGGCAGGGGATCAGTCTAACGCATTGCATGTGTACAAACATCAGGTAACCTTTTGTTATTATTTATTTATTATTATTTAAAAAAAATAATATTATTTACATCACAAGAATATTTTGTACAAAGAACAAAACTACCAAAAACAACAACAATACATTGTAAACATAGCACAAACGTCATAAAGACAAACAACAAAGATAATTAACTGAAATACCGGTAAATGGACACCTCTATAAACATCATATACCCAAACCGATTTAAAAAAAAGTTATTCAAATAAACTCTTCCATTTAGAATTTACTGATTCTTCAGAGCCAATAGGAATTGTAACTTGTTTTCGGTGATATAATAACCATGAACATAATGTTTGAAGGCAGCAGTGCTTAGATGATGGTCTTCTTGGTATTTCTTGTCAAATATGAATTTTTTAGCCAGTATAATGATAAGTGTGACGAGCTGGCTTGGGTCATCTGTAAAACCAAAACATACATCAGAAACATTAAAAGTAATAGGATTCTTCTGAATTTTGTGGTTATTTAACCATTCCACAATACCACTCCAAAATTTGTAACTATTGCCTGATATTACCTGAAAGAGAAAAAAGAGGCAATTACCCGCTTACAAAATTACTTCATTCTAGTCTAAAAACTTCAGTCTGTAGTATTGGTCGCCAAATGTCGCTGATGAAAAAGCCGATGTCCTGTGGCACAGTGTCGTGTTTGACGATCTCGATGGCCTCTCTGATGCGTCTGGGGTGCCATGCGTCGATGGGTGTGATGAGTTGGGCTGCCTGCCAATCGATTTGGTGGTCCTTGATGTGCGAGTGCTTGACGATGGCGGACTTCTCGAAATCTCCTCTGCGGCCGTGTGCTCGGTGTTCCTTCAATCTGATGGGGAGGTTGCGTCCTGTTTCGCCTTTGTACCTCCAGTTCTTTTCAGAACTAATTACTACTCATATCGTTTCGGTTTGTGGTAACACCATGTGTTTATCTCAACTAACGTGAAGCTGAGGTACAGGTTCGTTAAGTGAGAAAGGTTCAAGGGAGAACCAATTTCGGGCAACTCGTTTTTCTCTACTGTCGCTAAGTGAGAAATATGGTTCACACCCACAAGGACCCACAAGTTACACACCCACAAGTTACACCCACAAGTTACACACCCACAAGGACAGACATGATCCCAGCCGTCAAGCTGGAGTTTACCGAATTCCTTGCACTTGTGGGAAAGTGTACATTGGCGAGACCGGCAGAGACCTTACGACCAGGCTCAAGGAACACAAGGCCCACGGCCGCAGAGGGGAATGTGACAAATCTGCGATCATCAAACACTCCACCGATTTGGACCATATCATTGACTGGCAGAATGCAAAGATCATAGCCCCGGAAAAGCACTGGTACACCCGTCGTATCAGAGAGGCTATTGAGATTCACAAACATGACACTGTCCCCCAGGACATCGGCTATTTCATCAGCAACATTTGGCATTCAATCCTACCATCCACCAACACCCACACCCCACTGTCAACTGATACGCCTCAGCGAGCACGCAACTCACACACAGCAGGAAACACACACAACAAGAACAATGCCACGGTGGCAACCAATCACAACACATCACACAACAGTAGCACCAATCGGAACACTTCCCATTCTACACATAATCCCAGCAAATACTACTTAAGGAGTTGCATCGGCAAACCTCTTCATTCTCCTGAAGAAGATTAGAGCAGGCTAATCGAAACGTTGAGAATAACCCGTGAAGTCCCCATGGTTCTCCCTGAACCATATTAACCCGTGAAGTCCCCATGGTTTTCCCTGAACCATATTTCTCACTTAGCGACAGTAGAGAAAAACGAGTTGCCCGAAATTGGTTCTCCCTTGAACCTTTCTCACTTAACGAAGGTTGAGATACGAGTTGTACGATACGGTTCTTTTCAGAACCTGTACCTCAGCTTCACGTTAGTTGAGATAAACACATGGTGTTACCGCAAACCGAAACGATATCGATATTCCACCATGCAAAGCCTCAAAACTTATATAATTACTACTCAATTGAGATTCCACATGGTGTCACCGCAATTAGTCTTACTTATCATCCTCACCATGCAAAGCTACAAGTTTTACCTATGTTAAATACAAGTTGAATCCATGGCACAAACATGTAAATGCATTTTCACTATTTCACTATTTCATCCAAGTTTCGTTTTGTGGCAAACCAGTCAAACATGAGGAATTCCCAAAGTATCTTGGAGTTACCCTTGACCGGAGTCTCACATACAAGGAACACCTAAAAAAGACAGCAGACAAGTTGAAGACCCGGGTCAACATCGTCAACAAATTGGCAGGTACTAGCTGGGGATCTAGTACTCACACTCTACGCACTGCAAGCCTTGCTCTGGTGTACTCCACAGCTGAATACTGTGCACCGGTATGGGCTGAGAGCTGCCATGCCAAACGAGTTGACATCATCCTGAACTCAGCAATGAGAACTATCTCGGGTACTCTTCGATCTACTCCCATCCAGTGGCTCCCTGTTCTCTCTCACATCAATCCTCCCGACATACGCAGGAAAGAACGGATGCTGAAAGAACTGGGACGCATTGAAGCCAACCCAGACCTGCCTATACATGAGGACCTGAACAACCTGCCTAGAATGCGCCTTAAATCTCGCAAACCTTTCTGGGCTTCCATAGAGGCCCTTGAAGATGTAAATTTTGAACTAAAGTCCAAATTGCAAAATCTCTGGGCAGATGCCAATGTCGCCAACAAAGACCTTGTCCAGGACCCTACAAGAGAAGTCCCAGGTTTCAACCTCCCACGAAAACAGTGGACAGCTCTTAACAGGATCAGGACTTCTTGTGCCAGAACAGCTCATCATCTGAACAAATAGAAGTTGATAGACAGCCCTGTTTGTGACTGCGGGCATCCTGACCAGACTGTCCAGCACATAGTCCAAGACTGCCCTCTTAGACGCTTCCCTGGAGGTCTCAAGGCAATCCATGAAGCCACAGACGCAGCACTGGCCTGGCTGTCTAACCTGGATCTGACGCTCTAAGCTGCTCATCATCATACGAAAGAAGATCGTGAGTGAGATTGTGAAATAAGCTGGAACCTTCAAAGGTTAATGTATGTACATCTCTGTTATTTCAATGATTACGGAAAACCGATGTGTCCTCCATTTGGAGTAAATAGTGCAGGCTGTTGGGCCACACACTTCCTTACATTAAAACCCCTCCTATGCCCAGGCTGAAATTTGGCCCAGTAAGCACCGCACCCACAGACAGTCACTTGAGTATTTTTGGTTGCATTGCCAATTGTTCACACATGTGTATAAGAGTGCTGGAGATAGTGGCAAATATTTGCGCCCCCAAACTCTTATGTCAGTCGGCAAATTGGCTTCCACCCCCCCCCCCCAAGAAAATGCCTTCGCTACGCCCCTGGGTAGATGTTTATTTATAATTATCTACACGTCTTATTTACATATCATCAATATGTTTTCGAAAATAATGGTATTATAATCACACTTGTGTAGCATCCGTTCGTATTATGTGACTGACTCTGGCAAAACCTTAAACTTGGACCCAACTTTTTGGAGTGACCTCCCAAATTTATCGTGAAAATTAACATTGTTTCCCAACAATGTTTCAGGATTTTTCTTTTTCCATCAAAATCTTGAGAAAATGCTCTATATGGTGACATGAAAACTGGTCCCTCAACCGTCCTGGTCCCTGGGGTCAGTTTTTGACCTTTTCATGGCTGTTACGCATTATGGTAAATGCCGAGAAGTTTTTGGTTTTGCCAGAGCGGGTCACATATTCCCTTGTCACAAAAACCTTGTACTTGTGTATAATAAACAAAAACAACAAGAAGAAAGCAATCTAACACAAAATAAAATAAAAACGCACTCAGATAATTGTGATCGTGGCTGGCATGGTATGTTGTTTGGAAGTTAACGTTAATCCTAACCACCCCAAATCCATCAAAATCCTCCAAGGGGCACTTTTTGGGAAAAATTCAGCACTGTTGGAAACTGGTATTTTCACTTCTTCAAATGGGGCCAAATTACTACCTGGCAAGAAGTACAGGCCATAAGTGCTGAATATGAAAGATCAACAAAAATGCACTGTGCATTTTGAAGATAAGGGCATGTTTCCAAAAGTGCACTCACTGATGGATTTTGGAGGATTCAGGAAGGTTCCTAGCCAGAATACCTAGGGGGTTAGGGTTAATATACTCCATAAAATTAGAATGCATGAATACATACAACTGCATGAATACATACAAATGCATGAATACATACATATGCATGAAAACATACATATGCATGAATACATACAAATGCATGAATACATACATATGCATGAATACATACAAATGCATGAATACATACATATGCATGAATACATACAAATGCATGAATACATACATATGCATGAATACATACATATGCATGAATACATACATATGCATGAATACATACAAATGCATGAATACATACATATGCATGAATACATACAAATGCATGAATACATACTGTACATATGCATGAAAACATACATATGCATGAATACATACATATGCATGAAAACATACATATGCATGAATACATACAACTGCATGAATACATACATATGCATGAATACATACAAATGCATGAATACATACATATGCATGAAAACATACATATGCATGAATACATACAACTGCATGAATACATACAAATACAATGTACAGGTATTTATATTAGACGTATTGGCAAAACGTGAATAGCTTGGCTCACAGGAGATATTCAAATCTGCTCATTGCCTTAATTATGAGTTGGTTGATTAGCCCTATATGCGCTGTAATGGCAGCAATTGAGCTGTATACTCCCCAGGGAGCTGAGATGGTTTCAGGAATGATTTTATGAGCCTTATGAGCAGGGGTAATAATATAATGCGCCTTGAGCACCACTCAGTTAGTGGATACGTGCGCTATATAAGTCCACACATTATTATTATTATTACAGATAGGGGGATCACTGTCACTTAGGATACGTACTCCCCACGTGTTGATTAGAAGGGATCACTGTCACCAAGGATACGTACTCCCCAGCCACGTGTTACCCAGGCAATCTCAATCCTGTGTACCATCGGGGGGTACCCTGGGTTAACAACTTACCCCTTCAGCTATATATACAGGTCCATTTGGTTGGTAAACTGCTAATTCTGTATTTAGGTCGGTTGTGTATTATTAAGTTTACTTTCAATGAAAGTAAGAATACTTTGTAAGCATTTTTCCAACGTTCCCAATAAATTATACTGAACCTTAGCTTAGTCTAAACACAAAAGTCTTCGATTTCTGGTGCAGCGCGTCGTCTCAGATCCGGCATTTTGTTTAATTTTTTTCATTTATTTATTATTTATTTTTATTTGTTTGTTTGTTAGGCCAAAAAAAGTCTCCGGTTTCCGGTCTTTATTTTAATTTTGTATTTAATTTTTGTTGTGCTATGAAACGGTGTCCAATTGCAGCCGTTGGAATCGATCCATGGAATTCTGCCGTGCTGTGCTTTAAACGATTTGTTTTCCCACATAGGGGTATGATCGTTTGCCTGATTTGTGAGGCCTCTCTTGGCCACCATACTTTGTATATGGGGAAATTTGGTCCCCGCGTATACAATGTATCATGTATTTCCTTTTTGGCAAAAAAAAACCAAAACAAACAAAAACAAAAACAAAAACAAAGATGGCCGAAAAAAAAGCGCGTCAACGCACCGATTTTGAAGCCGACCGATGATGACCCAAAACCGGAGACTTTTATTTACTTTTTGGCCTTTATGGATGTCCAATTGCAGACCAAAATTGCTGGATCTCGGATTGGAATTCTGCGGCACTGTGTTGTTTTAACCGACTTTTTCACATAGGGGTTTGAACGTTTGCTAGATTCGTGCGGCCTCTCTTCTTAGCCACCATACGTTTGTGTATGGGAAATTTGGTCTGGTTCCAAGAACCGCGTATTCATGTATCACGAAAACATCGCACCGAGAACCAGAAACCAGAGTCTTTTTTGTTTGTCCTTCAGAGGGAATGACTAGCATAAAAAAATGCATTGCTGCCTATTTTTTGCCAAAGTACATCATTATAGTTGACTGCCATGGTCGAGCGGTTTAGTGCATCAGATTTGTGTTCTGATGGCTGAGTCGTCAGAATGTGGGTTCGAATCCCAACCGTGACGATGGTGCTTCTGTCCTTGAGCAAGGCACTTTACCATAATTGCTTCTCTCCACTCAGGGGTAAATGGGTACCTGTGAGGGCAGAGTTGGTTGTTGTGTTTTGATTAGCCCTATATGCGCTGTAATGGCAGCAATTGAGCTGTATACTCCTCCAGGGAGCTGAGATGGTTTCAGGAATGATTCATGAGCCTGATGAGCAGGGGTAATAATATAATGCGCCTCATAAGTCCACTTTATTATTATTATTATTATTATTATTATTATTATTATTATTATTATTATTATTATTATTATTATTATTATTATTATTATTATTATTATTATTATTATTATTATTATTATTATTATTATTATTATTATTATTATTATTATTATTATTATTATTATTATTATTATTATTATTATTATTATTATTATTATTATTATTATTATTATTATTATTATTATTATTATTATTATTATTATTATTATTATTATTATTATTATTATTATTATTATTATTATTATTATTATTATTATTATTATTATTATTATTATTATTATTATTATTATTATTATTATTATTATTATTATTATTATTATTATTATTATTATTATTCCTGAATTATCATTTGAAAGCTAACTTGATGTGAAATTGGTAAATGAACCGATCCTTGGTCTCCTGTATCTTGCTTTATTTTTGTCCTGCACCGATGTGTGCATAGTACTGCATACTGATCATCAATGTATGTATTCCTGTATCTTGTTCACCTAAATGACGAGTACTTTTATGCTTATTGTATCTTTTTAAAAGGACAGTGCAGCGCCTTCAGTTGTCATTATCGAGGACAGTATCGAGGAATCTGGAACCGAGTACTTAATGTAACCATGGTGACTGCAGGAGTGGACAGTACTGTGATCAATAAGAACGTGTGTTTAATACACGGACGTAACGTGTTATAAATACTGCATTGTAAGTACTGCATTGTAAGTGATGAATACTGCATTGTAAGTACATGGAACATCTTCAATGGCCGAGGCAGAGAAATTACGTCAGATTCTCTGCAGAATTTGTAGGTCTACAAATCGTACATTGAACATGATATACTGTTACACAAATTACAACTACATTAGATTTTACAATGGACTTCATGAAAATGTACAGAAACCTCAAAAAACAGTGAGTTAGCCTACATCTTTGACGGCTAAAATTTAAATCTTATAATCTCATGTTACATTTAACCCCTGGCCATTGGACCAATATATATCATTGCTGTAATCTTTTTCAGCTCCCTGGGGCAGAAGACAAGCAAAATTTCCCACTTTACGCAAAAAAAAGTCAGAACCGAAATTAAAGTTAATCCACGTTAAACCACTTCACTGGAGTGTCGTGGCCGAGCGGTCTAGCTTACCGGACTCAAGTTCTGGTGTTAGCAGCAGATTGTGGGTTCGAATCCCGGCTGTGACAGTTGTGTCCTTGAGCAAGACACTTAATCATAATTGCTTCTCTCCACCCAGGGGTTAAATGGGTACCTGTGAGGGCAGAGTTGGTTGATTAGCCCAAAAATGCGCTGTAATGGCAGCAATTGAGCTGTATACTCCCCAGGGAGCTGAGATGTTTCAGGAATGATTTATGAGCCTTATGAGCAGGGGTAATAATACATGTATAATGCGCCTTGAGCACCACTCAGTTGGTGGATACGTGCGCTATATAAGTCCACACATTATTATTATTATTATTATTATTATTCACGTTCATGCTGCAGTGTTGTTTATTTTTTATATTGTATGTATTAATTTCATTTTAAAATTCTGAGTGCGTTTTTGTTGTTGTAATTTTGACGGAAGGAAAAACATTGGCGTTTGAAACGAACGTTAACTTCAATTATCATGTATTAAATAAGTATATCATTGAACTAATCGGTGAAATTTTCATCCCACAGGGCTAGGGTAGACAACCTTTATTGTCTGAGGGTCAAATTGTATTAGCGGACAAAAGGTACTGCGGGCCGCAGAGATAAATAACTACCCCATTCAAGGTCTTCATTGACGCCCCTAAATTACCACATCATAATAGACCAATTTTGGAAAACTGTACCGTCCTTTCCCTTATTGACTTCCCTTTGTGAGAGGGTCAAGGTCTTTTGCCGTTTCCTAAAGATTAAGGTTTGAACAAAATGATATCGACCGACAATAACACGCTGTTGTGCAGCATGGAGAATAATTTGCGTCCAGCCAAATAATTATATTATCATTATGTGCGACCTCTGTTTTGCTGTGGATGCACAAAGAATATGTCGTTAGTCGCATAACTGTAGCGTCACCCATCCGCCTCGCCCTCCCTGTGAATGCGTTGTATTTTGTTTCTTGCCACATTATTTTTTTGTTATTGACAAGAGAAGGGGTATATATAGGCCTATAGGTTGTTTGCATCTGACCGGGGCTTGATCCCTGGCTACTCGGCAGATATGGTTTGGCCTCTGACCTAGCCCCATAGAGCAATAGATAATTGGCATAAGTGGACCGCCCACCAAAATAGGGGATGGTTAGCTCAGTTGGTAGAGCGCTCGTACAGTATTCCAGAGGTTCGAGCCCGGCATCAGCCAATTTTTCTTTGCTCGCTACCCGTTTATATAATATTCAGGTCAGTTTCTCCCTATAAATCTACTTTGTGTACAACCACGTAAAAGGCTGTCTGATTGCCGTTACCCAGATTGTTTGCATCTGACCGGGGCTTGATCCCTGGCTACTCGGCAGATATGGGTTGGCCTCTGACCTGGCCCCATAGAGCAATAGATAATTGGCATAAGTGGGCCGCCCACCAACATATATATATATATATATATATATATATATATATATATATATATATATATATATATATATATATATATATAAACCCTCAAAAAGTTCTGCAATTCAAATTTGATGGGTAATATATCTCTTGTTGCTTCATCATCATACGTGAATGTGGTATCATCAGAAAGCTTGAT
Source organism: Zoroaster sp. YZ-2022 (assembly GCA_029582265.1). Classification (NCBI taxonomy): domain Eukaryota; kingdom Metazoa; phylum Echinodermata; class Asteroidea; order Forcipulatida; family Zoroasteridae; genus Zoroaster; species Zoroaster sp. YZ-2022. Next base: position 22,132,215 of record CM055817.1, on the reverse strand, counting down.
TATTCCTCTTTACAATGATGTGTCATTTGTGATGCTTATGCAATCATGGAATGCGCAGTCCTTCCGAATATGCAGCAAGGTCAAAAATGAAATGTTGCTAAATTCGTTGTTTTCAATAGTGAATTCATCCAAACTTTAATGACAAAACAATGAAGACACAGAAAAAAAATTTTCTCTCACTCTCTCCTCTCCTTCTTTTATTGAGAAATGGTTACATCTCAGTAAGTCAGTAGCGGGTAGATGACCCGAACACAGCAACCACGGCCTGACACCTCCTCCTCATGCTGTTCACCAGCCTCGTCACACGAAGCTGTGGGATGGCGTTCCACTCTTCAACAAGGATCAGCCGCAGGTCTGCTAATGTCGTGCGATCAGTCACTCTCTGCCTGACAGACCGGCCGAGCTGATCCCACAAGTGTTCGATGGGGTTGAGGTCAGGGCTGCTCGCTGGCCATTCCATCCTCTCAATGCCCTCATTCCGCAGGTACTCGTTGATGATCCTTGCTCTATGCGAACGAGCGTTGTCATCTTCGAAGACGGCATTCGGTCCAAGGTTACGGCGCAAATACGGAAGTGCCACTGGCTGAAGGACTTCATCTCTGTATCGCTGGGCCGTCATGTTGCCATCGATGACGATAAGCGGCGTTTTGCCCACTGCTGAGATGCCGCCCCACACCATTACACTTCCCCCTCCAAACGCTGTCACTCTGTCGACGCAACAATCCGCAAATCGTTCGCCAGGACGTCGCCAGACCATGATCCTGCCGTCCAGCTTCCTGAGACAGAATCTTGACTCATCGGAAAAGAGAACAGATTGCCACATCTCGTGGTTCCATCGCAAGTGTTCACGACACCAGCGCATACGGGCATGACGGTGGAAGGCAGTCATTGCCGGTTTTCTTGCAGCTTTACGAGCCCGCAAGTTGGTTGCGTGGAGCCGGTTCCTGATTGTCTGATCAGACAATCTTCTGCCAAATCGCCTTGCAAATCTGTCTCAGAGATTTCTTGCGGATAGCCTTCGATTCCTTAATGCAGACAGTGTGATATACCGATCTTCTCGTGGGGTTGTCTTTTTTGGACGCCCACTCCTCGGCCTGTCTTTAACTTCCCCAGTTTCAAGAAATTTCGCCCGCAATCTTGATATGGTGCTTGCGCTCACCCCAAACCGGGCCGCAACATCGTTTTGGGGTACACCTGCTTGGAGTTGTCCAATTGCTTGGGCCTTTAGGAGATTCGATAAGCGTGGCATCTTTAAACATCTTACAAACGACCACTCAGTAAACTGCAGCTCTACCTCACACAAACATTATTGAAGGCACCATTGACATTCATGCAAGACATGCACTGTCATTTGGGCACTATTCAAAACACATTGCATCTTCACAAGAAATGGAGACTTCGGTGTTGAAAACAATGCTTTTTGCAACATTTCACTTCAGACTTTGCCCTATATTCAGGAGTACTGCACATTCCATGATTACATAATCACGGCAGATGGCACATCATTGTAAAGAGGAATAATCAAGCTTTTCAATGACACCAGTTTCTTTTTTCATACATCAGTAACAAGAAAGATATCATCCCTCAAACTTGAATTGCAGAACTTTTTTTGAGGGGTTTATGTATATATATATATATATATTATATATATATATATATATATATATATATATATATATATAATAGAAGATACAAAGAGATGACAACAAAAAGGGTCAAGACCATTACACATACAAATTGAGGTGTGGCTTTTAGCTTCGTGGCATGTACAGAAGATGGCCGTTTAGCATTTAAAAGCATTCCTAAACGCGATTTTGTTTGCGTGTGTTTAAATTCTCAATACCATTTTTTACGGTGTACGCAACCTCTTCCCTAGGTTCTAACCTCGGCCTCACTACTATACACCGGTAGAGAAACGTGCTTTGGTATACATCGCTGATTGGCTACTTACACAAATTACTTTGAAAAAACTATATAATATAATTTCGAGGAAACAAAATAATATACTACTCAAAACAATTTAGGGAACACCGGATTTGTAACATCAAATAGGCTTGGGCCATGTGCAATGATGTCATGTACTGGGATTGTGGAGTGTCGTGGCCGAGCGGTCTAGCTTACCGGACTCAAGTTCTGGTGTTAGCAGCAGAATGTGGGTTCGAATCCCGGCTGTGACACTTGTGTCCTTGAGCAAGACACTTAACCATAATTGCTTCTCTCCACCCAGGGGTTAAATGGGTACATGTGAGGGCAGAGTTGGTTGATTAGCCCTATATGCGCTGTAATGGCAGCAATTGAGCTGTATACTCCCCAGGGAACTGAGATGGTTTCAGGAATGATCTATGAGCCTTATGAGCCTTATGAGCAGGGGTAATGATATAATGCGCCTTGAGCACCACTTAGTTGGTGGATACGTGCGCTATATAAGTCCACACATTATTATTATTATTTTCATTTGCAACCCCCTCTCTCTTTCAGAAGTCATGTCATGAAAATGTGTAATCACTACATGCATCCTTTATCATCTGTTTCATTGTGCAGTTGTTTCTCATCAATTCTGTGAAACATTGTGTTTATCTGATCTGAAATAAATGATCTTGCTTTAACTGAGATTATTCCGGTGTTCCCTAAATTGTTTTGAGTAGTATATTATATGCAATTTGTCTTGTTCATACTTTAAAGGGGCTATATCGTCACAATCAGAGCAGGTTTGCGGCTTGACATTGAATCCCGAACTGATCATTTTAGATGAACTCGGATGAACCCAGTGACTGAAAATAATATCCCACAATCACGCGTTGGTCGAGATAACAGAGCGCGCCAGATAACATGTGGCTCACAGTGCATCGAAGAATGCTACCCTATTGCGATCCCGTCCTCATTGGATGAAAACTAAGTGTGCGTCCATTGCTGTCAAACGGATCTGTGTAACGGAGCATGCGCGGTGAACTTTAACCTGATGGCCGTCATCTGTAATAAATAATGGGTTAACTCTGTAAATAATGGGTTATAACTCTGTAATGATAAGGTCATAATTACCGCCGCTACTGCATAAATGAGCTAACATTTTTTTAGTCACTGCGTTCATCTTAAACTAGAACACCGATTCCATCATTCCATCCATCGGTGGATGTTTTACAACAACTTCGGTCTGAAGTGTTTTGAAACATTTTTAGCCCTTTATAATGTACGGAGGGATATCGAGGAAGGTAATTATGAAAATTAACAATTGTGAATGCAGAATAACTGGACTCTGATTGATGCCCGTCCACACCCATCCGACACCCGGTATCGGTAGTCCTCCCCTCCCCACTCCTCCTCCCCTCCCCACTCCTCCTCCCCTCCCCACTCCTCCTCCCCCTCCCCGGATTTGTGTTCTGATGGTTGTGTCGTCATAATGCTGGTTCGAATCCTGACTGTGGTACTTGTGTCCTTGAGCAAGACACTTAACTGTACATTGTTTCTCTTCACCCAGGAGTATAAATGGGAACATGTGAGGGTAGAGATGGTTATTGTGTTTGATTAGGCCAAAAAAGCCTCCGGTTTCTGGTCCAATTGCAGCCAAAATTACTGGATCGATTGGAATTCTGTCGTGCTGTGCTTTAAACGACTTTTTTTTCCACATAGGGGTATTAACGTTTGCCCGATTTGTGAGGCCTCTCTTAGCCACCATACTTTGTATATGGGCAATTTGGTTCCCGCGTATACAATGTATCACGGATTTGGCTTTAAAAAAAATATATAAAAAATAAAATAAAAAAATGGCCATATAAAAAAAATGAAGCTGTATTATTATTGTTGTTGTTGGTGCTTGTGTCCTTGAGCAAGACACTTAACCATAATTGCTTCTCTCCACCCAGGGGTTAAATGGGTACCTGTGAGGGCAGAGTTGGTTGATTAGCCCTATATGCGCTGTAATGGCAGCAATTGAGCTGTATACTCCCCAGGGAGCTGAGATGGTTTCAGGAATGATTTATGAGCCTTATGAGCAGGGGTAATAATATAATACGCCTTGAGCACCACTCAGTTGGTATGCAGCTACTAGCACTCTAAGCTGCTCATCATCCGAAAGAAGAAGTTGGTGGATACGTGCGCTATATAAGTCCACACATTATTATTATTCACGTTCATGCTGCAGTGTTGTTTATTTTTTACATGGTTATTGTATGTATTAATTTCATTTTAAAATTCTGAGTGCGTTTTTGTTGTAATTTTGACGGAAGGAAAAACATTGGCGTTTGAAACGAACGTTAACTTCAATTCTCAGGTTTTAAATAAGTATATCATCGAACTAAACGGTGAAATTTTCATCCCACAGGGCTAGCTAGGGTAGACAACCTTTTTTGTCTGAGGGTCAAATTGTATTAGCGGACAAAAGGTACTGCGGGACGCAGAGATAAATAACTACCCCCATTCAAGGTCTTCATTGACGCCCCTAAATTACCACATCATAATAGACCAATTTTGAAAAATTGTACCATCCTTTTCCTTGTTGATTCCCCCTTGTGAGAGGGTCAAGGTCTTTTGCCGTTTCCTAAAGATTAAGGTTTGAACAAAATGATATCGACCGACAATAACACGCTGTTGTGCAGCGTGGAGAATAATTGGCGTCCAGCCAAATAATTATTATCATTATGTGCGACCTCTGTTTTGCTGTGGATGCACAAAGAATATGTCGTTAGTCGCATAACTGTAGCGTCACCCATCCCCCTCGCCCTCCCCTGTGCATGCGTTGTATTTTGTTTCTTGCCACATTTATTTTGTTATTGACAAGCGATAAAATAAATGTGGCAAGAAACAAAATACAACGCATTAGAGGCGAGGATTGACATAGACTAACGACATTCTTTTGTGCTATATATATATATATATATATATATATATATATATATATATATATATATATATATATATATATATATATATATATATATATATATATATATATATATATATATATATATATATATATATATATATATGCACAAAGAATATGTCGTTAGTCGCATAACTGCAGCGTCACCCATCCCCCTCGCCCTATTATATATATATATTTATTTATAATATAATATATATAATATATATATAATACCAACTGAGCTAACCAGCCCCTATGTTGGTGGGCGGTCCACTTATGCCAATTATCTATTGCTCTATGGGGCCAGGTCAGAGGCCAAACCATATCTGCCGAGTAGCCAGGGGGATCAAGCCCCGGCCAGATACAAACAACCCGGGCAGTAACGGCAGTAGCGGGGATCACACAACTTGGGACACAAGCCTTTTACGTGGTTGTACACAAAGTAGATTTATAGGGAGAAACTGACCTGAATACTATATATATATATATATATATAATAATAATAATAATGTATAGATTTTATATAGCGCACGTATCCACCAACTAAGTGGCGCTCAAGGCGCATTATATTATTATCCCTGCTCATAAGGCTCATAAGGCTCATAAATAATTCCTGAAACCATCTCAGCTCCCTGGGGAGTATACAGCTCAATTGCTGCCATTTCTAGCGCATATAGAGCAAACCATCTCTGCCTTCACAGGTACCCATCTAACCCCTGGGTGGAGAGAAGCAATCATGGTTAAGTGTCTTGCTCAAGGACACAGGTGTCACGGCCGGGGCTCGAACCCACACTCTGCTGCTGGCAACACCAGAACTTGAGTTCAGTGCGCTAGACCGCACGACAATCCACTTTACGTGCATTATACAACACACGGGACCTACGGCTTTACGTCCCATCCGAAGGACGAAGCAATTATGGTTAAGTACCTTGCTCAAGGACACAAGTGTCACGACCGGGGCTCGAACCCACACCCTGCTGCTGGCAACACCAGAACTTGAGTTCGGTGCGCTAGACCGCTCGGCCACGACACTCCATATATATACTCCTATTGGCTTTTTCTCGACTGATGCTTATCTTTAATTGGTCACTATTTTCCCGCCTTTTTTGGATCCCGCCCCATGATCCTTTGCTTTCCCTTTTCCCTATAAATGGATGAGTTTTTATGTTGTACTTTGTCAAAGCCTCTGATGAAGGTCCGGATTGGATCGAAAGCTAAGGCCACCCTCCCGATTTAATATATATATATATATATATATATATATATATATATATATATATATGAATAGCAGATCATGTCAAACGGATCTGTGTAACGGAGCATGTGCGGTGAACTTTAACCTGATGGCCGTCATCTGTAATAAATAATGGTTAACTCTGTAAATAATGGGTTATAACTCTGTAATGATAAGGTCATAATTTTTTAAGTCACTGCGTTCATCTTAAACTAGAACACCGATTCCATCATTCCATCGGTGGATGTTTTACAACAACTTCGGTCTGAAGTGTTTTGAAACATTTTTAGCACTTTAAAATGTACGGAGGGATATCGAGGAAGGTAATTATGAAAATTAACAATTGTGAATGCAGAATAACTGGCCTCTGATCATGCCCTTCCACACCCAACCGACACCCGGTATCGGTAGTCCTCCCCTCCTCCTCCTCTCCCCACTCCTCCTCCTCCTCCCCCTCCCCACCCCTCCCCGGATTTGTGTTCTGATGGTTGTGTCGTCATAATGTTGGTTCGAATCCTGACTGTGGTACTTGTGTCCTTGAGCAAGACACTTAATTGTACATTGCTTCTCTTCACCCAGGAGTATAAATGGGAACCTGTGAGGGTAGAGATGGCTATTGTGTTTGATTAGGCCAAAAAAAGCCTCCGGTTTCTGGTCCAATTGCAGCCAAAATTGCTGGATCGATTGGAATTCTATCGTGCTGTGCTTTAAACGACTTTTTTTTTTCACATAGGGGTATTAACGTTTGCCCGATTTGTGAGGCCTCTCTTAGCCACCATACTTTGTATATGGAAAATTTGGTTCCCGGACCCGAGTATACAATGTATCACGGATTTCCCTGTTGGCTAAAAAATAAATAAATAAATACAAAATAAATAAAAAATGGCCATATAAAAATAAAATGAAGAAAAAAAGCGCGTAACCGGACAGATTTTGTAACCGGAGAATTTTTTGGCTTTAACCCTGTAGCGCCACAAAATTGATCACAATGGCGAGAAAGACAAAAGGAAAGATATTCGCAGTGACCAGATGAAAAAAAATGTAAATCACATTTGGGACATTATGTAAAATGCGCTATATGAGAATGAATTATCATTATTGTTATTATAACTACACTCTAAAAACGGTGTTTAGAATTGAAACATGCAAAATAAACGCGTGCAGGAATGGGTTTCAATGCTGACAAATTATGTGGTTCGTTTTTTGGGGGCCATATTTCCTAAGAGCCACTATAACACCACCACATACATTTTGAATTAAGCTTTGGCTTTATCGATTTTTTTTCATCCACGATATATCGGCAAACATATATCGCGATTTTCGATAGTATCGCGATTATTTTTTCATTCATGCATGATTGCTTTAGAGCTGATAACCACAGGTACCCCACATCACAAAAAATCGGAAATTTGTTTGCAGAGCGTGTATGTACACTTCTGTAGTTCGCTTTTGTTTCTCACTTTCAAAAGCTGAAAAGACTGTCATAATTTTGTTTCAATGGAATTTCTGACTTGACTCACAATGGCGATTTTTTTAAATCGCGATTTGCCGATATCTCGATAACTTAAGAAGCTTCTCGATATCGTAATCGAATAGAAAAAGGTATCGCGATATTCGATATTATCGTGTTATCGCCCAAGCTTATTTTGAATGAGAAAAAATAATCCAGGAAACGGAAATAAACAAGAAACATGGAGAGAATGTACATAACGGAAATAAACAAGAAACATGGAGAGAATGTACATAACGGAAATAAACAAGAAACATGGAGAGAATGTACATAACGGAAATAAACAAGAAACATGGAGAGAATGTACATGAAAATATCCACTTTTATTTGTATAATTTTTATTTATTCATTTTTTTAACTTATTTATTATAAAGGAATTAAATATTTAATTAGCCAAACATACAAAATACAAATGTTTTTTTAAATTTTATTAAACGTAGAAGACATCAATTCTATCTCTAGAAATTGTAGCAAACCTTAGAAAAATTACAGGGCCAAAACTGAACCTAAAATATTATACTGAAATATATTTGTGACCGTCCACAACGAATGGGCTGTAAAGTAGCACACGTTGATTTAGCAGTACGGCTTGAAATGCATGAAAAATCAGTCGGTTGGCCATTTTGGTATTTTTTTTTCAGAAATGAAAAGTTTGAAATATTCTCCTTTCGTTCTGAAAATTTTAGAATTAAATTCAATTTCAAAAATCATGAAATTCACGTTTTCTTTCGGGCAATGAGTTCATAAATCTGTACAAAATGTAAGAAACTTACGAAACTGACGCGAGTTTATATGAAAGTGTAAGTAGGTAAAACTTGTAGCTTTGCATGGTGAGGATGATAAGTAAGACTAATTGCGGTGACACCATGTGGAATCTCAATTGAGTAGTAATTAGTTCTGAAAAGAACTGGGGGTACAACTCGACGTTTCGATCAGTATGCTCTGATCGTCCTCAGGAGAATGCCGGACTCTGGAAAAGGCCTGGCGGGATAAGGTTGGAGTCTCGGCATCGTTTCAGGAAGGCGAGGTTGTTCATGAGTTTAGAACGTCTGATCGACGCTCGTTCAAACGACCGAACCTTGGTAGTGGTATGCTCCCCGTAGAGCGTAGATAGGTAAAACTTGTAGCTTTGCATGGTGAGGATGATAAGTAAGACTAATTGCGGTGACACCATGTGGAATCTCAATTGAGTAGTAATTAGTTTTGAAAAGAACTGGGGGTACAACTCGACGTTTCGATCATTGTAAGTAATTAGTGTAATGACTTTGATACACCGTAACTTCGCGTAGGAATGTAGGAATGACTTGTGTTTGCTATCATTTTAAACCTTATGATATACTCTTTCCAAAAATATATGAACCTCCAAATGTGAAATTTTCAACTTTACAGCCCTTTGTGGTGGATGGTCACATTTATTTGGTGTGATGAATTAATTAAAGCAAATATTATCAGCAGAACACAGATTGGGAATAAGACAATGGGGATTGTCATTTCTGTGTATCTCCATGTACATATATGCACAGGTTCATTATATGTAAATAACAATGGGTTATTTGATTTGCAAATAAAATTTGAAGTGCAATTTGATTTCTCTCCAAGATCGTAGAAAAGACCGGCTTCAACTTTGCAAAAAAAATTGAGAGAATCTGACGTATTCTGTCATTGGTTACCCCAATCAAGAGGTTATAATGTTCAATATCAACTCAGAAATAGTAACAATCTTTCAGTAATTAAGTGCAAAACAAACAGATATAAAAATAGTCCGATGCCTTACTTCGTCAGTATTTTGAACCAAAAATAATTTTATCTTTTTACATTAATTGTGTTGTTTTTTCAGATGTGTTTTATGTAGTTTTTCTATGTCGGTAACTTTTTTTTTACAGTAATTGTTTGTACTCCTAATGTTTTTAAATTGTAAACATTGTAGCAATTTAGCCTCAGGGCTACAAATGCATTGTTTTAATAAACCAGAATAATAATAATTAAACAAAAAATACATAATATGAATACAATCTAGCAACTGCTTCTCTTCACCCAGGTGTATACATGGGTACTATACTTGGGTGAGTGTAGAGTTACACATAACCTGAATCCTCCAAAATCCTTCAGTAGTAAAGCAAGCACATGACGTGTATGCACGAATGTGTTTCTAATCTGTGATACATGTACATGGCCAGGGACCCTCCCTGCATGCATGGAGCAATAAACAGTGTCCACAATGACCCAAGCACTGACCTTGCAATCACTACAACAAACATGGATGTACATGTATCATGAAAAGGCAAGTATGCAGTAATAACCTCAATCCTCCAAAATCCTTCACTTTAGCAAAGAGCATGTAGCACGTAACCTCAATCTTCAAAATCCTTCACTTTAGCAAAGAGGATTTTGGAGGATTTGGGAAGGTTAAGGTTAAAGGGACAATATCGTCATGATCAACAGGGCATGGAATCTAAAGTTATTGCATGTTGTTCCCCCAGCAGAGAACAAAAGAACCATTGTTCTAGCTTTTGTATTTTGTTGCATCCAGCTGGGTGCCAGTGAAAATTTCTGTAAATAATGGGTTAACTCTGTAAATAATGGGTTAACTGTGTAAATAATGGGTTAACTGTGTAAATAATGGGTTAACTGTGTAAATAATGGGTTAACTGTGTAAATAATGGGTTAACTCTGTAAATAATGGGTTAACTCTGTAAATAATGGGTTAACTCTGTAAATAATGGGTTAACTCTGTGAATAATGGGTTAACTCTGTGAATAATGGGTTAACTCTGTGAATAATGGGTTAACTCTGTTAACTCTGTGAATAATGGGTTAACTCTGTGAATAATGGGTAAATAATGGGTTAACTCTGTAATTAATGGGTTAACTCTGTAATAAATTATGGCTTAATTAACTCGGTAACTAATGGGTTAACTCTAATGATAAGGTCATAATTACCGCCACTACTGCATAAATGAGCTAGTAATTTTTTAGTTACTGCGTTCATCTTAAACTATAACACCAATTCCATGCCCTGTTGAAATCTGCTCTGATCGTGATGATATTGTCCCTTTAACCCTCCTCCAATCAGTGCAATTTTTGAAACGACCCATTTAGGCCACTCCAAGCCATTAGCTGTTGCCAGTGGCCTCCTATGGTTAATAATAATAATAATGTGTGGACTTATATAGCGCACGTATCCACCAACTGAGTGGTGCTCAAGGCGCATATTGGTTACCCTTCTGTGCACTGTCACACCACTGAGATTACAGGGTAAAGTGGTCTCCCATTGATGCATTGTAGGCCATACTAATATGTTCAAACATTTACAGTGGCCTTGGATGGCACACAGTTGATTTTGTAATATAACTTGGAAAGGACAGCAGGCTTCTACATGTATGTATTGAAGGTTGTTGAAGAACAGAATTTAGTGGATCGGAGTGGCCTCCATGTGTAGGAGGTTCAAAGTCAGAAAGCGGGTCATCTAGAAGCAGTTTTGTCAACATTACCAATGAGTATAGTACCAGTACAAATAAGAATTACCAGTCCTTGACCTTACCTATGAATTGCAATTTATGCGAATTTGTGACAGAAAATTGAAGGAAATCTTTTTTTTAAATCATTTTTACTTTGAAGAACAAATTTTGCAGAGTACCCGACCCCCGCTCGTGTCATTGTGATTATTATGACACGTTCATAAATGCCCAAGGCAATTTAAGACAATCTGATTGGACAAAACGTAATCACGTGGGGGTGTATTAACGGATGGAAAAAAAAAACCATGGATGATAAAATTCTGAGCAGTGTGCACATGTCAGCTGTATGCCAGCTGTTTTGTGCGACACGTGGCACGCATTTGAACCAATCAGAGAGACGAAGATTGGCATCACGCGCCTGACTCATATACCTTGGAAGTGTTTCCTGTGTCCCCAAAACGTGAATTTGCCGATTTTTATTTGGCTTTAACCCTCCTCCTACTACAAAATCAAAATCAATCAAAATCTTGAAATACTTCCCAAGGTATATCTAGTGCCCTTAAAAGTCAAACACTGTCAAACCTTACGTGTAGTAAGTACATTTACAGGTCAAAATCAGTCAACCGTTTTTGACTGGTACAAGCATTGTCTGGTATTGTTCAGGGTGGTCAAAATGACGGTCAAAACCAGTCAAAAATGCCCCTGTGTGCACATTTGGGTCAACAGTCAAAACAGGCAGTTGACTGGTTTTGACCTCTACAGCAACTTTCCATTAAAGTGCATTAATAGTAGGAGGGTTATTCAACAAAAATTAAATTTTTTTACAATTTGAAAATGAAATCGATACGGGTATTTATGAATGGGAATAACAGTTTGATGCTTGGTCTTTACTGCAGGTTAATGACCTGTTTTGTGCGTGACCACACCCAAAACCGGTCATTAACCCTTCTGTGACTGCAAGAGTCAAAATCAGTCAAAAATCAGTCAAAATCAGTCAAAATGTTGATATAAAAAGTTATATCTAGTGCAATTAAAAGTCCAACATTATCAAACCGAAGTTGCGCTGACACCATGTGAAATTCTCTATTGAGTAGTAATTATTTATGGAGGTTACAACTCGACGTTTCGATCAGTATGCTTTGATAGTCTTCAGGATAAAGTTGTGACGTCGAATTGTAACCTCCAGTTCTTTTCAGAACTAATTACTACTCAATACAGAATTTCACATGGTGTCACCGCAATTAGTCTTACTTATCCTCTTCACCATGCAAAGCTACAAGGTTTACCTATTGTCAAACCTTACGTGTAGTAAGTACATTTACAGGTCAAAATGAGTCGACCGTTTTTGACTGGTAAAAGCATTGTCTGGTATTGTTCAGGGTGGTCAAAATGACAGTAAAAAAAAACAGTAAAAAAATGCCCCTGTGTGCACATTTGGGTCAACAGTCAAAACAGGCAGTTGACTGGTTTTGACCTCTTCAGCAACTTTCCACTAAAGTGCATCAATAGTAGGAGGGTTAATCATTAAGTCATCACAGTTTTTTTTGAATGAATGAATAATGATTCAAATGTCCCTACATTTTATTTTCCAGTCAAAACAGGCAGTTGACTGGTTTTGACCTCTAAAGCTACTTGATGTAAGATTTGAGGCTTTGCATGGTGGAATATCGATATTTCGTTTTGCAGTAGCACCATGTGTTCAACTATCGCGAAGCTAAGGTACAGGTTCTGAAAAGAACCTTATCGCACATCTCGTATCTCAACTGTTGCTCAGTGAGAATGGTTCAAGGGAGAACCAATGTCTCCTGACGAAGATTAGAGCTGGCTAATCGAAACGTAGAGAATAACCTGTGAAGTTCCCCACGGTCCTCCCTGAACCATATCAGGGTTCGTACACTTTTTTACTTGGATAATTCCATGACTTTCCATGACCTTTACAACAAGTATTCCATGACTTTTCGATTCGCGCGAAGATTCGCGCCCAACATTAACAATGCGAATCTAAGTAGATTCGCATAACACCAGTGTTCTAGCCAGGCATGCCCGGATACGCTATAAAAAAATACCGATACGCTATAAATCGGCCGATAGCTATCGATACGCTATAATTTATTCCACGGTGGAAAAAAAACACCCCAAAATTTGTTCAGTTCGAGAACTAATTGTGAACAATAATTTGTTGCCACTGAGGGATTTATTTCATCTTGTAGGAAGCTTTATTGATACATTTTAATTGGCCGGCAACTTTGTTTCTTTTCAAGAATGTGTTTGATGCGCCGCATTTGTAATTATGCGGCCTGCCGCGATCTATTTATAAGCATTCAACGTTAAACGACGCTGGTTCCGCTACCAAACTGCTTAGGCAAAAACCAGATGAGCGGGGTACCCGCGTGCCAGGCAGAGTGGGACCCACGCGTGTTTAGTTTATAATAGTTTGTAAACCATGCCAAGAACCGGGTCCCAGAGGTTATTGTCTCTTGGTCAGGGAGTGTAAAACCACAACCTGTCAGTCATTGTCAAGTGAACAATAGCCACAACTCTTGTCTCGGTTCTAATCCCAAATTGATACATTCAACATTCCAAAGTCGGCAGACATTTCTTTGATGTGAACTTGTGACCCAGAAATTGTGTCTTTTTGGTTGCCGGTTGTCTTGTTTCTTTTTCTTTTAAAACTAGTTTGCGTCGGGAATAAAAAAGTTTTTCTGGGCCCCTGTGCGGGCTTCTTTTTCACACACAAATACGTGTTTTTTTTGTTACGTCAATGAAACTAAGACGAGACACCCCCATTTAGCTTATTAGCAGATAAATTGGCGAGTTTCCCGTGGGAATTATAGCCAGGAGGGCGTATTTGGTGTTTGCGTCTTTAGAAGTCCACCGAGCACTCGAAATAATTCTTCGTCGTATTTTCATGTCAACCGAGCATGGAGGAAGGATTCCTTCCCCATTGGTATGGTACCGAGTAACAATCAGGGAACGATTTCGTTCAAAACTTTTGCATAGCAAAACTGTGATGCAAAAACTGAATTTGCATTGCAAAATCATTTTTTGTATAGCAATCTGTGAATTTTGTGTAGCAAATTTAAAAATGCTTAAAATTACAGTATGTAGTGTGCATAGGTAAAGTTTTTTTTTTAAAAGGCTTTACTGTCGTTTGGTTCATAATATGAATGTCCAAATTTTACCAGAAATAATAATTTTTAGTGTCCGATAGCCACAGGTGGTAAAAAAACTCACGTGTAACCGTTATTTCGCAAAATTGCAATCATTCATGAAAGTTAGTCCTCCGTCCATTTTCTTTTTTGTTTACATTATTATCGATCGCTAAAACAGAGGCAATATCACGAAAACAAATTACCGACTGCGACATGTTTGGGTGCTTTTCAAAGTGAATTTCGCCGAGTGTAACGTTACTTTGTGGTATGATCAAGCTTGATTTTGATTATTAAAAATTCGTCAGGAAAATGAGTGGTTGAAAGCGCGATCATATTGTGTGCCGAAATGATTCTAAATCTCACCACTACATAATTATATAAATGAATGCTCATTTTGTTAATTTTCAAAAACTTTTATTATAAAACGAAGTTAGTAACGTTTCTAGAGTTTGTTGAACATGGCCATAGTGATCGTATGAAATTTAAAGCGCACGTGAACTGAACACGGTACTATTGTGTATAGGGGGTGGCTCAATTGCTCAATGTTCCAACCCCCAAACTCAGGAGAAGAAAAAATAAACACGTGCGAAGCTAAAAAAAATGGGCGGTTGTTGCGTGTTTTCCATTTCGGGAATTTCGCTCGTAGTTAATTAATCAGCAGAAAAATAATGCATGCACATAGAAATTTAGGCATTGCGGGAAAAAACCTTTTCGGATTGCTGGAAAATAAAGTTGTGTTTACTGTTGCATTAACACCGTCGCGTCGGCGTGAAGCCATCGTTGAACACGTACGTCGCTCGGACCATGGAGGTAGTACTCGGACGTACCCCTGGACACACGGAAACAAACCCTGTCGGGACGGATAGCTCGATATTTTTTGGTCGGAAATATACATGTAAACGTTATTTCGTGAAAGGTTTGTGAATATGATTTCAAAAATGTTTATAAATCTGTCGAAATTTGTATCGCAAAATCTGCGATGCATTGTTTGAAATTCCATCGCAGATTGCCCAAATTACATCGCATTTTGCGATGCGATACAGGGGAAATCGTTCACTGCATTGACAATGGTGCACGGTAATTGGTCTATAGAAATCTTAGTATACTGCAGCTTTACAGATTTCAATGGAGACAAAGACAAAGGTGTGGAACAGGTTTACGAGTTCCCCCACACAACCACCCATGCGAAGCGAGCGCGTTTACAAGGCCCCCGCTCTTGATCTTGTGCCGAACAAGTGTTGCACAATAACACGTCAACGAAGCACGAGCACTGCCAAGATGGCGTGTTTTCACATCGCCTGAAAGGACAATTGAAGCTTCCACAGCATGTGGTCACGTCTTCTGTGCACGTCACTTTACGCACGTGGCTCGTTATCACGTCAACCGAGCATGCATACAAATATTCCCGAGTTTCCTATGGCGTGTTTAGACGTTCTCCGATCCGCGGTGCGAAAAAAAATTGCGTGTGTACACGGCCTCCGACGCGAACTGGTTTTAATAAGTCTTAAAATTCCATGACTTTCCATGACTTTTAAACAAGTTTACCCTTTTCCATGACTTTCAAGGCCTGGAAAATGCAAAAGCAAAATTCCCTGACTTTCCAGGTTTTCCATGACCCGTACGAACCCTGCATATTAACCCGTGACATCCCCATGGTTCTCCCTGAACCTATTTCTCACTTAGCGATAGTTGAGAAACGAATTGCCCGGAGAGTAACCCGTGAAGTCCCCCCATGGTTCTCCCAGGGTTCTTTTCAGAACCTGTACCTCAACTTCGCGATAGTTGAGATAAACACATGGTGTTACCGTAAACCTACACAATGTAGCTATTTGCCACTACAAGTGCCCGCTATAGTAGGAGGATTCCCCTGTAGTGAAGACCACATGACAAACTTATTTCATAGGCCATTTTACCATCATTATTGGGATAAGATTTAATATTTTCATTAACCCTAACCGCCCCATATCCTCCAAAATCCTCAGAGAAAGGCACGCTAACTTGCTAGTCATTATTGCTAGCAAATGAGTGACACAATGATACAAATCCATGGTGAACATGTACACACCTCTTTGAATTTTCAAGCTAACCTGTGAAATACGCTATGCTTAAAACCCTAACCACCCCCAATCCTGCAAAATCCTCAAAAGGGGCACTTTTGGGGAAACATTCAGCACTGTTGGAAACTGGTACTTTCACCTCTTCAAATGGGGCAAAATTACTACCTGGCAAGAAGTACAGGCCATAAGTGGTGAATATATGAAAGATCGACGAAAATGCATGATTCATTTTTAAGATAAGGGCATAATTTGAAGATAAGGGCATTATGCATTCCCAAAAGTGCACTGGAGGATTTTGGAGGATTCAGGAAGGTTCTTAGCCAAAATACCTAATATAACACGATAATATTGTATATCGTGATACTTTTTTTGTTCAATTATGATATCAAGTTATCAGCAAATTGCGATTTAAAAAAATATATCGCGATTAAAAAAATGGAAACAAAATTAGGCCAGTCTTTTCAAGCTTTTAGAAGTGAGAACCAAAAGTGATCTACTTCAGTGGTTAGCCGACTGTCAGATCACAAAGGAGCCACCATATATAGGGTCCAGACACAGAAACTCTGTCATTTCTCTTCATCTACTACCATGCAAAAGAAATCTATTCAGACTGATTAAGTGTTGGGAATTGAATGCATACCTGTGGTTGTGGGCTCTAAAGCAATCATGCGTGAATGATAAACAAAAATAATTGCGATACTATCGTAAATCGTGATGTTTGACGATACATCGCGGATGAAAAAAAAAAAAAGACCACCCAAGCTTAATACTCACTGGTGTTGGGACGGTTATAATCCAACCGAAACTGCACTAACTATTTATACATTTAAGTAAGACTAATTGCGGTGACACCATGTGGAATCTCAATTGAGTAGTAATTAGTTCTGAAAAGAACTGGGGGTACAACTCGACGTTTCGATCAGTATGCTCTGATCGTCCTCAGGAGAATGCCGGACTCTGGAAAATGCTGCTGCTTAAGTAGACTGCTGGAGGATCATCCCATGAATGGATGCTGGAGGATTAGTTCGTTGAGGCGCGCAGGCGGGAAACTGTGAGACTATGAGACTAGGATTCAGAACTAATTACTACTCAATTGAGATTCCACATGGTGTCACCGCAATTAGTCTTACTTATCATCCTCACCATGCAAAGCTACAAGTTTTATTTATACATTTGCTAACCCCCAACTCAAACCATTAATTTTAAAATATGACCAACAATTTTTGAAACAATTTGCCGACCGTTTTGTTGTGCTAGACTTTAATTTTTTGCCGCATTGGCTATGAACCCTCTCAGTACCGAATTGTTTTGACATAAACAACCGCTGGTGACTGCATTGTTTGACCACTCAAGCGTGAAGCACACATTCTTACACAACAGAAAGCTTGTGTTCAAAGGCCAATTTTACAAACTCTATTATCACCTTGAAGATATCGTTTTACAGCTAAATAAATAATAAAAAATCTCTTACTTATTGAATTCCCTTTCATAAAATCCAAAAAACATTAAGATCGGTCAATAAATGTCCAAGTTCTCGGTCTTTGTTTCCTCAGTGTGATCTGTAAACTCAAACACTTTTTTGTACACAAACACATGGCGCTCCGTAGGTGTTTGGCATTTCGGATCTTTACACTACAATTTGAAGGGATTGCATAATAGCAACCTTATTTTATTTCACCATCAATGGAAAGATCCGATCTTGCTCTTTCCAACCATTGTAAGCTTGGGTATGGAGAGTGAACATGGACAAAACTACAGCTTTATAACAAATGGCCTTTGTGCTCAGGCTTGATTGAGTGCTTTTTTGTGTGAAAGCTTGGTCGACTAAAGTCGCCTATAGTAAGGAAGAGGGGTATGAGTGCAGTCGACTAAAGTCGCCTATGGTAAGGAAAGGGTTAAACAATCATTGCGGGAAATTTATTGATGCTTTTTGATCGAAAATTAATATACAGTGTACCATTTGCCGACGATCTAGTTTATGTGGCTGTCGGGTGCCGACTTTCGGCTAACCGGTTAACCGACTGTGATAGATTCGGTTCAACGGTTAGCAAACTAACCTCTAACTCCAAGCACCAGCTCACTATAAGTGCCGAAACTTAGCACGAGTGTAATTATCCTGTGACATTTGATTTACTTGCTGGATTTCCAAGTGTACAGCTTCACTTGTTTATCTGTCAAGGCGGCTAGTAAGTTATGGCGGCTGAACTGGAAGGGACAGACGTCAAGCACCGTGGAATTCACTGCCAGTTTTTGCACTTGGTAACCTGTAGACGTGTCCCATATCACTGCCTGCAGTAATAAAAAAGTAGTACGTTGTAATAACGTTGTAAGGAAGAAGGGCCAAAGTTGTGGTACAGCCATAGTATGAACGATTTCGTTCAAAGATTTTGCATAGCAAAACTGCGATGCAAAAAAGGTTTGTGAATATGATTTCAAAAATGTTTTTTAATAACCCTCCTACTATTGATGCACTTTCAGACCTCCCAACATTCAGTTTTCAAAAATAGTACTTTCTTCAAGCCGGTAGTCATTGTATCGCATGTCGCAATGCCACGCTTCCACAGAGTATCAGTTTGCACGCACGTCGTCTTTTCATAAACTAGTCGACAGTCCCTCCTTTGCCCTTCAGAGATCGAACGTATTACAGTGAATGCGATTTTGCAGACCGCACGACCGGGAACAACAGACCACACAGGAATAGACTGTGTTAAGTCTCGCCCATGAGACTTGCATGGCCTATGGTGCGCGAAATAAAAAAATTACAAATTAAAACAGATTTTTAAAAAAAAACTTTAAAAACGGCATTGTCAAAAATCGTACAAATGAAGAATAAAATCGTAAAAGCGTAAAATGGGTGAAAAATTGTAAAAAGTACGCCAAAATCGTACATGTTGGGAGGTGCACTTCTGTGGAAAGTTGCAGTAGAGGTCAAAACCAGTCAACTTGCCAAGGTATATCTAGTGTACTTAAAAGTCAAACACTGTCAAACACACTTAAAAGTCAAACACTGCTATACACACGTCGGTGTAGGGCAAAATTAAATCATTTGTTTATCTCCCGACGCAAGAATTTCACCAATCTATATATATATATCGCGAAACCCGCTGCTATAAAGGATTCTAGCCGGCCAATCATCATCGGGCAAGCTCGGTGGTCGAGAGGTTAAGACGTCTGCACTAGTAAGCAGGAGGTCGTGGGTTCGAATCCTGCCCGAGTCGCCTGTGTAGTTTTTTCACAGACACTCGGAAAGCACTGAGCATACAGTGCTATACACACGTCGGTGTAGGGCAAAATTAAATCAACTGTCAAACCTTACGTGTAGTAAGTACATTGACAGGCGACAATGAAATAAACAGTTTTATGACTGGGAAAAGCATTGTCTGGTATTGTTCAGGGTGGTCAAAAATGACAGTAAAAACCAGTCAAAAATGCCCCTGTGTGCACATTTGGGTCGACAGTCAAAACGGGCAGTCGACTGGTTTTGACCACTGTAGCTACTTGCCACTAAAGTGCAGCTAAAGTAGGAGGGTTCAAATATGCTGAGACGCAATAGAAACTTACCACTTTTTCGACCTTAAATTAACTGTAATCACAATGCACAAATGTAATATGTGCACTCGCGGTGAAGTGGATACAGATGGGATCGAGTACAGTGGACAAAACGTGGACATTTCCTCAATAAAATGCCAACATTTCTAATCCAAATTGTTGTGTTGTCTTATTTTGAACCATTACAATTTTATGCTATTCCAAAGCAAGTGGTAAGTTTCTATTGCGTCTCAGTATATATACTATAGTACTCAAAACAATTTAGGGAACACCGGAATAATCTCAGTTAAAGCAAGATCATTTATTTCAGATAAACACAATGTTTCAGTGGGGTAGCCAGGACTTTTTCAGTGGGGGGCACCTGGGGGGGCACTGGAAATTTGTGGGGGGGCACGTGCCCCCCCAAGCCCCCCTGCAATGTTTCACAGAAATGATGAGAAACAACTGCACAATGAAACAGATGATAAAAGGATGCATGTAGTGATTACACATTTCATGACATGACTACTGAAAGAGAGAGGGGGGGTTGCAAATGAAAATCCCGGTTCATGGAACATTTCAAAGCTATTTGATGCTAAAAATCCAGTGTTCCCTAAATTGTTTTGAGTAGTATATAAAATTAAAAAAAAGCCACATACCGATGCAGTTGCCTCGTCCCCTGAGCATACAAACAGCTGATCTGGTCTCCCTGGGCCCTGGAAGAGAACAGAGCGTGTCAGCACTTTCATGGTTGGCCCACCGTAAAACGTCTGCACTGGATTGCAAGTGACTTCACTGGTTGACCTGGCAGCATTTCTCTCATGTTTCAGTTCACACATCTACGTTTAACGGAACAAATTACAATGTTGTAATTCACGAAAGTGCAAAAGGGGAAAATACAACTAAGAATGGGCGCTATCGATTTTTTTTTTCATCCGCGATATGTGACCCGCTTCTTCGAAATGAGGAAATGTCCCCCAAATTTCACAGTTTGAGATATGTATATCAACTTAAAGAGAATTTAATGGGCTTTCTGATGATGCTAAATATTAATTTTTGGTTCATTTCATTCCTGTGTTAGGATGTGATCAATTGACAACATTGTAACAATGCATGTTTTGTGAACTTTGGAGGTCCATTACACGGAAACGTGTTGGGGTACATTTCGATGGAGCGGTTCACATATATATTGTCAAACATATATCGTCAAACATATATCGCAATTTCCGATAGCATCGCAATTATTTTTTCTTCATTCACTCATGACTGCTTTAGGGCTGATAACCACAGTATGTGTCACAATAAATCTCAGACCCACGCGTCAACATTTTTTTTATTTTATTTTTTTATTTATTTATTTTTTTTTTTAAACTATAAAACAATGCCCAATTGCAGCCAAAATTGTAGTTTGTTTAGAATTCTGCCATGCTATGTTATAACCCTCCTACTTCTGGTGCCTTTTTGAGACAAGTTGATGCACCATTTGAAACCATTCGGCTATGGAAACACACCAAGGTGTAGTGTATCCACCATTCAAAAAACCATTTGAATGGATTTGAATGGTAGTAAAGCTTGCTACGAACACTGTTCAAATGGTATCACCATGTGTGTACAAAACCAATGGCCATTTTGGTAAGTGGAAATTTTGAATGGTTTCAAATGGTCAAACAGTAGGAGGGTAAAACAATTTTTTCACACAAGGGTACGAATATTTGCCCGATTTGTGGGGCCTCTCTTAGCCAGCATACTGTGTGTATGGGAAATTTGGCCTGGTTCCAATAACCACGTATACATGATATATCATGTATTTGACTGGTTGGCCACAAAAAAAAAAAAAAAAAAAAAAAAAAAATGCACCAATGTCACTGCTCCAATTTTATGACCAGAACCGGATTTTTTATTTTTGGCCTAAGTTATTACATAATAATTTGTTAATTTGATGAGCTGGTAAACCCAAGTTGCGCTTTCTCTTTAAAGGCAGGGTATAGTTTTGGCTAATGTTGACAAGTGGGAAATGTTGACTCCAAACTTTTGTTCATAACCCTTCCCCTCCCACACACCCCGACTAGCTACAACAGATGTCTTGACCCAATGACCTGACGTGTTCTGGGACAAGGTAACTAGTTCTGGGATGGTTAACCCTTTCACTACCACTGGAGACTTTAGTCGACAACACACATACCCCCTGTTGCTTACCATTGGCGACTTTAGTCGACCAAGGTCACCACACACACAGCACTTAATTGGGAGTACAATACAATACAATACAATGAAGGCATTTATATAGCGCTCTTACACAAACGGTATCACAGCGCTTTACAGTGAGATGCAAGTACAATTTAAAAATACACAGTGCCTAAAATAAATGAGTCTTGAGAGATGTTTTAAATTGACTCAATGAAGAAGCATGACGGATACCAGATGGTAGCTCATTCCAAATGCTGGGTGCAGCAGTATAGAAACCCTTGTTAGCCGCAGTTAAATGTGTAGTTGGCTTTTTGAAGATCCGGGAATCAGAATTTGAACGGAGTCCACTGTGGTTAGGTTGGTATGGTGTAATAAGCTCACAGAGATAGGATGGCGCAGATGTGGCTATTGTTCACAGTTGCTTTTATATTTAAAAAAAAATTAAAAAATTAAAAATTAAAAAAAAGAGTCAGTAACACATTTATAGGCAATAGTCAACTTTTTGAAATCAATCCGGTCTCGAATGGGAAGCCAGCTTTTAAAACAGCTGTATTTTTTTCCCTTCTTCGCAGTCCATACCCATGGTATGGTTAGAAAGACTGATTCCTTATCTTTCTAATGGTATAGCCCAACCTACATGTTGCTATTACAGAAATCAGACATAATACAAGTCAATCCTTTCAATGGCCATTTGTGCTATGGAACGCCATACACTTGTGTACAAAATACTCTGTGTTTGTAAAACAAAGTCAGGGGAAGTAAAATAAATAACCTGATCATTTTATATGCAATACCAATGATTTTGGTATCATATGAAAGGGAATTTTGTAAGCAACAATCATTTCATTGAATGCATCTTTCTCCAACAAATTCTTCATGATGAAAAACGAGTTTACAAAAAGTGTAAATGGATGCATACTGTTGTGCAATAATGTGTGAATTCATGCATGACTGGGCAATCAATTCGGTAACCAGTGGGACATCCTGTTGAAACAAATCGGTAATGAAAGGGTTAACCGGTTGAAACCAATATTTAAAAAATACGACAAACAATTTTGGAAGATTTTACCACCCATTTTGCTGTTCTACATTTTCTTCTTTTGCCACATTGGTTAATATAAACAGTCATTGCGGAAAGCATACAAGGTAAAACTTGTAGCTTTGCATGGCAAAGAGGATAAGTAAAGACTGTTGACTTCTTCTTCTTCATCTTTCAGCTACTCCCTTGTTTTTAGGGGGTCGCCACAACGGATCATCTGTTTCCATCTCTTCCTGTCCTCTGCATCTTCCAAGTAAAGACTGTTGACACCACGTGAAATTCTCAATTGAGCAGTAATTCGTTCTGAAAAGAACTGGTGGTTACAACTTGACGTTTCGACAAGTATGCTGTGATCGTCATCAGGAGTATATTGATGGTTTTGATTGAAAATTAACCCTCCTACACATGGAGGCCACTCCGATCCACTAAATTCTGCACTTGAGCAACCTTCAGTACTATACATGTACAAGCCTGCTGTCCTTTCCAATATCAACTGTGTGCCACCCAAGGCCACTGTAAATGTTTGAACATATTAGTATAGCCTGCAATGTATTGATGGGAGACCACCTTACCCTGCAATCTCGGTGGTGTGACAGTGCACAGAAGGGTAACCATAGGAGGCCACTGGCAACAGCTAATGGCTTGGAGTGGCCTGAATGGGTTGTTTCAAAAATTGCACTGATTGTAGGAGGGTTATTAATACACATTGTACCATTTACCGACGATCTTGTAGCTGTGTGGCTGTCAGGTGCACTCTTTCGGTTAAAGGGACAGTATCGCCACGATCAACAGGGCATGGAATCGGAATGGTAGTTTTAGATTAACCCAATGACTGCCATAATCCCCCACATAATAAGGTCATATTACCGTTGCTGCTGCGTAAATGAGGTATTAATTTTGAGTCATTGTGTTAATCTTAAACTAGGACATCGATTCCATGCCCTGTCAAAAGTCTGCTCGGATCGTGACGACACTGCACCTTTAACCGGTTAACTGAAAGTGAAAGATTCGGTTAAACATTTAGCGAACTAACCGGTACCTCCCAGTAGCCCTAGCCCTAACCTTCCCAAATCCTCCAAAATCCTCTTTGCTGAAGTTAAGAATTTTGAAGGATTGAGTTTACATGCTGCATGCTCTTTGCTAAAGTGAAGGATTTTGGGGGATTGAGGTTATTAGGCATACTTGCCTTTCCATGGTACATGTACATCCATGTTTGTTGTAGTGCTTGCAAGGTCAGTGCTTGGGTCAGTGGACACTGTTTATTGCTCCATGCATGCAGGGAGCGTCCCTGGCCATGTACATGTATCACAGATTAGAAACACATGTGTACATACATGTCATGTGCTTGCTTTACTACTGAAGGATTTTGGAGGATTCAGGTTATTAGGCATACTTGCCTTTCCATGGTACATGTACATCCATGTTTGTTGTAGTGATTGCAAGGTCAGTGCTTGCGTCGGTGGACACTGTTTATTGCTCTATGCATGCAGGGAGGGTCCCTGGCCATGTACATGTATCACAGATTAGAAACACGTGTGTGCATAGATGTCATGTGCTTGCTTTACTACTGAAGGATTTTGGAGGATTCAGGTTATGTGTATTAATAATAAGCAAATGGGCCTAGGGAGTTAGGGCTAGTCTTGACCCAATGACCTGGTAATGACCTGGTAATGACCTGGTAATGGACGTTGTTGACTTACCATATGTCTTGTCCTGCTGTAATTCTTGTTCGGCCGGAAGGAAGCCAGACAATGTCTGCTCTTGCTGTTGAAGCTTAGTGATGTACAGATGCCATCTACATGCAACAGATGGGGCTTAAACTCTATGTCTGACGTCTGCTCCCAAAATGACATACCACCCAAAGATGCCATAAGCAGACCACTGCATCTACACAAACGACATGTCAAAGTCTTAGTTTTTTTTTACCCCACCAAAAAAACCGGCTTCAAAAAGTATAATAATTCTTTGTCAACACATCAGGTTTAATTCTAATGAATTCCATGCTAACCATTCCATGCTGATTTGTGGAGTAGGCCTGCATGTCAGAACTTGAACGCGCCGCCGAAGCGTAAATTATACAAGAACGAGACTCAGCCAAGCTGGCACCGTCGGCATCACCACACCTTCCACAATATAAAATAATGAGAAGCAAGTACCGAGTATAAATAAATGGTTATCTTTTCAGTTCCAATTGATTTAATTTTGCCCTACACCGACGTGTGACAATTGGCCGGCTAGAATCCCATATAGCAGCGGGTTCTGCGATATATATAGGTTGGTGAAATTCTTGCGTCGGGAGATAAACAATCGATTTAATTTTGCCCTACACCGACGTGTGTATAGCACTGTATGCTCAGTGCTTTCCGAGTGTCTGTGAAAAAACCACACAGGAGATTCGGGCGGGATTCGAACCCACGACCTCCTGCTTACTAGTGCAGTCGTCTTAACCACTCGACCACCGAGCTTGCCCGGCTAGAATCCCATATAGCAGCAGGTTCCGCGATATATATAGGTTCCAGTTGGTCTTGTCTTTTGCCAAATTTTTGCCGTCCCCATTTTATCCCTGAAAATTTCTGTGGGGGGGGGGGCACTTTGCCTTCCCTGTCCCTACGCCACTGAGGTACTCTGGTAACCTCTTACAGTGGGTCACTTTATGGCTTGTCGCAGTAATACTATTCGCACTGTGCATGAGCCGTTGAGGGCACATGTTGTTAGACCACTGTGGGCGAAAGGGCAGCGATAGTGCATTGCGTTAGCGTATTTTAATAATAAATAATAATAATGTGTGGACTTATATAGCGCACGTATCCACCAACTGAGTGGTGCTCAAGGCGCATATTATTACCCCTGCTCATAAGGCTCATAAATCATTCCTGAAACCATCTCAGCTCCCTGGGGAATATACAGCTCAATTGCTGCCATTACAGCGCATATAGGGCTAATCAACCAACTCTGCCCTCACAGGTACCCATTTAACCCCTGGGTGGAGAGAAGCAATTATGGTTAAGTATCTTGCTCAAGGACACAAGTGTCACGGCCAGGATTCGAACCCACATTCTGCTGCTAACACCAGAACTTGAGTCCAGTAAGCTAGACCGCTAGACCGCTCGGCCACAAAATTCTCGCCCTCGCTATTTTTTTTTACTCCAAGTCTCCTGCCAGACCTTTAGAAAACCTCAACAACAGAAGCTGGCCACACTAGTTTGACGTAACTGCTTTGCCCGGCTGGGCACAGCAGGCCCAACGTTAATTCGTCCACACAACGGAAAGGCTTAATTGGCAATTCAAAAGGTCTACGCCCCTTAGAAAGACTTTTTTGTCAAAGGATTAGGGAGTTAAAAATAGCTGTTTTTTTTTAGGACTGCAGCTTCATCATAGTCTCACAATAAAACCCAGTGGTTTTTTGGGGGCGAGATTGTCAACAAGAGTATATTTTGCGGGGTATTGAGGTCTCAAGTATAATCTACGAAGTAGAATACTTACCCTAGTGCCTTATCAGCTGCTTTCGGTACGTAATTCAGAGACACGATTGGGTAACGGGAGTTGTCAAGCGACAACCTGTGCACCTCACTGTTCACCTGTCTCGTGTCATACAGCAGAATCGTGCCGTTCTGAAGGCCAGCGTAGACGTAGTTGACGTCCGTTGTATTCCAAGCGCAGCTCCATACAGGGGCTTCAGTCTTGTATCTGAAAGGTCAAAGTCAATGGTCAAAGGTCATCATTTTGTTTACATGTACCCCACAAATAAAAAAAAATACACATGGTATATTTCTTGGTAGAAAAGCGAGGGTAAACATCACTCCACATTTGACAATAGCAGGCCCCCCAGTGCCTAATCTACCAAATATAGTTCTTTTAAATAGTTTTTTTTTTAACCAGTTCGCGTCAGGAATAAAAAAGTTTTTCCGAACCCCCATGGCGGGTTTATTTTTACCGCACAAACACGACCAATGGTGCTCACCAGAGCGTGACCGGGGAGACCGCATTTTCCACCGTATGCTTATGGCTCGTTGCCACGTCGACCGGGAATCTATACAAAATTCCCGAGAATCCTGTGGCATGTTTAGACGCTCTCCGATCCGCTGTCCCCTCAAAAATGTGCGTGTATACACGGCCTCCGACGCGAACTGGTTAAAAACAAAATATAGGTTACTCTTTACCTTCATGTACTAGGGCTGTGCCGGGTAGCCGGGCATCCGGGTACCCGACCGAAATGGTCATTACCCGGTTCTCTTTTTCAGTTCCAATTACCCGTAAATGACTTTTTAAAATTCGGACTTAACATTTGAGCAGTGCGAACAGAAATCTATGCACTTGTACAGACAATTATCTTTAAATTCAAGAGATTACACTCCAATAAAGAAAAGATCGATAGTATGGTATCCTCTGTATTATAAAAGTCAATTTGTTACCATTTACAGTACATGTATTTGTACACCACCGGAGGCATGTTTTCAACAAAAATGAAAACGGGTATCCGGGTATCCGAAGTTTCCTGATTTCGGGTATCCGGTTCCAAATATATCCGAACACGCATACCCCTATCCTGTCCTAATGTAAAGAGTTCCACCAATCTGTCTACTTTTAAACGACTTGTTAAATGTCATCTCTCAACACAAGCTAAATTTAGGGAAGCATAATTCGTTCTTTCTTTGGGGAGTGGTGGTATCTTGATTTGTCTTTGTCTTTCTAATTTGCAAATTGTATTTGTATTTTTTTGATGTTTCGATGTAAGGACCCCAATGGAAATAAGCCTCTATATGTTATTGGGTTTTTGGGTTATCCTTGGATAAATTTGGTGTTTTTCTCTTATCTTTGTAATGTGTTTTGTATTTTCGACAACTTTTTATCCAAATAAATTCAATAAATTCAATAAATTCAATCAATCAATCAATCAATCAATCAATCAATCAATCAATCAATCAATCAATCAATCAATCAATCAATCAATCAATCAATCAATCAATCAATCAATCAATCAATCAATCAATCAATCAATCAATCAATCAATCAATCAATCAATCAATCAATCAATCAATCAATCACTATAGGTTTACCAAATGCTAAAATATCGGTTATTTCCAGTGATTATGCAGTGTTAAGTAACAAGTTTTTGGTAAATTGCCTACATTCCGAGTACTTTCTTGCAACAAAGGACATTACCCCATGCCCTGTCCGGCAGAAAATCTGTACACATGTTACAGTTTTGGCTTCATCTCTTTATACTTAGGAAGTAATTTTTCTTCCAAGCCATAAGGACTTTATGTGGAAGTTGAAAATGTGTTGCAGGAAATT
Source organism: Zoroaster sp. YZ-2022 (assembly GCA_029582265.1). Lineage (NCBI taxonomy): Eukaryota > Metazoa > Echinodermata > Asteroidea > Forcipulatida > Zoroasteridae > Zoroaster > Zoroaster sp. YZ-2022. The sequence continues at coordinate 22,103,898 of CM055817.1, read as the reverse complement.
AAAAATATAGGTCTTTATAGATAGGTTAACCAGTTCGCTTCGGATGCCGTGTATACACGCATTTTTTTTTTGTACAGCGGATTGGAGAGCGTCTAAACACGCATTCTGATTTTTGTGTGTGTCACCGGAAGACTTATCAACACGCCACACGTGGCGTGCCGTCGTGGCGGCTGACGTGTATACACGCAATCGTTTCTCGGAGTCCATGGGGTCACGGTTCGGTGGCCCCGGACAAAATGCACTGCAAATACTGAACTTTTTGTTGATTTTTGCCTAATCCCTTTATCCAAGACCTGTTCCTTTGACGTACCAGCCAAGCATTTGTAAAGACGGATTTATATCCATTGTTTACGAGGCATTCGATCTCTCTCCAGGTATGCCATCTTTTCGACCGGGCGCTGGTCGCTAATAGGCCGTTGCATCGGAGCTTGCCAACGGTCTAATTGTGCTGAACAAACACAACCGTAATTAAAAAACGAGCCATTTAATTCTCGAAATGTCAATGAGTAAAGGTGTTTATTTGGTTGTCCGAACTTATTTTCATTGACAAAAAAAACTATTAATGGCTAGAAATTTTTTCAGATTTTTCAATGAAAATAAACCCGCACGGGGGACCGGAAAAAAATAAATATTCCCGACGTCAACTGGTTAATATAGCTTTTTTGGGGGAAATAAAAAGTTTCCATTTTGAAATATAGGGTTTTTATAGATTTCGCTGGGAGGCTTGTATCTGTAATCTTTCTCAGCTCCCTGGAGAGTATACAGCCCATTATGTGCAATCTTTTCTGGTGCTAAATCACCATACACAATGACCATATCTAACCCCCTATAGGTATTCTGGCTAGGAACCTTCCTGAACCCTAACCCCCTGTAGGTATTCTGGCTAGGAACCTTCCTGAACCCTAACCCCCTATAGGTATTCTGGCTAGGAACCTTCCTGAACCCTAACCCCCTGTAGGTATTCAGGCTAGGAACCTTCCTGAACCCTAACCCCCTATAGGTATTCTGGCTAGGAACCTTCCTGAACCCTAACCCCCTATAGGTATTCTGGCTAGGAACCTTCCTGAACCCTAACCCCCTATAGATATTCTGGCTAGGAACCTTCTAATGTGTGGGTTTGAGGCCAGAAACCGGAGCCCTTTTTTGGGGGGGGCCTAAATCAGCGAATAGTTACGTTTGCACTACTGTATTGCTGACGAGACTGGTCATTTTGAGGGTCTTGTCGGTGGAGGCGGTAAGCAGGAGTCCGTCATTCCGTCCGTTGAATACTAAAGCCCTTATCATCGAGGTGTGGATGGGGACGTACTGAGTGCATCGAAGATCATTTGCACTGACCTGTGAATAGATTAGAATAATAAGTAAGGCTAATTGCAGTGACACCATGTGAAATTCTCTATTGAGTAGTAATTAGTTCTGAAAAGAACTGGAAGTTACAACTCGACGTTTCGATCAGTATGCTCTGATCGTCATCAGGAGCATACTGATTGAAACGTCGAGTTGTAACCTCCAGTTCTTTTCAGAACTAATTACTACTCAATTGAGAATTTCACATGGTGTCACCGCAATTAGCCTTACTTATCCTCTTCACCATGCAAAGCTACAAGTTCTAGATTAGAATAATGACAACATACATAGTGAAGTTTCTGTAATGATTTAACCCCAACGCCCCTGGCTCGGAACCTCCCTTAATCCTCCCTGAACCCTAACCCCCTATAGGTATTCTGGCTAGGAACCTTCCTGAACCGTAACCCCCTATAGGTATTCTGGCTAGGAACCTTCCTGAACCCTAACCCCCTATAGGTATTCTGGCTGGGAACCTTCCTGAACCCTAACCCCCTATAGGTATTCTGGCTAGGAACCTTCCTGAACCTTAACCCCCTATAGGTATTCTGGCTAGGAACCTTCTAGAACCCTAACCCCTAAGGTATTCTGGCTAGGAACCTTCCTGAACCCTAACCCCCTATAGGTATTCTGGCTAGGAACCTTCCTGAACCCTAACCCCCTATAGGTACTGTGGCTAGGAACCTTCCTGAACCCTAACCCCTATAGGTATTCTGGCTAGGAACCTTCCTGAACCTGAACCCTAACCCCCTAGGTATTCTTGCTAGGAACCTTCTTGAACCCTAACCCCCTATAGGTATTCTGGATAGGAACCTTCTTGAACCCTAACCCCCTATAGGTATTCTGGCTAGGAACCTTCTTTAACCCTAACCCCCTATAGGTATTCTGGATAGGAACCTTCTTGAACCCTAACCCCCTATAGGTATTCTGGATAGGAACCTTCTTGAACCCTAACCCCCTATAGGTATTCTGGATAGGAACCTTCTTGAACCCTAACCCCCTATAGGTATTCTGGCTAGGAACCTTCTTTAACCCTAACCCCCTATAGGTATTCTGGATAGGAACCTTCTTGAACCCTAACCCCCTATAGGTATTCTGGATAGGAACCTTCTTGAACCCTAACCCCCTATAGGTATTCTGGCTAGGAACCTTCTTGAACCCTAACCCCCTATAGGTATTCTGGCTAGGAACCTTCTTGAACCCTAACCCCCTATAGGTATTCTGGCTAGGAACCTTCTTGAACCCTAACCCCCTATAGGTATTCTGGATAGGAACCTTCTTGAACCCTAACCCCCTATAGGTATTCTGGATAGGAACCTTCCTGAACCCTAACCCCCTATAGGTATTCTGGATAGGAACCTTCCTGAACCCTAACCCCCTATAGGTATTGTGGATAGGAACCTTCTTGAACCCTAACCCCCTATAGGTATTCTGGCTAGGAACCTTCTTTAACCCTTTTCCTGAATCCTCCAAAATCTATCAGTGCACTTTTGGAAACATGCCCCACATGTATCTTAAAAAAACACCATGCATTTTCGTTGATCTTTCATATTCAGCACTTAGTGTTTATACCATGACTTTGGCCCTCGTCCCTTAATCAAAGGGGTTAAATAGACCATAAATATTCTCACCTTCTTGACTCCAAAGCCAGGAAAGAGTTGATTTGGGGACGGCATAGACACCACTAACGCATTGTTAAACGCATCAAAAGACATTACACGACAGTTGCCACTCTGCAAAACAATAATATAATATCACAAATTTAATTTTAAAAAAATAACACTGCAATAACCAAAGAATTATTATTGCTGTGCGCATAGGCATAACAACATGACAAAAACTATCATATTACGTGTGCGGGAAATCAAATATCTTGTTTTCACAACATTACTCCCTCCAAGATTGATTAACCCTAACCCCCTAGGTAGTTTGGCTAGGAACCTTCCTGAATCCTCCAAAATCCATCAGTGCACTTTTGGAAACATGCCCTTATCTTCACAATATACACCATGCATTTTCAATGATCTTGTCATATTCAGCACTTATGGCCTGTACTTCTTGCCAGGTAGTATTTTTGTCCCGTTTGAAGAGGTGAAAGTAAGTGTTGAATTTCCCAAAAAAAGTGCCCCTTGGAGGATTTTGCAGGATTTGGGGTGGTTAGGGTTAATTATGTGGACAATTGCCACGTTATCAAAGTAGAACTCAGGCCTTCATTTGAATAAATACGAGAGGAGCTACAGATCGCTCTCCTTAAATCACCAAAGTGATTTAAGGAGAGCAATTTGCTGTCACTAAAAAAACAAAAAACAAGTTGAATGTACAGTTATACATTGTAAATGCAACACTGGTTTATTTACACATACGGATTAGAAAATGGACACATACCCAAAACTGCTCAAATTCCACCTGAGAAATGTTGAAATTTGAACGCTTGACATTTTGTTTTCTGTCAAGTTTCTGCTACAGTAGTGCTACTTGCTTTAAAAAAATGCTTGCCAGTTTTACTGCGCACGTGCACATTTAGGTTTTTCCCCTCACTAAAATGTATTGTACGTCCACAGGTTATTGTATTCAACATCCCTTCACGTGCTCAAATATTAAATCAGGCAGGGCATTTTCGTACAGAACACCATGCACGATCGGCATGCGTGATGTTTTCTGTACGCCACATGTGTGTCCGCTATCTAGCACAGTCTATACGAGTAACGTTCTCGATGTCGTTATCAATACATGTCCATGTACAATGTACTTACGTGTACATTTTTGCCAAGGACGGTTTTAGTGCCGAGTCTGCCGATGCGCGCTCAGAATCAAGTGGCTTATTTTGACCGCACTGATTACGGTTTTAACAAAATAATGTAAGTACACTCACGAAATTTTTAAGGAGCGCTGTGTTTTGCTCTCCTTGGAAAATATTAGGAGCGCTAAGGAGCGCGAGCGCGATCGCGCTCCTTAAAAATGAAGGCCTGAGAACTTAACCACAGAATTGCTGGAGCCAGCAATACAGAATACATAGCAACAATTATATGGGTACAATTTAAGAAATGCAATGGATGGGAGATTTTCTCAATATGTCAGCGGCCAAAGACCAGTGCACCCACTGTCCCCTGAAATTGGCCGATATACTGCAGCATCGATATATACATCCATAATAATAATAATAATAATAATGTGTGGACTTATATAGCGCACGTATCCACCAACTGAGTGGTGCTCAAGGCGCATTATATTATTACCCCTGCTCATAAGGCCCATAAATCATACCTGAAACCATCTCAGCTCCCTGGGGAGTATACAGCTCAATTGCTGCCATTACAGCGCATATAGGGCTAATCAACCAACTCTGCCCTCACAGGTACCCATTTAACCCCTGGGTGGAGAGAAGCAATTACGTTTAAGTGTCTTGCTCAAGGACACAAGTGTCACGGCCGGGATTCGAACCCACATTCTGCTGCTAACACCAGAACTTGAGTCCGGCAAGCTAGACCGCTCGGCCACGACACTCCATGATGGCAATCACGTTGAATTTGTGTCGTAAGATGAACACAGTGACTGAAAATTACTGGCTGCAATGGTAATATAACCTTATTATGTTTTGTGAGTGGTCATTAACCTGTGCTAAAGACCATGCGACAAGCTTGTAATCGTTAAGCGTAGAGAAAGGCACACTATCTTGCCAGTGATTATTGCTAGCAAATGAGTGACACAATGATACAAATCCATGGTGAACACGTACACGCCTCTCTGAATTTTCAAGCTAACCTGTGAAGTACGCTATGCTTAAAACCCTAACCACCCCCAATCCTGCAAAATCCTCAAAAGGGCACTTTTGGGGAAACATTCAGCACTGTTGGAAACTGGTACTTTCACCTCTTCAAATGGGGCAAAATTACTACCTGGAAAATATTTTGTCACCAAGATTAATACTTTAATAAAGATCGAAATAAATATGGTATCCTCCGTGTTATAAAGGTAAATTTTGTTAACATTTACATGTATTTGTACACCAAAGGAGGCATGTTTTCAACAAGAATAAAAACGGGTATCCGGACTTTCCTGATTTCGGGTATCCAGTTCCAAAAATGTCCGAAAACGCACAGCCCTATTGGCCGCTGACAGATTGGAAAATCCCCCATCCAGAGCATTTCTTAAATTGTACCCATGTAATTGTTGCTCTGTATTGCTGGCTCCAGCATTTAACAATTGTGTGGTTAAGTTCTACTCTGATAACATAATAATAATAATAATGTGTGGATTTATATAGCGCACGTATCCACCAACTAAGTGGTGCTCAAGGCGCATTATATTATTATCCCTGCTCATAAGGCTCATAAATCATTCCTGAAACCATCTCAGCTCCCTGGGGAGTATACAGCTCAATTGCTGCCATTTCTAGCGCATATAGAGCAAACCAACTCTGCCTTCACAGGTACCCATTTAACCCCTGGGTGGAGAGCAGCAATTATGATTAAGTGTCTTGCTCAAGGACACAAGTGTCACGGCCGTGATTCGAACCCACATTATGTTGCTAACACCAGAACTTGAATCCGGTAAGCAATTGTCCACATAATTAATCCTAACCACCCCAAATCCTGCAAAATCCTCCAAGGGGCACTTTGTTGGAAATATTCAGCACTGTGCTTTCACCTCTTCAAACGGGACAAAATTACTACCTGGCAAGAAGTACACGCCGTAAGTGCTGAAGACGAAAGATCAACGAAAATGCATGGTGCATTTGCAAGATGAGGGCATGTCTCCAAATGTGCACTGATGTTTGTTTGTTTATTCTATCTTTATTCTGGATATCTCTTTCAATACAAAGTACTGGTCTCCCAAGAGGTCCAGATTAAAACATTATTGTATTCTACACTACATGTATTCAAAATGTACAAAAGTATATACAAGATATATTTACAGTATGTGTACATAATATACACAGTCATAACATAGTATTAGGTTTAAAAGTGTAAACATATAAATGTACATTAGGCATATATGGAGTGTCGTGGCCGAGCGGTCTAGCGCACCGAACTCAAGTTCTGGTGTTGCCAGCAGCAGGGTGTGGGTTCGAGCCCCGGTCGTGACACTTGTGTCCTTGAGCAAGGTACTTAACCATAATTGCTTCGTCCTTCGGATGGGACGTAAAGCCGTAGGTCCCGTGTGTTGTGTAATGCACGTAAAAAAGAATGCGCCTTGAGCACCACTTAGTTGGTGGATACGTGCGCTATACAAGTCCACACATTATTATTATTATGGATTTTGGAGGATTCAGGAAAGTTCCTAGCAAGAATACCTAGGGGGTTAGGGTTAAGGAAATTGTTACCTTGTGGTTTATTTCATATTTTTTATATGAACACATTCTTACCTGTGATATTTGAATCGTTTTGTCTAAGATGTACTGCCCAAGAGGCATCTTTACGCCCTCGTTTCGTTGGCTGGATGAAGTTACTGATTTGCCAGAAGCCGATGATGCAGATGAGGAACTAAGAACAAATAAATAATAAATACATGGTTTCATAAACAAAAACTTAATCAACCCTCCTGCACAACAGCTGCAGTTTAGTGGCAAGTAGTGGTCAAAATCAGTCAACTGCCCGTTTTAACTGTACACACAGGGGCATTTTTGACTGGCTTCCGGAAAATTCCATATTAACCATCCTACTACAGCTGCACTTTAGTGGCAAGTGGCGATAGAGGTCAAAATCAGTCAACTGCCTGTTTTGACTGTTGACCCAAACGTGCACACAGGGGCATTTTTGACTGTTTTTTTACTGTCATTTTGACCACCCTCAACAATACAAGACCATGCTTTTACCAGATAAAAACAATCAACTCATTTTGACCTGTCAATGTACAATGTACTTACTAGACATAAGGTCTGACAGTGTTCGACTTTTTAGGTGCACTAACCTTGGCAAGTACACATATGACATAATACACAATAAAGGGGGCCACTTTGCATCCGTCACGTTAGCAGTTTTTCCCAATGGTTGTTATTTATTTTTAAGTACCTGAAACCGACCAAAAAGTGTTTCAACATGTGAAAGGACATGCAGGCTTATACTAGAACTAATTTGAGTTGATTTATTTTATTTTTTTATTTATTTTTACCCTCAAATTTCCATAAAAATGGACGAAAAAGTTACCTCACTTTTCCGTCCATTTGTTGATGGAAATTTAGGGTAATTAAAAAATAATAGTAATAATCAACTCAAATTATCTTTAGGATAAGCATGCATGTCTATTCAAATGTTGAAATTCTTTTTGGGTGGTTTCAGATATTAAAAAAAAAATTACAACCATTAGAAAAACTGCTAACGTGACGGTAGGAAAGTGGCCCCCTTTATTGTGTTTTATGTCATACATGTATATAAACATATTGACTGATTTTGACTGATTTTGATTGATTTTGACCCTTGCGGTCACAGAAGGGTTTAAAGGGCCTGTCTTCCTTTTAATTGCCAATTTTTTGGTGTTTTGATGCCTTTTTGGTTACTTTTGTTATTTATGCGTATGAACTAAGCTTGGGTGATAACACGATAATATCGAATATCGCGATACCTATTTTTATTCAATTACAATATCGAGAACCTTTTAATATCGCGATTAATTAACTCTCCTATGCCCAGGCTAAAATTTGGCCCAGTAAGCACCGCACCCACAGACAGTCACTTGAGTATTTTTGATTGCATTGCCAATTGTTCACACATGTGTATAAGAGTGCTGGAGATAGTGGCAAAGTCAAACACACTTGTGTATGTCTTACAAGTTATATGCAGAGTCACACAGAGCTGTGTATGTACTGCATAAGTTACAGTCGAGTGGTTTTGGTTTGACCTCCTACCATAGCCACATGTCCTTGCGTTTATTTGAGTGCACTGCACAAAGTCAATGGGTTGGGAGTGACATACAAATTTTGAGTGTCTTTGATTGTTAAACCTATAGGAGGGTTAAACAAAAAATCGCCATTGTGAGCACGTCGGAAATTCCATGGAAACAAAATTAGAACAGTCTTTTGAGCTTTTGGAAGTGAGAAACAAAAGCGAACTACTTCAGAAGTACACACCATCTGCCAACGAATTTGCAATTTATTGTGACGCTTGCAGAGGGGTACATACCTGTGGTTATCGGCTCTAAAGCAATCATGCATGAATGAAATAATAATAATCGCGATATTATCGAAAATACATTATCGATATATCGTGGATAAAAAAAAAATCGATATCGCCCAAGCTTAGTATGAAAATTTGCATATTCATGAGCACATTCATGATGTCACAGTGGGATCAGATGGTTGGTCTGTTCATAAGGCCAACAAAACCCCCCAAAAAGTCTGTAGTTACTGGTCATAGGTCGGCTTCAAAATTGGTGCAGTGACTCGTTTTTTTGTTTTTTTTAAATTTTTTTCTGCAAATTTTTATTTTTCCCAACCAGTGAAATACGTGATATGTATGCCATGGTCGAGCGGTTTGGTGCATCGGATTTGTGTTCTGATGGCCGAGTCGTCAGAATGTGTCGTCAGAGTGGCCTCCATGTGTAGGAGGGTTAGGGGGTGGGTTAGGGGGTGGGTTAGGGGTGCTGAGGTGCAACCTTGACGCCACAATACACCCTCTAGAGTGTCTAGGGAGAGAAATCAAACAGACGATTCAGGCAGGACCTAATTCAGGAGGGAGGTGGTTGATGTCAGAATTGTTTCGGAGGTAGGCATGATGAAAATTTGAGGGAAAGGGGGGTAGGCATGGAGAACAAAAAATTCCCCCAAAAATGTTGTGGTTTATTTGCCAAACGGGGCTCAATTTTGCAAACTGAAAAACGCTATGGGGTTGAGGTATTAACCCTAACTCCCTAGACAACAAAGCCAGTTGGAGGATTTTGAAGGATTTTTATTGTTTTAGGGAGTTAGGGTTAAGGCTGTGCGTTTTCGGTTATTTCAGGAACCGGATACCCAAAATTGGAAATCTTCGGATATATGTGGAGTGTCGTGGCCGAGCGGTCTAGCTTACCGAACTCAAGTTCTGGTGTTAGCAGCAGAATGTGGGTTCAAATCCCGGCCGTGACACTTGTGTCCTTGACACTTAATAACCTTAATTGCTTCTCTCCACCCAGGGTTTAAATGGGTACCTGTGAGGGCAGAGTTGGTTGATTAGCCCTATATGCGCTGTAATGGCAGCAATTGAGCTGTATACTCCCCAGGGAGCTGAGATGGTTTCAGGAATGATTTATGAGCCTTATGAGCCTTATGAGCAGGGGTAATAATATAATGCGCCTTGAGCACCACTCAGTTGGTGGATACGTGCGCTATATAAGTCCACACATTATTATTATTATTATTATCCGGGTACCCGTAAACAATTTTGGAAAAACACATAAATACATGTACTTCCGAACGTATAAAATAACCAATATGAACACAAGTTTCTCTTGTTTTATTAGAGTCATAATAAATGTGGACTGTAATGTAATAATTTTCCACCTCTATATTAAAAATCACTTGTAGCATTCCCATTTCCCACACAAAAAAAAGTTGACAAAAAGAAAAAAAAAGAAAAATCAGAGACTTCCATTTGTGTGGCTTAAATATTCAATCAAAATTTTCAAAAGTTGTTTACGGGTAATTTGGAACCGAAAAATAGAACCAGGTAATGACAGTTTCGGTCGGGTAGCCTTAAGCCGTGTTCGCACTGGACTTTTTTTGGTAAAACTTACCGTGACGATGGGTACTTTTCCCATTTTAAGTCCAGTGCGGACAGCCTGGGACATTTTCCTCTCAGTTACTTTTCCTGAGTCCAGCGGTTACTTCTACTGGCCAACTGCTGCCCAGGAAAACTGACCAGGTAACTTTTCCCGAGACGATAAGTCCAGTGCGGACAGTGCGAGTCGGTAAAAGCAGCTCAGGAAAGCGTACATCCGGCCCGAGCGCAAGGTCGTGCTACACAGGGACACCACGCATGCGCTTTGCATTGTTTCACCGCGCGGTGGGGGCGGGCCGGGCGCATTTAATGCATGTGCAGCAAGTTTTCTGTGCGTTGTTGGGTCAATCGGGTCAACGTAGAAAGGTCACGCAAAGCGCCCTCATGAGTCATTATACTGACAGCTCGGTTACTTCTACCACAGTCTCGGTAAAATTTTCACGTGCTGAAAGTCCAAGTGCGGACAGAGGTTACTTTTGACCATTTTTCATTTTACCATCGTCTCGGTAAAACCTTCCCCCCAAAAAAGTCCAGTGCGAACACGGCTTTAGAGTGAGGGGTTGTCAAACCCCACCACCTCCACCAACCACTCTGTTGAAACAGACAAAGATATCTTTTGAGATACTTTGAGCATTGTATGAATGAATGGGTTAGAGTAACGGATGAGCTTAAACAGGTAATTATGAAGTTACCATACCTTCGGAGTTGATCTTCTTGAGACTTCAGCTGTGCTTTCAGGCGGTTCATCTCTTCCAGCGCCATCCGACATCTTAGGTTGGCCTGCGCCATGTCAATCTCGGCCTTCCGCCTCACATCCTGCAACAGAAAGATCAAACAGCATTGGTGAATGGTCACAAATCGTCAGCATCATATCACAAAGAATAACACCTTCCTTGTTAAGGGACAGGGATGCCAGTAGTTCTTTGCTCCAGAGCCGGGAAAAAAACAATTTCTTGCAAAGGAAGAGCGAACGTTCATACTTGCACACATGAAGAAAATATCGCTTGTTGTCTTAACTGCCAGTAAGCAAGCAGGCAGGCAGGCAGGCAGGCAGGCAGGCAGGCAGGCAGGCAGGCAGGCAGCCAGCATAAGCAGCCAGTCATAAAAAAACAAACCACCATTACTATGCAAAATGTTCAATTGATGCATTTACAAACAAACAGTTTCGCAGACTAACCTTTTCTTTTTTCAGATCTTCAAGCGCTCTGTCCCTCTCCGATGTGTCAACGGTGCGTAGTGATTTGGCATAAATAATGCGTATATCTGCTTTTTTGGCCTTGGTATTGCACTGCGGACACTTGAGGTTGGTCCCTTTCAGCCATTTCAATATGCAGCTTTAAGATAGGAAAAAAAAAAAATCATTTATACATCGTACATACATCAGGACTGGAATTTCAGGGATACCACGGTGGTCATTGCCTGCGTTGCCATGGTCTTGGTCTTAGTCTTGATGCAGCACTGCCTTGATGCACCTACATGTAGTCTTGGTTCAAGACGGTGTTTGTATGTTTTTGATACACGATCCATTGCTGCACGTCACATGAGGGCGCTATCTCTACACGAACCGCTATCACACATGAACATTTATCAAGCATAGTCTTGTTAAACACCCCCCCCCCCCCCCACTAGCGCATAGATAGCGCCCTCCTGCATCGTGCAGCGATGGATCGTGTATCAAAAACATACAAAAAAATGTTCCCATGGAAGTGCCCACTTTGACCAAACCAAAAAAATCTCTGGTTTCTGGTCTCGGTATGCATCACCTTAGACGCGATCGTCAGCATTTTTATTTTTTTGCTATGAAACGATATCTAATTGCAGCCAAAATTGCTCGGAATTCTGCCACGCTGTGTTTTAAATGACTTTTTCACAAAGGTGGTATGAATTTTTGCCCGATTTGTGATGGCCTCTCTTAGCCACCATACTTTGTGTATGCGAAATTTGGTGTGGTGCCAATAACATCATATACATGGCATCACGTATTTCACAGGTTGGCAAAATTTTTTTTTTTTAAATAGAGGTTAGTCTTGGACAAGTTGCGAGAAGAAATTTGATCAGGAGTAACTCTGGAATCACTCCTGGCATGATACTAAAATACTAAAATACCTCTGGCCAAATAGATGCCCACACTTCAACGAGGCAAGGCGATGGGCACCGGAGTTCGTCCAAGGCTCGTAACAAATAATGCACATTTGCTGCAAGAGAGAGAGAAAAATGGTATGGTTAAAAATTAACCCTCCGACTATAGCTGGACTTTAGTGGCAAGTAGCTATAATGGTCAAAAATCAGTCAACTGCCTATTTTAACTGTTGACCCAAATGTGTACACAGGGGCATTTTTGACTGGTTTTTACTTGTCATTTTGACCACCCTCAACAACACAACATAATGTTTTTAACCAGTCAAAAATGGTGGACTCATTTTGACCTATAAATACTTACTACACAATGTTTGACAGTGTTAGACTTTTAACCCTCCGACTACTACAAGGGTCAAAATCAGTCAAAATGTTGATATACTTGCCAAGGTATATCAAGTCAAAACTGTTAAACCTTATATGTAGTATTAAGTACATTTACAGGTCAAAATGAGTCGACCGTTTTTGACTGGTAAAAGCATTGTCGGGTGTCGTGGCCGAGCGGTCTAGCTTACCGGATTCAAGTTCTGGTGTTAGCAACATAATGTGGGTTCGAATCACGGCCGTGACACTTGTGTCCTTGAGCAAGACACTTAATCATAATTGCTTCTCTCCACCCAGGGGTTAAATGGGTACCTGTGAAGGCAGAGTTGGTTTGCTCTATATGCGCTAGAAATGGCAGCAATTGAGCTGTATACTCCCCAGGGAGCTGAGATGGTTTCAGGAATGATTTATGAGCCTTATGAGCCTTATGAGCAGGGATAATAATATAATGCGCCTTGAGCACCACTTAGTTGGTGGATATGTGCGCTATATAAATCCACACATTATTATTATTATTATTATTATTATTATTGTTCAGGGTGGTCAAAATGGCAGTAAAAAAGTCAAAAATGCCCCTGTGTGCACATTTGGGTCAACATTCAAAAACAGGTAGTTGACTGATTTTGACCTCTACTACAGCAACTTCCCACTAAAGTGCAGCTAAAGTAGGAGGGTTATACCTTTGCAAATATATCAACATTTTGACTGATTTTGACCCTTGCAGTCATAGGAGGGTTAATTATAAAACCAGTATTATATGTTGGTGCTAAACTGTAAAAAAAAAAAAAAAAAATGGTTAAGGTCTCCCAGTCAAAATTTAACAAAAGATGCAAATGCAAATTTTTAGGGAGTCAGAAGCAGCCTCTCCTAATAGCCACCATAATTTGTGTGTGGGAAATAAATAAAACTTGTAGCTTTGCATGGTGAAGAGGATAAGTAAGACTAATTGCGGTGACACCGTGTGAAATTCTCTATTGAGTAGTAATTAGTTCTGAAAAGAACTGGAGGTTACAACTCGACATTTCGATCAGTATGCTCTGATCGCATTCTCCCGAGGACGATCAGAGCATACTGATTGAAATGTAGAGTTGTAACCTCCAGTTTTTTTCAGAACCAATAACTACTCAATAGAGAATTTTACATGTGGGAAATAAAATAAAATTAACAGATCTGGAAATTGCTGTGATATATCTTTAAAAGGAAGGGATGAGGAATCCATCCCTAACTAGCCATGGTCCAACGATCACTTATTTGTGACCATCCACCACAAAGGGGCTGTAAAGTCGAAAATTTCACATTTGGAGGTTCATATATTTTTGGAAAGAGTATATCGTAAGGTTTAAAATTATACCAAACACAAGTCATTCCTACATTCCTACGCGAAGTTATGGTGTATCACTAATTACATGTACTTACACTTTCATATAAACTCGCGTCAGTTTCGTAAGTTTCTTACATTTTGTACAGATTATGAACTCATTGCCCAAAAGAAAACGTGGATTTCATGATTTTTGAAATTGAATTTAATTCTGAAATTTTCAGAACTAAAGGAGAATATTTCAAACTTCATTTCTGAAAAAAATACCAAAATGGCCAACCAACTGATTTTTCATGCATTTCAAGCCGTACTGCTAAATCAACGTGTGCGACTTTACAGCCTGTTCGTGGTGGACGGTCACATTTTGAACCCTGTGGAGGTTTTTAAAAACGTCCTGTGGGATGTCCAGACACACTCACCGAGTCGTCATCATCACTATCATCGTGTGTAGCACTCTTTGAGCCAGTTGCAGTTCTCTTGGGCGACTTGAAATCTCGCATGGATTCATTGGTGGGTGCTGTGCTAGTTCCTGGCCTAGCAGTGGCCTCAGGGTCTCCTGCAGTGGCGGCAGTCGACCGTGAAGTCGCAGGTGTAGGAACAGAAACGCTTGCTGCTTCGACTTCCATTGGTTCAGATTCAGTGTCATTGTCACTGTCACTGTCAATAGAGACGGCGTCAGTGTCTTCTTCATCATCGATGATGACAATTTCACTTATTCTCCTGCGAATAGGACGTGCGTCAACTTGGTTTGCAAGTACAACAGTTGCATTCGATTGGTCAGGCAACAAGTGTGACAGATCAATGGTTTCTGGGTGTTGTCCATCGTCCTCATCGCCAACCGAGTCTAAAACCATACGATGTCGGTGGTGAGGGGCGTGCATCACCTCGGAGGCTTCGTCATTATCCCTTGGGGCTGATTGGCCAGTGGGATCGTCATTCAAAAGCTCAGCAGGTTGCGGTTGGTTGAGAGGATGTTGGGTGTCTTGCGCGATAGGCAAAGAAGTTCTCTGAAGTGATTGGCTACTTGTGACTGCTAAATCTGCATTAGATCCAGGCAAAGGTGTTGATTGGGGAGTAGGTAGTCTCCTTGGAAGATCAATAAGCAATGATTCGCTATCCTCTTCATATGCATGTCTGTTTTCCAATTGGTCAGTTTCTGCTGTAGGTCTACCTGATTGGTTAGATCCTGCATTAGTAGCATCCGATTGGCTAGCTCTTTCATTCGTGACTCCTGATTGGGCACTCACAATAACAGATGTGGAAGGTCTACTACCAATAGTCCTCAATAGTATACCATTATTCCTCCATAATATACTAGTTCTTCCTCTGTGACCTATCAATACTTCATGTGTTGGTTGTGACGAATGTATCTGCGTTTCTTCTTCCAACTCTACCACGATGGATTCTGATTGGTGAGCTCTTTCAGCTTGGACTCTTGATTGGTCGTTTGCAACTGCAGAGGATGTTGGTCTACTATCGGCTTGCCTAATTTGTTGATTCTGTTCGCTTGCTCCACTGTCATTATCATTAATGGCAGCAGGTGGTGGTCGTCTATTACCCTCCGGATAAAACTGTGTCTCTTCTTCATCCAGCTCTTCATCACTGTCATAATCGTCAATGACGGTAATTGAATCCGAGTCATATTCTGTGATATTGTCAGTTAGTCTGTTGTCTGTCTGTTGGACCACAGCCATTACATCATACTCTGTGTGTTTGTCTACTTCTCCACAGTTTCTGGTCACAAATACACAGGAATAGGATCTGTAGAGGAAATTGAATACAAATTAACCCTAATCACCCCAAATCAGAAAGAATGTCGTATCCGACCGCCACTTTTTAAGGACTTTTTTGGAATTTTTTTGCAACCACTAACCAGTTAAAACATGATTCTATCGATTTTTGGTGGTACAGAAAGCGAAAACTATCTTTAAAATCCACTTTTATGATGGTTTTCGGACTTTATTTCCCTTCTAAAAAATCCTCCCCTTCAGAAAATAGAATGACCCTACTGTTGCCACTGCATGTACAATGACTGTGTTGGTCACTAATTGTGGAGTTTACAAGATCAGACTGATGATGACTGAGGAAGTCATCGTATACCAAAAATGCCTGATTTTTCATGAAATAAATATCATGGAATAATTTGAATTATATGTCCATCATCATCCATATGTTCTCCACCTTACGAGGTAGGTAAGATTACTTTATTGATTGTATTGAATGAGAAAAAGTGGCGGTCAGACACGACATTCTACCCCCCAAATCCTTCAAAAAAGGGGCACTTTCACCTCTTCAAATGGGGCAAAATTACTACCACCATAATTACTGCAGACAGATGCAGTCGTCTTTGTAATTTCTATAAAATAAAAACAGAGCAATGATAAGATAATTCATGTGAATAAGTTACTGGAAAACTCAATCATGATTTTTAACAGTTAACCCAAACCACCCCAAATCCATCAAAATCCTCAAAATGATACATTGTACTTTTGGGGGAAAATTCAGCACTGTTGGAAACTGGTACTTTCACCTCTTCAAATGGGGCAAAATTACTACCTGGCAAGAAGTACAGCCCATACATGTACATTATGTAAGTGCTGAATATGAAAGATTAACCCTCCTACTGTTTGACCATTTGAAACCATTCAAAATTTCCACTTACCAAAATGCCTATGTTTTGTACACACCTGGTGATACCATTTGAACTGTGTTGGTACACTGTAGCAAGCTTTACTACCATTCAAATGGTTTTGAACGGTGGATAAACTACACCTTGGTGTGTTTCTATAGCCGAATGGTTTCAAATGGTGAATGTACTACACAGTGGCTAATTATCATTCAAATGGTTTTGAATGGTGGATACACTACACCTCGGTGTGTTTCACATAGCCGAAAAACAAAATCTGCATTATGTAGATAAAGTGGACTATCCATCATCTCAGTACCCTATGGAGTTTTAACACATGGTGGCCAGTGTACAAGTAATTGATCTACCACTTAAAAATGGCACTAGGGTCTTTAGGGTATAGCAGACCTGTCATTCAAAACCATTTACTCATGTCACTGGCATAGAGGGTCCATTGATTCACCACTTAGAAGTATCCAAACAAGGTTTTGTATTAGCTGACCTACCATTCAAAACCATTTGGAGAATCAATACTGTACAGTTATTTCACCATTCAAAACCACAAAAGCAAATGGTTTCAAATGGTGGATCAACTTGTATGAAAAAGGCACCAGAAGTAGGAGGGTTAATGAAAATGCATGCTGTACATGTATTTTGAAGATAAGAACATAATGCACACACATTTCCAAAAGTGCACTGATGGATTTTGGAGGATTCAGGAAGGTTCCTAGCCAGAATACCTTGGGGGTTAGGGTTAAAGAAGGTTCCTAGCCAGAATACCTATAGGGGGTTAGGGTTAAAGAAGGTTCCTAGCCAGAATACCTATAGGGGGTTAGGGTTAAAGAAGGTTCCTAGCCAGAATACCTATATGGGGTTAGGGTTAAAGAAGGTTCCTAGCCAGAATACCTATAGGGGGTTAGGGTTAAAGAAGGTTCCTAGCCAGAATACCTATAGGGGGTTAGGGTTAAAGAAGGTTCCTAGCCAGAATACCTATAGGGGGTTAGGGTTCAGGAAGGTTCAGTTATTTTGGGAACCGGATACCCAAAATTGGAAATCTTCGGATACCCGGGTAATTTCCTGCCTCTATATTAAAAACGACTCAAAGCATTCCTATTTGAGACTTCCATTTGTGTGGCTCAAGTGCTCAGTTGAAATTTTAAAAAGCCATTTAGGGCTAATTGGAACCGAAAAATGAAACCGGATAATGACAGTTTCGGTCAGGTATCCGGATCAGCCTAATGAGGTGTCGTGGCCGAGCGGTCTAGCTTACCGGATTCAAGTTCTGGTGTTAGCAACAGAATATGGGTTCGAATCACGGCCGTGACACTTGTGTCCTTGAGCAAGACACTTAATCATAATTGCTTCTCTCCACCCAGGGGTTAAATGGGTACCTGTGAAGGCAGAGTTGGTTTGCTCTATATGCGCTAGAAATGGCAGCAATTGAGCTGTATACTCCCCAGGGAGCTGAGATGGTTTCAGGAATGATTTATGAGCCTTATGAGCCTTATGAGCAGGGATACTAATATAATGCGCCTTGAGCACCACTTAGTTGGTGGATACGTGCGCTATATAAATCCACACATTATTATTATTATTATTAATATGCACATCCAGTGACATTTTTGAAATTTCAACAACAAAATAATGAAATAAAATTTTCACCAAAATTACCGATCTCACAATAGTGAACTTCATGCCAAAAGTGTCTGCTTGGGCAAGCTTACCTAATCACAACATTTTAGATTGTTAGGGCCAAGAATACGAAGGGAGTCCAGTGTTATTGACCCTAGAATGGGGCTATAAAGTGACACTAACGTTAACCCTAACTGTCAAGGTATTTTGGCTAGGAACCAGTGAATCCTCCAAAATCCATCAGTGCACTTTTTGTAAACATGCCCTGTCTTATCTCCAAAATGCACCAATGCATTTTTGTTGATCTTTCATATTCAGCACTTACGGCCTGTACTTCTTGCCAGGTAGTAATTTTGCCCCATTTGAAAAGGTGAAAGTACCAGTTTCCAACAGTGCTGAATTTGTTTTTTCAAAAAACGTACCATTTGGAGGATTTTGATGGATTTGGGGTGGTTTGGGTTAACGTCAAATGTCATGATTGAGTATAATAATAATAATAATGTGTGGATTTATATAGCGCACGTATCCACCAACTAAGTGGTGCTCAAGGCGCATTATATTATTATCCCTGCTCATAAGGCTCATAAATCATTCCTGAAACCATCTCAGCTCCCTGGGGAGTATACAGCTCAATTGCTGCCATTTCTAGCGCATATAGAGCAAACCAACTCTGCCTTCACAGGTACCCATTTAACCCCTGGGTGGAGAGAAGCAATTATGATTAAGTGTCTTGCTCAAGGACACAAGTGTCACGGCCGTGATTCAAACCCACATTATGTTGCTAACACCAGAACTTGAATCCGGTAAGCTAGACCGCTCGGCCACGATAGCCCCATTCTAGGTCCAATACACTGGACTCCCTCCGTATCCTTGGCCTACGCCATATGTACAAAAATAGAGCAATTTTTTATTTTCTTTTTTGATCTGCTAATTATTACAACCTAAAACTTAGTAATTAGGCAACCTTGCCCAAGCAGACACTTTTGGCATAAAATCCATTATTCTGGGATATCTCACTTTCATGAAATTTTTGACACATTTTTTAGTGCCATGGGCGAGAGGTTTAACGTTAGTACATCGGATTTGTGTTCTGATGGCCGAGAAGTCAGAATGTGGGTTCGAATCCTGGCTGCGACCATGATGCTTGTGTCTTTCAGCAAGACACTAGTACCATGATTGCTTCTCTCCACCCAGGGGTAAATGGGTACCTGTGAGGGGAGAGTTGGTTGATGTGTTTGACCAGGCCTGTGAGTGGGGTTTGATAAAAAAAGCGGAAAAAAGAAGAGAACCTAAAAAAGACCCGGTGCACATGGACGTAGAATACAAAATGGTGGTTGTTGTGGTGTGTCGCGCGTGTTGTTAGGCCGTATAATTCCTTGGCTACGGCCGGAAATAACACGCAAGTCTATGGGAATTGACCGCAGCCGCTAGCTATTGGCTTCCGTAGGCACACTTTCCAGCCATAGCCAGCGAAGTAGGACACAGCCGAAATACGGTGTGACGATCAGCCATACCGCTGGTTCGCGCGCTCTATATCCAACAGGCGGTGTCTGGTGTGGGAACCAACGCACGGATCGCCGATCGAGATCGAGATCCGCATGAAACAATAATTACACGCAATGCACAATTTACAACTAAATAAAAAACGGAATTTTTTTTCCGGGCGGATTTAAAAAAAAGCGGAAATTAAAATCGGGAGAGGAAATGAAAAAAGCGGAAATCCGCTAAAACGCGGAGATTTCACAGGCCTGGTTTGATTAGCCCTATATGCGCCGAAATGGCAGCAATTGAGCTGTATACTCCACAGGGAGCTGAGATGGTTTCAGGAATGATTTATGCACCTGATGAGCTGGGGTACAGCACTGTGATGCCTTGTGTAAGAGCACTTTAAAAATGCCATTGTTATTATTATTAGGCCTAACAAGTTAACATTATTATGAAGAAACAAAAAATAATAATACAAATAATAAAATTTAAATTTCACCAAATTACCGATCTCGGAATTGAGCGCACAATGAATTATCCCTCCTACTTCTGGTACCTTTTTCATACAAGTTGATCCACCATTTGAAACCATTCGCTTTTGTGGTTTTGAATGGTGAAATAACTGTGTACAGTATTGATTCCCCCAAATGGTTTTGAATGGTAGGTCAGCTAATACAAATCCTTGTTTGGATACTTCTAAGTGGTGAATCAATGGACCCTCTATGCATTTGAATGGATTTGAATGGTAGTAAAGCTTAATGCTACCAACACTGTTCAAATGGTATCACCATGTGTGTACAAAACCAATGGGCATTTCGGTAAGTGGAAATTTTGAATGGTTTCAAATGGTCAAACAGTAGGAGGGTTATGGGAGTTAGGTTTTGGAAAAAACGTTGTCAACAAACGCACATGTTTGTGCACAAAGTCAATGGAGGAGAAAGGTGGTCGGCCAGAACTATATACATGTATGATGTAGGCCCTAAACAGAACATTTTTGTAATTCAGAAAATAATTGATTTTTCCCTCGAAAACTACGCAAATGGAGGAATTCTCAGCTGAGTTCTGATCCCTGGGTGCGACGACCATATTTCAGTCTCTTGTGCATTTGTTTTCCTTCTAAAAAAAAGGGGAAAACTGCAGATAATTTCATCATTTCAACAAATTAAGCATTATGATCAAACCGTGGTTAAACCCAAAATGGATTAAAAATAATGATTATAAATTTGGGGTGTCAGTCGAGTGTAAAATTAACAACATTAAAAAAGATAATAAATTAAAAAATAAATAAATAAATAACTTAATTTAAAAAAAATAATCAATCAATCAATATTCTAAAATCTAAAATGAGACTTGCCTGTTTTAATCCCCTTGGCCTTGGATAAAATATTGTATTAATTATAGCTTTTGTCAAACGGCAATAAATTGTTGTTCCTACCGGCAACCGCTAATCAGGAAGGATTCCTTCCTCCATGATGATGATCAGATTGTATAAAGATAATATGAATTGAATATCATATAAAAAAGGCAAGTGGCACACAAGGTACTGTTTTCTCCTTTTTACCATCCTTTAATTTATATACAAATTTGTTGTCGATGCGGAGAATATTTCTAAAACTAAAGG
Organism: Zoroaster sp. YZ-2022; assembly: GCA_029582265.1. NCBI lineage: Eukaryota > Metazoa > Echinodermata > Asteroidea > Forcipulatida > Zoroasteridae > Zoroaster > Zoroaster sp. YZ-2022. The sequence goes on along the minus strand of CM055817.1, from coordinate 22,082,725 downwards.
AAATATGTTCCGAAAACTGAAATGAAGAGCTTCTTGGCCAATATACTACTACTAGTGTAGTAGTACTAACTAGTACTGTAGTGTAAGTGATCGAGTTGGCCTAAAAGCAAACTAAAGAAAGTAAAAAGTACAGTTGCAAATTAGAAAATAATAACTCACTGTCAGTGTCATCCAGAAATCAGCTGAGAAATCCTCCATTTGCATGGTTTCTGGAAATAAAAACTTATTCTTTTCTTTGCTTGGGCAAGCTTACCTAATCACAAAATTTTAGATTGTAACAATTAGCAGATCAAAAGTTGAAAAATCGCTCCATTTTTGTACATATGGCCTGGGCTCAATGAGTCATGGCAGTTGGGGCCAAGGTCAGGATACGGAGGGAGGGGATGGCAATGCATTTGCCCTTTTGCATTTTAGCTATTTGTTTTCCAGTAAATTATTCCACGTGAATTATCTTATCATCTGTTTTTTAGAAATTACAAAGACGACTAGAGAGAGTAGAGAAAGAGATATAACTAACTTAAAATACAAAGCATTACACACAGCAAGAACCTACCATTCCCTACCAACAAATAGAAATACACGTTAATCAAATTCCTCTCTGATCCCGCCAATTAACCGACAGCACAAATTTAGTTAGAATGGTTCCGGTTCAATCTTTTCAGGTAGTAGTAATGTTTGTAAGTCAGGGCAACAGACAATTTAGCCCCAAAATAGGTTATATCAATAAATTTATAAATATATTTTTAAGTAGTTATTCCGAAATATTGAATTGTATTATAAATACTTGTATACTAAATATAAATAAAATAAAACATTTTGAATAAGGTACATTTATGCAAGAATTGGTCTTATAAATTTAATACTTTTGATCGAGCCTAAAAGTTCCAACATGGCGACTTCCAGTTGGTTTTCGCAAAGTGGTGAAACGGTAGGAAAAACTCTATTTTATGTGAAATAAAAACAATTGAAAAGTGCCAAATTAATTAAATTAAACAATTATTGTTTATATATAATATAAGTTAATTTTTCCCAAAGAAAATTGGAGGCGTTGACACTTATTTGTTGTAACAGTAACTATGTATGTGCCGTGCGTATCCCACCATTGCCCACGCATGGTTTCGATCCAACTCGGACCCAAACCATCTCGGACCAGTGTTTTACTTTTAGCCAAAGAGCCGTGCAGGCCGTGTTAGCACGGCCAGTTTTAAAAAAACACGGGCAATATTTTCAAGCACGGCTTGTATTTTTAAATCGAAGCCGTGCTAAAATATTTTTGAAAATCTATTTCATTTTCAGTAACTAAAAGTAAAAGGGAATTTCATGTCAATTCGTGATTTTATTTTATGAAAACAATTTTTGTTAACTTTGAAGTTTTCTTTTTCTTGTGGACAATTTAAAACATAAAAGACGTAACGCAGATAAATTTAATTTCACCAGTTTTTCACCTCAGTTCGATCATGGAGGTAGAATACCTCCATGGTTCGATCGCGATCGTGCACGCACAGCGGAGTCTCCGATTGACTTGTCACGCTTGTGGTCCGACTTTAGTCTGGTACACGTGTTGGTATAAAATCAACTCTGTATTTACATGTGCACAACCGAAACGGGGAACCAGTCCGTATTTCATAGACTTGATTTAGTCTATTCAGAGAACGTCAGTTACATCATGTAGGTATGTGCGTATTCCACGCATTGTCGCAAATCTTTTTGGCCGCGGCCTCAATCTCGGGTTGAATCGCCGTGGCGAAGACACCGTGGAGATAGCGCTTTGTAACGTTTCGCTGTGGCCGTTCTTTTTAACATACCCAGGAGCTTTTTTTTCGAAGATGTAGATCAAATATTCTACTTCAACCTCGTTCTCAAATTTTCTGAATGCGGCATCTAGAAGTTTCCAAAAAAAATTCTCGAAATTTGGGTTTGTTCTTGCTCATCAAAACCATCGACGATTTACTCAAAGGTGATTAGTATACCTTATCAAACCACACACTACTAATTTTTCTATACTTGTTTTCTACATCTTGGCCAATTTTGACGGCGATTGGACGATGCGCAGTTAGGTTTTTTTGATGCGCAGAAATCGATGTCAACCAAAGATTGTAATGCGCCGCGTTCAGCACGCTACATTGTGTACCATTTTTGATGTCAACAAAACGAGCGTTCAATCGGCCGAATTTTCAGTCCGATAAATCGTCCGTTTAAACCTATATACATCGGCGTAACACAATATTATTAGTTCTCATAACTTATTTCATATTTTTCATTTTTCCAGTCCAATATTATTATTTTTTTTTTTAATGTTTAATTAAATCAGGGATAATAATTTCTCGCGGATTTCAGTATAAATATTTAAAAATCCTCATATTTTGAGTAATTTGAATGTTTTTTAAATTTTTTTATTTATTTTCATTATTTTCAATATAATTTATAAATTGTTCTAATATTTAATTAAATCAGGGATGAGAATCTTTCAAGATTTCAGTGTAAAAATATGAAAATAATCCTCAGATTTGATTAATTTTTTTTAAATTATTATTATTTTTTTTTAACACATTTTTTTTTGTATTTCTTATTTGTAAATCAGCACTACAAAACAAACTAATCATTGAATTAGCCTGGAAATAGGTTATTATTCTTCCTCTTTTCCCAAGCATTCCAGTGATACCAACCTTTTGAAAATCGGACAAGAATTTTGAAAGTTATGATATGGAATCCGAGAAAATCTAGGAAACGGGTCACAAGTCAAATTTACATTTCTTTTGTTTTTCCTTATAAAATATTTGCCATTTACAGGCCTAAAATTGCCGGATTCAACATGTCATAACTTCCTTATTTTTGGTCACAGGAAGATGATCCTTATATCATTGTAATCGTCTATTCAAGACCTTGACAATGATACCAGTTGTATTGGAATCTGTTAATTTTGAAATTTTTTGTCACATAGCTACATCATGTCGGCCAAAAGGGGAAAAATAACAAACTTTTTCCTTTCTCTATGGTTTAACAATGCCATTTCATGCTGATGAGAGTTTCATGAACTTGATCGGAATTGGCATCAGAATTTCGCCGTCATTCTGCCGAAATCAACTGATCAGAAAATTACCTTGTTAAAGAACAACACCTCATATCATAATATCATACATAAATCCACTGGCAAATCTGAAATCATAAGCATTGAAGACCGATCTCACATGTCAAAAGCATGTCAATGTGCATAACCACATCGTTCGTCGACTCGTGGTGCATGTACATTGCATGGTCGGACTGTTTATGTTTGTGTGTGTGTGTACGACTACGACGTGTGTGCACATGCGCGCGCTGTGATGTTGTGGGGCACTATAAATAGCGCAGAGGGCTTATACATACGTACACATTATGCGCCCGTGTGCAAAAAATAGTAAACTTGATCTAGTCACATAACACCTCAAAAAACAAGATGTACTTCAAACAAAATGGCAAATTGAAGAAATTAAGAAAAAATACAAAGGTTCATTCATATGCACGTACATTTTTTATTTATTTTTTTTTTAAATATAATAAAAAATTGTAGTGATTTGTCAAAGAAAACATTTGTGTCATATTCTCATTTACATAACTAATTGACATAGCTGTGGTTTAATACTATTAACTGACATTAAATTACATTTTATATTAAAATAAAATACATCGAAACATAATTTCATTTTAAAAATGTAACCCTTTTTTTAAAATATATAATAAACACTTGCTGGGTCATTCCATGTCAAATCAACCAAATTTCTGAAAAGTTCCCAGGTGACCCTCTCAGATTTACATGAAACTTTGTTAAACTGCTCCACTATGGCCAAAATGAACACACACAAAAAAGTAGATTCATACTCCATATCGTTTCCGAGATACGGCCTCTTGAAATTTGCTTAAAAACCCCCTTTTTTGTGCTCCGCCCCCCCCGGCCGAGTCGCGAAAATGCGCCATCGTGCTATTTTTCAACTTTAAGAGCCCATAATTTGATAACGGTAAAAGCTATAGAGCTGGAAATTTGTATTCTAACTTACTTTTGGCCCTAGATTCATAATCTGGCCTTAAATAATAGATATCTCATCTACATTTCAAGTTACTTGCCCCCAAAGTAGGCACTTTATTCAACCGGGAGTGATTTGGATGATTTTTGGGGTCACCCTGTGACCTCATCAGGGGTCACATGAATCCCAAATCTCAGATAAATCATCTATAGATGCATTTCTATTACCAAAATCAAATATGAGCTAAATAAAACATTTATAAAGGAGTAGCATTCATCCAAAGTTGGGTCCAGGTGAACAAAAATAAAAAAAGACCCCTTCCGTCATGCGAGTGGTCCCCCCTGTGGACATTTTTTTTTTTTTTTTTAATTTACAGCAGTTAAACATGTACATTAGATCTACTTATATACCAAATTTCAGCTTTGGTACTCAACTCCTTCATGGTCAGGTTGCATTTTGAAAATTACACAGTTTTGCACATATTCGGGGACATAAAATTGACTTTAATAGATTGCATTTAACAGAATTACCATGCATGTATTCTAGCAACTAGCTTTGAGAATACTGTCTAGTTAGTTGCAGTGGTTTACTTGATAAATACTGGTAGTTTGGCTTGAATGTTATTGAAGTCTGCTTTAGATAATTTATACTGACGGCCCCCTTGTCCCTGCAGTTCTGGAGCACTGATGGTACATATCACATCTTTGTTTTGTATGTGCTTTTGATCATTTTTAAATGGAAACAGCGCAATAGAACATTTTTAATTTAATATTATTATTATTATTATTATCTTGAAATGGTATCCAACACTCATTTCGGGAGTCATGTGGCCAGGAGAGTGTATTTGAGGTCTTTGCTCTTCTCATGAACTTCACATAGACATCATTTTGTTACTCTGATCTCTCAACTACATGTATGGTGCCAATGTCATTCATTGTCATATATGCATGCAATGTATTGACCTAGTTGGTACTCTGTTGCATCAGTACCTTGATGTATTTCTGCATGATCTCCAATGGAAACAATACTAAAAACCGTGTCATCAGAGAGTCGCCGCATTTTAAGTTGTGCCTTTCTATCAGTCACAGGAACAAAACTATGGTGTGATCGAGTACCTGATACATGTATATAGTCTTTGATGAGGAGAATCGATCAACTACATGTAGCTTGAACTTATCTGCATTACATTTCACATCATCGTTGCTGACATAAAAGAACTTGATGCCCGTGATGTTTTTATCAGCCCATGCAAACATCTGCTGTGGGGTCAAAATCTGTTCATCCTCGGTAGCCTGCAGACTGGCTCTTGCTACCAGCCTCTTTGTGGTGGCACCCAAACCATCGCATGGACTCTTCCCATGGCTGGTTGCAAAAAAATGCCATTCGGCTGCAAGTCCATGGTCTGATAAGTGGTAGCAAAGGTTGGACAAGTTCTTGTGATTTTTATACTGGCTGGCTGCCCCATCACTGAAGTATATCAGCTTGCTTTTGCTAGGAAGCTGCTCTTTGATAAAGGAAATAAGCCTGGATATGAAAGCATGGACAGTTGTGGTTTCATGTTTCACATGCAGTCTGAAATCACGACTACACTCGCACATTTCAGTTCACCTTCCATATGGTAGATGGCAAATGGGTGCAGCGTGGCTTGGCTGTTGTCCCAATAATACCCCTGGATAGCATCTTGCACCAAAAAGCTGTAATTCTCAGCGAAGTCCAACAAAACTATGGCTGTATCTTTTGGTAGCGTTTCCTTCAGTGAGCGCAAATATGAAGACTGCGATTTTGTAATAAGGTGGTGCTCTCTTAGAGAATCAACTTTACTGCAAATGTGTCAAGAAATTTTTGAAGCGATATTTACCCATCTACTGATTTCCTGTATCAGCGTCAGGAAAATCAGGACAATAGAGTATTGTTTATAAATTAACAACTGTAAATCACCTTGAATTCTTCCAAGAAAGAGGACAAACTTATTACAATGTAATTTACATAGCTCTTGTGATAATTTGGTAATTTTGAGATGTAATTAAATATGGATGTGGCAGTTCAGGTCTTTATAATGCGTGCAAGTAGGCCAAATCAAGTAAAAAATCATGATAAATGGTGTAATTTTCAAAATGCAACCTGACCATGAAGGAGTTGAGTACCAAAGGTGAAATTTGGTATATAAGTAGATCTGATGTACATGTTTAACTGCTGTAAGTTTCAAAAAAAAAAAAAACTGTCCACAGGGGGTACCACTCGCATGACGGAAGGGGTCTTTTTTTATTTTTGTTCACTTGGACTCAACTTTGGATGAATGCTACTCCTTTATAAATGTTTTATTTAGCTCATATTTGATTTTGGTAATAGAAATGCACCTATAGATGATTTATCTGAGATTTGGGATTCATGTGACCCCTGATGAGGTCACAGGGTGACCCCAAAAATCATCCAAATCACTCCCGGTTGAATAAAGTGCCTACTTTGGGGGCAAGTAACTTGAAATGTAGATGAGATATCTATTATTTAAGGCCAGATTATGAATCTAGGGCCAAAAGTAAGTTAGAATACAAATTTTCAGCTCTATAGCTGTTACCGTTATCAAATTATGGGCTCTTAAAGTTGAAAAAAAGCGCGATGGCGCGTTTTCGCGACTCGGCCGGGGGGCGGAGCACAAAAAAGGGGGGTTTTTAGCAAATTTCAAGAGGCCGTATCTCGGAAGCGATATGGAGTATGAATCTACTTTTTTGTGTGTGTTCATTTTGGCCATAGTGGAACAGTTTAACAAAGTTTCATGTAAATCTGAGAGGGTCACCTGGGGACCTCTGGTTGATTTGACACGGAATGACCCTGCTGGTATAAATACTAGTTTCGTGGCATACGCATTTCCAAATATATTGTGTTAACAAACTTTCTTAAAAACTTTAATTACTAATGTAATGGCTATCACTATGCAAAATTAGTGGACTATTGCACATTCTGTATTTTCTGCTAAACTTATTATTTTTTGTTTAAAAAAGGAAACAATCTAACCAAATTAGCAAATTTTTACCTGAAAAACAGGTATCAGAAATGCATTAGAGACCACCAGAGAGCATCTAAAATAGCCAGAGCTTCCAGGGTCCTTAAGCAGGCCCTGGACCCCGGCCGTGAGGGACTTCGCGCTCCGCGCTCAAGTTGTGTGCTTCGCGCTCAAGTTGTGTGCTTCGCACACAAATTTTGGACTCCAATAAGTTGCACTCCCACTTTTTTTTTTTGCACTCCCACTTTACCAAATCCTGGCTAAAACACTGTCTCGGACCCATGCCAACTCGGACCCATGCCAACTCGGACCCATGCCAACTCGGACCCATGCCAACTCGGACCCACTACCAACTCGGACCCACGCCAACTCGGACCCACTACCAACTCGGACTCATGCCAACTCGGACCCACTACCAACTCGGACCCAAAACCAACTCGGACCCACTACCAACTCGGACCCAACCACTACCAACTCGGACCCATTATTCCATTTGACAATGTTTGGCAAATTTTAAAAGATATTGATTAGAATTTTATTTTGTGTCTGTCGCATTGTGAATGTTTGTACTTGCTTTTTATTTTTTGTTTGCTTCCGTATATAACTATTTGTCTTGTTCTCTGTAGATAGCACTTTAAGTAACTTAGTATTATCTTTGCCCAGATTTAATTCTATTGTGGGGCAATTTGAGTTATTTTACATAAAGTGCAATACAATATGCATTTTTGTTAAATTATTATTATAAAATAATTGCAACATCGGTCACACCATTTGTTCTCAATATAACAACAGTTTTATGCATGATAGATATATTTATTTATTCAACCAATGATTAAAAACAATCACAGGAAATTGTATCGTTGGGCTCGTTTAAATACATTACATTATTTTTACGAAAATCAATTATCATTTCTTTAGTTTTGTCAACATTCAAAATAAGATTGTTGGAATGACACCATTTTACAAGAGAAGATACTTCATTACAATAACTAGATTCATCGCCATTTAAAATTAAACCACACAGGGTTGTATCATCAGCAAATTTTACAATGACGTTAGACGAATCTCCAACATTACAATCGTGTGTGCATAAACTAAACAATAAAGGGGATAGACCACAGTCCTGTGGTGTTCCTGTGCTAACAGTGATTGTTTTGAGAAACTTGAACCGATTCTGACAACTTGTCTGCGCTCTAATAAAAAATCTAAAACCCAGTTACATAAAGATCTCGGTATATTAAGGTCAATCAACTTCTGATAAAGCTTAACTGGAATTTTAGTATTAAAAGCCGATGAATAATCAATGAATAAAATACGAGCAAATACGAGCAAACTTTATACATAATGAACACAAACTATAACACGTATATTTTAATAAAAACACTTCACTTCTAATATTATCCAACAAAATTATTGAATGATCAGTTACATGAAATCTCCCATCCATCCTAATCTGCTACCGGCAGAGCGCCGTAAAGGTGCGCGCATGCATGCAGGAGTTGCTTCGGGGTTTTGCTACCTGCATCGAACTTGTCCCACAGCTGAAAGAGGCGCCCATGCACGTTCCTGTACGTGCGCCGTTGGTAACGGCACAGCCTCTTCTCGTTTGATTGGGTGTTGTTTGTTTGTTTGGTACACAAGCAAACTACAGAATGAATAAGGAAAATGTAAAACGTAGCCAAAAGGGTTAGTAGGGGGCACCTGGGGGTCACCAATTTTTTAAAGGGAGGGCACTGAGGGCAATGTATACATTGAGGCTCTGACATGTACAAAAAGATGTCATCAGATTTCTTATTATTATTTCTTTTTGGGGGAGGGGTGGGGGTTTCTAAAACTCACTAAGTCAAAAAAGAGATTTGTAGAACTACACGAACATCCAAAAACTGCACGTCTGTATTAAAAAAAAAAAAAAACTAGTTTATGTTTTAATCTTTCCGAGACTGGTTTGGGCCAACAACAAACAAATCCACCGGCGAAAGCTTTCCAGGTCAAAACCTAAATATTCCTGAAACTACCAACAAGAACTGATTCAGTCATTGTTGGGTCCGAGTTGGTACTGGTTGGGTCCGAGTTGGTACTGGTTGGGTCCGAGTTGGTACTGGTTGGGTCCGAGTTGGTACTGGTTGGGTCCGAGTTGGTACTGGTTGGGTCCGAGTTGGTACTGGTTGGGTCCGAGTTGGTACTGGTTGGGTCCGAGTTGGTACTGGTTGGGTCCGAGTTGGTACTGGTTGGGTCCGAGTTGGTACTGGTTGGGTCCGAGTTGGTACTGGTTGGGTCCGAGTTGGGTCCGAGTTGGTACTGGTTGGGTCCGAGTTGGTACTGGTTGGGTCCGAGTTGGTTTTGGGTCCGAGTTGGTAGTGGGTCCGAGTTGGTAGTGGGTCCGAGTTGGCATGAGTCCGAGTTGGTAGTGGGTCCGAGTCGGCATAGGTCCGAGTTGGTAGTGGGTCCGAGTTGGCGTGGGTCCGAGTTGGCATGGGTCCGAGTTGGTTTGGGTACGAGTTGACCTGATACCCCATGCATTGTCGCAAACCTTTTCGGCCACGGCCTCAATCTCGGGTTGAATCGCCGTGGCGAAGACACCGTGGAGATAGCGCTTTGTAACGTTTCGCTGAGGCCGTTCTTTTTGACATACCCAGGAGATTTTTTTTCGAAGACGTAGATCAAATATTCTACTTCAACCTCGTTCTCAAATTTTCTGAATGCGGCATCTAGAAGTTTCCAAAAAATATTCTCGAAATTTGGGTTCGCTCTTGCTCATCAAAACCATCGACGATTTACCAAAAGGTGAGTAATATCACTTATCAAACCACAAATATCATTTTTCTATACTTGTTTTCTACCTCTTGGCCAATTTTGACGGCGATTGAACGTCTCCCAGTTATGTTTTTTGGACTCCCCAAACATCGATGTCAACCAAAGATTGTATTGCGCCGCATTCAGCGCGCTATAGACCTACCAATTTTCAGTCCGATAAATCGTCCGTTTAAACCTAATAAGTAATATACATCGGCGTAACACAATAATATTAGTTTTCATGAACTTATTTCATTTTTATTCTTCATATTTCCAGTCCAATATCATTTATTGTTTTTGTAAATATTATTATTATGTTTAATTAAATCAGGGAGAAGAATTTCTCGCGGATTTCAGTATAAATATTAAAAATTCTCAGATTTGAGTAATTTTTTTTCTCTATTTTTTAAAATCTATTTTCATTATTTTGTTTTATATTTCCAGTCCAATATAATTTATAAATTGTTTTAATATTAAATTAAATCAGGGATGAGAGGCTTTCGAAGATTTTAGTGTAAAAATATGAAAACAATCCTCAGATTTGAGTAATTAATTTTTTTTCATAATTTTTTTAATTTATTATTATTTTTTTTTTAACACATTTTTTTGTATTTCTTATTTGTAAATCAGCACTACAAAACAAACTAATCATTGAATTAGCCTGGAAATAGGTTATTATTCTTCCTCTTTTCCCAAGCATTCCAGTGATACCAACCTTTTGAAAATCGGACAAGAATTAAGAAAGTTATGGTATGGAATCCGAGAAAATCTAGGAAACGGGTCACAAGTCAAATTTACATTTCTTTTGTTTTTCCTTATAAAATAATTGCCATTTACGGGCCTAAAATTGCCGGATTCAACATGTCATAACTTCCTTATTTTTGGTCACAGGAAGATGATCCTTATATCATTGTAATCGTCTATTCAAGACCTTGACAATGATACCAGTTGTATTGGAATCTGTTGATTTTGAAAATTTTTGTCACATAGGTAAAAACTAAAAAAAAAAAAAAAATTGAAAAAAAAAACAAAAAAAAAAAAACCCGTTAACGCTGGCCTGGGCGAGTGGTACTGGTAGTTGCTACTCGTAGTCCGTGCGCGTGCGTCTTTTTAGTTTTACTACTTTTTTTTACTAGTCCTGCTGTGATCAAAAGTAGTCAAACCAAAAGTACATAACTCGCGAGTAGGCCTAGTCTAGTATGAGTACTACTAGTACTACTGTAGTACTAGAGTAGGCCTAGTACTAGTAGTAGGCCTACTAGTAGTACTAGTACTAGTAGGCCTATGTACTTGTAGTAAAGTAACACATTCAGTTTACAAGTAGGCCTGTACTAGGCCTAATAACTTTTTCTTTTTTTTGTAGCCCCATTCTACGAGGGCAATACACTGGACTCCCACTGTATCGTTGGCCCTAGCACCACATGTACAAAAAAGGACTGATTTTTCTTTAGGCAGTGGATATTTTACCGGCGACGGTAAATTGATCCGAAACGATATTTTACCGTTGGTCTTCTCTGATTGGTCAGTACTGTTGACGTTAGCTAGGATGATCCTATCGTTATGTTTTCACATAAGCGCTAGGATAAAGTGTGTACAAAAAAACATAGAACTACCGTATATACAATGTATATATAATCTATACTGTATTGTTATTACGTGTATGCCTTTGATCATAACAAATATTGTAACTTACACTGTGTTTTTGACCAGTTCTTGCCTTGTTTTGATCTTCTCTGCGGTTCGATTCTGTCCGCACGATGTGTCACATGTCATACACCTACTGTTCCATCCGTTTTCACGGTCATAGGTGCAGAGCCATATTTTGGACCGGCTCTGGAGCGGTGCAGCAAACAGCGCCCCCGCCCGACTCAATGTGTTAATTCGTATAGAAAACTTGGGCAATACAAACCCACGGCTGTTTCAGTTTTATTCAATATGTTCAATGGAAGAAATGCGCTATTCAATTGATGGAAATCTTAATTCACATTAATTCACATTAACCCTCCTACATGTATGCCCAGGCTGAAATTTGGCCCAGTAAGCACCGCACGCACAGACAGTCACTTGAGTATTTTTGGTTGCATTGCCAATTGGTACAATGTACAGTAGGTCAAACCACAGAGTCACACAGAGCTGTGTATGTACTGTCGAGTGGTTTTGGTTTGACCTACATGTATCCTAGCCACATGTCCTTGCATTTATTTGAGTGCACTGCACAAAGTCAATGGGTTGGGAGTTACATAAAAATTTTGAGTGTCTTTGATTGGTTTTGGTTTGACCTCCTATCACAGCCACATGTGCTTGCATGTATTTGAGTGCACTGCACAAAGTCAATGGGTTAAGAGAGACATACAAATTTTGAGTGTCTTTGGGTTTGACCTCCTATCACAGCCACATGTGCTTGCATGTATTTGAGTGCACTGCACAAAGTCAATGGGTTAAGAGAGACATACAAATTTTGAGTGTCTTGATTGTTAAACCTATAGGAGAGTTAATGAATAACCATTGCAATGACCTACATGTACATGTACAATGTAGGCTACAAAATTGTGAAACACACCAAGGTGTAGTGTATACTCGAGTAGTGAATTTCACTAATTGTCCAACACTATTTGGCACAGCCCTACTCCTTTCAACAATGTGTAAAATCAATAAAGTAAAAACAAAAACACTATACACAATTGGTAGCAGCCAGAGAGAAAGCGAGAGGAGACAAGAAGCGTGTAATATTTCTTATTTGACCCTTTCAAAATACTGTTTTCGACTACAGACCAGTTCTGCAGTCATCGATCTGACAGACAGCATGATGGGAAATGATGGGATTGATGCCATGGTAACTGACGATGTACAGCAACCGGATTTCTCCCAGTCTAGTAAAGGACCAGCTGGTAGAGAGGAGGAAAGTGGGAGCCAAGAATCACAGGCAGCCTTCATGAATGCAGTTAAGAGTCAGGTGGCTGAAACAGTAAGAATCAGTGTGTCCCGACTCATTTTTTTCCCCAGAAATGTCAAGGGGCATTCACTTTTGTTACTTGTTTACAGACATTTAACGGTGGCTTTAAAGGGGCAGTGTCATCATGAACTTTCAACAGGGCATGGAATCGGTGTCATAGTTTAAGATGAACACAGTGACTGATTTACATGTACTAATATTTCAGCAACGGTAATATGACCGTATCTTGTGGAGTTTCATTCAGTCAGTGAGTTAATCTAAAAACTAGCACTCCGATTCCATGCCCTGTTGATCATGACACTGTTGATTAGTGTTCCTTTAACCCTAACTCCCTAGGCCCATTTGCTTACACATAACCTGAATCCTTCCTAACTCCCTATTCTAGGCCCATTTGCTTACACATATCCTGAATCCTTCCTAACTCCCTAGGCCCATTTGCTTACACATAACCTGAATCCTTCCTAACTCCCTAGGCCCATTTGCTTACACATAACCTGAATCCTTCCTATCTCCCTAGGCCCATTTGCTTACACATAACCTGAATCCTTCCTAACTCCCTAGGCCCATTTGCTTACATATAACCTGAATCCTTCCTAACTCCCTCGGCCCATTTGCTTACACATAATCTGAATCCTTCCTAACTCCCTAGGCCCATTTGCTTACACATAACATGAATCCTTCCTAACTCCCTAGGCCCATTTGCTTACACATAACCTGAATCCTTCCTAACTCCCTAGGCCCATTTGCTTACATGTACATATAACCTGAATCCTTCCTAACTCCCTAGGCCCATTTGCTTACACGTAACTTGAATCCTTCCTAACTCCCTAGGTCCATTTGCTTACACATAACCTGAATCCTTCCTAACTCCCTAGGCCCATTTGCTTACACATTACCTGAATCCTTCCTAACTCCCTAGACCCATTTGCTTACACATAACCTGAATCCTTCCTAACTCCCTAGGCCCATTTGCTTACATATAACCTGAATCCTTCCTAACTCCCTCGGCCCATTTGCTTACACATAACCTGAATCCTTCCTAACTCCCTAGGCCCATTTGCTTACACATAACTTGAATCCTTCCTAATTCCCTACATGTAGGTCCATTTGCTTACACATAACCTGAATCCTTCCTAACTCCCTAGGCTCATTTGCTTACACATTACCTGAATCCTTCCTAACTCCCTAGACCCATTTGCTTACACATAACCTGAATCCTTCCTAACTCCCTAGGCCCATTTGCTTACACATAACCTGAATCCTCCCAAACTCCCTAGGCCCATTTGCTTACACATAACCTGAATCCTTCCTAACTCCCTAGGCCCATTTGCTTACAAAAACCTGAATCCTCCAAAATCCTTCAGTAGCAAAGCAAGCACATGACATGCATGCACATACGTGTTTCTAATCTGTGATACATGTACATGGCCAGGGACCCTCCCTGCATGCATGGAGCAATAAACAGTGTCCACTGACCCAAGCACTGACCTTGCAATCACTACAACAAACATGGATGTATTTCTATTTCTATGCTGGGACTTGTTGAAAGCCTGTTCAGCAACTTAACGAGGATGTACATGTACCATGGAAAGCAAGTATACATAACCTCAATCCTCCAAAATCCTTCACTTTAGCAAAGAGCATGTATGTGTAGCATGTATGTGTAGCATGTAACCTCAATCCTTCAAAATCCTTCACTTTAGCAAAGAGGATTTTGGAGGATTTGGGAGGATTTGGGAAGGTTAGGGTTAATAGAAAGCTAACTTGGAATGAATCTTGTTTATCTCCCGACGCAAGAATTTCACCAATCAGTTTCTATCGTGGAACCCGCTGCTATATAGGATTCTAGCCGGCCAATCGTCATCGGGCAAGCTCGGTGGTCGAGAGGTAAGACGTCTGCACTAGTAAGCAGGAGGTCGTGGGTTCGAATCCCGCCCGAGTCGCCTGTGTAGTTTTTTCACAGACACTCGGAAAGCACTGAGCATACAGTGCTATACACACGTCGGTGTAGGGCAAAATTAAATCAATTGGAATGAATCTTGTTATTAATTCATTTGCCGAATAACAAGAGAATCCGAACACAGTGTGCGAGCGGTTTGAGATTTCAGAATAGAAGTTGGCGCTGAAGAATAACGTCAACCGCCTGCCATGACAATCAGTTAAGCAAAAAAATAATGAAAATTAACCCTCCTACTATAGCTACATGTGTTGTACACTACTAACCCTAACATCCCCAGAACCATCAAACTCCAACAGAAGGTTTTGTTGGATTTTGACTGGTTGAGGACTGTGAACTTAGCTAAGGTGTTGGACTATGATGGGTTGAGTAACGATGCAGTACAGTAATGCTGTTGGATTTTGATTGAGTGAGGAAGGTGGTTCTACTAGCATGCAACATTTTGTTGGACTTTGAGTGGAGAGTGTGTGTGTATGCAACCTGCTGTAATAAGCAACTGATAAAGGCAAATATTGTACTTATTATTATTATTATTGTTATTATTATTTATTCGGCCAATGTCAAAAACAATAACATACAGGTAGTACAAAGGATAATTAGATTTAACAAAAACGGGTAACTTAAATACAAGGTAACAAAAGGTGAGGGGATTAGGCAAAGGGGTACAGGACAGGTAAGGGATGGGGAGGAAGGAAGAAGGGAGGGACAGGACTCTGGGAGGGGAACAATCCATTCTAAGACGGCCAGGATAAACAAAAGTGTACCACTACACTATAACTCGAAAGCCTGCTTATCCAATCGTAGAATAATAGAGTATGAATAAAAATAATTACTATAATAAATAATTAAATACTATAGAATAAACAAATAAATGAATATATACTCTGAATAAAACCAATAGGAAATTTGAAACACTGTAATAGAAATTTGATAGACAGAAAGAGCTGCTAATAAACCTGGACATCAACTGACATTAAACAAAAAAGTAAACAGAATAAAGAGAGAAAAAAAAATATATATATATTAAACAAATAAAATAAATATAACCAACAGGGTCAATAAAAATTATAAATGAAGTAAAAAGAAAGATAATAAATGAAAAAAAAAGGTTATTATGTCAAATAAATAAATAAAAATAATAAAATCAAATACAATAAACAGGAAAAACATTAAACATCATTATTGAAATAACTGGACAGTTGATTATTAAAACCCTTCCATGATTCAAGAATGACTGAGTTCTTAATGGCGGATGGCAAACTACTCCAAATGCGCGGGAAATAATGAATTAGAGAGTTCTTCAGGCAATGAGTTCTGGCAAAGTGATGTTTGAAGGTCAATGTGTCCAAGTGACGGGTATTGATTTGGGTGAGGGAAGTAACTGCAGAGCAATTTATTAGTCCAAATAAACATTTCATGGTAAACAGAACAGTTAGTCTGTTTCTCCGGGCATCTAAGCTGAGAAGATTCAGTGCTTTGAGTCTATCATTATATGACATAACACCTCTTTGTTGCTTAAGACACATCCTGGTAGCTCTCCTTTGCACTCTTTCCAATTGGGATGACATAGCTGCTGTGTAAGGGGACCAGGCAGGCAGTCTATACTCTAGCACTGGAAGTACTAAGGATCGATAGAGTGATAGGAGTGCCTCTGTGGATGATCCCCCTGCAACATGCCATACAAATCCAAGAGTTTTGTTTGCTTTTTTGACGACAGCATCAGTGTGGTCAGTCCAGGTGAGGGTGCTGTTGATGATCACTCCAAGATATTTGTAGGTTGAGGTGACTGTGAGCTCTAAACCATGCAGTGTGTAGTGAGGTAGAGTAAGTGGTTTTTTGGAGCGAGTCATGTGCATGACCTTTGACTTGGCGATGTTGATTTTCATGCCATTTGATTCGCTCCATTGACCAACGGCGTTGATGTCGGATTGAAGTGCAATTTCATCGTGGGTGGAGAAGATGGGGTGGTACAATAATGTATCGTCAGCAAATAAGAGGCAGTTTGTTGAAACATTACGGGAGATGTCACTGATGAAGAGGTTGAAGAGTAAGGGGCCGAGGACACTTCCTTGGGGAACACCAGAGGTGACAGGTGTCCAGGATGACAAAGCACCCCGGTACATAACACGATTCTGGCGGCCAACAAGGAACGATTTCAGCCATGTCCATGTTTGTCCTTGAATGTTGAAATTGCGCGAAAGTTTGTCAAGTAGAAGATGATGTGGCATAATGTCAAAGGCTTTGCTGAAGTCTAAGAATACAGCATCAATGTGTGGCGGACGAGGCTTGTCTAATATGGAAGACCAGTCATGGATTGCATTTGTTAATTGGGTAACACACGATCGGCGTGCAGAGAAGCCATGTTGTTGATCATCCCCTAATCCAAACGTTGAAATGTGTTCGTTAATGTTATCTGCAACAGCTCTTTCCATCACCTTGCAAATAACTGATGTAAGTGCAATAGGACGATAATTCTTAATATCTGTACGTGAGCCCGATTTAAATACTGGAGTAATGTTGGACAATTTCCAGGCCATTGGGAGAACACCATTGGAGAGGGAAGAATTCATTAGAAGCATTAGCGGTGGAGCGATGGAAGATGCTGTAGCTCGAAGAATAGTTGGGGAAATGCCGTCCGGGCCGGGTGCCTTGTGGGGATTGAGATTCTTGAGGGATTTAGTTAACCAATTCAGATTAACATTAACTGACGACAGCTCAGGGATTGGTAGGGAGCAGGGTGGAGGAGTCTCTGAACCGCATACAGCAGGTGAATGGACCGAGGAGAAAAACTTGTTGAACGCTTCAGCAATGTCAAGGGGTTTGTTTAGTAAGTTGTCCGAATCATGGAAAGCTGGAGGACACTTGGATTTTCTTTGGTCTGTAACGAAACACCAGAAACTGCGTTTGTTATCAGGGGTAGAAAACAGTCCATTGATATACTTCCAGTATAATGTTTTAGTTCGACTTTTCACTTTATTTCTAACACGTTTAAAGTCAGTCCAATCAGAGCTGTTTCCAGAGCGTTTTGCTTTGATGAGCAGCTTACGTTTGAGAAGGATGAGCTTTTTCAGTTAACAGGGGAAATCCATGGAGAGATTTTATTTTGACGGCATTGTTTACGTGGAATACTATCATGGATGGCTGCTTCAAAAATGTCCATGAAGCCTTCCCAAGATGCATCAGGATTGTTAATATCCATGAATGCTGTCCATGGTGCAAGATGTAACAACTTCTCAAGATGTAACATGTCAGCTTTTCTGTACTGTAGAAATGAGCGTATGACAGCTGGTTGTGGGGGAGCTCTAAGTGCACTGAATGAAAAGTGAACTGCATGGTGGTCACTACTGACAGGATTTGGAAAAGATTCAACCGCTGAAAATTTCTCAGGCCGATTGGTGAAAATCAGGTCAATAGTGGATCCAGTTGGGGAAGAGTTACTTGATGGACGGGTTACATCTTCAACTATTTGTGTAAGACCAATTGAATTGGTGACATCATGGAGATTTGTCTTTGAAGGAACATCAGCCTGCCAGTTGATATTGAAGTCCCCAAGTAAGAGGAGTCCTTCATATTGCGGGATATCAGCTTGGACCCTGTCACACACATCCTGGAGTTTTTGAAAAATTGAAATGTCAGAGTTTGGGGGCCGGTATACAAGTCCAACTAACCACTTGGAATGCTTTGCAGTTAATGTTAGCCACATTAACTCAATGTCCGGTGAGTGGAAAGCATCCAGTTCCATTGGGAGTAATGTATCCTTAATGATGGCCATAATACCACCACCACGACTGTTCCGATCACGACGAAATGAAGAGTACCCAGGTAAATGTGACAGAAAATCAGTATCATCACCAGTCATCCAAGTTTCAGTAATACACGCAATGTCCATGGGGTGAAGTTCCATAAAAGCCCCTAACTGGCGTTGCTTACTGCGAATACTCCTAGCATTTAGAAGCAAACCAGAGATGGAATTCATGTTGATGGGTAATGGAGGAGAGCCCAAGGATTGTACTCTGCTTGTGTCCTTGCCGGATGCCTGAGTAGAATTTAGGTCTTGAGTAACATCAAAAACATCTTGAAAAGAGGTATCAGAACAAGATGAAAATGGCAGGGTGATGGAGCAGTGAGGGCAGAACCAATCAATAGTGCTGGATATGAGTTCTGTGTACTGTATGATGGTCATTTCAGGAATGCATTTCTGATGCCAAAACTTGTTACAGTCCTCACATAGAAGGGATCTCTGGTTGCACTTTACAGGGCGACTACAACTGCCACATGGATCCTTAACAGGTCCTGGGTTACTTTCAATGTCTCCAGACACAGTTAAAGGGATATTGAAGGATGCTGTGGAGTTGGAATAGTACTGTATTGGAGCACTGCCAAACTTACTTCTTCTTTGAGTACTGGGTTTGTGTTTGTAGATCAGCCATATTGAACATGGGTCATGATGCATGGGTGCACGTCCCCCTTGGAGAGGACGAAGGCTGGCTGGCAGGGCACAATGGTGTCCATGCTGAGGTATGCTTATGTATGCTTGGCATTGTATCTAACATCATACAACTAGAACCTACCATTTATTCCATAGGGTGTTTTAGTTTGTGTATAGTTGAGTTTTTTTAGCATGAAAACAACAGTTGGATTATGATGGGTTGAGTACTGTGTGACTCCAGTGTTCAAACTTTACTTTGGGCCATGTGTCCCCATGACTCAATCAAAATCCAACAGCATAGAGCCTGTTGGGAGTATGATGGGTTGAGTACTGTTCCTGTAAGTGTACTATTTGAGTTTGATGGGTTGAGTACTGCAGGCTATGGTGGGTTAGTACATGGTGTTGGAGTTTGTTAGGTTGAGGGAGCATGCTAGTGGAAATGCCTAGGGGGTTAGGGTTAGTGGCAAGTACATTAGCTATAGTGGTCAAAGACATAAATAGTGAGGCGGAAGATCCGGACACCTGCATGTACAAGTACAAGCCACGGACAACGCGGCGGCAGCCCGACTGTTGTTAAGACAGCTGCTTTCAGCTATCGCCGTAAACGTACGTCATAAAAACAGTAAAAATGTTTCCTGCTGCCATGGGTCACAACTAAAACAGTTAGGTCATCAAACCGTAGAACAGTTACTTCGCAGATTTCAACTGCTGGAATTTTGGCTGCAAATTATGATTTTTTTCCAACAATTTCTGATTTGTTTCAAAAAGTTTTTGGAATAGCATATAAATAATTAAATGCATACTGAACACTTCTGAGTAAATAAATCAAGGCACTTTGTATGGTCTTTAACCAGTTCGCGTCGCGAATAAAAACGATTTTCTGGGCCCCTGTGCGGATTTCTTTTTCCCACACACACGTTAATGGAAGCTTCCACAGCTCGTGGCCACGTCTTCCGAGCATGTCACCGTACACGCGTGGCTCAACCGAGCATGCATACAAATATTCCGGAGTTTCCTATGGCGTGTTTAGACGCTCTCCGATCCGTGGTGCAAAAAAAAATTGCGTGTATACATGGCCTCCGACGCGAACTGGTTAACACAGACATGGCTGACACCTCAGCTGTCTTTTGCTCATAACTGGAGCCATTAAAATGAGCTCTACTTGGCTGGGCTAGGCCCTCCAGAAGCCCAGGTTATGTTGATTAGCAGGTACTGTGTTGTTACAGGATTAGGAGGCCAGGGCCTGGCCTGGCTTCTCAAAGGCTTCCTTATACTCTAACTTTGGCCGTCCTCCATAAGGTAAGTGGGTGACTGAGGGAAAAATAAGAGATTGTCTTCCAACAGGTAAAGTCATTTTTATAATATAGGCAAATAACTAAATAATCCCATGATTTTGATTGATTCCAGGTATGGCAAACAGGCAAGCAACAGGCTCGGCGAGTGTTTGACCTCTATGGTAATATTGACCTCCTGAGACCATACTTTGATGTCGAGCCCAAGACAGTCATCCACAGGTAAGACCGCGTACAATAGACCATTTAATTAATGTTGTTACTTCTTACTGAACCAATAACAATACTCATTCTATGCCATAAGTTTTTCTCTGCCTTGCCGAAGAACTGTCCTATGCTGTCGGCAGTAATCATTGTGTTTGGTTGAATTATGGTACGAAGGAGTTTCAATTTTCCACCGCAAATGCAGTGATGATAATGTTGTTTAGTTTAAAATATGTTTCAGAGATTTTAAGGAAACGTTAAGCTAAGTTAGACTTAGAGATTTGTTTCCATTATCCTACCGTTAGCAAGCAACTTTACAAGCCATGTTATACATGCCATGGCTTTGCACATGCTTCAGGGGTTGGAGCAATTAAGCAATTGTGCCACCCCCTATACACATGGTACCGTACTACCGCCCATGCTGTATTGAAAGTACATAAAGAACACTAGCAACATGACTGTTCACAAGTTTATCCATAATACGGGGCCACCTTGATCACTCCACTTCTCAAGACACGTGCTGTCAACATTTTTAACATCTCCATGACCAAAGTATCCATGTTATGGGGCCAATTTATAAACAACTCAGCGACACACAATGCATACTACTAATGCACAGACATTGCGGTTTGCATCAGTTGTGCGTGTGGCGCCTTCACAAGTTTGCTGCAGTTTAGAGTTACATTTTGTCGGTCACTCATCAAAGACAACCGGGTATTTCAATTGGAGCCGAGTTAGTCCTTCAGAGTAGGGTATTTTGCCGGAGCCGGCTCCCTGCCGGCTCTGGGAATCGGGTATTTTACTAGAGCCGTGGCTCTGGGGCTCGGTTCCAGAACTGACTCTTGCGGGTACCCGGTTCTTTAAAAGAGTGGAACCGCGGTTCTGATTCTCAATTTGGAATCGGACAGAACCGGGTACCCGCCGGAACCGCCCAAGCCAAAAGGACACCATGTCACAAAGCTTGCCCCAACCTGGTGGACTGACCCAAGAATGTGCACTCATAATATAAAGGATAATGAATGGTACATCTACCTACATGTACGTAACAAGGACACCATGTCACAAAGCTTGCCCCAACCTGGTGGAACGACCCACATATACATCCGTGTACACATCTTTTCATTTTCTCACTTCTAGATTGGTCTTATCGTTTCTCCCACTGAGACCATCTGGTACCCCACAGAAAGCTGTCGGAGAACTGTACGGGCCACTAATGATCGTCTTCACACTTGTTGCTATCTTACTGATGGGGATGAAAGATTCCGGTCACACTGTGGTATAAATCTTTACAATTTCTCTTTAGGCCAAACAAAAGGTCTCCGCCACAGACCTGCACATATAGGCATTTTCAGGCATGCAACTTTTCAGCTGGTCAGCTGATTTTTCTCTTTTTTCTTTAATTAATAATAGTGCTATAGAAAACTGAAAAACACTGCACAAAGTTTTGTGTGTTCGGCCATTTGCTATTTTTTTTTTAAAGTTACAAAGTTGCGTGTCTCCATTTTTAGTTTTCTTCTGTTTTGCTATGAGACGATCCAATTGCAGCCAAAATTGCTGGATTGATTAGAATTCTGCCGCTCTGTGTTTTAAACGACGTTTTCACATCTATGGGTATGAGCATTTGCTCGATTTGTGCAGCCTCTCACTCACACTAATCCAATAAATGCGAACAATGGGCACGAATACCAACTCGTGATACTGGCACGACGGCAGTCAACTCAAAAACAAACTAGATACATCAAACAAAAGCCGGCAAGTCTGTCAAAGGCTGTTGCCAAGTGTCAATTCTAAAGCCTTTTTCCTAGTTTGCTTCATTTTGTTTAAAAAAATCAGATACCTCCATTTGTGTCGCTTAATAAATGTTCATTCAGAGTTTTTAAAAAGTCATTTACGGGTAATTGGATCCGATAAATAAAACTGGGTAATGACAGTTTTGGGTTGGTATACGGGAACCCGGGTACCATGAGAGGGGTTTAAAAAAAAAAAATTATAATCAAATCGCCCCACACAAGGCCAATGGCCAATCCAAGGTGGGGGCTACTAAGTCATTGAATTGTTACAACGACTCCACACTGAAGAAACCAGCCCCTCACACCGAAACAAGACAAGTTAATAACCAGCCTCTTCACGGTGCGAATAGGACTGGGAGGGGTAACTACCGTAATATAAGCCGCACTACCCCAAAATCACCAAAACAAGATTCATGCGTCAACATATAAGCCGCACCGCATATAAGCCGCACACACAGGCCCGCCAGACGCCACTCACTGTCGGTA
This sequence comes from Zoroaster sp. YZ-2022, assembly GCA_029582265.1. Lineage (NCBI taxonomy): Eukaryota > Metazoa > Echinodermata > Asteroidea > Forcipulatida > Zoroasteridae > Zoroaster > Zoroaster sp. YZ-2022. The sequence continues at coordinate 22,059,822 of CM055817.1, read as the reverse complement.
CTTCGCCACAAGGGGGGTCATAAAGGGGGTCGTTGTGTTGCGTTCGAGTCAAAATGTATTGAAAGAGACACAATAGCATACCTGCCAACCTTGACAAGTGAAAATTCGTAATACTAATAGTAAAGTTTGGCACATTTTACGCATGTCCGAAATACATATGCATGTACATGTACAGGAATCAACGGCACTGCTTGTGGGATCGATGTTTCTTCGACTCCACGTGTTTCTTGACATCGTTAAGGCCACCATGGCTAATGCAGAAATCCGTGCTGCACATTTTACAAAATGCGTGAAGTTCCCCAAGTTTGGTGGCAGCAATAACTTGGGTAGCTTTCTGAGTATTTATCTCAAAATTTCTGCACCATTTTTATTTTGCTGTTCCGTTCCCGTATCACTATTTACGGCATTCGGGAATGTCGAACGTAGTCCGCTGGTTGCCTGCTTTCTGCACAACGTACATGTAATCACTACAATGGCAACCAACGAAACGATGACTCATCGCCTGCCACGCGTAACAAATTTTCCTATTGGCTCCTTCCATAGACTACGATATAACAAATTTTCCCATTGGCTCTCTGGTACACGCATGGCATTGACTACGATCTACGTCGTGGATTCTGATGTCGCTGGCCGCGCCGGCGCTAAACGTTGCAACGGTTTTTTCAGAAGTTTTGAATAAATCTGTGTGTATCGAGGTCCGCTCACTAAAACTGACAATGACCAGACCATTTTCGCTACGAACAATAAAGGTTTTTAGGTTTCTGTTTCTGTCTGTTTACCAACGATTTTTGCTTAATTGTGCATTGTGTTTTGTTCTTCAAGATTCATACCTCGGCGTATAAGCCGCACCGCGTATAAGCCGCAGGCAACTTTTACCGTGTCAAAATCAACGTATAAGCGGCTTATATTCCGGAAATTACGGTAGTCCAGAACAAGGCAGCTGTTAAACTGCCTCTGCCCCTATAAGCAATTATGGTCAAGTGTCTTGCTCAAGGACACAAGTGTCATGACCGAGATTCGAACCAACATTCTGTTGCTAACACCAGAACTTGATTCCGGTAAGCTAGACCACACGGCCACGACACTCCACGACACTCCACAAATACAGGTACCCGGATACCCAGGACAGACTTAATCATCAAGTTATCACAGTTTTTTTGAATGAATGAATGATGATTCAAATGTCCCTACATTTTATTTTCCAGAGAGAAGGGACATTGATGGGAACTGCTATTGGTATCGGATTTGGATATTGGTTCCTGGCATCAGGGTTATATTACGGTGTCTCCTTCATCTGTAACACAAACATCACATTCTTACAAGTTTTGTCATTAACGGTAAGTAATAAGAACAGTACCCGATTTTTACAACAAGCTTTCAAGTTACTTGTGTGTTTAGTAATTGTGTGGATTTGTGTTGGCAAAACTGCTTTTATGTTTAACCCCTTGCGTACGGTTTACGGCTATAGCCGCGGCCCGTGAATTAATTGATTTTCCAGCTGCATTTGCTGAGAATTTGCCTTGAATAGAAATCTTCAAGAAGGCTGATAGTTTGGTGAACCATATTGTTCTTGAATGGGAGTGTTATATAATATATTAGGCTTTCAAGAGCTTTCTGAATACAGCCCTTTCAATTACGCTATATGGGGACTTCGCATGCGATGAATAGGGTATGCCTGGTTTAGCTTGCCCTCTTATTGTTCGGTCTATATGCTCGGCTGAACAGCGCCGTTGTGCACATGTCCACGGCCGGGTTCGACCCGGCGCTTCCCACAGATGTTTCTTGGTTGGCCGCACCGCCTTCACTGGGTAAAAATAATACCGTATGCAAGGGTTAAAAAATTTCTTGGAATGAAATACATGTACCTACCAAAATTGTCATCTGAAGCAGACTTGAAGTCAAGTACGATTACATAAAAACGTAATTAAGCACAAGTATGAGTAATCCAACTCTGAACTGAAGACAGTAATTCCATGTTGGAATAAAAAATATGAATGCATGGTTCCATTAACAACATAATGAAATAACCTGATAAGAAACACAGTTAGTAGTTCCTTTTTTACCCTACATTTATTTAAAAAAAATTTACTGTGTCGTTCGTTATTTTGTTTACAATTTTCATGAAAGTTATTTGTCCTAATGTACATGCGACTTTTGACACTATGCATATCGCTTAATGACCACAAGAGGGCGTATGCTCATTTGATTAGCTCGTGCTCCAGGCTCACGCATGTGACTTACTCGGGTAACCTCGGGGAAGCTACTCGAACTCACCCAAATGAAATACAATTTAGTTTTTTTGTTTTTTTTTCTGTACAGGGATATGGGATGTTTGCATTCTGCATTGTTCTTTTCCTGGGTACGACACTCCATAGCACAGTGTCACATACGATGTTCTACACCGTGTGGGGTATCCTTGGAGGACTATCAAGCTTGAGAATGGTAAGCTATATCTGTACTGTTCATGAACTGTTGGGAGCGTTTTTTATTTTTTTCTCATATCACTGCTACCAGAAGCCTATGACATTCATAAAAGCCCTTTTCACACGACCCCAAAAAAAAAAAATAATAATAATAATAATGTGGACTTATATCGCGCACGTATCCACCAAACTAGTGCTCAAGGTGCATTATATTATTACCCCTGCTCATCAGGCTCATAAATCATTCCTGAAACCATCAGAGCTCCCTGGGGAGTATACAGCTCAATTGCTGCCATTACAGCGCATATAGGGCTAATCAAACACAACAACCAACTCTGCCCTCACAGGTACCCATTTACCCCTGGGTGGAGAGAAGCAATTATGGTAAAGTGTCTTGGTCAAGGACGCAAGCACCATGGTCGCGGTTGGGATTCGAACCCACATTCTGACGACGCAGCCATCAGAACACAAATCCGATGCACTGAACCGCTCAACCATGGCACTCCATAGATTCCTTGATTTACGTACATATATGTAGTAGGTTTTTGTTTGATTTATTTGCAGTTGGTCATCTTGACCGTCATTTTAATTTTAATATGAATTGTTATGTCTTGGTCGGTTTCGTTACGAATTTTGAAATGTTGGCAGCTGTGCATGTATATATGTCTGTGTACAGTACTTCTGTAGTAAGCCACCACCATCCACTGGGACTGGAACTTAATAGTATGCCCTGCAATACATCAATCACAAACCACTAAAACCAACAGACATATGAGGTATTGTGTCACTATGCAGTATAGCCATTAGGAGCCACTGCCTTCCATCGCAATGGCTTGGAGTGGCCTCAATGGTTTGTTCATGAATTTGCACTTATAGTAGGAGGGTTAATTCTGAGTTTTGACTTCCTGCAACGTTTTGGCTGTTCATAGGTCGGTGTTTATTTGTCAAGAACTAACGGACGGAGTCACAAGCTGACAATAGCAGCAGTAGTCGCAGCAATTCATCTGCTATTTCTCCTGTATCTTCACTTCAGCTACCACAAAATTGTTGAAGGTAAGGTTTGATAACATGTTTGCATATTCTCTGAATTTTGTTTGAATTTAATTTTTATTCCAATTTCAAGTTTGTTGCAAAGGGAAGTGGGTACCATCTTCCCCTATTAAAAATGATTATTCCCTGTACATTTGTTCTGCCAAAACCATAGCTTACTGCACCATGTCAGCGTAGTGCATAGCTTATAACTGCACCACCTTTCTAAACCTGTCAGTGTAGTGCATAGCTTATAACTGCACCACCGTTCAAAACATGTCAGCGTAGTGCATAGCTTATAACTACACCTTTCAAAACCTGTCAGTGTAGTGCATAGCTTATAACTGCACCATCTTTCAAAACCTGTCAGTGTAGTGCATAGCTTATAACTACACCACCTTTCAAAACCTGTCAGCGTAGTGCATAGCTTATAACTGCACCATCTTTCAAAACCTGTCAGTGTAGTGCATAGCTTATAACTACACCACCGTTCAAAACCTGTCAGCGTAGTGCATAGCTTATAACTACACCACCGTTCAAAATCTGTCAGCGTAGTGCATAGCTTATAACTGCACCATCTTTCAAAACCTGTCAGTGTAGTGCATAGCTTATAACTGCACCATCTTTCAAAACCTGTCAGTGTAGTGCATAGCTTATAACTGCACCATCTTTCAAAACCTGTCAGCGTAGTGCATAGCTTATAACTACACCACCGTTCAAAACATGTCAGCGTAGTGCATAGCTTATAACTACACCACCTTTCAAAATCTGTCAGCGTAGTGCATAGCTTATAACTACACCACCTTTCAGAACCTGTCAGCGTAGTGCATAGCTTATAACTACACCACCGTTCAAAACCTGTCAGCGCAGTGCATAGCTTATAACTACACCACCTTTCAGAACCTGTCAGCGCAGTGCATAGCTTATAACAACAGTCACCACCTTTCAAAACCTGTTGGTTATAACTACACTACCTTACAAAACATGGCAGTGCAGTCCATGTTAACACTAACCCCCTTGGTATTCTGGATAGGAACGTTCCTGAATCCTCCAAAATCCATCGGTGCACTTTTGGAAACATGCCTTTATCTTCAAAATGCACCATGCATTTTTGTTGATCTTTCATATTCAGCACATATGGCCTGTACTTCTTGCCGTGTAGTAATTTTGCCCTATTTGAAGAGGTGAAAGTACCAGTTTCCAACAGTGCTGAATTTTTCCAAAAAAGTGTCCCTTGGAGGATTTTGATGGATTTGGGGTGGTTAGGATTAATGAAGCAATTAATCCTCCTATGACTGCAAGGGTCAAAATCAGTCAAAATGTTGATATATTTGCCAAGGTACATCTAGTGCACCTAAAAATCAAAACTGTCAAACCGTACGTGTAGTAAGTATATTAACAAGTTAAAATGAGTTGGCCGTTTTTGACTGGTAAAAGCATTGTCTGGTATTGTTCAGGGTGGTCAAAATGACAGTAAAAACCAGTCAAAAATGCCCCTGTGTGCTCATTTGGGTAAACAGTCAAAACAGGAAGTTGACTGATTTTTTACCTCTATAGCAACTTGCCACTAAAGTGCAGCTATTAGTAGGAGGGTTAAATAGTCTTTAAAAACTTTCCAGCGAACAGGTTTTGAAAGATGCGTTTTTTGGGGCCACAATTTTTATAGGAGTGTTAATAAGTACATCGTTCACTTCCTTGTAGAAAGAAAGTAAACTTAAATAAACATGCTAAGGCTTAACCCTAATCTCTGTCAATAAGTGGCTAGACATCTGACTCAAAGCGACATCATCCATCAAGTGTGAAGCCTACTTAATGCAACAAGATCCATCAGATTGAAAGATCTGTTCTCAGATCACAACAGTATCCAACAAAATGTTACATTTGTTGCCTTCAGCATGGTAAAGGGTAACATGGAATGCTGTGCATACAGGAGTGCAGGTACTAGTACATGTAGCTCAAAGTCGTCATGCTAGACATGTAAATCATTCAGTTACGCCAAGCACACATGCGCACAAGGAGGAAATCCTTTCTAAACTGTGAAATATGGAGTGCCATGGTCGAGCGGTTTAGTGCATCGGATTTGTGTTCTGATGGCTGAGTCGTCAGGATGTGGGTTCGAACCTCAACCACGACCGGGGTGCTTGTGTCCTTGAGCAAGACACTTTACCATAATTGCTTCTTCTCCACCCAGGGGTAAATGGGTACCTGTGAGGGCAGAGTTGGTTAATGTGTTTGATTAGCCCTATATGCGCCGAAATGGCAGCAATTGAGCTGTATACTCCCCAGGGAGCTGAGATGGTTTCAGGAATGATTTATGAGCCTGATGATCAGGGGTAATAATATAATGCGCCTTGAGCACCAGTTTGGTGGATACGCGCGCTATATAAGTCTACATTATTATTATTAATTGCTTATATTACATGGTGTACAGTGGAGCAAAAACACTAGAGTAATCACCATGTTTTCACTTACAGATAATAATAATATTAATAATAATGTGGACTTATATAGCACACATATCCACCAAACTGGTGCTCAAGGTGCATTATATTATTACCCCTGCTCATCAGGCGCATAAATCATTCCTGAAATCATCTCGGATCCCTTGGGAGTATAAAGCTAAAATGTTAATAATAATAAATAATGTCGGGCATTTTAAAGCGCTCTTAAACAAGGTATCAGAGCGCTGTACATTATTACCCCTGCTCATCAGGCGCATAAATCATTCCAGAAACCATCTCAGCTCCCTGGGGAGTATACAGCTCAATTGCTGCCATTTCGGCGCATATGGGCTAATCAAACACAACAACCAACTCTGCCCTCACAGGTACCATTTACTCCTGGGTGGAGAGAAGCAATTATGGTAAAGTGTCTTGTGCAAGGACACAAGTACCACGGTCATGGACAGGATTCGAACCCACATTCTGACGACTCAGCCACCAGAACACAAATCCGATGCACTAAACCGCTCGACCATGGCAATAAGAAAGTGTATAAATCTGAATCACAAGCCATGTAGTCTGTTTTATCTTCCAGCTCTGGACTATATAAACCTCTTCCCATGATGTGTAAAGGTCAAAAATGGTACGGAGAATGTTCAAAATTTGATTGCTTTGAATTTGTGCTCGGTTTTGCCTGCCCATCCATAGTACTTGTTTGCCTGAATGAGTTTATCAACTGTACAAAAACAGGCCTGGAATGTGCGTAGAATGTTTAAATTGCAATGCTTGAATTTGTGCTCGGTTTTGCCTGCCCGTCCAAAGTACTTGTTTGCCTGAATGAGTTTATCAACTGTACAAAAACAGGCCTGGAATGTGCGTAGAATGTTTAAATTGGAATGCTTGAATTTGTGCTCAGTTGTGCCTACCTTTCCGAAGTACATGTACTTGTTATTTATACCTGAATAAGTTGATAAATTGTACCATAAAGATTGTACAAAAATAGGCCTGGAATGTCTTACAGGAGCAAGGCCACTGTTGTTTGTCCTTCGTAGTCGAATACGATCATGACATCCAAATTAATATACAAGATACATTAACCCTCCTACTATAGCTGCACTTTAGTGGGAAGTTGCTAGAGAGGTCAAAACCAGTCAACTGCCTGTTTTGACTGTTGACCCAAATGTGCACACAGGGGCATTTTTGACAGGTTTTTACTGTCATTTTGACTCCCTTGAACATTAACCCTCCTATGCCCAGGCTGAAATTTGGCCCAGTCAGCACGGCACTCACAGACAGTCACTTGAGTATTTTTGGTTGCATTGCCAATTGGTAGGTCAAACCACAGAGTCACACAGAGCTGTGTATGAGTGCACTGCACAAAGTCAATGGGTTGGGAGTTACATACAAATTTTGAGTGTCTTTGGGTTTGACCTCCTATCACAGCCACATGTGTTTGCATGTATTTGAGTGCACTGCACAAAGTCAATGGGTTAAGAGAGACATACAAATTTTGAGTGTCTTTGAGTGCTAAACCTGTAGGAGGGTTAACAGATAAAGCTTTTACCAGTCAAAAACGGCCGACTCATTTTGACCTGTAAATGTACTTACTACATGTAAGGTGTGACAGTGTTTGACTTTTAAGCGCACTAGATATACCTTGGCAAGTATATCAACATTTTGACTGATTTTGACCCTTGTAGTAGTAGGAGGGTTAAGTATCTCAATGAGTCCTGAGGTGGCTTAATAGCCCAATCTGTGCGTGGAAAGATCTTATGCACCTTGGACACTATGTGGTGTTCTTGCAGAAGGTGCTTGCGGCTCTCAGCTGTTTTGCAGCCCAGATAGTTCTACACCGCTTGAAGGAAGCAGCGCCTTTATTGGTGAGGCTATGCCAGTTGCAGCAGTTCTGGGCAAGTTCCTCCTAAGCCTCATGGTCGATATTGAAGCTCTTCATGGAGGCTTTTCAGAAGCACTTCTTCTGTCCCCCATGTTAGCGTTTTCCCTCCACCAGCTCCCCGTAAAAAAGCTTTTAGGCAGATGCTCATCAGGCATTCTTGCAACATGTCATTCCCATGTGATCTGAGCTCTCTTCAGCGGAGAGTGAATGCTCTGCGTGAGAGGGCCAGGCAAAGGACATCTTTGTCGGGGACATTGTCCTGCCATCTGATTCTGAGCAGCCTCCCCAAACAGGTCATATCAAACTGGTTTAATCTCTTGTTAGACTGTCCACGTCTAACAGGCATACAGCAGAATGGATAGGACGATGGCTCTGTATGCCTTCAGTTTGGTTGATAGGCTGATTCCTCTTTGCTCCCACACCGTTGAGTGGAGTCTACCAAAAGCAACATTAGTGTTGGCGATTCTGGCACTGATTTCATCATCAATGAGTATGACTCTAGATGAGTATGATTCTAGGATGCTGCCAAGGTATGTGAACTTGTCAACGGCCTCTGATCTGTGACTGTGATGGTTGACAACACGTAGTTCTTCTTTGGGGCAGGCTGGTGTATAACTTCTGTCTTTATCATGCTGATAGTGAGACCAAGGTTGTCACAGGCAGAGGAGAAGCGGCGTAAGCTGTTCTGCAGTGTTGTTTCTGAAGTAGCATGTAGAGCCATTGTGGAATTGTCAAATGTTCACAATGGATTCGAGCTCTTACCATCAACTGCAATGTGTAATCAACCATTTGTAGTTTTAATGTGGTGTTTTGTTTTGTGTGTGTGTTCAATTCTGCCTGGGCACAGAATGATATAATAAATACCCAAACTAAAGAAATAATCAGTACTTAAATTGGAAAGAGTGCAGTAAACCACCGCCGCTTTTTGCATGAAGTCTGTGCATGGGGCTTCATATATAACACAGGGAACAAAATGGTAAAGCTGTCACATAATGTGCACAAATGAGCATTGATACCAAACTTCACTTGAAGTCATTTTCCTTCCCTTGAATTTGTACTCACCTGTCATATTTTACTGACAAATTGATGAAATCTGCTACATAAAGTGTTACATAAACCCTAACTACCCCAAATCCTGCAAAAATCCTCCAAGGGGCACTTTTTGGGGGAAAATTTCAGCACTGTTGGAAACTGGTACTTTCACCTCTTCAATGGGACAAAATTACTACCTGGCAAGAAGTACAGGCCATAAGTGCTAAATATGAAAGATCAACGAACATATCAAAGATCAACGAACATATCAAAGGGCATATTTCCAAAATTGCACTTATGGATTTTGTAGGATTCAGGAAGGTTCCCAGTGGGTTAGGGTTCAGAGATGTAACGTGGCAGCAGTATTCTGCATTATATTCAAAATGTTTACAAGCTTATTGGAAATATAATATTTCAAGTCAAAATACCGATTCTGCTTTCGTTTGATCTCTTGGCAGACATAACCTCGGTCTATCATCCACTAGCTCCAATTCCCAAAGCCCAACAACACGGAATGTTCGATCCCCCGGTCAAACTCGACCTACCTAATAAAGAGATAGGGGCGCCGGACCCGGCAAAAGTTGCCCATCCAATGGACGGTGCACCTGAGAAAGCAATCTCCCGTGAAAAACCGCGAGGTCGAAGCAAAGAGTCCGCCGTCTCAGATGACAAATTCACGGAGAGGAAGAGTAAGATAGAAGCGCCGGGACAGGGTTCGAATCGAATTTGAACAATTACCTTCAGCCGCGCACAATAATAGTGTTGAAATATAAAGTTAATTCATTTATTTGGTGGAGGGCTTTAGATGCACTTGGAATATTTGTGGAATGAGTTTTTTACCCTTGACCTTCGACCTTCGAGATGAACAGTTAAACAAATCTATCAGTTATAACGATAGTAGAGTTGCCCGATATTGGTTCTCCCTGAACCAAAATCTCACTTAGCGACAGTTGCGATACGAGTTGCCCGATAATGTTCTTTTCAGAAGCTGTACCTCTCTTAAGGATAGTTGAGATAAACACGTGGTGTCACCGCAAACCGAAACGATGTCAGAAGCAATATAACGTTTTCTAACCAATGTAAATGATTGACAAGGTACTTATCCGTAAACCTTCCTAGAGGATATTCATTTAATTGATAGACCTGATGCACTGATGTCACAAACTGAAGGGCGCCCTCACTCAGAAGCAAAATGTCGTTCATAATTGGTTCATGTATGCGCGTTGGGCGTACGCGCGTGCGCGCACTCAAGTGACATTCTTTTGTTCCCTGAGCGAGGGCGCAATGTATATTGTATATTGGGTGCGTTCGAGTAGCTTTCCCGAGGTAACCTGAGTAAGTCTCACGGATGTGCCCCCAGCACGAGCTAATCGGACTACTGTCTCCGGTCCCCCGTCAAACGTTCGCCCTCTTGTGGTCATTAAGCGATGTAAGGAATGTCAAAGGTCGCACAGACTTTGTAAACAAAATATCGTACAACGAAACGATCGAAAAATAATTATTTCCCATGTAAAAAATGAAACTAATGATCGTGTTACTTCTCAGGCACGTACGAAATAAACACGTCTTCTAGTGTAAGAGCATTCTCTACTCACAAATTTATTGTTTAAGGGGTAAAAATGTAGCCAAACTTCACGAAATTGCCGCATCTGAAAACAAAAATGGCGACCAGGTCTGACTCAAGTGACTTGCTTAGCGAGCAGTTTACTCCTTGAGACTGACACAGGTAAGCCCCTACAATGACGTCCGACCTTGTCGAACGCACCGGAGTCGGACCCATGTGGACTTGAGGAAGCTACTCGAACACACCCATTAATTTTAATCGGTAATAACAGAAGTCCGATCTACATGAAGTGTGCCAGTCGTGCACTAACCTTGTACATGGCATAGTTCTCCAAGAACAATGGATTTGGGCCATTCGTGACGTATTTTTCCCACAGACTGACGCACAGGGTCTCAAAATGAAGCAGTGCAGTCTGGGAGACTTACCTGGCGTGTGAGAGAACTGTATCTCGCACGGGAGCGTTTGCGCATTCTCCCCGACAGCCGGGCCAATTTCATAGAGCTTCTAAGCAGCCGATTTGTTGCTTACTGTACGTTTTTTCATTTCATAGCACTGCTAACCGTTAAGTATAGAGAAAGGCATGCTAACTTGCTGGCCGTTATTGCTAGCAAATGAGCGACGCAACAATCCACGGTGAACTCGCACGCGCCGCTCTGAATTTTCTTGCTAACCTGTGAAATACGCTTTATGCTTAAGCATTTTTTTTTCTGCTATAGTTTGCATGACCTCCAGTTCTTTTCAGAATTAATTACTACTCAATAGAGAATTTCACATGGTGTCACCGCAATAGGCCTTTCCATGAAATATGCTAATTACATTCACGCATGCGCTCAAGCATCACTGGATGGCAAACTCAAAAGCGGACCGTTACGCAACGCCAGGCGCGCGTTATAGCTTGCACTTAGCCATTGGTCTCAATTATATTGACTGAATTTTGTGTGCGCTAGGCGCTATAGCGCGCATGGCGTTGCGTGACAATCCGGCATTTGAGTTTGCCAACCAGTGGTGCTTGAGCGCATGCGTTGAATGTAATTAGCGTATTTCATGGGAAGGGCCCATTAGTCTGTCCTTGTTCTATGAACTACTTTACTGCGTCATACGTCCAGCGCCTAATCCCATGATGCCTTACGGCAGGCTGGGCGGGATAGCAAAACTCGTAATCATTTTCGTTATGCGTGCGCACATTTTGAGTACAATGCCGTGGTATGGGTTACAGCAGGCTGGCACGCTTCATGTTGGTAATAATCTGTAGTTATTACTAATAACTACAGATTATCACATCACGTTTTATTACATGAAAGTTGACTTGGAGTAAAGTTGGTACAAGGGTTTTTAGTATCAATAGCCTTAATATATTATTAATATATAATATATTATTAATATATAATATATTATTCCGTCTAAAGTGTTTCAATCTACACGTATATCGTTTTATTTATCTGAAAGCTCACTTGACGTAAAGTTAGTACATGTATATAAGTCAACTTGAGATAATATCTCAAGGTGATTGTCTACTTATTATAGTAAATATGTTCAACCCTATTTTAAAAAGTAAGTAATTCTAAGTAGGAATCACCAAAAATAAGACGTTCATTATTTTTATTTAACGTGTAGCGGCATTTGATTTAATTTATGCGCCCTCAGGCGTGCCATAGGAGGCCGTTCGACAAGCGTGACCTCTAGGTCACATATTTTACAGTGTTTATGTAGTTTTGTTTTCTTTCGCGTACGCAGTGTTCGTCAACCTGAGAAAGTTGAGGTTGTGTTTCGTTGCCATTCTTTTTGGGGACTTCAGCAAGGAACAGTGAACATTCCTCTGCAGACCCACACTTCGATTGAGTGAACCTTTTCAACCATAATATTTGTATTTTGCGTTTCCGACAGTAAACTCACGTTTAAATTGGGGGAAAAATGTACTTCGCCACTACCACGAACGACAGACTCGAAACAAAAGCCGTCGGGGACACTTTCGCTGAGCCTATTTTGATGATGTACATTTACGGGAGGGCGAACGCTACCAACTGATACTGCGGTACGTTTTGTACACAAAGCATATCACATCGCGTACAGCTGCAAAAATAAGTTTACCAACTACGACTTCAGAAAGTGTTTTTGAAGAAGTTTCCAAAAGTAGTACTGACCAATTGTTTTTCATCATCGTCATTTGATGGAGATTATACTGATGCCAAAGTTGGTGATTATAAGTGACATAGAATCATATCAATTAAACCCAGGATGGACAAAATCCGGACGAAATCCTGACGAAAATGGCGAAGCCGAAGGAAGATCTCGAGTCCAGCATAAGCGTACATAATTGTACCCTATTTTTATTGCTTTTTAAACGAACAAATATTCTAAGAGCAACCAAAGTTTTGAATGTCCAGTATTTGATCCGTTGAATTTTGTCATCAGGAAAATTAATCTCACTGCAAAATTGTTCTTGTTTTGTGCCGATAAAAAAAAATCATCCTTTGGTGATCTTGCCGGTGCTGTCAACCAGACTAATAGTTTGACAATGACCCGACCCCTACGTGCACCGACGCACACACAATACATGAGTTGCATGTCAAGCAAGGGGATCCCATACACACATGTACATGTACGACCACGGACAACGCGGCGACAGCCAGACCGTTGTTAAGACGGCTACTTTCGAGCTCCCGTAAAAGTGCGTCATAAAAACAGGAAACATTTTTGCTGCTGCCACGGGCCGCAAATGTCCAACAGACCTCGCGGATTTCAACCGCTGGAATTTTGGCTGAAAATCATGATTTTTTTCGTCAATTTTTGATTTGTTTTAATGTTTTTTGGAATAGCATATAAATAAATAAATACATACTGAACAATTTTGAGTGAAGAAATCAAGGCACTTTGTATGGACTTTAACAAAATGGCGTCTCGAAAACCCGTCATTGATGTACACCGCTGTTCACTGAATAAAAATTTCAATCTGACTAAAGTCATGAAAATGTTATGTTTTCAAAGCTTATGGTGTAATTCTATGTGAAAGCGTTTGAAAAACATGGCAAATTGCCAGAGTAAAAGTGGTGAGCTTTTGCCTAGTTCACCTCTCAAAGAGGCATATGGACCACAAGTTTGTGTATACACGTAGGCTCGGGCACAACAACAGATTCCGTTGAGGTGTGTCAAAAGAGCTATTTGTTTTTCTTTGAATATGCACTGGGCTCAGAAATTAAGAAGCTGACTTAGTGACGGAAACCCCCCCCCCCCCCAAAAAAAATATATATATATATAAAACAAATAAAAAAAATAAAATAAAAAAAATCACATTAAAGGGCGACTGTCGTGGATTTAAATCAAACAGTTAAATATGTGATCGTTTTATTCTTTTATATCAGTAAAAGATCAATACAATTTTTGTTTTGTGTTTTTATTGTTTTTGAGAGTGTTATTTTACCATTGTAAAAATGCCCCCCACTTTTACTAGTTGTTCCCGCCCTGCACGGAGGAGCTGTTCGTGACGTCATGTCGGGAAGACAAATTCGGCTCAAAACTCGGCTCAAAATGATCGCTGCACAAAACTGTGAGACCCGATGGACCTGACCACTTTACTCTTGTCAGTTGAACTTTCCTCGTCCAAATACGGCGATATTTTGGGTCACTTGGGAACAGATGAAGGCTAACACCGTCTTTGGTGGTGTTGCTGCATCTTGCAGAAACACATCTTCCCGGCATTTTATTAGTTCCAGAAACAAAAATCACGGAAGAAATGAAGTCGACGCTACGTGTGTGAAACGTATGTACATGTACATCATGTACACATCGGATCTTCCCGACCTAACGTCACATTTCTTATGCAAATGAAGCTTCCACCATGGGGCGGTGTTGCCTCCCCCAAACACTTCAAACATTGTTTTAAAATACTTGTACTCAGAAATCAATGATTAAATAGACACAGGTGGCTCTCAAAAACAATATTTTATTACAAAACGCCTTAAGTAAAGGATGTCAGTCCCCCTTTAAGTTACCCGTTAAAAGTTTCAAAATGTTCCTTTCCAAAAGGAAATGGTCAGTGAACCATATCCTGAAGATCTGACGTCACGCTTTGAGCTAGAGGCGCGTGAATTACGCCAGATCCTGGCCGTGCAGCCGCCATATTTTTCCCGATGCTGAACTTTGACCTTGGTTGGTAGCTGGCGCGCACAAGTCCTCAAAGCGTGACGTCAGATCTTCAACCCAACGCGTTAACGTATCCAATGAAATCCTTTAAGGGGTACGCTTGTAGCCTGTCTATATCCTAGTCAAGGATATAGACAGGGGACCAGTCTAAGTGAACTATAGACAATTAAAACCAACGTTAAACTTGCCCCCAATAATTTGGCGATAGTGAGAGAAGGGAAAGAGCTGTAGCTACATATTTATATTGGTCATACCACGTCATTTCAAAATTTTAGTCATGGTTTCAATGTAAATTTTTGGTTGTTCATAGGCCGCGTCGCAAATACCACAGTGCGCATGGGCAAGCTGATTTGCGTAAGGCATGCTGGTCAAGCTAACGACCCAATGCTGCAAATTTTACCTGAACCCTAACTCCCTATAGGTATTTTGGCTAGGAACCTTCTTTAACCCTAACCCCCTATAGGTAATCTGGCTAGGAACCTTCCTGAACCCTAACCCCCTGGAGTGTTAAAAGTAACACCAACGGTGTTAATTTTTATTCTTTCCCGGTATCTATATGTGACAACACCCTTGGTGTTAATTAACACCATTGCTTAGAATTAATTTTTATCAACACCAAACTTGGTGTATTTTTGACACTATGTATCGGTGTTAATGTATTACAATTGGTGTAAAATGGATTCTTTACCAGTATCGATATGTGACAACAGCTATGGTGTTAATTAACACCAATGGTTAGAATTAAAATTGTTAACACCATTTCCAGTGTATTTTAAATAATGCTGTACATTTAACAATTTTGAGCGTTTTGTGAAACCAAATTAAAATCAGTTGATGGGGGGTATAATACAAGCCTACATGAACTAAATGCTATGATATTAAAAGTGCATCACAGTTATTAAAATCTTGAGATACAATTAGATTAATTAATTGTAATCTTTTATTGAACAAGAACATTAAACATGAGTGCATCAAATGCAGTACAAAACATTGTAACTGGTAAAACTTCAACACGTACATACAGCCTGTGTACATGTACACGTAATGTATATTGTAAATTTGTATTTTTACGAGGGCAAAATACACGTTGAAAACTCACTTACCATTTTCGATGAACTTTTCTAAATCCGCCTGGTAAGATAGGATTTTAGTTGTATGTCGTCCACCCGTAATTATTCGTACTATTGGCATTGTCAAATTAACGATTAGATACGGTTGTTTTTCCTTATAAATGCGATGGAATCCTACAACTTTCAACAAAACGTGCAAAAGGGACGACGCTACACGTCACTTTTAATTGACCAATCGTTATTGTCGATCTATCCGCGCAAGCGCATTTCATGTTTTTAACACTGCTATAAATCAACACCACAGTAATACTTTTTCTACCAGCCCAATTGAATTTAAAGGGTGTTGTTTTAACACTGAAAGAATCACCACAACGGTTACACCAGTGTAGTGTTAACCATTTAACACCCGAGTTTTTGCAGTGTAGGTATTCTGGCTAGGAACCTTCCTGAACCCTAACCCCCTAGGTATTCTGAACCCTAACCCACTAGGTATTCTGGCTAGGAACCTTCCTTAACCCTAACCCTCTATAGGTATTCTGGCTAGGAACCTTCCTGAACCCTGACCCCCTAGGTATTCTGGCTAGAAACCTTCCTGAATCCTCCAAAATCCCTCAGTGCACTTTTTGGAACCATGATCTGTCATATTCAGCACTTGTGGCCAGTACTTCTTTCCAGGTAGTAATTTTGAACCATTTGAAGAGGTGAAAGCACCAGTTTCCAACAAAAAGGGTTTTGCAGGGTTTGGTTTAAGTCAGTGTTACGCCCACACTGAATAACAGCCATGCCTTTCTTTAATTTGTTGTGTTCAGTTTAATAACGTACTTCGTTTGATTATAAAACTACACAGTAAACGTAAGGGGAAAATGTGAAACGGCCATCACTATCTAGACGCAGATACGGTGGGCGTGTATATTTGCAAAGTAGCCTATGTTCATACGCATCATTAACCCTAACCCCCTAGGTATTCTGGCTGGGAACCTTCCTGAACCCTAACCCCCTATGGGTATTCTGGCTAGGAACCTTCTTTAGCCCTAACCCCCTAGGTATGCTGGCTAGGAACCTTCCTGAATCCTCCAAAATCCATCAGTGCACTTTTGGAAACTTGCCCTTATCTTCAAAATGCACCATGCATTTTCGTTGATCTTTTATATTCAACACTTATATGGCCTGTACGTCTTGCCAGGTAGTAATTTTGTCCCATTTGAAGAGGTGAAAGTACCAGTTTCCAACAGTGCTGAATTTTCCCCAAAAAGTGGCCCTTGGAGGATTTTTGCAGGATTTGGGGTGGTTAGGGTTAAAGTAAATGATTTTCACCGTTATGTTCAGAATGTACACTGTAAGAAATATTGGGCAAACACTGTTATGTTTGGTTTACCATTGCCCAATGTTGGATGATTTTTTTACCAAAATATGTGAACAGTTGTGGTAAATACTGACCAATTCTGGGAGAAATAACCTTACCCAACCCCGTGCTGCCCGTGTATATTCAGGAGAGCCATCGTTTCACATTGTTTTGTTGTTTGTTTGTTCTGTTCCTGTTGTTTCTGTTTTTGTTTTTGTTTGCTACCGACTAGTGAACAAGGAAATAGTACAAATGGTAATGGAGGCGTTCCAGATAGATGACATCCTCTTCTTAGTTGACAACGAAGGGAAGGACCAATAAACGAGTCTAATTGGATGATCTGGTTAGTGGCGTCACTGATCATAGGAATTGGCCAATCGAAAACTGCCAGACAGGGGGGCGTAGCGAAGGCATTTTCTTTGGGGGGTGTCAAAAGCCAATTTGCCGACTGACATCCAAGTTGGGGCGGCGTAAATATTTTTTGGTTGGTAAATTTACCGACATAACAGTAACACGACCAGACAAATTTACCCCACAAAATGGACAATCTGGGGGTGAGGGTGGGAGGTAGGGCGAACTGCCACCCCGAAACCGCAGCTTATAAACAACGTCCAACAAACAACTCGGCAAATCTTCAGCTTACAAACACAATACATTTGCAGTCGGCAAACCCAGAGCTCTAGGTTTGCCGACTGAAAATTATATTCCGGACCAACCCCTTGTTCTTGTACCTTTGATGCTTCATTTGCCGACTGAGGCTCTAAATGCCGACTGAGAAACATTATGGGGGGCGTGTCACACCCCCACACACACCCAGCTTGCTACAGCCTTGCTGTCAGATAAGATTTAAGGATTTGCATGGTGGAGTATTGATATCATTTCGGTGTGCGGTAACACCGATGTGTTTATCTCAATTATCGCTAAGTGAGGTGTCGAAAAGAAGCTTTTCAAGCAACTCATATCTGAACGGTCACTAAGTGAGATTATGGATCGGGGTGAACGAATACCGGGCAACCCGTTTCTCAACTAGTGCATGGTTCTCCTAACGTCGTGATAATGAGCGTACTAATCGAAACGCAGAGAAGACCCCATGGTTCTCCCTGAACCACGCTATAGTTAAGATAGTTCAGATACAAGTTGCCCAATATTGGTTCTCCCTGAACCATGATCTTATTTAGCGACAATTGGTAAACATGTGATGTCATAGATCACATCGTCTGTTCAGTTCCTTTTCTTATTAACCAATTTATTTAAAGGCGTTTGGATCTGTTGCACGTGTTCATTTAACTTATGCATTTCTGTCTACTCAATTGGTTTTCCGTCCAAAATGAAGAAATGGACAGCAGTTTCTTCTAATCTCGTAATGTCGTCTGTAGTCTTACCATACTGCATGTTTTGCTTCTTCATTTTCATCCCGCCTTCACTGCCTTGGTAAATGTGATTTGAAGCTTTTCATGGTGGATAGGATAAGGCAATTGGGTTTACGGGTAATATCATGTAATAATCTCTTCTTGGAAGAAATTATGTGGTTCTGAAAAGTGTGCTTGTGTTTCTCCGTCAAGAGTTCTTTGTTGTGCATGGCCAGGCAGCCTTGTACATGTTTCTATATTGTCCTGTCCAGTTCATCCGACTTCCACATCTATTTCTTCCTTATTTTTTCGTTTTTTTCATTGTTACTTTTGATCATCTCTGTCTCTCCCCGGGTTTTGGTATTTGATGTGGGTAATTTATATGTAGTCATTTTGATTTTTCACTCTAATGTATCTTTGTGTATATAGTGTGTGCATTTGTCTGTTATTTATTATATTGTATCAGAAGTCTATTACCTACATGAAGTGAGCCAGCCTGCTGTAATCACGCACAACGAGCTTGGTTAGGGGTAGACTGGTCCCCTGTGTTTATCCTCAAGAATAAAGACAGGTTCCTGGCCTACCGTACAAGGGATTTCATTGGATACACTTTGAGGCTCGCGCGCGAGCTACCAACCAAGGTCAAAGTTGAATCTTGGGATAACATGGCGGCCGCACGGCCAGTATCTGGCGTAATTCACGAGCCTCAAAGCGTGACGTCAGATCCTCAGGCTAAGTTTAAGGGGTTTTTCCCCCTGCCCAGCTTGCCGTGGGGCATCATGGGATAGGCGTTCCACGCGAAACTAGTTCTTAGAGAACTAGACGCAATGTTAAACTAGACGCAGGCGAACCATTCTGTGTGGCGAAACAAGGGGCGCGATCGATAAATCCTAAGGTCGCGTGCGAGATACAGTTCTCTCCCACGCTGTGGGTAAGTCTCCCGGACCGCGCTGCATGTTTTTTGTGTGTGTTTTTTTGTTTTTTTGTTTTTTTGTTTGTTGTTGAGACCTTGCGCATCAGTGTAAGTCAACACGTCATGAATGGTCCAAATCCCTTGTTCTTGGAGTACTATGCCGTGGACTAAACTAGTACACGCGTGGCATACTTCATGTAGGTAACAGACTTCTGATTGTATATAAAATAACATGTTTGACTGAATAAAGTTATTTTCGTTAAAGGCCGTACGACGAACTTTTATTCCCTAATAGTATAAATCAAATTGATCGTGCATGCATGGAACCTTTTTCGTATTGTGAAAGCGAGTGACGCGCATGCATCGAGTCTGTTTACCTGTAGATAATATACTTCTGGTTTTATGCAATGTTTTCTATTTTGCCAAATCATTCTCCATGCATGACTAGTTGGGGATAATTGGGCAATAAAATGCACTTTGTTTTACATTTTTTCCCCAAAAATTGCTTAATACTTAACCCTAACGATCCCCATCCAGCCAAACTCCAACACCAGGGATTGTTGGAGTTTGACGGGTTGAGTACTGTTATGGCAAGTGGACTGTTGGAGTTCGATGGGTTGAGTACTGTAAACCAGCAACAGTCAACCATGGTGTTGGGATTTGATAGGTTGAGGAAGGTTTCTAGTAAAAATGCTTCGGGAGTTAGGGTTAAGTTGTCGTTACCATTGGTTAACTTATACTCAAACCCCCTTTTTATCAACTCAAAGAAAGTATTACGGAGTCAAGTTGAGTCTAACTTTGTCAATGTTAATTCAACACTGTTAAAAGTTATATCTGAACTCTTTAAAATGTTGATTCAACACTTTAGTATCAATATAAGAACAATCGATTTGTTTACCGTAAGCATGAGCGAAATATTTACATGGAATGACTCTTCGGAATGGTATTTGTATTTTTTTTATGTATTTATCCCCCACCCCCAATCAAGACACAAGTTTGCTTTATTTGCAATTTTTGTTTTAATCTGTTTCAGTTGTGTCAAACATTGGATGAAGTCGACGCTGTTCTCATTTCAGCAAGGACAAGGAATTCTACCAGAGAAGTCTGTGTACTTCATGTGCACTGAATCAGCCATAGTATTTTTTTCTCAACACTTCGCTCTTGTATACTGACTATAGAGAGGGGTTCAGATACGTAAATTGAAGCCACTGTGCCGCCATATTGCTAATCTCCTAAACCACATATTGTGTAATGTTAACGGAGAATTGGCCTTGCCGTTGTACGAGCATGCCTACTTTGTAGGGACTATGAAGATATGGCTACGCATTGGCTTCCGTAATTTATTGTACTGACCGCCTACCCAACCAGGGGCGCGTTTTCACGACCCTGACCAGAAACTTGTTTCTGACGTCATATTCTTGACCAGAAACAAGAGGCGTAGCTACACGAAAACGCGAACGTAACTGGAAAATTGTTTTCAGTTTGCGACGTGTTCAATCATCAACATTTCTCAAAATATACGGTGTAATTCAAATGTTCGCAAAATAGAACTTTACTCGTGAGTGCTAGTAATAAACTTTGAAAGATATACTGGTATACGAACAATCATTCCATCATGTTTTAACAAATAATTAACGAAACTTCTGTTACTTTGTACAATGCGCCATCTTGAAACCAAGCGTAACCGATAACAAACTTCGGTTCACGTTTGGTCAGAATAATGACGTCATCGCAGCACAACCGAACTCGCGAAAACGCTTGACCAATGACCGAAAGGCCCCAAACATGTTTCAGGTTGCAGTCGCGAAAACGCGCCCATTATCAGTGGTACACACCGAAGACTCTGTCGTCAAGTTCCCTAAGCATACGGTTACAAACATTATGAAGTGGAGTAACCACATATTTGGCACCAGACGATTCAGGACAAAGACTTCTTTGCAAACACCATTTGCTTACACATAACCTGAATCCTCCAAAATCCTTCAGAAGTAAAGCAAGCACACGACATGTATGCACACATGTGTTTCTAATCTGCGATACATGTACTATGGCCAGGGACCTTCCCTGCATACATGGAGCAATAAACAGTGTCCACTGACCCAAGCACTGACCTTGCAATCACTACTCCAAAACATGGATGTACATGTACCATGGAAAGGCAAGTATGCCTATTAACAGCAATCCTCCAAAATCCTTCACTTTAGCAAAGAGCATGTAGCATGTAACCTCAATCCTTCACTTTAGCAACAAGGATTTTTGAGGATTTGATCGTGGTTTAACCATGGTTTAACCGTGGTTTAACCATTGCGAGTAACGAACAGTGGTTCATGTGGTTGGGATAGTTGTTTTAAATAATAATTGGCACCTTTTTAAATATATATTACCAACATTTAAATTATTATCAGAACCCAAGATTAATTTTCTTACATAATATGTTCTTTTATTACAGTGTGTTCTTTATTAGTTTTAACCCAAAGGGCTTCATTTACAATGTAACTTATGAAATATATTTTAACCCTAATCATCTAGGTATTCTGGCTAGGAAACCTTCCTGAATATTCCAAAATCCATCAGTGCACTTTTGGAAACATGCCTTAATCTTCAAAATGCCCCATGCATTTTCGTTGATCTTTCATATTCAGCACTCATGGCTTGTACGTCTTGCCAGGTATTAATTTTGCCCCATTTGAAGTGGTGAAAGTACCAGTTTCCAACAGTGCTGAATTTTCCTCAAAAAAGTGCCCCATGGAGGATGTTGCAGGATTTGGGGGTGGTTAGGGTTAAAAGGACAATATCGTCACGATCACAGTAGATTTTACTGGCTCATTTATACAGCAGTAACGGTAATATCACCTTGACCGTGTGGGGTATTATTTTCAGTCACCGAGTTAATCTAAAACTAGCACTCCGATTCCATGCCAGGTTGATCATGACGATATTGTCCCTAACTTTATTCAAATGCAAAAGCTTATTGCTAGACGTATTACGTGTACTTAAATACACAGCTCATTTTGGCAAAACTTTGAATGTACATACAATAAATAATGGTACAAAATGTATGTGTGTGGATTTGTTTCATTACCATACTACTCAAAACAATTTAGGGAACACCGGAATAATCTCAGTTAAAGCAAGATCATTTATTTCAGATAAACACAATGTTTCACAGAATTGATGAGAAGCAACTGCACAATGAAACAGATGATAAAGGATTTGTGTAGTGATTACACATTTCATGACATGACTACTGAAAGAGAGAGAGGGTTGCAAATGAAAATTCCGGTTCATGGAACATTTCAAACCTATTTGATGTTACAAATCCGGTGTTCCCTAAATTGTTTTGAGTAGTATATATATATTACAAAGTTTTTAATCTGTTTTTAAACATCCACATACGTTTTGTGTGCGTGGGCTGGGTATTGTCTCTGAAAGGTTTTGCAGACAACTGTATTTAAACAGCGCCCTCTATTAGTGTATCAATGTCGTGGCATACAAGGTATAATATTTATATGAATAGCGCACAGAACATTGTACCCCTGGCTGATGACGAGTGTGAGGTTGCAGTGGCTTGACTTTTTTTTAAGAAAAAACAAAACATCGCTGAAATAATGGCCCCATCAGAACCCATAATCAACAAAAGTAAAAAGCTCACAATCAAACACAAACCCCCCGCTCGCTCATTCTAGAAATGCTTCCATACCAGGTGGTGAAATTTGCAAGAACGTGTGAGACCATGGTCAATAATTATAATCAGTGAGGTGGGTCACCTCGTATTTGAATGGGCAGGGCGACAATGGTACCCAAAAAAAGAAGCAGATTAGACAAAAATTGTGACTTAACCTAATGACATTTCTGTGTACGTACATCTCGACAAAAATAAAACATTCCTAACAAAGAAAGACCGGAGACGCTGTGTGTGCCAGCATCCCCTTTTTCCATTGTTCACTTTAAAGGGGCAATGTCACAATCAGAGTAGACTTTCAACAGGGCACGGAATCAGTGTCCGAGTGTAAGATGAACACAGTGACTGGAAATTACTGGCACATTTTTGTTTATGCAGCAGCAACGCTAATATGACCTCATCATGTGGGTTTTATTTTCAGTCACCGAGTTAATCTAAAACTAGTATCCGGATTCCATGCCTTGTTGACGATGACGTGACGATATTCACGATCAGACCAACGCAATATCGTCACGCTCAGAGCAGACTTTCAACCGGCCATGGAATCAGTGTCCAAGTGTAAGATATGAACACAGGGACTGAAAATTACTGGCTCATTTACGCAGAAGAAACGGTGAAATCCCCATGAGGTGTCGTGGCCGAGCGGTCTAGCTTACCGGACTCAAGTTCTGGTGTTAGCAACATAATGTGGGTTCGAATCACGGCCGTGACACTTGTGTCCTTGAGCAAGACACTTAATCATAATTGCTTCTCTCCACCCAGGGGTTAAATGGGTACCTGTGAAGGCAGAGTTGGTTTGCTCTATATGCGCTAGAAATGGCAGCAATTGAGCTGTATACTCCCCAGGGAGCTGAGATGGTTTCAGGAATGATTTATGAGCCTTATGAGCAGGGATAATAATATAATGCGCCTTGAGCACCACTTAGTTGGTGGATACGTGCGCTATATAAATCCACACATTATTATTATTATTATTATGGTTCTCCCTGAACCATGATTAACCCGTGAAGTCCCCATGGTTCTCCCTGAACCATATTTCTCACTTAGCGACAGTACAGAAAAACGAGTTGCCCGACATTGGTTCTCCCTTGAACCATTCTCACTTAGCGACAGTTGAGATACGATACCTGTGCCTCAGCTTCGCGCTAGTTGAGATAAACAAATGGTGTTACTGTAAACCGAAACGGTATCGATATTCCACCATGCAAAGCCTCAAATCTTATATGTGGGGTATTATTTTCAGTCACTCAGTTGACCTAAAATCGTCAAGATATTGTCCCTTTGTATTAACATTAGGCATACGCACAATATTGAAAACAATGGCAAAAAGACCCTTAGGTCTGCCGCCACCAACCGTCTCAAAATGTATACAATGATCTTTTGCCCGCTATAGTTCAACAGAGGGCGCATCTTTCTTTTCATCACCTCATACGTGGCTCTCGTAATATGAGTTTCTGTATTTCAGTTTGTTTTGATCATTCGGTTGTGTCATGATGTCGGTGTGGTTAGTTTGTGTATGATCACCACGAAACATATCGGGGTTGTCGTACACGTACGTCGAGTTTGGTCCAGTGGGCTGAGCTTGTCTCGCTGATAAGAGGGACGCTTCCACGCGGGCTGATAACTCTGGTCTCTTGTCAACCATTCTTGTTTCTGATTGGTGGTAAGTTCCGAGCGCCAATGCGTTCTGCCAATTGGCTGGGCTATTAGTCGCAGCGGTTTCTTCTCTGGACGGTCGGACAGCAATGCCCGACAGTCCACCGACTTCATTTCCGAAACTGTTTCTTTCTCGATCAGTTGGGTTGTGCGCTACCTCGGCCTCAACCCAATTGGTCCTCTCTGATTGCACGGGTTGCGAGCTCCCAACACGATTGGTCAATTTGTCACGTGTTGAAACATCACATCCTGAAGAGATGGTTGTTGAATTCCAAGATGCCGAGTGCTGTCGGTCCACAGGGCGTTGCTGATTGTACCTCGACTGATAACGATCTACAGAGTTGTCCGCCATGCTTGATGACGTCATGAAACCAGCTTCGAACTCTGGCGCCCTCATCGTCCCGGACACCACCTGGCCGTCCTCTTCGTCCGCGACCTCCGCGCGAGCTCGCAGTTTGTCGACTATTTCCGGCAGTATGCGTTTGACAGCTCGTATCTCTCTCTTAGAACGGTCAACCAGAAACCACAGAAGTAAACAGACAACGGCTAACATTGCGGCTATTGCAATCAGACAAACGTATATAATGGTTTCCTGTTGCGCGTTGTAGCCCGGGTCCATGACCGCTGACATGTTGGCTGTGGTGTCCTGGGCGTTTGCACCGAGCGCCTGCATCAACATCCAGATAAGAAGACCCATTGTGACAAGAAAGAGTGGTCGGTGATGCGTGTATGACATTGTTATAGGAATCTTCCAAACACAACACTGGATAGATTGGTAGATTGTTATTAAGAACAGTTCAGTTATTTCTCCAAACGCTGTACAGACAAAACCTCTTCTGATTTGCCACAGTAAATCAGTGCAGTAATCTCAACATTTAATTCACAGACAGATTGCTGCACAAAGTGAGGCTGTTCAGCTGAGATGCCCAATAAAACCGTATACGAAAGGCCTGGTGTACGGAACATGCGATGAAAAAAAGAAACTGCTCTGCTCACACGCCTATCGCTCAGTTATCATCGGCCGAATATCAGATGACTCTTACACAACTCTTGAAAGGTTACAGGATCCTCTACATACGTGAACAGGCTTTTTATTTTATTTAAGGCCTTTAGTACCCTGCATCATGGTGACGGGAATTTTGACATCATTTCTGTAGAGGATGAAAAAAAAAATACGGTATACAATTTGGAGAAAAACACAACTTTGCATTCCTAGAAATACCTAGGCCCATTTGCTTACACATAACCCGAATCCTTCCTAACTCCCTAGGCCCATTTGCTTACACATAACCCGAATCCTTCCTAACTCCCTAGGCCCATTTGCTTACACATAACCCGAATCCTTCCTAACTCCCTAGGCCCATTTGCTTAGACATAACCTGAATCCTTCCTAACTCCCTAGGCCCATTTGCTTACACATAACCCGAATCCTCCCTAACTCCCAAGGCCCATTTGCTTACACATAACCCGAATCCTTCCTAACTCCCTAGGCCCATTTGCTTACACATAACCCGAATCCTTCCTAACTCCCTAGGCCCATTTGCTTACACATAACCCGAATCCTTCCTAACTCCCTAGGCCCATTTGCTTAAACATAACCCGAATCCTTCCTAACTCCATAGGCCCATTTGCTTACACATAACCTGAATCCTTCCTAACTCCCTAGGCCCATTTGCTTACACATAACCTGAATCCTTCCTAACTCCCTAGGCCCATTTGCTTACACATAACCTGAATCCTTCCTAACTCCCTAGGCCCATTTGCTTACACATAACCTGAATCCTTCCTAACTCCCTAGGCCCATTTGCTTACACATAACCAGAATCCTTCCTAACTCCCTAGGCCCATTTGCTTACACATAACCTGAATCCTTCCTAACTCCCTAGGCCCATTTGCTTACACATAACCTGAATCCTTCCTAACTCCCTAGGCCCATTTACTTACACATAACCTGAATCCTCCAAAATCCTTCAGTGGTAAAGCAAGCACATAACATGTATGCGCACATGTGTTTCTAAATGAAGTGTCGTGGCCGTGCGGTCTAGTTTACCGGACTCAAGTTCTGGTGTTAGCAGCAGAATGTGGGTTCGAATCCCGGCCGTGACACTTGTGTCCTTGAGCAAGACACTTAACAATAATTGCTTCTCTCCACCCAGGGGTTAAATGGGTACCTGTGAGGGCAGAGTTGGTTGATTAGCCCTATATGCGCTGTAAGGGCAGCAATTGAGCTGTATACTCCCCAGGGAGCTGAGATGGTTTCAGGAATGATTTATGAGCCTTATGAGCAGGGGTTATATGATATAATGTGCCTTGAGTACCACTTAGTTGGTGGATACGTGCGCTATATAAGTCCACACATTATTATTATTATTATTAATCTGTGATACATATACATGGCCAGGGACCCTCCCTTCATGCATGGACCAATAAACAGTGTCCACTGACCGAAGCATTGACCTTGCAATCACTACAACAAACATTGATGTACATGTACCATGGGAAGGCAAGTATGCCTAATAACCCAAATCCTCCCAAATCCTTCACTTCAGCAAAGAGCATGTAGCATGTAACCTCAATCCTTCAAAATCCTTCACTTTAGCAAAGAGCATGTAGCACGTAACCTCAATCATTAAAAATCTTTAGCAAAGAGGATTTTGGAGGATTTGGGAAGGTTGGGGTTTTAATGCATGCCAATATGAAGACTTGTTCTACATTTGGTGAATCAACAAACCCTTCCACCCATCTTCGGGCGGTGATGATTTATAATTGTATTTTCATGTTTTACGTCAAATTGGAGAACACTATTCCATACACATAGCATATTTTGACTAATTTACCGAAGAGCCGCTGCCCCAAAATATATAAATACAAATCTTCTCCAGTTTAAAAATAATAATAAAAAAGTAATAATTATCCAATAAAATGTTTATTTTTACATAGGCCTATATATATCTTGGGAGAAAAAACAAATAAACACAAATTTACATTAAATTAATAGAAACAGAAACAAAGGTAGCACCCCTGTAGGATTACAAAAAAGTAAATTAAATAACTGTCGAGTTGATCTCCTGATGCTACCACTAAGGAAGTAAACAAACATTGAATCACACAAATATTGAAATACATCAATCTACCATAACATTATTTCGCAAAACCTTTACCAATGTTTATATGACCTCAGGTCAACTAACGCTGTAACATTATACTTTGTAAAAAATATCTACAAGGAAAATGTGTATCGAGGCGTTACAAAAGAAAGTTGACACTGAACCAACAAAATAATGCATGCCTGTCAGTGTTTGTTTGATAACCCAATGGGCATAGACGAAATACGAGTGGGCGATACGTACATGTACAACCCTTTTCTATGGTTCAACAAAGGGGAAATGACATCAAGTGTATCTAACAATATATCAGTGTGAAATTCTTGTATCCATTGTTAGTTTCACAATAGACGCACCCGTACACACACACGTTGTGGGTTGCCACTATGAGGTACAGCATTTGTGATGTATATTACGGGCACAACTGCTTCTAAACGTTTGCTTACTCTCTTTGAATAAAGGTTTGTTTTAAATGTAAATCACGGTTTGAAAGAAACGAAAACCAAAAATAACACATTATTAACCCTAACCTTCCCAAATCCTCCCAAATCCTCTTTCCCAAAGTGAAGGATTTTGAAGGATTGAGGGTACATGCTCTTTGCTAAATTGAAGGATTTTGGAAGATTGGGGTTATTAGGCATACTTGCCTTTCCATGGTACATGTACATCCATGTTTGTTGTAGTGATTGCAAGGTCAGTGCTTGGGTCAGTGGGCACTGTTTATTGCTCCATGCATGCAGGGAGGGTCCCTGGCCATGTACATGTATCACAGATTAGAAACACATGTGTGCATACATGTCATGTGCTTGCTTTACTACTGAAGGATTTTGGACGATTCAAGTTATGTGTAAGCAAATGGGCCTAGGGAGTTAGGGTTAATGCAGATACAACTGCTTCTAAGAGTACCGTATGTTTGCTGTCTTTTAATTAAGGTTGTCTGATGTAAATCACTCGATTTAAATCACGATTTGAATCAATCAAAAACCAAAAAATTGTTGGTCGCCAGTGTAGCATTGTCGATAATCATGTAGACAGAACTGCTTCTAAGAGTATGCTTTCTCTCTTTGAATTAATGTTGTTTGATGTAAATCACTCGATCTAAATCAAGATTTTAATTAATCGAAATCCGACAATTTGTGGGATGCCAGCATTGTTAATATATATGTAGAAACAACTGCTTCTAAGAGTCTGCTTACTCTCTTTGAATTAATACTGTTTGATGTAAATCACTCGATCTAAATCACGATTTTAATTAATCGACAACCAACAAAATGTGTGATGCCAGCATTATTAATATACACTCACTGGCCAAAAGTATTGCAACATGCTCAGTAACAGGTATTGAAGGACTTTGTTTCCGAGCAAGAACAGTAAAAAAAAAGAACATCGACTTCAAAACACAGGCACTTTCAAGAAGTCTTAAGTAGTGTAAATAAAATAAAATAAATTATTGTAACACAGTTCTCCAAACTGAACTTTGGTGTGAATTTCAATGTTGCAATATTTATGGCCAGTGAGTGTACATGTAGAAACAACTGCTTCTCAGAGTATTTTCCCTCTCCCCCTCTCCACCTCTCCCCCTCTCCACCTCTCCCCCTCTCCACCTCTCCCCCTCTCCACCTCTCCCCCTCTCCAGAGTGGGGGGGAAACATTTGTGTGGGTAAATTTACCGACACAACACTAATATGACCAGACAAATTTACTTTGTGTTTTCTCAAACTGGACAATCTCTAAACTCGCTCGACGGAGGTGGGGGTACCCCTCGACGGAGGTGGGGGAGGGGAGGGGGACTGCAGCTCTTTCCGTGAGTAAAATACAATGTATATACTACTCAAAACAATTTAGGGAACACCGGATTTTCAACATCAAATAAGTTTGAAATGTTCCATGAACCGGGATTTTCATTTGCAACCCCCTCTCTCTTTCAGTAGTCATGTCATGAAATGTGTAATCACTACATGCATCCTTTTATCATGTTTCATTGTGCAGTTGTTTCTCATCAATTCTGTGAAACATTGTGTTTATCTGAAATAAATGATCTTGCTTTAACTGAGATTATTCCGGTGTTCCCTAAATTGTTTTGAGTAGTATATTGCAAAGAAAAAACAACTGATAACAAGAAACTATGCAAGACTAATTGCGGTGACACCATGTGGAATCTCAATTGAGTAGTAATTAGTTCTGAAAAGAACTGGTGGCACAACTCGACGTTTCGATCAGTATGCTCTGATCGTCCTCTGTTTCTCCTGAGGACGATCAGAGCATACTGATCGAAACGTCGAGTTGTACCACCAGTTCTTTTCAGAACTAATTACTACTCAATTGAGATTCCACATGGTGTCACCGCAATTAGTCTTACTTATCATCCTCACCATGCAAAGCTACAAGTTTCACCTAAGAAACTATGCAAATCTTCAGTGCTTAGAAACATGATGCATATGCAGTCGGCAAACCCATAGCTCTAGGTTTGCCAACTGCAAATTTATTCTGGACCAACCCTTGTTCTTATCTAGTAATGTACCTTTGATGCTTCATTTGCCGACTGAGGCCTTGTTTGACGCTTCCTGGCGGGCAATTAAAATGATTTTCCCTGAAGTCAATTATCGCAAACTATGACAAATATCACCAAGATTCCTGCGAAATATGCCAGAGGACAAACTAAAGGAGGAGTGAGTCAAGTGAGGTTTGGAAACAGTTATTGTTGGAGATTTTGAGCAATAAAATTGTAAACATGTTTTGAGATGTTGACTCGACATTCTCATGGGCGGATCCAGAACATTTGGGGGGGGGGGTGGCTGAGAATCAAAAACAATTATTTTTCAGTACTACAAAAATGACAATGAAATAATCAAAGGGAGAGAAAAACAAAGCACAGTGAGGGGGAATGGGAGTGCGTTCTCCCCTCCCCTACCCCTCTCTCTCTTTTTCTCTCCCCTTTTTTTTATTTATTTTTTTAAACGATTTTAGGGGGGGCTACAGCCCCCTTAATCCACCAATGATTATTTCCGTCAAATGTCTTAAACAATTAAAACATACATTATGAAACTTCAATAAAAAAAATATAATATATGTTTTTGTATTCTTTTGTTAAATGATGCATTTAATCGAACCTGCTTCTTGCCAAGATAAACAATAAACATTTAACAAGAGCTCTGCGAAAGATACAGGTTTTTGTAAATTGTCTTTAAATAACTAATGTACCACCCCTTTAAAATATGTACCAGTGGCCTTGTCTGACCAGAATTACCAGAGGGGGTGGTTTAAAATGTGCCGACAAAAATGGGAGATTTATTGACGCAATCAGAAATTTACACAGACAAGCGGGGCACATTTTGACTGGGACGTGCACTCAGGAGTCGAAATTAACACTAGTCCGCTAGCCCAAGGCTAGTGGTTTTAGCAGCGGGACTTCTAGCTGCTGGGGTTTGGGTAGTCTGATGGGTTAGTGAAAAAAATATGAAATACTTGTATGCAAGTACAAAATAGACTCCACGTTTCAACTTTTTCAGGACTACTAAAACATGTGAAGGCCTAGTGGTAAAATTTTGACATAACTGGTCATGAGGGCTACCATAAAATTCAAGTTAATTTCGACCCCGGAGACACTGCTTTCACCATTTCTAATACGCATTTATGAGTACCATCGAGATCGGGGTTGGTCCTGTACTTCTATTTCTAAGAAACATTATTTCGTCTTCCAATTAAAAATTCACTGTACTATTTCAAATATACTACACAAAACAATTTAGAGAACACCGGAATAATCTCAGTTAAAGTAAGATCATTTATTTCAGATAAACACAATGTTTCACAGAATTGATGAGAAACAACTGCACAATAGGCCGTATTCATAAAAATAAGTAATTGCTTTTACTAAAGTAACAACCCCCTTTTACTAACCTTTTACTTAAATGTGTATTCATAGAAATAAGCAATGACTTTCAAGTAAAAGCTACACATTTTAAGCATTAGTAATTGCTTTTTACTTATAAGTAAATGCTAGAGAAATTAGCACCTACTTCAATTTGTATTCATAAAAATGACCTTTGACTAGCATTTACTAGTGATTGTACAAGCACCTAATTTTTAGCTTGCTGTTTAGCCAATACAGACATATCACATTTTTTGCCATGTTTTTACGTCCAAGACCACAACCTAAGGTGTATAACATATCAGGCTTAATCGTGATGAAGTCAACCCTACCATTTACAGAACTTTATTAAGGTTTGACAAAGACAATGTGGAATGGCTTGCAAACACCTTCATACCACCAAATACCGAGACTCGTGGATGGTACTGTAGTACAATAGCAACTACTTGAGAACTTACTAGCCGAGGCAAGTAACAACTGTAATCATTTAGCAAATGGTTATGAATAAGATTTTTAGCAATTGCTTAGACTAGACCTTTTACTTACCTAGCTGTTGCTTTTACTTATAGCATTTACTAGTAAGTAATTAGTTATTTTTATGAATACGGCCTAATGAAACAAATGATAAAGGATGCATGTAGTGATTACACATTTCATGACATGACTACTGAACATGCTGAAAGAGAGAGGGGATTGCAAATGAAAATCCCGGTTCATGGAACATTTCAACAGTGGCCCAAACCTATTTGATGTTAAAAATCCGGTGTTTCCTAAATTGTTTTGAGTAGTATTATTATATAGTTTTAGTGCATTCTATTGGGCTAAGATTTATAACAGTTTAGTCTTACCTGAGTTATTAAGTATGCCTGGCGCAAGGCCGGAAAGTAGATAACCTCAATCACTGGCGGCGATGTAGGATCCTCCATAGGATTGTTAACACTACGTACAATAACTGCATAGTTCACATAACTTAACAAGTCACACGGCGACAACCATTGGCACGTTGAAGGTAAATACACGTACTGTTGACGTACAGTGTACTCGAGTAGACTTTCGTTCTGAGAATTCATGAGAGTCACGTTATTCGAGTGACTGATAGAGTATGCGGTTGCACAGCAGTCAAGGTTGAGCGGTGATGCAGTGCACCCATCCCATGCAAGGAAATCATGCAGTAACCACACAAGCACCAGGATATATGCATCACGAAGCCTATAGACTTCTAAAAGGGAAACTGATGTCAACTCCAGAAGTGCCCAACAGGGAATTAACAGTTTGAAGTGGGTTACCACATACATAATCCAGATTGAGCACAGTGTGTCCTTTGTTCGGCTTCACGCCCTGCGGCTTAATGGGTGACCTCGGGAGCGGGATTAAGGTGGCCCATATTATAGCATCCAGGAGGGAACTCGCGGTTTTAAGAATTAACTAAATTCTGACCTCCAACCTCACATTACCCCCCCCCCCCCCCATCACAGTACAGTATTGGTATTGAGAAGGAAAAAACTAATGTCACACATCCATGAAATTTACTTGGTGTAAGGTTGATGACGTTATCAAGTACAGGCGCGGATCCAGGAATTTTTTACACGGGGGGCACACCTAACACGAACATTTTTTTCCTATGCTAACATTGTATATTGTTTGTAATCATGTTTTTTCCCCCTTTGTTTTCGCGCCTTAAGCGCCCATCAGGTTGGATATGTGCGCGCTACAAATCTTTATTGTTGTTGTTGTTGTTGTTGTTGTTGTTGTTGTTGTTGTTGTTGTTGTTGTTGTTGTTGTTGTTGTTGTTGTTGTTGTTGTTGTTGTTGTTGTTGTTGTTGTTGTTGTTGTTGTTGTTGTTGTTGTTGTTGTTGTTGTTGTTGTTGTTGTTGTTGTTGTTGTTGTTGTTGTTGTTGTTGTTGTTGTTGTTGTTGTTGTTGTTGTTAAATGCGAGCGCGAAGCCCTTACGGCGGTGGGTCCGGAGCCCGCTTAAGGGCCCCGGAAAATGTTGGATTCTGGATACTCTGTGGTGCAATCTGAGGCGATTCCTAGCCAGTTTCACCTGACTTTTTTTGCAAAAGTTTTCAAGATTATATGGAGAATATATAGGATATATATATATATATATATATATATATATATATCATCATTTTAGCCATTATTTTTAGCCATTATTTTAGCGATGTCATGACTACAATAATATAAGTTTCTCCCTCCCCGATTTTTGGCATTTAATTTGCAGTTTTGACTTCAGTTTTAATTTATCCGGAATTTTTCTTGGTTTTAATTCAGTCCAGTTGAAATTTTCAAGAAAAGGGCTTGATTTCATACTGTTCCTTGCCCTGTGTTAAAACCATCGGCAGATCAGCTGCAAGACTCATCGTACTTCGCAGGCCTATGCGTATACTGGCGTAGAATCCGACAGTAAATTGACATCGGCGATTGTAATTTCCACACGGTACCCCGACCCTTCTTCAGACGAAACGGAACAATTTATAGACGTGGAGGAATCGGGTCAAGAAACCAGACTAGCTTGCTTTGCACCCGATCACAGACTACCGATTGCAAACGAAATGGTTTTTTTTCCCCTTTTTTTCCCTTTTTTTTTTTTTTTTACTCAATTTACCCGGGGGGCACGTGCCCCCGCGGACCCCCTGGATCCGCGCCTGAAGTATCCCTCCACGAAATAATATCTGTCTTGAGTTGCTGTTTTTAGAACAATAACTCTTGCTAACTATAGCTGCACTGTAGTACGGTGACAAGTACCGGTACGTGTAGCTATAGAGGATCAAAATCAATGAGTCAACTGCCTATTTTGACTGTTGACGTAAATGTGCACACAGCGGCATTTTTGACTGGTTTTGACTGTCATTTTGACCACCCTCAACAATACAAGACAATGCTTTTACCAGTCCAAAAAAAAAAAAAAAAACGGTCGACTCATTTTGACCTGTAAATGTACTTACTACACGCGTGACGTTTGACAGTGTTCGACTTTTAAGTGCACAACCGATACCTCAGAAAGTATATCAACATTTTGTCTGCTTTTGTCCCTTGCAATCATAGGAGGGTTAATCAAATTGATTTAATTTTTGCCCTACACCGACGTGTGTATAGCACTGTATACTCAGTGTTTTCCTAGTGTCTGTGGAAAAACTTCGCGGACACTTAAAAAAGTACTGCTTCAGTATACAGCGCTATACACACGTCGGTGTATGGCAAAAATTAAATCAATTGTTTATCACCCGACGCACGCATTTCATCAAACTATAAAAGTTAATCAAATTATTTTGAAAATTAATGTTTGTCTTCCTCCACGTTAATTCCACCGTATGCACCAATTAAGACTGCTTCTCAAAGTGCTTATCAGACCCATAAATCATATCAGCTCCATGGGGAATATATCGCTAAATTGCTGCCATTTCGCAAAATAATATAGAGCTACATGGTGCAATACGGATTTGATTGTTTAATAAACTGCACGAATGACGCCGATCGACCCGCTCTGCAGTTCTCACAAAGGATCAGCCGCAAGCGGGCGCTGTGTAAAAAAAATCCGCACTCATGCGCCGAGCTGTTTCTCATAATTTAATAATAATAACAATAATAATAATATTAATAACAATGTGGACTTATATAGCGCACGTATCCACCAAACTGGTGCTCAAGGCGCATTATATTATTACCCCTGCTCATTGGGCTCATAAATCATTCCTGAAACCATCTCAGCTCCCTGGGGAGTATACAGCTTCCTAATTCGATTTCAAGCGTAAGGCCTTTTTTGTTTTCAAAAATGGATGCTTTTCGATCAGTGTTGGCGTTTTCACTACAATGTAACAATATTTACAAACTGAAGCACATCGCCCTCTAGTGGTGAAATTGCATCTAATGTCTTGATGATAGACACTTTTGGCGTCAAGTGAGCGTTATGTGTACACATTATGTGCACGAATTTTATGGTACTGCGCGGACGTACATGTACTTATGTCAGCCAATAATCTCTGGAGACATTGTATGCGTACGCACATCAAATGCAAAATACACCAAACGCAATGCAGTATGGTTGCCTTATCAATCTACATTGATGTACAATGGTGTCCGAGGACTTATAACAAATTAGGTCCTCGGTCGCTGGTTCTAATTGTTTTCAGAGGTCCTCGGAAGGACGTCGTGTATAAAACCAATGAAGATTGCCTCAAAAATTTAGGGTTCAAACTACGGTCGTTTTGGAAAGCACAATTGGGTGAGTGTGTACGTACTGGTAGGGGGTATGGGGGGGGGAATCGCTCCCACGCACTGGTACTGCAGACAGAGGAACATCTGGGTTTTTTTTCAATTTGTTTTGTGGGTCTGAAATTCTGGTTCTAGAGAGTAGGGCCTATATAATATTTCACATTTTGTAACCAGGCGAGACATAAAAGGAGGCTTGGAAACTAATTTTGC
The DNA here is from genome assembly GCA_029582265.1 of Zoroaster sp. YZ-2022. Taxonomy (NCBI): domain Eukaryota; kingdom Metazoa; phylum Echinodermata; class Asteroidea; order Forcipulatida; family Zoroasteridae; genus Zoroaster; species Zoroaster sp. YZ-2022. The sequence continues at coordinate 22,023,884 of CM055817.1, read as the reverse complement.
AGGTCGGATATTTGTATCAATATATATAATTATATATATATAATATATATATAATATATATTATATATATATATATATATATATATATATATATATATATATATATACATAACAGCAATAGAAACGTCACCCCCTAAATTTTGATAAGTCTGAGAACGTGTTTAGCTTATGTGTCCTCGGACGTCATGCATGACGAATTTTGAGGTCAACCAAATTTGCCACATTGGGCCGGATAAATAAAAGTTAGCAATTGCTTATCTAGTAAAAGCTCAAGCAATAGCAATTGCTTAACAAGTAAAAGCTCAAGGTTAAGCAATTGCTTAAAAATGTATAAATAACCTTCTTCTTTGACTAGCACCTAGCTGTTGCTTGGGTGGGTTAGCAATTGCTTATGGGTATAACAATGATGGGAGGTCAGTTCCGATTAGCCTAGTGGTTGTATATGAGGCATGTGTTAGCAACATGGATGCTGCCGAAGAATTGGGGAGTGGTACAAATAGTGAGCAATCTTTGAACGAACTGTTCGTTAGTATAATCAAAGAGTACCCTGTTCTAATCGAGAAAAGTCAGTTGCCGGGGGTAAAAGACATGAAGGCAAATGCACTTAAAAAAGCACAAATGTCAATTGCTACCAACACAGGTAAAGCTATGGATGAGAAGCTAATTTTTAAAAAGATAGCTAAACATGAAAAGTCAAGTGAAGAAGAAAACAGATGGAATGCAAACAGGAAATAGGAAGATTGTTTTGGTTCCATGGGAACATGCAAGATCTGTACAACATCTTCAAAGGGGATGAAAACCCGACTATTACGAAGATGCCATGCGCCATTTCTGCTGGTTTCAAACCAAGTACTTCGACTGCTGCTAGCAACTCCAAATTTTCAAAATTGAACCGAAATAATTTCCGGTATCTGGTAGGATTGACTTCATCACGATTTATTCTTTCATTGTACACCTTTTCATGTTCCCTTACATGCATAAACTCGGCCATGATGGCAGGAGTAATGCAACATGCAAGTGTTAGCAAATGCGTAAGCTCCTCATTTAGTATCTTGTAAAAATATTAGCAAGTGCTACAAGTCATTAGTAAAAGGTCTGGTTTATTTATATGCTTCCAAGCAAGTGCTAATCTCTCTAGTAATTGCTTAAAAATCACAGCACTTGCTTTTGCTAACTACTGGAAGCAATTACTTGCAAGTAATTGCTCACTTTTATTAATGAAGATTTAAGAAAATGACTAGTAAAAGCAATTGCTACTTTTTATTTTTCCGGCCCATTGTGTTCGTGTTACACTCCATACTCATAATATTCTTCATTAACAAATTATATTAATTATAAAATGAAAATAATAAATATTTTTAGGGGTGACGTTTCTTTTGCTGACAAAAATTGATACTCGAAAAATACCCTGTTTGTAGAAAAGCATATATATTCAAATGTAGATTTAGTTATTTTTTTTTATAAAACCCACTGTTTACAGAAAACATGGTTCTGTGATCTTTGTGTCTGTTTAATGAAATTATTAAATCTAAATTTTACTCTAGTTTAAATCTATATTTACAAGAACTTCATCTGTTTAAAAATAAAACTAATGTCATGTGTTGCTATTAACAGGGTTTTTTCTTTTCATTTAAAAACCACTTCAAACGCATCTGACCCAGTCACCGATGATTCTGGAGCTCAACTCAATGGTAATTAAATAGATTATTTTTCAACTTGAAAGCAGGATGTTTGTACCTACAGAACATTTCCTCGAATAGGTCAAGTCAAAATATTTTACTCGGTGCAAATTATTTAAATTAACGTCCAGATTCCTTTCTGGTGACTAATTTGTACATTTGAATTTCAAAGTCAAAACACACTCTTTCAACTTGAACAGTGTACATGTAACTCAGACGGATGACCTGTGGACTGTATTATGAACAGTGTACATGTAAGTGTACCACATTCAGTGTACCATGTATCATTCACAGGGAGAACAAATGAAGTTTTTGCATGAGTACGGGCAATGGGCCGGATAAATAAAAAGTAGCAATTGCTTTTACTAGTCATTTTCTTAAATCTTCATTAATAAAAGTGAGCAATTACTTGCAAGTAATTGCTTCCAGTAGTTAGCAAAAGCAATTGCTATGATTTTTAAGCAATTACTAGATAGATTAGCACTTGCTTGGAAGCATATAAATAAACCAGACCTTTTACTAATGACTTGTAGCACTTGCTAATATTTTTACAAGATACTAAATGAGAGCTTACGCATTTGCTAACACTTGCATGTTGCATTACTCCTGCCATCATGGCCGAGTTTATGCATGTAAGGGAACATGAAAAGGTGTACAATGAAAGAATAAATTGTGATGAAGTCAATCCTACCAGATACCGGAAATTATTTCGGTTCAATTTTGAAAATTTGGGTGGCTAGCAGCAGTCGAAGTACTTGGTTTGAAACCAGCAGAAATGGCGCATGGCATCTTCGTAATAGTCGGGTTTTCATCCCTTTGAAGATGTTGTACAGATCTTGTTCCCATGGAACCAAAACAATCTTCCTATTTCCTGTTTGCATTCCATCTGTTTTCTTCTTCACTTGACTTTTCATGTTTGCTATCTTTTCAAAATTTGCTTCTCATCCATGGCTTTACCTGTGTTGGTAGCAATTGACATTTGTGCTTTTTTAAGTGCATTTTCCTTCATGTCTTTTACCCCCGGCAACAGACTTTTCTCGATTAGAACAGGGTACTCTTTGATTATACTAACGAACAGTTCGTTCAAAGATTGCTCACTATTTGTACCACTCCCCAATTCTTCGGCAGCATCCATGTTGCTAACACATGCCTCATATACAACCACTAGGCTAATCGGAACTGACCTCCCATCATTGTTATACCCATAAGCACTTGCTAACCCACCCAAGCAACAGGTGCTAGTCAAAGAAGAAGGTTATTTATACATTTTTAAGCAATTGCTTAACCTTGAGCTTTTACTTGTTAAGCAATTGCTATTGCTTGAGCTTTTACTAGATAAGCAATTGCTAACTTTTATTTATCCGGCCCAATATCTTTAATGTTGCATGTTGTATTTTTCTGGACTGTTTACTTAGGAATATGACGATGCAGACCTTGCAGCATCTGTTGACCCGCCAGGTGATATCCAGCATCGGGAAGAGAGCACATGCAAAGATGACGATGTTGGTGCAGACCCCACAACATCTATCCCACCAGATGAAGCAGATCACATGCAGGAACACCTTGCAGACAACTTCTTCAAATGCACTGAACGATATGAATGCCATATTAGATGGCACTGTCAGCAAAGTGACCAGGAGGACACCGACGTAAAAGGTGACTTGTTAATCCACCATGAAGAGGGTGCTGCAAAACCGTCATCAGAGTCTCTTGACTCGTCAAGTGGTATCCAGCATCAGGAAGAGAGCACATGTAAAGATGATGATCGAAGTAGTGTCATTTCTGAAAGCGTCTCAGATAGTGATATCTCCTACCTCCCAAGTGAGTCTTCTGATTCTGAACCAGAGAATGCTGGGTGTGTGGTTGAGGAAATCGCGATGGAATCCGGCCAAGATATGCCAGAAAATGCCAGAAGTGACAACAAAAACAAACCGTATAAGAAACCATACAGACTGTGCATTTTTTGCAATACGGCTAAGTCAAAACTTACACAACATATTGCAAAACAACATGCAAAGAATGATAGAGTGAAGGATGCCTTAGGACTTCCGTTTAAGATGAGAACAGCAATGTTTGAACAGTTTAAGGAGGGTATCTTGACAGTAAACAAGGCTGCTGCAAAAAAAGAACATCCAAAATACCAAAGAGAACGCATGTCAGTGAAGGACACCGCCTTGGTAATGTGCAGTATTTGTAATGGGTTTTATTCAAGATCCTATATTAAAAGACACTCAAACAGATGTCAAGAGAAGTCTGAAGGTTGTCCCCCTTCTGCACCAGTGCCGGTAACTCTACTGCAATGTGACGAAGACTATGCAGGAGAATTTGTGAAGGACATCCTAAATAAGTGCAGACAAGACAGAGTTGGTAAGGTATGCACCACTGATTCTGTGCTCCTAAAATTAGGGCGGAGGCTTTGGTATAAGCATAAAAGGAAGGCAGACAAAAAGACGGAAGTGCGTAGATCAGTTATGACTGATATGAGACGGCTGGCCAGCCTGTACCTCCATATGGTAGATAAAGAACAGACACTTGGAGCCCTTCCAATAAAAGAAGGAAACCTATCCGATTTGTATAGACGGAACAACTTTCGTCATCTCGAGGAAGCACTAGACGTGTACACATCTTCGGAAAATAGTGAATCCAGCCAGATTAAAAGCAGGGTTAAAAGCTTGGGTTATACTATCTCATTAAGTCCAGCTGTAAGATTCTTTAGGCCTTGTACTTAATAGAGGACAACGACATAGAGGCAGCTGATGTAGTCTAGTTTGTGTCTGTCCTGGAACTCAACCACAACTACATCTTTGGTGATGCCACATACAAGGTCAATCAGCAGAGACAAATTCGTTTGAGACGACCAGAGGCCTTGCCGCGTGAAGACATCAGAAAATTGCGCCAATACACCATCACAAGAATGCACGAAATCACTACGGATGAATATGACTTTTGGATGCTAACAGCTACGTTGAGTTGAGAGATTTGGTAGTATGTCGGTTGACTTTGTTTAACGCTAGAAGAGGAGAACCATCTCGGCTACTTCGTCGGGAGTGGGAGGATGCTGAGAAGGGTGTCTGGATTGACAACAGTCAAATATAAGCTCTTGACCCCATTGACAAAGCACTCACAGATGCTTTCAAGATTGCATATCAAAGTGGTAAAGGGAACAAACACCTGGTCCCGGTTCCGTTTCCGAAAGACACACTTGAAGCAGTTCGGAAGTTGTGTAACAAGGATGCTCAGTCTGTTGTTGTCCTTGGCGAAAATAATCCATTTCTTTTCCCGAGCACAAATGGGTCTGATAATCACGTGTCTGGTTGGCATGCAGTCAACAGTGTATGTGAAAAGGCGAAACTTGGCAATAAGTCTGTAATAACTGCGACGAAAAACAGACACAGGGTCAGCACTATGTTTGCATTGATGGATGTTCCGGAAAAAGATCGGCAGTTTATTTACAAGCATCTTGGGCACTCTGAAGAGACGAACAGAAATATCTACCAGACTCCTTTGGCATTAAAGAACTCACAGTTGTCGGAAAAAGACTACTCACTATAGATGAAGGTAAGTTAATTGGTAATTTAATTTAATTTAAAATACAGTTTATGTTACAAGGGTTTGTTAGTAGGCATTCTTCCGTCTCGAGAAAAAGAAAAATTATATCGTGCACAGGCCTGGATGTGCACTGGCTAAAGTGCCCTTCAGAAAACATTGTGCCCTTTTATTTTACAAAATCCACCAGGCATGCATTCATTGCTGCTTTTGCCTGGAGTGATAGCGACATATTCTGAAAAAATCTACAAGGTTTGATATGGGTCCATTAATTTTTGGCATGCTGTACGTATCACTGACGCTGGTGCCACTCATTTAATGATTGCTTCTGGCTCAGGTATCCCCCAATTGTATGAGCAAAATATGTGCAATAACAATGTTCCATTCGCCCACACAAGTAACTTGAGCGTTGCACATACTACACTCATATTGAAGTTAACTTTACTTGATGCTAGCTTCAAATTGGGTGGCACAACTGATTACGAATAGTTTATAAAATGTCCAACTGTGCACAGAAACTAATTGCTGAATGCATGGTGTTAAAATTGTTCTTTTTATGAGTGGGTACCAACTATCACACTTGGGCCAGGCAGCTAAGGATTCAGCGTGCAGCACAAACGTTCTCGTCCATCGTGTCCATACATGCTATATTAATAAATGTTTTGATATTACTTGGCCTTGGTGCTTAATTGAATGGCGTAGGTACTCTCCATAATTTGAGGTTACAGGTCAATAGCCAAAGTGGCATTGCCCTAATTATTTCCAAATTCCAGGCCTGCATTCAGAAACGTGTGCATTGTCTGAGATTGGGTACTTTATTTCACACAAATTACCTATGTAACAGCGTAGTGTTCTCATGTATTCAAGTATTCAATGTTTGTGACATTATTGTTGAATCAATGTTTTGCTTTTTATAGATGTACCTTCCAGTAGTCAATGTGCAGCTAGCTATTCCAGAGCCAGTGAGGAGAGAAATGGTAAGTGCATACAGAACCTTGCATTTTGCTGGCGATGTGATCAGAAACTATCTTTACAGCGATAATGTTGCAGAATAAAAGTTGGTTGCAGAACATAAAACCTCCTTGCGGATATTGTCTTGCCCTAAGGTCTGGTGATAATGTCTTGTTTCCCAATTTTCGAGACAGCAGAGCCTTCAATTTCATTGCCATGTTTTGAGAATGTGGACGTACGCAGCACAATTACAATGTGAATATATCGCAGGTCCCAATGTACAGGCTATTGCCAATGACATGTAGTTTACTGGGTACCAGCACGGACCATTCCTCTGTGGTCTGGACCCCTGCGAACGGATAGGAAAACATGTACAAATAGACTGCACGATCCACACTAATTTCATATGGCAGAATTTTGAGATTGCTCACAAAGAATTTAAATTAAAAAAACATTAAACCATATTTGCACTCAAAAGTTTATTTCTATTCATTTTGTAGGGTTGCCGTGAAATTCTGTGCAGTTTGTCAAATTCTGTGTTCTTTAGCCGTTTCTGCATTTCCGTCCGTGTTTACCACAATGCGGAGTCTGTATATGTCCAACTAATATTGAACAAAAAATTGAATCTTGAAAGTACCCTGTTTGTAGAAAGGTTCTAAAGCATATTCAAATATAGATTTAGTTAATATTTAATATTTTTTTATAAAACCAACTGTTTACAGAAAAAAAGGTTCTGTGATCTGTGTCTGTTTACTGAAATTATTAAATTTAGTTTAAATCTATAATTACAAGAACTTCATCGTACAGAATGCCCGGTTGATAAGTACGTTGCTATTAACATTTTGTTTTTATATTTTGTTTTATTTATTTAGAAACCACTTCAAACGCATCTGACCCAGTCACCGATGATTCTGGAGCTCAACTCAATGGTAATTAAATAGATTATTTTTCAACTTAAAAGCAGGATGTTTGTACCTACAGAACATTTCCTCGAATAGGTCAAGTCAAAATATTTTACTCGGTGCAAATTATTTAAATTAACGTCCAGATTCCTTTCTGGTGACTAATTTGTACATTTGAATTTCAAAGTCAAAACACACTCTTTCAACTTGGTTTGAAACATGTTGTATACTGATTTTATATTTTCTGGAAGCAAGGTCGTCACTTCATCTTAATCCTGTGTGATACATGCCATATGAATAATTCTTGGAGGGGTTTTGATTTGGTAATTTTTATCTCCCAGAAGTAAATTATAAGTGATCGTGACATTGCTAGCTAGTACCAATACCACACAAAGGAAGCTTGAAGCAGACGGCAAAGATCAGACCAAGCAAGTGCAGGAAACTAACAGTTATTTACTTCATTTTTGAAGGTTTCTTTTCCGTTGAATTTGAGTGATACTGGATTGACAGGGGGCATTGTAACCAATGTTTCACTTTGTTTAATGGTGTCTGTGCCTTTCCTGTGGATATTATTTAGCCTTGGTGCCAAATGAAATGGCCTAGGTACATGTACGCTCCATAATTTGTCGTTACAGGCCAAATTTGCATTGCCCTAATTATTTCCAAATTCCAGGCCTGCATTCAGAAACGTGTGCATTGTCTGAGATTGGGTGCTATTTCACACAAGTTGCTCTATGTAACAACGTAGTGTACTCATGTATTCAAGTATTCAATGTTTGTGACATTATTGTTGAATCAATGTTTTGCTTTTTATAGATGTACCTTCCAGCAGTCAATGTGCAGCTAGCTATTCCAGAGCCAGTGAGGAGAGAGAGATGGTAAGTGCACACAAATCCAGTATAGGGCCTATGGCTATGTTCAGACAATGTACTAAACTTAGACCCGAAACAGTCACTTTGCAAGCGGTAGGCCTATGGTCCAATCGTAATTTCTTTGCGTAATTCCCTTACTTTCAGACAGGCAGGAGTTTTATGGTTTATAGTTTTTACAGTTTATCTTCAGTTTAAAATGGTTAATCAGGAAACATGACTCTGCACACAGACATCCGGTACCACCTCATGTTCCTGTGAATGATACATGGTACACTGAATGTGGTACACCCATCTGTACACTGTTCATAATACAGTCCACAGGTCATCCGTCTGAGTTAAACCGGGTGTGGTCTACTTTATTCTCTCCACACACCATGTTAAAAGATAAACCCGAAGCGGTTTAAAGATAAACTCTCCAGCTCCACAGTCTTTTTGGGGTTAACCCTGATTCGGTCCAACTTTAAAACTGTTCAGACACACAGAGTTCAACTCGATACGGTTCAACCGTGAGATAAACCTACTTTAGTACTGTATCTGAATGACCCCTTTAAGTCTAACTAATATTGGACAAAAATTGATACTCGAAAAAAATACCCTGTTTGTGAAAAGCATATTCAAATGTAGATTTAGTTAATATTTTTTATAAAACCCACTGTTTACTTGTCAGTTTCAAATCGTCATGTTCAGTAGTTCCTTTGAGTTTACTACAGATGTAAACATTTACCTCGCCAGATGTAATGGTAGCAAATCTTGATGACGGTTTTGCAGCACCCTCTTCATGGTGGATTAACAAGTCACCTTCTACGTCTGTGTCCTCCTGGTCACTTTGCTGGACAGTGCCATCTAATATGGCATTCATCAAGTTCAGTGCATTTGAAGAAGTTGTCTGCAAGGTGTTCCTGGGTATGTGATCTGCTTCATCTGGTGGGATAGATGTTGTGGGGTCTGCACCAACATCGTCATCTTTGCATGTGCTCTCTTCCCGATGCTGGATATCACCTGGCGGGTCAACAGATGCTGCAAGGTCTGCATCGTCATATTCCTAGGTAAACAGTCCAGAAAAATACAACATGCAATATTAAAGATATTGCCCGTACTCATCAAAAACTCATCAAGAATAGATGGACATTCAGCTACACGTGCGTGCATGCGTGTTCAGTCATGTCGTCAGTGGTGGTACAATGCTTCCAACGTTACGTTACGTTACGCGTGCATTGCCTGTATAACAACACATCAATTGAATAGTCTGGTTGCGGACCACCTCCAACGGTGCGCCAGGTCTCAACATTGTCAAAGGTATTATCACCGAAGTGAAAACCAGACAAGTTCAACACGAACCACAGACATACGATCCGAACACACACACACAACCTCTTAAACAGAAATTATTGCAGTGTTCACTCCCTCATTTATATACGCCATGTTATTGAAAAGGCGACCACTCTCGAACCCTGGCACTGGCACCGTAGCCATCGGGATGAAGAAATGCGACTGGCTTGCGAGCTACCGAGTACACCTCATTTTCATCATTCCTCAACGTTTTTGTTATTCAAAATCATAATCATTATTCTGAACTCGAAAGGAGTTGAAATTTTGATTAAGTACTAGAAAATGATATTCTTAACAGTTCTCTTCCAGTGGTAAAAAATAACATTTTATTTCATGGTTATTAATATCTGAAAATGACACATTGATAGTGCCCCGTGCGTGCCCAGTGCAACATGTGAGTAAGTAAAGTCACTTTAGGTAAGTAAACATGTATTTTACTGGCCTACAGCTCAGAGCAACAAATTCCTTGTTGGGCAACTGAAAATGAAATTCGGGCAACTAGATTTTAAATTCCCTTGTCCGAAGGGCAACTACATTTTTTAAAATTTTGCGAGCCCTGACATGGCCCTTGTTGTACCTATAGACAAGTACGTTTACGGTTAGAATTACTTGTCATCACCCAAATCATCATGTTCAGTATTTCCTCTGAGTTTACTACAGATGTAAACATTTACCTCGCCAGATGTAATGGTAGCTATTTCGCCAAAAAGAAAAACTACCTTCACATTTGGGTAGAAAAACTAATCTACTTGATCACCCGTTACTTGGAAAGGAAGACAATATATTACCTTTGCTTTCTTCCACGGAAGATTAGAGACGCCATAATCATACAGGATTTCTTCATCCGTGTTTATGATCTTAGGTAAACAAACACAAGGCAAGCTTCCCATCTATTTGCAGCACCTTAGGTTTTGCATTGACCTCGTGCTTCTCCCCGTGGTTCACGAGTCTTCAAGAAGAGGTCCACATGTTGGTTCTTCAGTTGCATCAATGCTAGAAAATCAAAGATATGATACAATGATTAAAAGTTATAAAGTATTTGTGAGATTTGCAACATTTCACTATGGGTTTGAACTCTGCAGACTGTGCGTTGGAACCAAGCGTATCATGGTTTACTTGTGTCCTTCAGCAAGAAACTCACAAATTGCTTTTCTCCAGGCAAGAGTAAAATCGAGAGCCTGTGAGGGTAGAGACAGTTGTGTTTGACTGAGTGTGCCCAGCAGGCAGGATACTCCTTTATTTAGTCATTAGTATAATAGACCTGTCATTCTAAATTCTATAAGAAAATAACGTCAATTATACACCTACCAAAACTGTTTTCTACTGGCTATGGCGGTGTAGAAGTAACGAAAACATGAAGATATTCTTTCCTCAAGTTCCGTTCCTTCTTTCGCTGAAATGTGGTTGCCCGCATACTCCAGCAAAAATTCACCTTTCTGGAATGTTGTCTTAGCTACCACTCCTCTGCCTACAAGAGAGAAATAGGGAAGTTATTACAAAATCATCATGACCAAAAAACACTGGCCCAACAAGTACATACAGTTCTTACAACAATGGGATATTAGGAATAATACTATTGGGATGATCTCAGCGACTGATGCTGCCAATCTTCACACATGCTTGCATTTACACATTTGTGAAAATTACTGTCTTTGACAAATAACAAAAAAATCCAACAGAGGAATGCACTCAAATAATTTATGTCAGATGTACCTTTTTAACTATTTCTAATTGTATAACCTTTCAGATTGCAATAAACAGTACTGTACACCTGACATCGCTATACTTCCCACCTAAAGAGATGAGTGATTCCAAAAGCAATTTATCAATTTTCTACTTTTTGGTTTTGGGATTGTGTTCTTCATGCAATTTTGTTTTAATATGTTGGACCCCCCCCCCCCCCCACATGGACTTGTTCGTACATGTACCCTTACCTTTTATATCAAATAGACAAACATCAAACTTGTCTTGATCACACTGAAGTCTAACATATGTAGCTGCGACACTCTGGGGTTCTCCCTGCGCAGTCTCTTTGACCTTGTTGCTCCTATAAATTGAATAAACGGGTGAATTCAATGAATTACAAGAAAGTTGTATTTATTAAAAAGGTAGCAAACATTCATCACTCAAACATACCAGTCAGTCTGCAGCGCCCGAGTTAATGAGGTCAAATCCTGAATTTACCTGCACAGAGAAACTGCAGTGAGCGCGAGTTCATTCGAGAAACAACGAGACTTCGAGAGGCCTCATTTTCAAAGTAAAACGAAGGATATACTCCCAATCTTGAAGAATATTTCAATACTTAAGTGAATTTACGTCTAAATAATGAGACTCTGCCTGAATTCAACTAGCGGTCCCAGCTCATTAAATATGCAAAGAGAGGTCACGCACATTTTGACCATACATACAGCGCACAGAAGTATAAGGAAAGAATCGGGATCAGACTATGCGAGATGTCACACATGCTAATCGCGTCGTTATTGATCAAATCACATGTGTTGTGATGCTGTGTTGACTTCAGACGTGTATCTCTTTGCGAAAAAAAAAACCATTTGTTTGCTGACGCACATTTTTCTAATGGTAAATATTGGTTTTACAAAGGTATATATTTCTTTTTGCATACTTATTTAGTAAATAACTGATTAAGGCTTAATTGCCTATTTCAAAAATCTTAATTAATTTGCCATAAACAGTAGACTTTCTTAATATTTCCTAAGTGAAAGAACTGTCAAAACTGCTTTTTGTCAAATACCGGTTGTTGCTAGGCAACAAGACATGACACATGAGTGCCCCATTAATGTACCATAACTCTGCAGTGCCTCGGCCGATTTCCTTCAAACAAAAACCAAATGGCTTGTGTGAGTGAGCTCTATGGTTTAAAGGGACTGCATGGCCAGAGCTTAAGTTTACTTATGGTATTGTCACCCCTACTAGTACTACTACTAGGGCTAGGCTACTGTGTTATAGAATTCCTCTTTTGAGACTTTAGGGACATCAATATCTCACTTTTCTTACATGCCGCTTCCCCCAAAAGGTAGACGTATGTGTCAGTGGCGTAGCTAGCGGGGCGGCGGGGGGGGGGGCGGCCGCCCCCGGGCTCCAGTTCCAGAATAAGTGCCCCCCCCCCCAACACATGCGAATTTTTTTCACATGCTTATGGGACTGACTGACGGGCCCACCAGCAGGCAGGACTATACAGACAGGGCCGGATTTAGACCTTGAGGGGCCCGGGGCACTTCAGGTTCGGGGGCCCCTCGACATAGAAATTAAATTACATGACAAATAAAAAATGAACTAAAATGAATGATAAACCGCATTTCTTCGAAAAAAATATAAAACTAATTTTATAATTATTACATTTTTTTGTATAAAGGATGTCCTTAGTCTGGGGGCCCTCTGGCAGGGGGGGGGCCGGGGCAATTGCCCCCTTTGCTCCCTTATAAATCCGGCCCTGTATACAGGGCCGCTTTTACATGAGGGCAAAAGGGTAGTTGCCCACGGCCCCAGGTAAAGAGGCGGCCCTAAAAATCTGTACAGTCATTTTTTTATAACCCGCGATTAATCAAAATCCAATGGCTTAATATGCATGTAGAAGGTATATAGCAGCACAAACACTTTTTCCGGATAACAATTAAGAAAATGGCCCCTATTTATTTCCTTGCCCGTGGGCCCCGTAATACCTAAAAATCAGCCCTGGGACTATAGTTCTCTGGGCCCCATTCTAAAAAAATACGTGATTATCGATCGTATCTCCTGCTAACAGTAGGGTTTGCCGAGTAACTGCCAGTTCTATACACATCACACGCACAGAATGGAACTCGATTGATCATATCATTGACATTATGTTGATACTTTGAAGAATATGATATGCTTCGATATTACCTAAAGTCGGTGTCATTGATTGGTGGGCCCCCTGGGATCCGATTCGCCCCCCCCCCCCCCTGGCGAACATAGCCAGCTACGCCACTGGTATGTGTGCTATATGTACTCACGATTTTTGCTGCGGCTGTAACTGAGTAAAAATCGTCCTCCGAAAATGTCCCAAAAAAGACGATTTCTCACCCGTTTTCCGTTACACACTCACTGCAACTTGCAATCCGCCATCTTCGTTTGTATAAGCGCGCATGCGTACCCTCAACGCCATTCCGTGTTAGCCGCGCCGCGACGTGACAAAATATTCCAACACGCTTACACAATGTACCTTGCGCGAAGACATCATGGCACCAAGTCAACGGACGGCGAACGAAAACTGTTAAAAATTACTAATTTTTTACAATTTGTAATTATCAACGCTTTCGCTCGTCGCCCATGGATTTGGTGGCCATGATGTCTTCGCGCAAGGTGCACTGTGCAAGCACGAAGACATCAAACTGAAATTGAGGAAAATATCCTTCCTCCATGCCATGGTATAAGTTCTTCTACAGCAACAACTATTTGATAAATTCATGGCAATATATCGTAATTTTTCACGAGTTGTCCTGAGTTGTCTTGAAATCGTAGTTGTCTTGAGTTGACGGTGATTAGTAGGACCCTTTTTCTCAAACAAATAAAAAAACTTAGTAATTAGCAACGGTTTCGTCTCCCGTTGATATGTTTTGGCGGCCATGATGTATTCGCGCTTGCACAATGTACCTTCCGCGAAGACATCATGGCCGCCAAATCAACGGACGGCGAACGAAAACCGTTGATATTTACTAATTTTTTTAATTAGTCTGAGAAAAATTTGTAAGTTGTTCTACAGCAACCACTATTTTATACACTCCAAACACCATATAAACAAAATTAATGGTAATAGCCCACATCGTAATTTTTCATGAGTTGTCTTTCTTTTTCAATTCAACCCCAATCTCAGATTTATATGACGTTTGTAATGTATCAAATAGTGGTCATGTTGAAGAAAAACTTACATACATACATACATACATACATACATATTAGCATTTATATAAGGCGCCTTTTACCCTAAAGTTACAAAGCGCCTAGCTGTCGGCGCATTTTTGCAGCCAATCTCAAACATATTTAAAAATTTGTAATTATCAACGGTTTTCGCTCGTCGCCCATGGATTTGGTGGCCATGATGTCTTCGCACAAGGTGCATTGTGCAAGCACGAAGACATCATGGCCGCCAAATCCACGGACGGCGAACGAAAACCGTTGATAATTAATAATTTAAAAAAATGTCTGAGAAAAATATATGAGGCCCTCCATGGTAGGCCCTAAGTTTTTCTACAGCATGACCACTATTTGATACATTCATGGTAATTATCGAAAATTACGATAACTATGACGAATTGGAATGCTTCTTTCGTGAATAATAAAGCTCTCATAGTGAAATCTAATGGTGTAATTTTGAAATCGAAATTAACAGTTGGGTAAGGAATGAATTCGTACACCGTAAAAAATAATTGGTCATTTTGACTAAAAAAAAATAGTCCAGCATGATGTCTGACATGACTTATTATAATTAGTCAAAAAATCAGTGCTTGACTAGTGGATTTAGTCAAAAATGCGACTAGAATTAATTAGTCCTACGACTAGATTTAAATGATGTCTCATACGACTAATCTTTAGTCCAGCAGCTTTTTAGCTTAGTCCAGCGACTTTTTAGCTTAGTCCAGTGACTTTTAAGATTAGTCCAGCACCTTAATATTAGTCATTCAAAGTTATGACTAATGGCATTAGTCAAAGACAATTTTGGTTTTGACTAGTTAGCATTTGTCAGGGGTGTTTGCAGTTACTGCTGGTCTATCAGCTAATGATAAATGAACACTTTCTGCAAAAAAAGGAAAGCCGTGTCTTTATATATGCAAACAATTCAGTTAACACTAAATTTACTCAATACTGTCTTTTAACAAGGACTTCACCCTAGCTGGAATACCGTAATTCAAACGTTCAAGAGACAATTGTCCATTATAACTGGTGTTGATTTATTTATATTTATATGGAATCATAATACAGTAATAAAAAAGGGTCAGTATCGTCTCGATCAGAGCAGACTTTCAACAGGGCATGGAATCGATGCCCTAGTTTAAGACGAACACAGTGGCTGCAAATTACTGGCTCATTTGCAGCAGCAACAGTAATACAACCTTATCATGTGGGAAATTATTTTCAGGCCCCGATGTAAAAAGCACTCTGATTCCATGCCCTGTTGATCATGATGATACTGCACCTTGAAACATGCAAAATATCTTTCTGCACAACAAGAGCTTTAATCAATGCACACATACCACTAAAATGTACCACTAAGATCTAATTCATATGTTTTAGTTGGGTTTGTAAAGGACACTATGTTTTTCTTTTAACATTAAAATTGTCTTTAATATTTAATCCATTAAAAAAAGTAATTTTTATTTTGGAATAAAATCTAATTCAAATGTTTTAATTGGGTTTCTCTCAGGGGCACTACTTTTAAAACTAATTTAACATTTAGGGAGCTTTTGAATACTTATTTAATAGTTTTTAAATAAGGTTGTTACCAATGATGTAACATCTCTTTGAAGTTAACTTTGTCTTGAATATTTTGTTGCACTTCAAAGAGAGGCTTTAAGGTCAAATTCAGTTTTGTGCTGCACTCATTAGATAGATTCCTTATGAAAGTGGACAAATATCACAAAGTTTCTAACCTCACATTAAAATGGTGTAAGATATGATTTTATTTTATAGTCTTTCAGTGCGAAATTTGAAACATGACGTCATTGGATGTCAACATTAAATGGGTCTGTACATTCCATACAGGAATTTTTCACTCATCAAAAAGTCAAATTGATTGAATATCATGGAGATTCAGTAATGAACTAAAAATTTCCCATACAAAAATGTACAGACTTATATATTAGAAATGTGACGTCATTGGATGTTAACAAATTTTGCACTGGAAGGGTATCAAATACAATGGCATTTTACAGGGTTTTAATGTGAGGTAAGACACTTGTAATATTTCCCCCCTTTATATTGGAAAATGAGTGCATTACAAAACTTCATTTGATCCGCTTAGAGCCCCTCTTTAAAGGATAGGCCTACATTTAGTTTGGATAAGATCTACTTCAAATATTTTGGTTGAGTTTTTGAGGGGGCATGAAAATTAATCAGAAAATGAAATGTTGTTATTTAGTTTCTCTAACAGAGATAAAACACTTCGTTTGAGAGGAATATTGTCCTGAATATTCAGGACAATCTTCTGGAAAAATGACAATTTTTTTTAAGGCAGGTAGGATAAGCTAAATTGAAAACATAAAAACTTGCGAGAAATACGGTAACGGCTGTCATTAAGTTGTCAGAGCTGGTAACAGCAATCTCATCGATTATGACGTCAAATGAAGTGCATAGATTTATTTCAGTACTGTCACCCTGGATTATCGGCCAAGCTTTGAAGTTATCCTGTGCATCAAAAACAAAAACAAACAACACTTTTTTACACTCCAGTCTGTAGTATTATAGAGGATAAAAATGCTAACTTGTGGTTTACTTTGGAAATCACCAATACTCTTAATAAAATGCAATAATGATCTTGGCCTGTATTTAATTGTGGATATGCATTTAACCAATTACTGATTGCATATATATGGCCTAGCACATACACTAACTTAGCATAGTGCATTAAGCATTCCTCAAGCACCCAGTGTTTTTGCTCTAACTAAAAATTAAAGACTCAATGAGTACAATGCATACAGTGCAGTGCATAGAATGCAAGGTCTCAATCAGTTTCTTACCTCCTCTTCACCCAAAATCAGCATATTGCTATTTTTTCTGCCAAAGATGGTAGCGATACTGACAGCCTCTGTAAAATATGCAAAATAGCATACTCAATTAGTTTAAACAAATATTTTAGGCCTATTGTTTTTTTTAAGAATATGTGAGCATATACTTTTCTTAGCTTAGTTTTATGAAATATTTTTGGAAAGAACCTGGCTTTCTGAAAACCAAACCCCCCAAAAAATAAGTTTTATGGTTTATCAACTGCAAGGCCAAAATGCCACTCAAAAGAAAACAAATTGAAACAGGCTAAGGTGAAATTCACAGAGGCAGACATTATCTGTTAACAGTAATAATTATATATCCTTATTCATCAATCCATTTTTTAAAGTTCAGGTTTAGTTTTTAGAGAGAATACAAAATAAGTCTTTGTAGAAACAAATGCAATACTTAAAATGATAATAAACTTAAAAGTATTGATAAACGAAAAACACTGGCCCTTAAAATATAAATTGTGTCTGAATATAAAGCCTTGTGTAAAACGCTTAACAATTTTCATTATTGTACAGTATAGTCTAGTAGGCTAATTTTTAACACAGTGACTATAGGGAACCACCACTGCTCTTGTGCATATACCTAATGTCAAAACAAGGTCAAGTTTGACATTGAGCAGATATCTTCAAAGTCAACCTAGTCCAAAACCTAAGATACAGCCATCTTGGCCTCAATACAAATACTCAAAGGATTAGGCCGTAAAGTTTTCATACACTAACACATGGTCAAGCAATTATCTCTGTGCTCTGGATCTTAGACCAGTTTCTGCTTACAAGTGGTTACAATGCATGTTAACTGAAACAACAGAACTCTTTAAGGCTGTAAACTTAAACAAAATATATTCTTCTAGTAAAAATCACTACCACTATGGTGAAACTGCCTCTGATCTCAGATAAAATCACACTATTCTTTAAAAAAATATTTATACGAATAAAAGAACAATCTTTCAGTAAATCATTCTTCTAAAAGAAGGAAACTTCAGTTAATTTAACAGTTCTCGTACCCAAAGGAATAGATCTAAATAACCATTTATGTTCTACATACTTCAATGAAATATGGTAATTTGATAAGTAATTGGCCTACAAACAACTGACAACGGAGATAATGAACATCAACTGATCGATCCCATTTTACTTTGAATCAATTTTGTCAACGGAAATCTTACTTCGGAAGAAGTCAAATGTTGAACTAAAAATACAAAAAGCAAAATCGGATATTTATACAGTGTAATAGCTATACTATTTCTATTAATTAATGAGAACAACAGAAATGGGATTAAACTTACCAAAAATAATATCAGACCAAACTTCTTAGGCAGAAAAATCACATTGTAGGGGAACTGTGATGTGCTCTCTCTACTGCACTGCCGGTCTGTAAACTGAATGGGGCCTGGCAAGGGACATGCCAATTGCATGCAGTGGCGCACCCAAGGGGCTCAGGGGCTCGAGTGCCCCCCCAAGGGCCCGCTGATGTTTTATTTATTTATTTTTTAAAGAAGGGGCCGGGAAAGAGAGCAAAATCTGAGCCCAAGTCTTGTCTACAGAGGAGTTCGGCAAGGAGTAGGGCAGTGGTACAAGGGATGGGGACTCAGGAGACCCAAGCTCCCCTCCAAAAGTTTTCCATTTATTCCACTCACTATTATATTTTACGGCGTTGCGTATGCATGTGCATGTAAGCTTGAAGGGCCACCAGTATATATAACAAGCATTTTTAGACATTCTCCCCCCCCCCCCTGCCATGGTGCACCCTGATCAGGGAGCAGCTTTACTTAATTTTATTTTCATTTTCTGTTGTCCGTTTCTCTTGTTGAGGTCGTTGACTGTCGTTGAGGTTACTCGTAAATGTTTTTTAAAATTTAAACACGCCCGCATTATAATCAACTCCTTTCCAGTTTGTACACAATGGCCCAGGATCGGGTTTTAATTTACAAAGATTATGCGACACTGTTTTAGCAAACACCGATTGGATAATATTGGGATTTGGTTTTGCCGCCAAATTCGTGTTTGAGAAAATTTAGCTCCCCGGAATGATCACAAACTTTACGTCCGCGCAATGAAAATATTTAAATATAGAAATCTTGCAGACGAAACAATTAGCTCAAGTTCTTTACATCAAGAGGAGGAAATTATATGGAAGGTAAAACCCTACGAGTCTGAATCATGTCATAATGTCTTCTTTTTATGACTAGAAACCACCAGGAAACAATTAACATGTGCCGTAGGTTCACTGACGAGCACGATTAGGGACATGGCTACAGCCGCGCCAGCGGTTATGGCTTGGGTCCGCCATGTCTCTCCCCCATATTGGATTTCCCCCCCAAAAAAAATTTGAGCCCCCAATAAAATCCTGGGTGCGCCACTGATCGCATGGTCGCTGACCTTTCTTTTATGGAACGCTACAGCTGCCTTCGGTGCCCATATCGCTTCATTCGGCTGATTCACCATTTTATTCGGCCGATTCACCATTTCATTCTGCTATATCACCATTTCATTCGGCTACTCATCATTTCATTTGCCCAATCATCATTTCATTCGGCTAGTCTTCATTTCGTTCGCCTTTTCGTCATTTCATTCGGCTAGTCGTCATTTCATTCGGCCATTCACCATTTCATTCGCCCAATCATCATATCATTCGGCTAGTCTTCATTTCATTCGGCTATTCACCATTTCATTTGCCCAATCATCATTTCATTCGGCTAGTCTTCATTTCGTTCGGCTTTTCATCATTTCATTCGGCTAGTCATCATTTCATTCGGCTATTCACCATTTCATTTGCCACCAAGATCAAGCTAGCCGCGGATTCAACCGCGGATTCAGCTGCAGGTTTTCTCACGGATTTAACCGGATCGGGTCAGTTTAAAAACTGGATAGGTTGGTCCAGTGCGTGTGAATACTGCACTCAATACGGTACATTTCCACACGGCCGGGCGCAGGCGAAATGAAATGATGAATAGCCGAATGAAATGATGACTAGCCGAATGAAATGATGAAAAGCCGAACGAAATGAAGACAAGCCGAATGAAATGATGATTGGGCAAATGAAATGGTGAATAGCCGAATGAAATGAAGACTAGCCGAATGAAATGATGATTGGGCGAATGAAATGGTGAATGGCCGAATGAAATGACGACTAGCCGAATGAAATGACGAAAAGGCGAACGAAATGAAGACTAGCCGAATGAAATGATGATTGGGCAAATGAAATGATGAGTAGCCGAATGAAATGGTGATATAGCAGAATGAAATGGTGAATCGGCCGAATGAAATGGTGAATCAGCCGAATGAAGCGATATGGGCACCGAAGGCAGCTGTAGCGTTCCATATTCTTTATCTATTTCTTATTTCAACTACCCGTTGTGTGGCAAGCACTGGTCTCCAACGGGGCCTCAATCACCATACATAACACATGCATCCGTATACACTTGCTAAAACTCTAAGCTTAGGTTACATTAACCATTATTCATGAAGCTTTACAAAGGAGAAAGTAAATATTATTTCTCAGCATGTTTTACTTTTGTTTTAAATATAGGGATGCAATATTGAATGTCATTTTATTTCTTAGCCGGTCCCGTGCACCTCGGCACCTCGGTTTTCGTAAAGGGAAGATATGATGAGTTCATAAGGGGAAATATGTTCTGAAAGACTTTTGCCAACGCGGAGTCCTGAGGTTTTTGTAGTGCGCATGGCTTTGCTTGCGGCTGGCTTTTAGAACTGCCGGCAATGGCCGTGCGCCGTGTCGGCATCACTGTGTGTCCGAGAGGGTACAATGCTGCATCACCCATGCCAACATCGGCTTGGCAAGATCCGAAAGACCCAAACATTGTGCCTCACTTCAAAACGGCTTGTCCTATAGCAGCTGACAAAAGACGGCTTAATTGTTATACCTACTCTATAGGAAGCGGATGAAAGAACTTCTTTCCCAACTGCAGTTGTCTCTTCATACATGACAGCCAACCTGCCTATCTACGCTGAAAAGCAATATTGGCTATACTTACGGAAGAACCCCCCACCCCCCCCCCCCACCCCCACCCAACAACCATTTCATTTGCACCAATTGAAATTTTAAACAATTATATGTTTTCACTGCCCAATCTATTATTTACATAACTGATTGAACCCATCAATATGGTATAATATTTGTATGGGAACCCTGACCAATGATATACTATTTTCCTAAATGGGATTGTATCTGCCTTGCCTGCACCATTGGACGCACCCCTTAAAAATTATAAAACCGTCTGTATTTAAAGTATTGTTTCCAACTATAAACAGAATGCGGTTCATCCAAGACAGTGACCATGTAAACAAGATTCAAGTTTTCTTAGACTCAACAACATAGCGCGTTATATAACTCAACAGCATGTTTTACTTTTTTTTTAAGTATAGGGATGCAATATTGAATGTCATTTTATTTCTTAGCCGGTCCCGTGCACCTTGGCAGATGTATGGAATACTATATCGTGTGTGAAAGAAATTTCTGTGTTTTTCTTTTCTTTATCGTCCTCCGCTTTGTTCACAGTTAGGCCTGACTCTTTCAATAATTAAAAACTGACTGCTGATAAGCTAGTTTATTTACTGGACATGAAAATCAATTTGGAGTGTAAGCAATATATCTCTCTTAATGTAAAAGAGTGAAAACCTCACTCTCTCGTTAGAGTGGTGTCAGTTTGGCTCTTTTAGAGTGAAATTCATTCTGAATCACTCTTTTTTTGAGTGAAATTGGAGTGAAATTCACTCTGATTTGGGTGAAAATACTATTTTTCCACTCCAAAAAGACTTGTCCCTCATATGGCTCTTTGGAGGAGCCACATGGGGGACAAAACGAGTGTATTTTTTCACTCTTTTACATTTAGAGGGTCAATGCAGTCACTCGTAGTACACGACGGGAGGTGGGGCAGGGCGCGGAAACATTGGCGTCTGTGAATGGTGTATTTTCTTCGGATTAAATCACGGTTTTCGTAAATAGGATATATGATGAGTTCATAATTAGGGGAAATATGTTCTATTAAATGGCTATGCGATCAAAAGGGGAAAATATACTGCCGTACAGCTCCGTCGTTACTAGTAAAGGGGATCGTAAGCGGAAATAATTATTAGTAAATCTTATTTCTCAGTTTTTGGATGATGTATCAATGCACTCAGGGCGAAATGCGATGTTTAGGATGGACAACCCCAAGATGATTAACAGGCAGAGGTTACAAGATTGAAGTCCAGGAACAGGGTCTCCCTTTGTCTTCGCACTGAAAGACTTTTGCCAACGCGGAGTCCTGAGGTTTTTGTAGTGTGCATGGCTTTGCTTGCGGCTAGCTTTTAGAACTGCCGGCAATGGCCGTGCGCCTTGTCGGCATCACTGTGTGTCCGAGAGGGTACAGTGCTGCATCACCCTTGCCAACATCGGCTTGACAAGAACCAAAAGACCCAAACATTGTGCCTCACTTCAAAACGGCTTGTCCTAGCAGCTGACAAAAGACGGCTTACTTGTTATACCTACTCTATAGGAAGCGGATGAAAGAACTTCTTTCCCAACTGCAGTTGTCTTCATACATGACAGCTCCGACAGCCAACCTGCCTATCTACGCTGAAAAACTATATTGGCCCTCTCTCTTGTGTTTCACTGGGGGGGGGGGGGGCTTGTGTACTTAAAGTAGTTATCTTATTATTACGGAAAATTTCAACACCAATAGGTGAATCCAAGGAAAAATGACAAGCAAAATTGAAAACATATTTTGATATAAGTGTAAGCTGACATCTGGTTGACTTTACACTGAAGGCCACTGACCACATGTGGGGTCAGTGGGGTCATAAAAATAATTTCCCTGTCTCCAAGACTGACATCCCCTAGACCAATTTAATTATCACTTAGACCTCCCTGACATCTCCTAGACCAATTTAATTATCACTTAGACCTCCCGTATTATAATCCAAACACAATATAAGCATCGAATGAGGCCTGTGATTTGCCACTAAAATTGTGGTATTTCTGCCCCAAAAATCACAACGGTTACTTCAAACTTCATGAAAATTTGGTTATGATATCAGATCATAAGTTTGAATCATGTGTGTAAATTTCAACACCGTTGATGAAACCAAACAAAAATGACAAGCAACACGTACTGACAACGAATTTCACAATTATTTTGCACAAGTACGAAGTTCGTAAATAAATTAAAAATACAAGGACCCCGCCCAGTCGCCCAAAAATTGCACACATGATAGTGGGTGAACTAAACAATAACCATAGTAAGTAGTGGCACATTACCACCCACCAAAGGAAATTTGGGTCACACCATTCTACATGACATGAAAATACCATTACTTTGTACACACACATGTGGAGTACAAGGGGGCGTGGCTTGATCACAAGCCGGAGGGTGGTGGCCTTGGCCATGTGACACCGCGAGCGGACAAGGGTGACAAACAACTAGGAGGAGTTATGGAGTCCTGGTCCTAACCAATTGGATGATGATTGCATTTGTGTATCACCATTATTCCCCATTACTCATGTACAAAAATACAACAACAAACAATTTAATAAACGAAAGAGGGCGCCATCCGCAACTTTAAACGTTAATAACTCCGCCCCCCCCCCCCCGATGTCCAATTGAGCTCAAATTTCATGAGGGAGGTCCTCTCACCCGCCCACCTCATCCTGATTTTGTTTACCCTTGACCTACAATTTCTGGAATTTTATGAGGTTTTGATCAACAGACACCTTGGAACCGTTTACGTTATCACCCGTCCGATTTGACAAAACAACGGAAAAGTTTGTGACGTCATAACTAACCAACCTCTGACCCGATCCGGATGAAATTCCACGATTAGACAGTCCAGGCCATGGTCAGTCAGCAAAAAAAACATGAACCTCCTAATATTTACCGTTACAGAAATAAGAAAAGATAGCCCTTTTGAAATAGGTAGGGAGGCCAGAAAACGAAATCTCTAAAGGTCAGGGGTCGGAGGGTCTCATCCTAAGGAGCAGAGAGGTCGAATTTCATGATCAGCTCAAAAGTCATTTTGCGTCAAAAATTTTCAACGACCCTCTCCGAGCTGATTTCTCGGCCGTGTAATCAGCTCCTACTCCCGCACGCCTTAGAGCCATCACGCCTCGCACGAATTTCTCTTGGACTTTTTTTTTTCAAAACACTACTTACATCCAGATAATGGCGTGTCGTGGCCGAGTGGTTGAGCCCACTGACTGGACTCAAGTTCTGGTGTTGTCAGGGTGTGGGGCTGGGTTCGAGAGCCGGAAGTGGCACGTGTGTCCTTATGCAAGGCACTTTGCTTTGGACTTCGGATGGGACATTAAGCCGTAGCTCCCGTGTAGCCGTAGGTCCCGCATATTGAAGAACCCAGAACACTTATCGTGGAAGAGTAGGGGTTTACCCCGGTGATTATGGTTCACATAGCAAGCACCCTTTTCAGGTTTCCTCACGCTTACGAGCTATAGTGATTAAGTTCGCTTGTGAGGCATCCTTAGTTTCATTACCAGAAATAAATAATATTAATAATAATAATAAGATAACTACTTTAAGTACACAAGGCCCCCCCCCCCCCCCAGTCAAACCAAATTTTCACACAAGAGAGAGGGTGAACCGGTCAATGCAAAGTGCAAATAGTGGCATATGACAACCCACCAAAAGAAGTTTGGGTCATACAATTCTACATGACATGAAAAAATGGCATTAATTTGTACACACACTTTTTGAGTACAAGGGGGCGTGGCATGAACACAAACAGGAGGGTGGTGGCCTTGGCCATGTGACACCGGGAGCGGACTAGGGTGACAAACAACTAGGAGGAGTTATGGAGTCCTGGCCCTAACCAATTGGATGATGATTGCATTTGTGTATCACCTCTATTCCCCATTACCTGTGTACAAAAAAATCTCAGAAAACACTAAATACATCCAGAAAAATAAATTAAAAATACAAGGACCCCGCCCAGTCGCCCAAAATTGTCACACATGATAGTGGGTGAACTAAACAATAACCATAGTAAGTAGTGGCACATTACCACCCACCAAAGGAAATTTGGGTCACACCATTCTACATGACATGAAAAATACCATTACTTTGTACACACATGTGGAGTACAGGGGCGTGGCTTGATCACAAGCCGGAGGGTGGTGGCCTTGGCCATGTGACACCGCGAGCGGACAAGGGTGACAAACAACTAGGAGGAGTTATGGAGTCCTGGTCCTAACCAATTGGATGATGATTGCATTTGTGTATCACCATTATTCCCCATTACTCATGTACAAAAATACAACAACAAGAAATTTAATAAACGAAAGAGGGCGCCATCCGCAACTTTAAACGTTAATAACTCCGCCCCCCCGATGTCCAATTGAGCTCAAATTTCATGAGGGAGGTCCTCTCACCCGCCCACCTCATCCTGATTTTGTTTACCCTTGACCTACAATTTCTGGAATTTTATGAGGTTTTGATCAACAGACACCTTGGAACCGTGTTCGTTATCACCCGTCCGATTTGACAAAACACCGGAAAAGTTTGTGACGTCATAACTAACCAACCTCTGACCCGATCCGGATGAAATTCCACGATTAGACAGTCCAGGCCATGGTCAGTCAGCAAAAAAAACATGAACCTCCTAGTATTTACCGTTACAGAAATAAGAAAAGATAGCCCTTTTGAAATAGGTAGGGAGGCCAGAAAACGAAATCTCTAAAGGTCAGGGGTCGGAGGGTCTCATCCTAAGGAGCAGAGAGGTCGAATTTCATGATCAGCTCAAAAGTCATTTTGCGTCAAAAATTTTCAACGACCCTCTCCGAGCTGATTTCTCGGCCGTGTAATCAGCTCCTACTCCCGCACGCCTTCGAGCCATCACGCCTCGCACGAATTTCTCTTGGACTTTTTTTTTTCAAAACACTACTTACATCCAGATAATGGCGTGTCGTGGCCGAGTGGTTGAGCCCACTGACTGGACTCAAGTTCTGGTGTTGTCAGGGTGTGGGGCTGGGTTCGAGAGCCGGAAGTGGCACGTGTGTCCTTATGCAAGGCACTTTGCTTTGGACTTCGGATGGGACATTAAGCCGTAGGTCCCGTGTAGCCGTAGGTCCCGCACATTGAAGAACCCAGAACACTTATCGTGGAAGAGTAGGGGTTTACCCCGGTGATTATGGTTCACATAGCAAGCACCCTTTCAGGTTTCCTCACGCTTACGAGCTATAGTGATTAAGTTCGCTTGTGAGGCATTCTTAGTTTCATTACCAGAAATAAATAATATTAATAATAATAATAAGATAACTACTTTAAGTACACAAGGCCCCCCCCCCCTCCCAGTCAAACCAAATTTTCACACAAGAGAGAGGGTGAACCGGTCAATGCAAAGTGCAAATAGTGGCATATGACAACCCACCAAAAGAAGTTTGGGTCATACAATTCTACTTGACATGAAAAAATGGCATTAATTTGTACACACACTTTTTTAGTACAAGGGGCGTGGCATGAACACAAAAAGTTGTTCCGTCTGTACAAATCGGATAGGTTTCCTTCTTTTATTGGAAGGGCTCCAAGTGTCTGTTCTTTATCTACCATATGGAGGTACAGGCTGGCCAGCCGTCTCATATCAGTCATAACTGATCTACGCACTTCCATCTTTTTGTCTGCCTTCCTTTTCTGCTTATACCAAAGCCTCCGCCCTAATTTTAGGAGCACAGAATCAGTGGTGCATACCTTACCAACTCTGTCTTGTCTGAACTTATTTAGGATGTCCTTCACAAATTCTCCTGCATAGTCTTCGTCACATTGGTTGACCGGCTAGTGCTGTGAAGCACACGCTGAATTTTGAATCTCAGTGTGTTGCACTTTTAATAAATATTGGGGTACAATTTTCCTGATATTTAGGGTTTGATGTCACCTACGATGTTGAAAATCACAGACGTACTTTGAAGTCATTATCTGATATCATGGCAAATTTTGTGTAGGGTTTCAAAATACAAGAGTGAATTGGAGGTTTAATTTTCTGAATTTCGGGGGGTAAAACAGTATATTGTCCAACTGTGTTCTTTCAAATTTGTTTATACAACTGTACTTTTTTTTTTTAATTTCAGCAAGATGTAAAAAATGTCGGACATTGTACATTTACGACTATACCAAATCTTCATTCAAAGTCATCGGACATGATTTGTAAATTGCGGTTCTTTTTTTCCTTCCTTTTTTGACTGATACATTAGCCAAAGATTGCCTCTGTGGTCATACACGAGGAGTACGGTGCATGACCATAATATCGGATCCTCCGGCCTTGAGCCACGCCGTCCGTCAGCCATGGTTGACCGGCTAGTGCTGTGAAGCACACGCTGAATTTTGAATCTCGGTGTGTTGCACTTTGAATAAATATTGGGGTACAATTTTCCTCATATTTAGGGTTTGATGTCACCTACGATGTTGAAAATCACAGACGTACTTTGAAGTCATTATCTAATATTATGGCTAATTTTGTGTGGAGTTTCAAAAGACAAGAGTGAATTGGAGGTTTAATTTTCTGAATTTCGGGGGGTAAAACAGTATAGTGTCCAACTGTGTTCTTTCAAATTTGTTTATACAACTGTACTTTAAAAAAAAAAATTCAGCAAGATGTCAAAAATATCAGACATTGTACATTTACGACTATACCAAATCTTCATTCAAAGTCATCGGACATGATTTGTAAATTGCGGTTCGTTTTTCTTCCTTTTTTGACTGATACATTAGCCAATGTAATACACGATGAATACGGAGCATGACCGTAATGCTGGATCCTCTGGACTTGAGCCACGCCGTCCGTCATGGCCCGATCTTTGGCCCCAAACATAAAAACACAGAATTTTATGAGTGAACGAATTTTCGGAGAGTATCACCCGCTCTAACGATTTTTTTTTTTACTTTTTATTTTATTTTTATGATCAGGAACCTTAAAAATAATAGCAATAATTATAAAACTCCAATAAGGATTTGGTCACATGATTTATTGTCGGGCCCCGACAATAATTCATTTTGGGCGTTTTAATTCACTATAACTTATCATTGGCGTTTTTTGTCGTGTGATGGCTCAAATAAAAAGTTGTAACTTTCTAGACCCCATCAAAATACCTATTTGAACTTTAAATAGATGTTTTTGGGTAAAATAGGCAAAAGATCGGGCCATTATCTTTAATGTATGTATTTTTAAGCATCATTTACTGAATATTATTGAGCTATAAACATTCTGAAACGTATTTAAAAAAGAACGAGAGAATGTGATAAAATATATTTCAGTTTCTCCAGTATGTCAAACAAAAATGAAAAGTGAGCGAGGTGAAGCCGGGACCAAATGCATTTTCGGGATTTTATTTGTGGACAAAACCGTATGCCTTTATTGTAAAATACGTAAGATTAAAAAAAATAGAGGTTCAAATCTATGAAACCAACATTGGGTGTAAATAATCGCTATCACTGGTCTATTGTCCCCTGTAATTGGTGTGGCCCGTATTATTTTGTTAATTTCAGTCCACAATTCACGGCAGCACGTACAGTGAGATTCCTTTGAGATTCAGTCACCCGTACGACGTACACCACCACAGACTAATCCTACGGCTCATGGGGCATAATTTAAATATCAATACAAGTCTTCTCTTTGTCATTTAAACTAACACAACCAAGCAAAATTAATGAGCTCAACTTACAACGCGTTGCAACGACCAAAAACGCGTTGGGGAAAATAATTACCAAACTCATTTTTTATCAACGCCTGCCAACACCTCTGCCGTTGCAACGCATTGCAACGCGTTGGCCTATTTTGATACGGCGCCTAAAAATATATAAACTCTTAGACATGAATTTGATTTTTTGTGTATTAATGCAAATCAGCAGTGAGTGGTTTATCCAAATTTAGACATGATGGCTGAATTTGTGGATGTCATACCACAGCGCAGGTTCTACGGGGTCTAAGGTCATAAAAAAATCTGCTTAATCGCTAAAAAGAAATGGACTGGGTCACCCAAAAGGAATGTGTATTTAAATAAAATGGTCAACTTAGAGATGGCTGAAGTAGAATGAATGATGTTGAATAAAGTTATCACAACAATTATTTCTATTTAGGGGAAATGTCGGTCATATTACGCCTATATACATTGGATTGTTAGATTTCTCCTTAATTAACGTGTCTGAATGATAGTCTAAAAGGGAATATAGATCGATGGGGGAAATATCGACCACACCATTCCGTGATGAATACCTGTAATTAAACAGTGAGATTGAAAATCAGATTGAAAGTCTTATACTTTGTTTTGCGTCTCATCTGACCGAAAACAGTAAAATATAAAATAAGAAAACAATAGGTCTTACATCAAGGGGAAACTCGGTATTTTATTTGATTGTTATATTTCCCCTTAATGTATCTGAATGATAGACTAAAGGGGAATTATATCGAATGGGGAAATATCGACACACGGTTAATTAAACAGTGGGAATGCAAATCATTCTAGTCATGACGGTACAACAGATCTCCAAAAAAAAGGAAAAAACAAACAAAAAAAGAGACCAAGTTATGTACAGATTTTGATGAAACTGAAATAATTGCCAGTGGAATAATCGCTAATAGATTAGATTTCTGAGAAAAAGGATTTTTTAAATCCAGATACAGGAAAGAAATTCATACAAACAACCATCAAGGGAATTTACATCTTCACTTTATAGTTATTACAGCCTGGAAAAAAACTGATATGCAAACATTTTTCACCGTACAATTTCTACAGCTATAATTTTTATTTTTTTTTACAGTTTACGCTGGACAGTAGGCCTAAATTTGACTGCCAATCCTCTTAACAGTTCAGCTTGACCGTCCTATTTTTTTTCAAAATTTGAAGCAAGTTAATAGTCGCTGATGATCATTACACCTTTTCCTCTGCTATGGAAAGTTGATTGTTTTAAGAATAGTTCAATTGTCCCGTCAGAACCAAAATATGGTGATTTAAAAGATGATCCACTGTTGGCGCAGTCAGAGATTTAGAGGTGCAAATGAGGGATAAGGTGGCAATCATAAATTGGGGGCCAGGAGCAAAATAAATCACTTCCCGATTTTCAACCTCATCCATTCTCATGAAAGCAGTCATTAATATTATTTTATGGATAAACTGAGATGTTGGGAATGGGAGAGGGAAGTTACGGGGCAGGAAATATAATTTGGGATTCATCACTTGCCGGAAAAAGTGAGGGATTTTTAATTGAAATAATCAGTTAAAAATCCAAATCGAAAGTCCCGAGACTGGCAGGCCGAGGGCACAACTTGTAACAATTCATAAACTTGACGCGTCCTTTCACTAATGATGTAGGTTTACATTTTGCATGAAGTATCCCTCTTGATTTTCACCGCAATTCACTGAAATCATTTTAAAAATCAATTGGTTGTGGAGGTCGTTCCTTTTAAAACAGTTATAGGCATGTAAGAGGATAAAGAAAACTTACAGTTAAGATTTATAAAAATACATTCAACTACTAAACTTCTTGTAGACTGGCACAAGTTTATTAAATACCGCCCTCTTTTAGTGGTAAATTTGCATAATAATCGTTCACTCATTATTTTAAATCGAATAAAATATAATTAAAATACTTAAAAACTGTTTAAAAGTTAATAACTTGTTATTTGTTTTACAAAAAGTACTAGGACAACGATAATATAAAGAAATCAAACATGTCCAGTCAATTTCAGTTTTTCATGAATTTCCTATTTTCTCCCGAAGAAAGCGCCTAGGAACACTTAGTATACCTACCTGAAATATTTGTAATTTTTTGGCTCAGTTTGGAAATGCGGAATTCTGTGTTTTTATACCGATAATTAATTTATTTGTAATTAAAAAGTGGTTTTAAATCTTTGAATTATATATCCCAATATCCTTGCTCAGTAATTTTGTTGAATAAGTGTTGGGGAAGTTTTCAGCGGCAGTTAATCAATTTTGAAGCTTCTCTCCTTTCTTGTATCCACCCTTGTTCTATTCGTCTCGTATTCTTTCGAAACCAACTCTCACACTTTATGATGGAAAATTACACGAATTACTAATTTGTTTCCGTTCTTTTCTTCTGATATATGGACTTTGTTGTCCTTTCTCTTCAAGTGCAAGTGTCGGGGATGGATTAAAACATCATCGACTATAAACTCCTTCATTTTTTTTCAAATATTAATAATAATCTTTATTTCATTTTTTTTTTATTGCACAAGTATGACAGCGAACTTACATTGTATAAAATTGTTGATGGTATTCAAGATACATTAAAATGTTTGCACTTACGTTGTTGATAAAATCAAATCCGCTATAGGAATTAATCTCTAATCCAACAGTATTTGATATTTCCTTTCCATAAACAAATTTAATGTTTTGTTTTAATAAAGTTTTTTTTTAAACATTAACAAAAACAAAATTGAGACCATCCACTGGTTGCTTTCTGTTAATATCTATGGATTAAACATGATCGAGTATCAGTTGAATGCGCAAAGAAGTAAACTTACATTGATATTTCTTGGAAGAAAGAATCAACACACAATAATTGTTTGCATGAATCAGGTTTATTGCAATCACAAGAACAATAGTTAATATATTTATAAAAGATAACACTTAAAACATGTACAAGTTTCTTATTGTTTTCTCAAAAGATAATCAGATGATTAAATTTCCACAATTGATGTGATATACATAGACAAAAAGTGATTTGAAGTATTTCTGTCCAATAGGCAATGTCATCCCTTGTATAACTAAGTGCATTTAGTTTAGAGAGCAATGGGCCTAGAACACTTGCTTCGAGCACGAATGTATCTGTACGTGTACAGGGAATATTCATTCAACAACTGTACATAGTATGTACAGTACAATGTACATAGCAAAATATTACAACAGATCTTTTGTGTGCACTGAACGCTACTGTTAAAATAGCAAAATGAATTTTGATTTGCAGATGGGGTGGACTTTGTGAAGCATTTTTGCTATGCAATACATGGCAAGTCTTTCACTGATGTCCACAGTAGCGGAACAAGTTACCGCCGGGCCGGGGGGGCAGAGCGCACGGTCGGGCCCCCCCCCCCCCCCAGGCATCATTCCCTAACCACACGTGATTTCCGAGAGACCCGTCATGATTACACTTCATGTTTTCAGGGGAGCTCAAAATAAAGAAAGGGCCCGGTTGATTTGTGTAAGTTCCAGCTCGGGCCCGGTCCCCCCACCCCCCCCCCCATCCCCACCCCCTCCACCAGAATGTTTAAAAAAAAAAAAAAATTATTTGGGGCGGGGGATCCGGCCCCCCCCCCCTCCGGGCCGGGGGACGGCTGCCCCCCCCAGCCCCCCCTGACGGTCCGCCACTGGATGTCCACTTTCAGTTAAACATGTTTTCTTGTTCAGGATGATAGACTTCCTGTATACAAGTTGGATTATATCTTCCACATGAAAATGAGTGGTTTGCAAATCCAGTATCTGTGACAACTAGTTTCGTATAACATTTTAATTTGGCTATGCATGTAAATGATTAACACACTATAGAGCATTAAATCCCACACCAACTTACTTATAGATCTGCATTTTTTAAAAAGCATATTATTGGTTTGAGGTCAAATCACTATGTAAATTAAGAAAAACAAAACAATTGTTCAAAAATTACATTTTATTTTCAAATTTGTTGCTTATTGATGTATACAGTAAAAAAATAATGCTATTTTACGTTTATAACTATGGTTCAGCTTTGGTGACAATTGGATAATAAATACGTGATTTTTTTTAAATCTAAAACATTTAAAAAAAAATAAAGATCGACTTAAAGTTTATACATTATCAATCGTCTTGAGAAATGATTTAGTATGAAATTATGTCATCAGTCTTTGAGGAAATTGTGTTTGAAGTCCCCAAATCTGATGTTATTTCTATGGTTCAGCTAACTTAAAAATAAGGGCCTATAAACTCTACTACACAATACATGTCAAAACATCAGCATCTGTTTTGCTGAATATTTATGAAATTATGCTTCAAAACTAGAATATCAGAATATAAAGTCTACTCTTTTTAAAACCCGATGGTAAATCTCCCCTTGAATAAAACAATATGATCAATAGAGGCTTATATACACCTTCTAAGTTCATGTCTGTAACTACATCCACAATTAATAAGAATTGCAGATACGTATACATGTACATACAGCATACTAATACACTGTACACTGTACATATTTGTTCACGTCACCTCTGAACATAACTTGCTATTTCAAGCCATTGAATTGTTTGTAATAATAATAAATTGATTTCATAATTTAATAATTCACCCAGTCAGTTTCCCTTGTGATTTATTACTTGATAATAATAATTTGACATACATTAAATAGTCATATAATTATTTTAAACTCATGTAGGCCAATTGAGAAAAAGTAATCAATACAGAAACTTTAGTTGTGTCACAATGTATGGTGTATTTGATTGAAAATGCAGTATGACTGTACATATCCACAAATCCAAGTCAATCCTCAGTTCAATCTATTGTCTTTGTATATGAAGGCCTACATGTACACATATACCTTGTTTCTCCAGGAGAGAGGGTCTAGTCTGTGCAAACATTACCCCAAGGTCACTGTGTGGTCAACCATGGGTCAACATAAAAAGTCCCCTGTACAGTATGCATATGACAGCATACAACAATACATGTAAATACTTTCTTCCTCCATGGTATGACAGCGCATACAAACAGTACATGTACATGTACATGTACACTCATGTACATGTACACTACAGGGTTTCCATGTATGCATGGTTATGCACTTGCCTCACCATGGAGGAACTGAAGGAAAGAAATTACTATTTTTGTTGCTCTATTTTCAGTCACATGCACAAACTTAACAATAATAAACAGAAAGTATAACACTACAGAAGCAGCAGTAAATTTTTCTTTGTTCATACAAAATGTATCTAAAAATTTACCCAGTCAGTTTCCCTTGTGATTACAAATTCATACGTATGTATTCAGTTATTATCATCCAGCAAACTTGAATCCTCAATGTCGATTGGTCAATTACTAGCATAATATATTCCCATAATTCTACTGCCAAGAAAGACATTGCACTGCATATTGAATGCAGTGCGTGTACACATACATGTAGGCGTATCTTCCTTTTTGCTTAATGCTACTCCACAAAACCACAAAGAAGTACACTAACAAAATGGCATATCAATCAATAGGAATTCTAGCAAGTCATTTCTGTCATACATAGCCTGAATGATTTACGAAGGACATGATCAAGTTTGCAGCTGGATGATAAATTAAGTTATCACATGCGCACTCGTGGAATACGGAAAAATGTAGCGCATCTGCTCCCATATGCAACTCGAAATGGGACGCAGAAGCGCTATCTTTTTCTGTATTCCACTCGTACTTGTGTGATAACTAATACTTATTCATATGTAGGCCTACCTGGGTTGCTAATTCGTAAGTATATGGATTACATTCGTAGGTATCCGGACAGTGGCATAGTGATGGGATCTTCAGTTTGTGATGTCGTTGCAAAAAATACATGTAAATTCCCCTTTCCCCATTGTACAAATTAGTAAAAATCTGTGCAGACTCTTTCTTGAAGGCTAAATGACCATAGTAATCCAATAGTAATCCTTAAATACGTACATGAATAAGTAATCTGTACGTACAAAGTTTTAATCAGTATCCGCAGATACATATTGTTATTATAATTTTTTTTACCATGTCCTATACACTTCCATATTTTATGTCTAAAAACCTCTCACATAAACAAAATACAAAACATGTTAGAATGCGACCAACAGTTTACACCATTTTCATTTCTCTCAATACATGCTTGATCAAATCTATTCACATTAGTGACTACGTTTTTATATTAATGCCTTCATGCCTCCATGGTTCATGAGACTGATCCGCAATTATGTAACAGGGACCTGACCTCAAGGCTTCGCCATGCTTCCTCCCCCACTCCACCAGCAGTGGCCTAGGCATTTGGCTTGAATTAACCTGTACAATCAACACCGCAAACAACCAATACTTAGCTTTACACACAGATCAATCTAAGGCCAAGTAAAAAAATAAACATGTTTAGCGTCCCCGCCCGCTTCCTTTTTAGAGGCCGCCTCCTTTTATTTTATTTTTTATTTTATTTTTTTAACGAAAAAAAAGGATACATTTTAACGATCTCAGACGAAAAAAATAAATTTTAAAATAAATAAAGATCGTATTTTTTTTTACTTTAGCACACCGTGTATAAAGTTGTCGATTATCATACGCGTGTCAGTTCGCCCCGTGTGAAATATTAACTGGTTCTCTACGTCTAGGAACTCAGGACTAGCAAATAGAAAAGTGTTGAAAGACAAAGAGAACACGGAAACCAGCGTACGTGTAAAACGTATTACCATTTTTACAGTCGCTTTAAAATTTATAGTACATCCGCATGCACTATGTGACATCTGCAAAGCCAGTGGTAAACAACCTCACAGAAAGAATACAAGGGCTTTTGTCCCTAGTTAGACTGATTTCATATATGACATTGGATTTGGTGAAAGGTCATACCAGCAATAGCTGCCAGAAAATATCAGACTGTGTATTTAGAAATTTACTGACTTGAATTGTTTTGGCTAGTTGGATGTGTATCCTGCACTATGGCATATATTTTTAACACCTCATATCTAGCAAATGTAATATACATTTAATACATCATGGAAGAAACAATACATGTGTATCTCAAACTTTACCTTGGTAAAGGAACGGGTGATTAGGAATATTGATAATGTAGAGTGGTTGACATGACCAACAAAGAGGGTAAGATTGATGCTAAATATGAACAATGTTTGCCAATTTGATGATATAAAAGTTAAACATAAATTTGACACAAACCATTGGAGAACTTATAGGCCTTTGAATATCTGTGAAGAAACAGGTGATTAGATATGAAAATTGTTTCATTTGCTACTTTTATTGTTTTGTCTTTATGTGTCACTAAAAAACTTATTCACTTCCCATAAATGCGACATCACAGAGGCTAAAGTGACATCATATGGTGCAATTGCGCAGAAGAGATGTTCGGTTCTGCATAGTGGCATTATTTTGGTCTCATTTTCTGTTGCATCTTGCCCATAAGAAGCCAATATGTCATTTCCTGAGTCTAAGTGGCGGCCATTTTGAAAAAAACTGGCAGCCATCTTGAAAAATAGCCCGGCCGGTTGTCTTTAAAAATGTGTCGGGCGGCCATTTAAAAAAAAAAAAAAAAAAAAAAAGGCCCTCCTCCTTCCTTTTTTCAAAAAGGCAGGACGCTAAACATGTTTATTTTTTTATTTGGCCTAATGGCATGGAGGCAACACAAATCTGTGCATACCAAAACCATGCTAGAGTGGTGTTTGGAATCTACATTATGTGGATATGTATAAAACAGGCATGAGTAGATTGTACATTGTACACTGTACATGTACATCTTTGTTCACATCACCTCTGAACATAACTTGCTATTTCAAGCCATTGAATTGTTTGTAATAATAATAAATTGATTTCATAATTTAATAATTCACCCAGTCAGTTTCCCTTGTGATTTATTACTTGATAATAATAATTTGACATACATTAAATAGTCATATAATTATTTTAAACCCATGTAGGCCAACATCAATTGCAAGAGAAAAAGTAATCAATACAGAAACTTTAGTTGTGTCACAATGTATGGTGTATTTGATTGAAAATGCAGTATGACTGTACATATCCACAAATCCAAGTCAATCCTCAGTTCAATCTATTGTCTTTGTATATGAAGGCCTACATGTACACATAAACCTTGTTTCTCCAGGAGAGAGGGTCTAGTCTGTGCAAACATT
Organism: Zoroaster sp. YZ-2022; assembly: GCA_029582265.1. NCBI lineage: Eukaryota > Metazoa > Echinodermata > Asteroidea > Forcipulatida > Zoroasteridae > Zoroaster > Zoroaster sp. YZ-2022. Next base: position 21,987,033 of record CM055817.1, on the reverse strand, counting down.
ACCCCAAGGTCACTGTGTGGGTCAACATAAAAAGTCCCCTGTACAGTATGCATATGACAGTATACAACAATACATGTAAATACTTTCTTCCTCCATGGTATGATGGTACAGGGCATACAAACAGTACATGTACAGTACAGGGCTCCATGTATGCATGGTTATGCACTTGCATCACCATGGAGGAACTGAAGGAAAGAAATTACTATTTTTGTTGCTCTATTTTCAGTCACATGCACTAAAGTACCCTTCTTCTTCTTTCGTATGATGAGCAGCTTAGAGTGCTAGTAGCTGCATACATCGGTTTGATGACATTAGTTGAAACAGGGTGGACCACGTGAAGGTTGTCATCTCCCACCCCACTAAAGTACCCTGTACAGTATGCATATGACAGTATACAACAATACATGTAAATACTTTCTTCCTCCATGGTATGATGGTACAGGGCATACAAACAGTACATGTACAGTACAGGGCTCCATGTATGCATGGTTATGCACTTGCATCACCATAATAATAAATAATAATGTATAGATTTATATAGCGCACGTATCCACCAACTAAGTGGCGCTCAAGGCGCATTATATTATTATCCCTGCTCATAAGGCTCATAAGGCTCATAAATCATTCCTGAAACCATCTCAGCTCCCTGGGGAGTATACAGCTCAATTGCTGCCATTTCTAGCGCATAGAGAGCAAACCATCTCTGCCTTCACAGGTACCCATTTAACCCCTGGGTGGAGAGAAGCAATTATGGTTAAGTGTCTTGCTCAAGGACACAGGTGTCACGGCCGGGGCTCGAACCCACACTCTGCTGCTGGCAACACCAGAACTTGAGTTCAGTGCGCTAGACCGCTCGGCCACGACAATCCACTTTACGTGCATTATACAACACACGGGACCTACGGCTTTACGTCCCATCCGAAGGACGAAGCAATTATGGTTAAGTACCTTGCTCAAGGATACAAGTGTCACGACCGGGGCTCGAACCCACACCCTGGAGGAACTGAAGGAAAGAAATTACTATTTTTGTTGCTCTATTTTCAGGGTTGTTCTTAAACCCCCTCGACCCCCAACCCCTCGACGTACGCTCATATAAACGAAGCATGCACACTAGTAGTACTCGCGGAATTCACTACCACCGGTGCAGTATACGAATGTATGTATGTACTATGAGGTGCCGTATATGACTAAATGAGCATTTACAAATATATAAGACTAAACTAAATATAGAAGAGCAAATCCATATATTTAAGAGCAAATCCATATATTTAAGAGCAAACCCATATATTTAAGAGCAAACTCATATATTTAAGAGCAAACTCATATATTTAAGAGCAAAACCATATATTTAAGAGCAAACTCATATATTTAAGAGCAAAACCATATATAAAGGACAAATACAAATATATAAAGGATCACAGACAAATATAAAAAGGATCAAAAATATATATATAAAGTGTCAAAAACAAATATATAAAAGACCAACACAAATATAAAAGTTTTGAACAGCGCCCTCTGTATAATGGACGTAACTTCAAATATTGAAGACATGGACATTTCATATAAATATTGAAGACATGGACATTTTCATATATTGAAGACATAAGTTTCATATAAAGGACGTCAACAGTTTGACATTCGATTTAATGCATGTCCTAGTATATGGGACAATTGCATTCGGTCAGTTTCTAGTGGTCAGACCCTTTTGGCCGGGCACTGTTAGGTATCAATGTAAAGAGGATGACCCAAGTATGACCTCACAACTTTTCCAAGTTCAACAGCCAATATCTGAAGAACTAAATGACCTATTAGAAAACAAAAAACACAATTGAATTCCTTACATTAATAGCTTGTAATTCTTGTGAAATGAGTTACCATAAATGCTTTGATGGTCAAATTAGTGGCACACTACGATTTTAAAAGGTTATATCTCATAGCTTCAATTTGATGTATAATTTGACAAATCTGGGGGAAAAAATAAAAATAGGGTGTTAAAGCTATATAATGTAATCTTGCCTGCTCAGTAAGGTGGAGAACAAATGGATGATGATGGACATAAATTATGTATACTTCAAAATTTTCCAAGATATTTATTTCATGAAAAATCAGGCCTCGTGTTGAGATTTGGGGGCAATGTGAATGAGAATTTTGACATGGTTCCTGTGCATGAAATGTTCTTTGAAATATACTGAAACGCAAAAGAAACTTACCACCTTTTAAACCTTTAAATATCAACAATAACACTGCGTGTAGTAAATGTGTGAACTTATTTGTGGACAATAGTGTCCTCACTGTCAGACAAAACGGTCACGCATGGTCACTTGAACCTTCAATGGTCACTTCATGGCACAGCTGTTAAACAGCTGTTTTGACTGTCAGTGATTAGCCAAGGGGTATGGGATGATGTTAATGAGCTGCACTTGATGTCTTGATATTGGCTTTAAAAAGGCCAGTGCAAAATGGGCATTTCAATGAACATGCCACGATTGTCAATGGATCAACGGCAGCGTGCCCTGGGCATGCTGCAAGGCGGACTGAGCTACCGTGAGGTTGCACGTCGCCTTGGCTGTTCACACCAGACGATATCGGCCCTGGTGGAGAGAGACACCCTCCACAACTCTGCAGATGACAGACCTCGATCAGGGAGGCCAAGAGTCACCACTGCAAGGCAGGACAGGCAGATGGTCCTAAGTCACCTGCGGGATCGATTCCGTCCAGCATCCCGCACTGCGGCAGAAACTCCGGGGCGTGCAAACCCACGGATCTCCAATGATACTGCACGAAGACGACTGCATGACTATGGTCTGACTGCCAGAAGACCATACAGAGGCCCCGTGATGACGGCTGCCCATCGCCGCAACCGACAGAGATGGTGCCAGCAGCATCAGCGGTGGACCTTGGCGCAGTGGAACGAGATCGCTTTCAGCGATGAGTCAAGGTTCTGTGTGGACAGTCCTGATGGGCGTGAGCGTGTCTGGAGAAGAACTGGCGAGCGATATGCCGATTGTTGCGTGCGTCAAGCCAACAGGTGGGGTGGCCCAAGTGTGATGGTGTGGGCCGCCATATCAGGCCGGTACAGGACGCCACTGGTGGTTGTGGATGGGAATCTTAACGCCCAGCGGTATGTGGATAACATCCTGCGACCTCATCTGCTGCCATTCCTGCTAGACCACCCAGAACTGAGAACCTTTCAGCATGACAACGCTCGTCCCCATGCTGCTCGCTTTACCACTGCATTTCTCCAAGGCGAGAACATCAACACCATGCAGTGGCCTGCGCTCTCCCCTGACCTGAATCCCATAGAGCACCTGTGGGATGAGCTTGGGAGACGCGTAGTTGGCAGGGCCAGGACACGGGCACAGCTGCTTGAGACATTTTGGACTGAGTGGGACAGAATCCAGCAGCAATCCATCCAAAGACTGGTAGGCAGTATGCGCCGACGATGCACTGCCTGTATCCAAAACAATGGTGGCCACACACGCTATTGAAAGGGGACTGACTTTGCACCCTCTGCTGTTATGTACTGATGAGATAGTTTATCGTGGTCAAAAAATTGACATGTCATCAATAAAATGCCAATGTTTCAACTTAGCAATTGTTGGTTTGTTTTATTTTGAACTGTTACAATTTTATTACATTTCAAACAAGTGGTAAGTTTCTTTTGCGTTTGAGTATATATACATGGGTCATTCCATGAACGTGGGACCCAAAAGTGTGACATGGAGGTCAAAATTTAAATAAAGAAAAAAAAATCAGTTTTGTTACCTTATTTATCATAGTTTTGTAGATTGTCATCTTTTAAAATAATAGATACAAACATTAAAACTAGTGTCATTCATTTACTTCCTGCTTCACCTGATAAGAGGTTAACGATGTAACAAAATTACAAGGGGAGACCCAATAAATTGTTGTTTGTTGTCATATTAGGTCTGCATGAGATGAAAACAATAGGTGAAAGTTATAATCATCAGCTCGTACGATGTAAGGAATAACACAGGCCCCAATATCTGAAATACATGGAAAACAAAAGTGTCCCACGTTCATGGAATGACCCACATATCAAAACTATGATCAATGACATCATTACTACGTCACTACGGAAAATAGAAACGGGTCGAAAAAAAATATTTATCTATTTTAAAAATTTGTTTAGGTTTCACCAAGAGACACATATCTTTGACTAGTTACTATGGCAATTAGCCAAAATTTTAAAATAAATTAGTTAGTCAATGGAAAGGTTAAACTTGTACAGAATTATGTAAGGGGTTTTAAACTGCAAACCATATTGCAGATTTGCAGTTTTAAGCTAAGCACAGTATAAAATCTCAATCACGCCATTTGAGATATGTGGCGCTTCCTGAAAACGGTGACGAATTATATATTGTTTTTTGCAAATTGTATTTGATGCTTTTATTTCATGACAAAAAATACAGCAAAGGTCAAAATGATCAATCACATTAAATTACGCCATATCTGGCCGTGCGGCTGCCATATTTTCCCCGATGTTCAACTTTGACCTTGGTTGGTAGCTAATGCACAAGCCTCGAAGTGTGACGTGGAAAACACGATGGTAGTGCATATTTAAGACAGGTGAGAAAAATAACTATGATTCAGAGGAAATAATGCATTTAATAAAAATGTAATGAAATAATTTAAAAAAATTCACACAAATGTATGATACAATCAAACTAAACTTGGAATAGTGTCCTTTGGGAGAGAATGCTAACCTCTATAAACTTGTGTGGCAAAGTATGAACTAAAAGATTTCTCTGAAATGAGCAGATCAATTTAAAATAAACTAAGGAAAACTTTTACACATAAAGGAAATAAAAATTGTACTCCTGTGTAAGAATGTTAAAAAAAATATTGAATCAGCCTTTTACATATAAGAATTATTTTTGAATGTACTCTTTAAACTTCCTCCAAACCCCTGTGGCTGTCCCTTATTGGCCTCGCCCTCCAGTTTATCTCAACTAGCCTGAATGCTCTCAAGAGCATTGCAACCTGTGTAAACAATCCGCCTAAGATGTCAATCAAAGGTTTGAAAATTGTCCTCAGCGCCAATCCCAGGTTGTAAATAAAAAACACGGCCAGCGGCTGTAATACACTGTTGAACAAGGCAGTCAGGACAGGCTTGAACAAGTAATCTCCGAACGTCGTGAGCAGGCCAACGCAACGAGGAGCAGACCTAAAACGTTGTAGGCGAGAAAGCGGAGAAACTCTAGAAGGAAAATTTAGGAAGAAATCAACGATGATTCGGAGGGCGCTGAAGAACTCCCTTGCGCCCCTGCGGACAAGTTTCTCAGATCTTGACAAAACAAAATAAAAAATCACAACATTAATTATAAACATTAGAATAATAACAGTCCGAGTAAAAAACAAGACTTACACTGGCTTTGAACCTACATGTCAACATTAGTATCCGCTAGACCATTTGCTGTTTAATTATAAACCTTAGATATAAACCTTAGAATGATATCAATCAGAATAAAAAATAAACAACAGTAGGCTTGTACTTAGGACCTCCTACTTACAAGTCAGAAGTGTTATCTACCGGACCACTTGCTGTGCTTAAATTAGTTGCATTTGAGTTTAATTATATACCTCTTTTATTATTTACTGTGTTAACAGTAGTGTCATCATTATGTGTTGTACCAAACATTATAGAGTATTTCTTAATCTCGTGTTTTTATCATTAAGTAAGCAAATAATTACTGTTATTGTGTTTGAGTTTATTTATAAACCTCAGACATAAACATTAGAATGACATCAGTCAGAATTAAAATAAAAAACACTATACTCGAACCAAGACATCCTGGGCTCGAACTTATGACCTTCTACTTACAAGTCAAGAGTCTTATCCACTATAGACCACTAGCTGCGCTTAAGGTAATGGCGTTTGAGTTTAATTAATGCTAAGTCAGAATAAAAATAAAAATCACTGGGCTTGAAATTGGGACCTTAGAATGACATCAGTCAGAATAAAAATAAAAAGCACTGGGATTGAACTCAGGACCTCATACTTATAAGCCAAGAGTGTTATCCACTGAACCAATTTCTGTCATTAGAATGTTTGTGTTTGAGTTTATTTATAAACCTTAGACATAAACATTAGAATGACATCAGTCAGAATAAAAATTAAAAACTAAACTCAAACCGATGACATCCTGGGCTCAAACTTATGACTTCCTACTTACAAGTCAAGACTGTTATCCACTAGACCACTAGCTGCGCTTAAGATAATAGTGTTTCAGTTTAATTAATTAGAATGACATCAGTCCTAGTCCAAAAAAAATATTTACACTGGGTTTGAACCTAAAACCTCCTGCTTACAAGTCAACATTAGTATCCACTAGACCACTTGCTGTAGTTGGTACAAATGCGTTTGAGTTTAATTATAAACCTTAGATATAAACCTTAGAATGACATCAGTCAGAATAAAAATCAAAACCACTGGGCTTGAACTCAGGACCTCTCACTTATTAGTCAAGAGTCTTATCTACTAGACCACTTGCTGTGCTTAAAATAATTGCATAAGTCCATATTCCATGAGACGACTTCCAGATAGAGGGTGCTAAAGTATAGACTTTGAGGTTTATATATTAGCATTTTTGGGATGGTGGTGGGCACAAGAAGTGGCTGAACTGGTTAAATCACTGTGAAATAGAAACCGAAGATTCCCCAGATGGGTTCGAGACCCACCGTGGTAAGGAGTTCAGTTTTTTCCCCGGAGCGGGGGAGAGCGGGGGAGAGCGGGGGAGAGCGGGGGAGAGCGGGGGAGAGCGGGTGAGAGCGGGGTAGAGAGGGGGCGAGCGGGGAGAGCGGGGAGAGCGGGAGAGCGGGGAGAGCGGGGGAGAGCGGGGGAGAGCGGGGAGAGCGGGGAGAGCGGGGAGAGCGGGGAGAGCGGGGAGAGCGGGGAGAGCGGGGAGAGCGGGGAGAGCGGGGAGAGCAGGGGAGCGGGAGAGCGGGGAGAGCAGGGAGAGCGGGGAGAGCGGGAGAGCGGGGAGAGCGGGGAGAGCGGGGAGAGCGGGGAGAGCGGGGAGAGCGGGGAGAGCGGGGAGAGCGGGGAGAGGGGAGAGCGGGGAGAGCGGGGAGAGCGGGGAGAGCGGGGAGAGCGGGGAGAGCGGGGAGAGCGGGGAGAGCGGGGAGAGCGGGGAGAGCGGGGAGAGCGGGGAGAGCGGGGAGAGCGGGGAGAGCGGGGAGAGCGGGGAGAGCGGGGAGAGCGGGGAGAGCGGGGAGAGCGGGGAGAGCGGGAGAGCGGGGAGAGCGGGGAGAGCGGGGAGAGCGGGAGAGCGGGGAGAGCGGGGAGAGCGGGAGAGCGGGGAGAGCGGGGAGAGCGGGGAGAGCGGGGAGAGCGGGGAGAGCGGGAGAGCGGGGAGAGCGGGGAGCGGGGAGAGCGGGGAGAGCGGGGAGAGCGGGGAGAGCGGGGAGAGCGGGGAGAGCAGGAGAGCGGGAGAGCGGGGAGAGCGGGGAGAGTGGGGAGAGCGGGGAGAGCGGGGAGAGCGGGGAGAGCGGGGAGAGCGGGGAGAGCGGGGAGAGCGGGGAGAGCGGGGAGAGCGGGGAGAGCGGGAGAGCGGGGAGAGCGGGGAGAGCGGGGAGAGCGGGGAGAGCGGGGGAGAGCGGGGGAGAGCGGGGGAGAGCGGGGGAGAGCGGGGGAGAGCGGGGGAGAGCGGGGGAGAGCGGGGGAGAGCGGGGGAGAGCAATCTTAATCTTTTATTCTGTTTGTAAACAATACTCCTGCAGTTGTTTGGTAGGTTTATCTCTAATGTACAATGTTCTTTAATTATCTCTATTATATTAACTGTAATGCACTTTATTATATATGAGACAATACTTGAATAAATAACAGTAACAAAGTAACTTCTATTGTATAAAGAAATCTTTTATTCTGTCTTCAGGACTCTGTACAGCAAATGAAAGCAATGGGGATTTTGTACACGTTTTGCGTGAGCATGTTTTTTCAAGGGAGGGTTACGTACCTGGAATAGAAATACAAGATATAATGAGGGTTAACATACATACCAAATAAATAATGTTTAAAATGTACAATTTTTAACAACAAATTAGCAAAAACATAACAATTATACTGTAATACAATACTTTTAACAAGATATAAAAAAAGCATAGCATTGGTAATTCTCTATAATTAACATTTCCCAAGTCAAATAATTTGAATTTAGGAAAGAGTTCTCTTTCTTAAATTTCACCAACTTATTTGATTCACAAATAATAATGATTGGATTTATTATCAGAAAATTATCTTAATTTAGAAATAGACACAGAGTTATTGACTTTAACAATAACACTCTTAGATAACACTCTTAACTCTGAATTAAATGCTATTAACAAACACTTATAATTCTTAGTATAGTTGCTAATAATGTTTAATACATGTAGTTCCTAATTGTGACCCGCTCTACGAAAAAGGGTATTAAGTCGCGCTATGCTATTACACGTAAAGGGCTGTTCTATATGGAGACGGGTGAACAAATCTTCACAAACTGATATTTTTTGGGGCTTGTTGGCTTCTATGATATCAATATTTTCATAATTTATTTTCAGAAATATTAATATTGATGAATAAAGATGAAAAAAACAAACGTTTTTGTGCGCATTGTTTTCGTCTTTTGTTTTACTCTTTGTCCGTTTTAGAGGAATGGTATGCTTTCGTAGTGATACGGTTTTAACACCCGCTATCAATAACATAACTGTTGCTATGGGCAGAGAGTTTATTTTTAGCTCATTTCTTTTTCCACTTAGTATGTTTAAAGGGCTGTATCTCTGAAAGCACTTTCGTTACATTGTAAAATATGAATATGCAAATTATTAATATATCTCCAGAATGCAAAATGCCACAGGGGTCAAACCTGTACCAAATTAAATAATAATGTCGGACATTTTAAAGCGCTTTTAAACAAGGTATCAGAGCGCTGTACATTATTACCCCTGCTCATCAGGCGCATAAATCATTCCAGAAACCATCTCAGCTCCCTGGGAAGTATACAGCTCAATTGCTGCCATTTCGGCGCATATGGGCTAATCAAACACAACAACCAACTCTGCCCTCACAGGTACCCATTTACTCCTGGCTGGAGAGAAGCAATTATGGTAAAGTGTCTTGCTCAAGGACACAAGTACCACGGTCACGGACAGGATTCGAACCCACATTCTGACGACTCAGCCACCAGAACACAAATCCGATGCACTAAACCGCTCGACCATGGCACTCCATTAAAGCTTGTAATGTGACCAATTCAACTATATATAATATATATAACTATTTTTATTTTATTTGTGCGACATAATACCCTTTTTTGTAGAGCGGGTCACAATTATGACTTCAATGTAATTTTCTTCCCCTTAAATTCCACATAATTCGATTCCCTGATCGTCAACCAAAGGGAATGTCCATACCACCTCATTGTAATAGAATACAACTGTGTATGCAATGTGTAGTTTTTGTTCAAAAGTGAATACATGTATTTCCCTGTAAAATCACTCTATAGTTGTAACAGACCAAACCCTACACCAAACCTATATACTAAGACTTAGTGTATAAACGGAAGGATTCCCCAACAGATTTTCCGACCCTTCTGACAGTTTTATAAATAAATTGTAGACGAAGATGCACATACTGTGTGACACACAGTCTTGCAGTGCCATGGTCGAGCGGTTTAGTGCATCAGATTTGTGTTCTGATGGCTTGAGTCGTCAGAATGTGGGTTCGAATCCCAAACCGCAACCATGGTGCTTGTGTCCTTGAGCAAGACACTTTACCATAATTGCTTCTCTCCACCCAGGGGTAAATGGGTACCTGAGTGTGAGGGCAGAGTTGGTTGTTTGTGTTTGATTAGCCCTATATGCGCTGTAATGGCAGCAATTGAGCTGTATATTCCCCAGGGAGCTGAGATGGTTTCAGGAATGATTTACGAGCCTGATGAGCAGGGGTAATAATATAATGCGCCTTCAGCACCATTTTGGTGGATACGTGCGCTATATAAGTCCACATTATTATTATTATTATCATCATTGATTCAAATCTGTGTTTGCATTTTTTGATACACGATCTGATGACGGCGAACGCTACAATAACGAACCGTTACCGCACACGAACCGCTATCAAACACATTCTTGGGAACTTCGTATAATCTCCCCCCCCCAAAAAAAAAAATAATAATAATAAATATTAAATAAATAAATAAAAAACGGGGGACACCACTATGCATGCGTCAATTAGAAATGCTAGCGCAGCCCACATTTTTGGTGCGCACACGCATAGACAACAACGGACTGCCGTGTTCACTGATCGACAACTTCACGGCAGTCCATTGTAGCGATCGTGTAGCGCCGTTGGATCGTGTATCACAGTTTTGAACCAAGACTACGCGACATTGGCGCTTTTAAAACATGCACGGCTCTGGCAAAATTGTTACTTAATCATCATAATTATGCAGTGTCAGGACAACCTCATCCCCGGGGCTTTCGAGCAGTTTATGTAAACATCGTATACCCACTGCTTTCTCACCCTTTTTTATCCCCAGGACGAACGTGGGCAAATTCTTGGGAATAATTTCTTTAAAAAATAAAAAATAAATTAAATGTGAATTTCATAGAAATTCAAACAAATTACGCCAACGGGATGATTTCAATATCCAAAAAAACATTGGACATTTGAATGAGGTGGTTAGGAACAAATGCTGCAGTACGGAGGCGGGTGGTCGAGAGGTTAAGACATCTGCATTAGTAAGCAGGAAGTCGTGGGTTCGAATCCCGCCGGAGTCGCCTGTGTAGTTTTTTCACAGACACTCGGAAAGCACTGAGTATACAGTGCTATACACACGTAATTAAATCAATTGTTTATCTCCCGACGTAAGAATTTCACCAACCTATATATATCGCGGAACCCGCTGCTATAATTATGGGATTCTAGCCGGCCAATTGTCATTGGGCAAGCTCGTTGGTTGAGAGGTTAAGACGTCTGCACTCGTAAGCAGGAGGTCGTGGGTTCGAATCCTGCCCGAGTCGCCTGTGAAGGTTTTTCACAGACACTCGGAAAGCACCGCGTATACAGTGCTATACACACGTCGGTGTAGGGCAAAATTAAATCATTTAGTTATTTAAAATATTATAATTATTTGTCATTATTGTATCGGTTCGTACATTGGGTTAGGAACACAGGGAATATTACATTCCGTAATCTTTCTAGTAATTTATGTTGTTAATATTTTTATAATATCTCCAGAACGTTTTGTCGAATCACAACTTCTCCTATAACTATTCTATGAGACCCCATCACGCAAAAATCAACGATAATGGATGTCCATGGTTGCCCTAACAACCGTGTATAGATTGATAAAATCATTAAACAAATAAAATAAAATAAAACATTTAAAAAAAGATATTTGCCCTTACACCGACGAATGTACTGTAGCGTGGTTTTCCCTACGGTGTCCACACAGCCAAACAAAATAAATCCCAACACAAGTTCTAAGCCTTTTTATTATCGGGAAAAAACGACGATAAGCCCTGATGATTTTCAAGCACATTTCTTAACACTGCCACCACCGAGAACTCTCACAGAAACGGGTCTCCCACTCAACCAGCAGGGATACACGCTCCACCAGTACCTTACGCCGCCCTCTGTTGGCTGATCGGCCTAGACTTTATACTGCCTCCTTCCAAGAAGTGTTATTTGTTTCTTACTCGCTCAAACCAAAGTGACTCTTAACTTTGTGGTCATTTTTATGTTTTTCCCCCAAAAGACGACCAGAGCAATACCCACCATACAATGCCTTAAATCTTATTTAATATTAAACTAAAAAAGTAATACAAACAATTTGTTTCTGATTTACCTGTTTAGGCAATGGTTGATTGTATCCGCTTCGTGCACTTTCTAGCCCAGTACATCAGCTGCGAGTTTGGGGCATTTCGCGTCGCCATTTTACAGTCCGTTTACATGCAGATTTGTGCAAGAGTGATATCAACAGAGTAACCGCCATTTGAATAATTAAAATAAGTCATTAAATACAAACCTACCACATTCCATCCTCGCACCCACCTCATTTCAGGAACACTTGCTGGATTTATCATTGAGTATGAAAACGGGTAGGCCTTTATATTATTCCATTGTGTTTAGACCCTTAACGGTGGAAAACTACACCGTGGTAACTGGAACACTTGGATGGAGCAACAATGCACGCTTTTGTACCAGTGCCCCAACCGAAATTGTGATTCCGTAGAGAGCGCCCTCTTTGGTCCGATACATGTTTTCCTTAAAGGGTGCACCCCACTAAATAGTGAGGAATTCATGCGCCGAGCTATTTATCATAAAGTGTATGCCCTCAAATTTTTCTGAAAAAAAAAGATTTGAGGCCCATTCATTTGATGGATTGTGTAAAAATGGCCCACTATCATAACCCGGGGGTCCTTGGCTTCCAACTGTGAGTATTTTGGACACACTAGGCCCTGAAAAAGTGGTCCTAATTTGATTTCAAGCGTAAGGCCTTTTTCCAAAATGGCTGCTTTTCAGTGTGGACGTTTTCACTACTGTAGAGGGTGGTTTTCATCGGGATGAGAATAACTCCCTGGAAACCTGGACTTTAGACAGTGAATAGAGAAGAAAATAAAAGGTTATATATCGATCAATATTTTTTCTTTTGGTTTTAAAAACTGTGGGACTTCTAAGTATATTTTCATGATTTTTGAATATTGTGTATTTAGCACTGTTTACCATGGGAGTTTATTTAGTTGGGTGCACCCTTAATATTAAAGACATTGGTCATGTTGCAGCCATTTTGTTTTTCTTCCATACAAATCCACGTGCCGAAAGCGAGGCTGGAAAAGTAAATAGTCTGGCCCCTTTTTGCATATCGAAAATCGGTGCTGTAATTATTATTGCGTACACAGGGATAGCGACAGCGTGATAACATGTATAGTATCCATACAAGTCCGTACGTTTTCTTATTGTTTAAATAACTATTCAAACATACATTTACTGTTTAATTATTTAATCATATATTATTTTGATTAATCTTTAAAATCTCTCACATCTTTTGTTGCATTTTCTCTTTTCCTTGGTGGTCACGTGGTTAAATACTGAAATGTTTGGAAATGTAAAGGTTTTAGCGGTGTTTTAAAATTTGGGGTGAATTTTATATACGTACATATACGCTGCGTATGCGCAACGTCCACTATTGGGCACTAATGTCATGATGCTGGACATACTGCTGTAGCGGGAGTCATGTTTTTGAGAGAAACGATTGCTATTAACCAAAGGAAACTGGACTGCAGTGTTGAACTCACATAATTGCATGAGCCACAGGCTTTAATAGTCTGCACCATAGGCCTAGTTGTTGTTTTTTCCGTCAAGGGAGTAGTTTCAGTTCAAGTGGAAACCATTCTGTCATCCCATTCACATGTACTTTTGGGTGTACAGTTCTACCAACACATCTGTTTCAGTACTCAGTGGATCTTTTTGAATCGACATAAGACAAGGTAGGTTTGTTGTGAATTGAAGTTTGACCACAGTGTTGTTTATATATTTTGGGAGGTATTGTGTTTGTAATTATTTTGTGTATCATGCCTATTACTGGTTATACAGATTTGGACTGTACATATTGCGGTTTTATCAAAACTTCACGCATTGGTGATCATTTTGGGTCTAATGCCCAATTTTTGCATTTATTTAAAGCCCTTAATTAAGGAGAACTGAAATTTCATTTTGTATAAACTCCCTTAAGGAGAACTGCGATTTTGTTTTGATTGGAATATAACTTTGAACAGTCTATCTAAGTACTTTACATGTGTGTCTGTTCTAAGTAACTCCGCTGTAATACCATCTTTCCCTCCAGACTTCTCGTTTTTCAAACTTTTCAGCGCTTGCGCGATCTCTTCTTTGTGATTGGGCATGTATCTATGTTTTCTAATGTTTCCCTTCCCTCTACGGCGTACCGTACAGTGTACACATAGTTAATAATCCAATTTATTTTCAAACATTTTCACTGGCTTCAAAGATATAACAAAAGACCATTTAACATATTGGGACTTACAAAAAGATACTTCCTGTTTCATGGTGTGGTTTCGTTTATGTCTATAAATTGGGCCTATACACAGGTGGAAAAACATATCCTCACGTTCCTCACCTTTCTGGATCTGAAACTGAAAACTGCTTCCTGTAATGTAAACACATCACTTTCCTTTAACAAAAGAAAGGGGAAATAACCACAATACATTTGCTAGCAGTTGCGCGGATGTGTTCGTATTTCGTCCACTATTACATCTGGCTCTGAATAGACTTGACCAAGGCCGTTGTCGTATAGTGCGCATTTACCATTGTTACAGTACCCCTGTCTGACTCAAATGTTAGCCCGGTGAAAAAACAAACAAACAAAACCAAAACAAAACCGAAACACCGAAAAACCGAACAACCGAAAACCAAAAACCGAAAAATCAAAAATAGAACTAACACTTTGCCAAGGATCTTGCTTGGTACCGACAACACCGTTAGGTCTACTCTTTTGGAGATTTTGACCATTACCCCGTTATTCCAATCTGATCGGAATATAACTTTGAACAGTCTAAGTACTTTACAGTTGAGTCTGTTCTAAGTAACTCCACTGTAATACCATCTTTTCCTCCAGATTTCTCGTTTTTCAAACTCTTCAGCGCTTGTGCGATCTCTTCTTTGGTGATTGGGCATGTATCTATGTTTTCTAATGTTTCTTTTCACTGGCTTCAAAGCTAGTTAAACAAAAGACCAGTTAACACCTCTGTTAATCCTTACATAATTAAATTTAATTTCGGACATTTGCTAACAAATAATAATAATAATAATGTGTGGACTTATATAGCGCACGTATCCACCAACTGAGTGGTGCTCAAGGCGCATTATATTATTACCCCTGCTCATACGGCCCATAAATCATTCCTGAAACCATCTCAGCTCCTTGGGGAGTATACAGCTCAATTGCTGCCATTACAGCGCATATAGGGCTAATCAACCAACTCTGCCCTCACAGGTACCCATTTAACCCCTGGGTGGAGAGAAGCAATTATGGTTAAGCGTCTTGCTCAAGGACACAAGTGTCACGGCCGGAATTCGAACCCACATTCTGCTGCTAACACCAGAACTTGAGTCCGGTAAGCTAGACCGCTCGGCCACGACACTCCATAACAAAGAAAGGTTAGGACGTCCGATCTAGTAGCCAAATGTAATGAAAAGTAATTCTGACATTTAAATGTCTGAAATTTAATAAATCACCCGAGTCCATTCATAAAATGTCTGAAATTAAAAACCCATTGGTGTTATTCTTCTAGGGGTGCAACCCTTCGTAAGGACCCAGATTTGAAAATGAATATTCAGGAATTTTGTTGTAAACATCGAAAGGCAAATTCCAAACTAACAGTTGGGGAAAATAGTAGATTACCAAAACAATGTATAGGATTATTTCCACACTAAATGCAGAGTTTGTTGTGCAGTGCCTGAACTTTAGGCGAGAATCGAGATGCATCGAGACCCATGACAACCTTCTGGATGACTTCCCAAAAGTATTTTAGGTTAGTTGGGTATGACAGGTTCATGGCATAATTATATGCAGCCAAATAGCAGCATACATGCTGTGGCAACATCGGTTACCTCTGTCAGAACTTCCACACCCTCAAGCACAATTATGATATCTGCAGCGGGTCTCTCCCATTCTGCTGTCCCCCCCTTCTTGCTGACAAAGATGCCCATCGTACACTGCTCTTTTACCTTTTGCATGTCATCTTCTTGGGTATCCTGTCAAAAGGTGGAACACGGTAAGATTTTAGTTTTTATCACTTCAAATGACCATTCATGAGAAATGCTGTGGCATGTTATTAAAGGGCATGTGGAGTACGGAAAGACTGGGGGGGGGGTCTTAAAAAAATAATGCCTCTCATCATGGCAGACCTGTCTCAGTAGAACTTTATCAATCATACTGTCACTGTCTCTGGTTCCCCCGTATGCAGTAGCATTGATGAATACTGATTCTCTTTATACAAAAAAGGTACCAGACTATTTTTCCTTTAAGCCTCAGTTTGGTTACATTGATTTGAATGAGAAAAATCAAGATGTCCGCACCGTGAAAGGTGAACAGCAAAAACGCTGTGACCAGTTCATGCTTTACGCACAGTCCAGGCACTAATCGATGCTAGTGAACCCAACGTGACAGTGTTTTAACCAATCAAAATGGAGAATCAACATGGGATGCGCTATAAAACACATTATTATTGCACATCTGTTCACCAATCAGAATCAAGGAGTCAAGTATTTGCTTGAATACTCATTTAATACGAACCAAGAACTGTTTAAATAAAGTTCCGCAGTCCTCGTTGAGGAACTCACAGAGGCCTTTGATCACTACCTCCCGTCGGACATGTATGCTGTTATTCTGTTGGGGAGGATGGATAAAGAGTGGTTTATGAATGCTGCATGTACGGTATAATGTATGCCCTTTCTTAAAGAATCGGCTACAGTTCAAACAACTCATGGGTACTATGTACATTTGTTTGCGAAAGGTTTGTTGACAAAAATATGAACTGCAATGTCTGTGATTCAAACTCAGTACCACCACTTTATATTTACAAGTTTCAATTAGACAGGTTTTCTGAACAGTGACTGTAGTATTGTTGTTCAATAGTTTCTGTAGCATGATGTACTATCATTACTGAATCAAATTGTAGTGCGATAAAATATACACTGGACAAACTCATATTGGTGGCACAGATTTTAGTGAAGTGCCCTAGCTCAATTTTCATCTTATTCAGTTGCATTGTTATGACTTAAGAACTTGAGTTTCAGTTGCCTAATTTTGGCATTCGTACAATGTATTTTTTTCTGAAATAATCAGAGTAAATGATAGATAAAAGTGTGAAAGTAAAACTAACTCAATTATTGTCCACATTAGTTTTACTTAACTTTGTCATTAACCACAACTTAAAGTGTTTAAATTCAAACCCATATTAATTAAAGTGTGAGAGTAAAACTAACTCAATTATTGTCCACATTAGACTGGCTTGACCTTGTCATAAACCACAACATCAGTATTTCAATTCAAACCCATTTGTTATAATTTTAGTATTTGTTACTCAAAAATCAAACGTATCTAGGTACATGTATCTAAGTAACATGTTACATTTACTCAATTGAACGCCGTTGATGTAATCTTCCGTAGTTAGTATGACTTATTTTTGTTGGTTTGTTTTCAATGGGACAATGTCGTGACATGAGTTTTCTAAAGAGGTCGATGATCTGACTGACATCATAGAGACTTATTGATAAAATAATAGCCTCAGTAAATTGGCCCATCGGTAGCCCTATGCTGTTCCTTTTAAATGATAGTAAAAACTAAAAGTAGTAGGGCCTATCATCCTATCGTAAAGTTATAAACACAGTTGGCTGCTTGACTAACTTGTAATTGTATTGTAGCTCAACTGACCCCACAACTACCACGGCACGGATGAGCACTGCCTGTTTAAGTTTTAAATCCAAATTAGTTTATCAGACATAAACAATACCACGGAGAGGATGGAAAACCATACCACAAACAACCATGAAGGAAGGAAGGATCATTCACACAACAACTATTGTTACAAAATACAAGGAAAACGATAACTATTGTTCTTACCTCATGTTACTGCGCGGTAGATGTTGACACCAGGCGCTCGGCAACATGATGTGCATGAACTCTGTAAAAAGCATGTGCACTGTGTCGGGGGGGGGGCTGGACGCATAGGGCGCCACCTACGTTGAATCATAATTCTGTAATCATTAATTATATTATTTACTTCAGGTAAGAATTATTAATTTTGAGTGTATGAAACGTCTGGATATGCGTTGCTACGACTTCAACATTGCAAGTTCTAGCGTTTGTTTTTGTTACTCAAAGAAATTAAGTAAACGTTACATAGAATGACAACACGAATGTAAGCATTCTAATTCAATTGCTATTTTACCCAATTTGATAGCTCGAAAATCTTTACGGTATAACTAATTATTTCTTACTATAAGAATCCAGTGCATATGATTTAGTTGTATAATAATGATTAACTCAATTTTGAATGTCGTTGACTTCACTCATTTATTTTTGAATCGTTAAAACTTAAGCAAGTAAGTAATACAAACAGAATCAAATTTTAAGTTTCACCCAATTTGAGATTACGTAACTATTTCAAGTTAAATACTACGGTAGTATATCTAAGTATTTCGTACTTTAAAAAAATAGTGCATTTATGATTGAGTTGTTTTTTAAAGTAATAAATAATCAAAGTGTGTAATAATGATTAACTCAATTTTGAATGTCGTTGACTTTACTCGTATTTTTTTAACATTAAAAGTTAAGCAAGCAAGTAATACAGACTTAATCAAATTTTAAGTTTTAACCAAATTGAGATCACGTAAACATTTCAAGTAAAAGCTGTGATATTACAATCTAAGTATTTTGTACTTAAATGAAACTAGTGCATATAATTGGGTTGTTTTTTAAAGTAATAATTAATCAAAGTATGTAATAATGGTTAACTCAATTTTGGAATGTTAATGACTTTACTCTTTTTTTTCCGCATCGTTAAAACTTAACAAACCAAGTAATACAAACTTTTTCAAATTTTAAGTCTCTCAAACTAAAGGATTAACGTAAAAGCAAAAAAAGACTTTTAAGTAATATCTAGTCATTTAAGTTGTTTAATATTTACTTCAGGTGAGATTCATTTTTTTGATGGTGAAAACTGTTTCCTGTATTGTGAACACTAGAGGGCCCAAACATAACAAAAACATATCCTCACTTTCCTTTGACAAATGAAAGGGAAATTCACTTACATCACAAACAAATATATGGTGTTCTATAATGGACACCTACGCGGCGCCTTTTTTTTCTACGCGGCGACTTTTTTTTTTTACGCGGCGACTTTTTTTTTTTGGGCGGCGACTTTTTTTTTTGGACGGCGACTTTTTTTTTTACGCGGCGACTTTTTTTTTTGGACTGCGACTTTTTTTTTTACGCGGCGACTTTTTTTTTTGGACGGCGACTTATTTTTTTTTTAAACAAAAAGTCGCCGTCCAAAAAAAAAAAGTCGCCGCGTAAAAAAAAAAGTCGCCGTCCAAACAAAAAAGTCGCCGTCCAAAAAAAAAAAGTCGCCGCGTAAAAAAAAAAGGCGCCGTCCCAAAAAAAAAGTCGCCGTCCAAAAAAAAAAAGTCGCCGCGTAAAAAAAAAAGTCGCCGTCCAAAAAAAAATAGTCGCCGCGTAAAAAAAAAAGTCGCCGTCCAAAAGGCACCGCGTAGGTGTCCATTATAGAACACCATACAAATAACCTAACCACAATAACCACAAATAACCACAATAAAGCAGTTGCGTGGATGTGTTCGTACTCCCAACTGCTACATAGACTTGACCAAGGTCGTTGTCGTATAGCGCGAACTTACCAAGGTTACGGTACCCCTGTCTGATTCAATTGTTCACCCGGTAAATGATACCGGGCGAAATCTGCATTTAGACCTTAACAACCATTGATTAGTGTTCTGATGAATAACTAATGGCTGGTTTAACTGCATTGGACATATATCATGATTACCGTATTTGTCTACAATTTAGCTTTAACAAGATCTACTAGGGTCCAGTTTTCAGGAGGCACTAGGGGGTGCACCACTTTTTTCGGGGGCGGGGCATGTCAATATTTGAACATTTTGTATCCTTAGCCTCAAATGGGGACCTATTTTTTCAAAATCCTGAATGGGGGCACCTGGGGGCACAGACCTCAGCAGGGGGAAGACCTCGGCAGGGGGAACGTGGCCCCCTTCCCCCATAGTTACGCCACTGAGATCTACAGTTAGTAGACCTTCTTGAGCAGGTCGTTTGTGCAATTGTATATTTTCTTTCAATACAGTTTGTTGTACTGTTTGTGAATATACAGGATTGGGAATCAAGTTTACTAAAGAATGCAGCCAATATTAATAAAACCATTACTTCATTTTAAAAAAAATACACAAAAGTACAAAATAATATTAACATAGAGAATTCAAACATCAATAAGAAAACGTTAATACTATCAGGCTTGTTGCATTATGATTGATAAGGCCTGGAGAGGGGTACATAGCCATTGGGGCCGCTATACCTATTGCTAATAATAATAATAATAATAATAATAATAATAATAATAATAATAATAATAATAATAATAATAATAATAATAATAATAATAATAATAATAATAATAATAATAATAATAATAATAATAATAATAATAATAATAATAATAATAATAATAATAATAATAATAATAATAATAATAATAATAATAATAATAATAATAATAATAAAGATTTGTAGCGCGCATATCCTGTGTCCCCCCCCCCAATTGCTGGGAATTTTGAAGATAGACGTACGCATCAAAGAGGAATATACCAAAATTAAACGGATGTGGCTTCAAGTATAACACTAGACTATTCAGTAACCGTGACACAGGGTCATAATCGATTATGGTTCAATAAGAATCAATAACAAATCAAGTGAGTGTGACTTTAGTAACATTGCATAAAGGAATTCCTATTCACGTTATTTGTGTTATGTGCTTATCGTTACAGTGGTCACCTGTCAGAGATGTATGCGTCAACGTTGCTTTGCACGTACATAGTCTGTACGTGTTTTTATTTGATTGAAGGACGATTTGATGAAGCTGGTGGTAAGTCTTTTAAACATTTAGTCTTAAAGGGACAATATCGTCACGACGATCAGCAGGTCATGGAATCGGAGTGCGAGCTTTAGATTAACTCAGTAGCTGAAAATACCACCCCACATGATCAGGTCATATTACTTTTGCTGCTGCATAAATGAGCAAGAAATTTTCAGTCACTTATATTAAACTAGGACACCGATTCCATGCCCTGTTGAAATTCTGCTCTGATCGTGACGACACTGTCCCTTTAAATAGCATTTACCTTTTGTCAATTGTCTGTAAATGCATCCATACTTGGGAGTCAAGATGTGCAAATTGCATGTATTCATTCGGAACACAAATTAATTTATAAAATTATTTTACAAATTTTACTAAAACCATAGCACCTGCGCCAAATAGATATAGATGGATGGATGGACGGACGGATGGACGGACGGATGGATAGATGGATGTATTAAATCGGGAGGGTGGCCTTAGCTTTCAATCCAAACCGGACCTTCATCTGAGGCATAGACAAAATACAAAACATAAAAACATCCATTTATAGTGGAAAGGGAAAGCAAAGGATCAGGGTAGATGCAGCTGCTTGTGGTAAGGCTAGGTTATGAATAGAAGCCGTATTAAATCTCAACCATACTAGGGGTGGTGGAAGAGCAGAATACAATAATCTGTCTTCAAGGTCGGACATAAACAGCTACCTTTACCCATATCTTTACTATTCACCTATATCACTGCTGGATTTTATCAACTGCCTTGATATATATTTTTTACCTTTATGTTATCTTATCTTGTATATTATTACATTTTTTCCAACTGTCTCTTATAGGACAATTTAAATTTAGCTATTTACACCCACACACCAACTCCTCAATTTGTATGGTGTAAACCCCCTTTTGTTGTTGTATCCCTTTGTGTATTGTCCTATTTTTACCCTAGCTTTACTACAAGCTGCCACCTCTACCTATTGTGTGGCTCAATAATCCCTCCTTTACCCCAGCTTTACCACAAGCTGCCACATCTACTTATTATGTGGCTCAATAATCCCTCCTTTGTTCACTTCTGATACTCCTATTGGCTTTTCTAGACTGATGCTTATCTTTAATTGGCTACTATTTTCCCGCCTTTTTGGATCCCGCCTCATGATCCTTTGCTTATATATTTACCGTTCCAGAATATAAGCCGCGCGGTGTATAAGCCGCACTATGATCCCAAAATCACCAAAACAAGATTCGTGCGTCAACATATAAGCCGCACCGCGTATAAACCGCACACACAGAATAATAATAATAATAATAATGTTCTATTCTTATATAGCGCATTTCACATAATGTCCCAATGCGCTTTACATTATTACCCCTAGTCACTGAGCCAATATCATTCCTATAATCTTTCTCAGCTCCCTGGGGAGTATACAGCCAATGTGCAACCTTTTGGCGCTACAGGGCTAATCAAACACAATAACCATCTCTACCCTCACAGGTACCCATTTATACACCTGGGTGAAGTGAAGCAATTACAGTAAAGTGTCTTGCTCAAGGACACAAGTACCACGGTCGCCGCCAGGTTTCAAACCCACATTCTGATGACACAGCCATCAGAACTTGAGTCCAATGCACTTAACCGCTCGGCCATGGCACCCCGTAAGAGGCCCGCTGGACGCCACTCACTGTCGGTACAAAGGGGGTCATTGTGTTGCATTCGAGTCAAAATGTATTAAAAGAGACACAATAGAAGTCGATATTGATAACAATAACGCAACAATGAAAGCTATCTATTGGTTGAATAACTATGAGCATTGGAGAAATCGGATCATTCAACCAATAGGGGAACGTTCATTTGCCAGTGTACCAGTCCTTTGTAATTGTATACCTGTTCCATCCGTCAATACTGGTAATGCGTGTTTGAGCTGACATGAGTGCCGCTGCCTGTTCATGGTCCGCGTGCGGTCAGCTGTAGACTGTGTGTGCAATGCATGCACTGTGCACGTACACTGTAGTCATGGTTATTCAGGACCCAGCATCACGTGCCATTTCCGCACATAGTAATTGGATAAATTTGCATAGTAACATTTTTATATTCGTTTCATTGGCTGTTTGATCAAGTGTCATGAATATGTTCATTATGTTACATATTCATGTTTTTTGGGGTCGATGTTTCACTGTGGTTTCACCGGTGCCCATCTTTGGAAAAGTAACGCCTTTCTGATTGGTCTGGGAAAGGGAATCAGTTTCCTAAGTGAATCGTTGTATAAATATGGCGGTGATACGCAATAACTGAGTATTGTATAGCCCGCCTGAGCCGCATATATATATGGCTCATGGGTTTTCTGTTGTCCACTAAAACTGTGACAATGACCAGACCGTTTTCGCTACGAACAATAAAGGTTTTTATGTTTCTGTTTCTGTCTGTTTACCAACGATTTTTGCTTAATTGTGCATTGTGTTTTGTTCTTCAAGATTCATACCTCGGCGTATAAGCCGCACCGCGTATAAGCCGCAGGCAACTTTTACCGGGTCAAAATCAACGTATAAGCCGCAGCTTATATTCCGGAAATTACGGTATATAAGGCTTGTGTCCCGTTAATGTGTGATCCCCGCTACTGCCGTTACCCAGGTTGTTTGCATCTGACCGGGGCTTGATCCCTGGCTACTCGGCAGATATGGTTTGGCCTCTGACCAGGCCCCATAGAGCAATAGATAATTGGCATAATTGGACCGCCCACCAACATAGGGGCTAGTTAGCTCAGTTGGTAGAGCGCTCGTACGGTAATCGAGGGCTGTCCATGTATCAACGGCTTGAGTGACATAATTTTACATTGGTGTACATCTTTTGGATAAATAACAGTAAGTAATAAGTAACACTGGGCCTATAACAAGTATATTTCCAGACCTCGAATTTCATTTTTGTAGGGGCAAGGTCACTTTTCCTATGGCTGAGTAATGGACACTTTCATTAGAATATCAAAACTTCTAAGGGTCACCAAGGGCAGGGCAAAAGACAAGGGCAGGGCAATAGAGGCCTCTGTGAAATCCAAGGCATGTTCCAATAGATGTCACTGTCCCACTGTCCAGTGATAAAATAAAGTCTGAAAAATTAAAAATCTAAACTTAAATTAGGCTCATGAATTCACTAAAAATAATTTAAAGGTCACACAGTAACGTTTATACTACACGAAATGTTCTCAGAATAATTAACATCTCCATTACGGCATTAGACATTGTCAAGCTTAAAAATAAACGTTGTGTCTGTAACGACGGTAGCAGTTACTGTGCGCAAACCTGCATCTCAACAAAGTTAAATGTATCAATTCATTTTACAATTCTATGAAAATGCAAGTAAATATTTCTACGGCAGCTCACTTTCATATTGGGTAGAATGTCGTATCCGACCGCCACTTTTTCTCATTCAATATAACCAATAATTTAATCTTACCTACCCAGTAAGGTGGAGAACATTTGGATGATGATGGACATATACTTCAAATTATTCCAGGATATTTATTTCATGAAAAATCGGGCATTTTTGGTACAATGGCTTCCTCAGTCATGTCAGTCTGATGATCTTGTCAAAAGCCCCGTTAGTGACCAACACGGTCATTGTACATGCGCAGTGGCAACTATAATAGGATCGTTCTATTTTCTGAAGGGGAGGGTGTTTTTAGAAGGGAAATAAAGTCCGAAAACCATAATAAAAGTGGATTTTAAACATAGTAGTAGGCTACTAGTAGTAGTAGCATTAGTAGTCCCTGCCTACACTCATACTTTTGCTGGCGATGTTATCTTCACGTTCCGGTACGGTGGACGGACATGTACATGGTCAGTGATGGTGGAATCGCTGTCGCGATTAAACTCTTGATCAGAGCATTTAAACTCTCATCATTGGTTACTACACTGCCTACATTTGGCACAGCTGTTCTCACTGAACTTTACTAATTTAGATTTTGTATCAGAAAAATGCATAAAACAATAAACAAGGCCTGTTAGCAACTCTCTTCGAATATTCCCATCACAAGTCGATGTGTTAGAAATGTCAGAAGAAAACGCCATCTTGCTTTACCGAAGCTCGCAGAAAAAAGCCGTGGTTAACGTACATGACAAACGTGCTGTGATTGGCCGACCGTGGTAGATAGTCATCGTTTTATTTTGTACATGTCATCGTTAAAATTTACTTCATATATTCGTGATTTATCAAATAATGTTCAACTTTTCGGCTTGCCGAATTCTATAATCGTAGTAAGTAGAATTTTCTACGAATTTTAAGCCTACAAATAAATAGTTTTTTGATGGAGACCACAGAACTAACGAATTTGGGGGGATCATCCCACGGCCTATAAACATGTCCAATATTCAAGGTCTCTTATCAGTTGTAAGCGGATTAAAAAGGCCACAATATCAGTCGGCGCGGGACCGTCTCACTGTTCTGTTGTTATGCAGTGAATTCTCAGCCAAAATGGGTCCGGTCCCATGACATGCGGCAATGCTCGTGACAAAGTTTTATCTCTTAAATTTAACGTATTCTAATGCAGAATTGATGTGTCTTTTGAAGCAGAAATTCATAAATGTTATATTACAAAATTTTGGATAATTAAAACAAATATGATTGTGACGTCATCAATGATAATTTGATTGAATCGAAAGTTCACACGAACACTGTTTTTGTCCCAATAAACACTTGAGCTGCAGTTTTATTTATTGATTTTTCTACTCATTCGGTCAGTTAGCATGGAACGTTCGGCATTTTTGGGTAAGTTCAACGTATAAACATTTCCTGATGCCTCTAAAGAAAATGGAACAACTTCAGACGAAATGATTTCTCAGCATGTTTGATAGGCCTACGTAGTGTCAAGTCTGCGAAATTTAACATGCTACACACATATCTCGGCTTATTCCCGCTTTGTTTTCGTTCACTACAGATGTTAATTGTTTTTAGTGTACCCGGTTGGTGTCCATTTTAAATATGTTGATTTTATTCAAACAGATGTTTGCGGTGAAAGGACCATTTACCTGGAGGAAGATTCCCCGTACAATTTAACCTCTCCAAATTACCCACACAACTATCAAAACAATTTACAATGTACATGGGAGATATTGACCACGTCGGACACCAGTTTCATAGTCATTGACATTCTTGATTTTGTAACGGAAGCTACATATGACAAAGTGGCAATTGCAAGTTCCGGTATAGATCTCGGTGAATTTAGTAGTTCGGATGATGATGCAGGGACATTTGCAAGTTCCGGTATAGATCTCGGTGAATTTAGTAGTTCGGATGATGATGTAGGGACATTTGCAAGTTCCGGTATAGATCTCGGTGAATTTAGTAGTTCGGATGATGATGCAGTGACATTTGCAAGTTCCGGTATAGATCTCGGTGAATTTAGTAGTTCGGATGATGATGCAGGGATATTTGCACGTTCCGGTATAGATCTCGGTGAATTTAGTAGTTCGGATGATGATGCAGTGACATTTCCAAGTTCCGGTATAGATCTCGGTGAATTTAGTAGTTCGGATGATGATGCAGTGACATTTCCAAGTTCCGATATAGATCTCGGTGAAATTAGTAGTTCGGATGATTATGCAGGGACATTTGCAAGTTCCGGTATAGATCTCGGTGAATTTAGTAGTTTTACCAGTATAGATCTCGGTGATTCAGTGTTCACAATCACTGGTTCTATGCTGGTTATTTCTGGAATGACGAAAATCTCGAGAGTAATGTCAACAAACCGGACGATTTATATCAACTTTGCAACAGACGGTTCCGTAACAAGCCAAGGATTTCTGATGAGGATAATGTTAAGACACAAAGGTGAGTAGACAAGAAATCTTAAATATTGAATGGAAGAGTGCTTTATTTACATTTCGTCTATTTTTCCGAATAACTATACCTAAAAAACTTATCCACACATTTAGACAAAAATTGTTTGACTATGTTTCTATATTTCGGCTGAAGGGATCGTTGTCATCCAGGGTACTCCCAAATGGTACTCATGGAATACTAAAAGGAATCTAACGTACATAGGATTGAGATTTCCAGGGTACTATTGGGGAGTGCTCTAGGTGACAACGACCACTTCAGCTATTATATTGAAACGTTGTGACATTATTTGTGAGTTATACTTACAAAATGGATCGATGCTCACATAGAAATTGCGTAGTGTGAATGAGAAGCACAGTGTGTGATAATTAAATGATTATTTTTCTCAAACGTGAAATTATGCAAATTTTGTGATATTGTTGAGAAAACAAGGCACCCAAATCGAAGTAAACTTCGAAGAAAAATATTATAGTAAAACAAACACCTAGCTGAAGTCAACTGGCAAGGATCTATTTTTGGCTTGAATGTTCTGTGACTCGAACCCACAAAACCTCGCTAATGAATGAGCATGGAATTACATTTAAAATTTTTATTTATTTATTTATTTATTTTTTTTACAAATAACCTTCAATACAATGTATGGAAGTTAATTTTGAAAAATGTCAACTTTACTACGGGAGTACCCTATTTGATTTAGTGAAGGATATGACCAGTTTAGGTTTTGGTTGTGGAATAAATCTGTATTTTTCGGTTTTGTGTCTGCAGCTGAGGAAGGCATATGTGAAAGAAACGTGGGTTTCGAATGTGAGAATACCACCGTGTGTGTGACTGAAGATGCAGTTTGTGATGGGTTCGTCCATTGTGGCTACGGATCGGATGAAAACCAATGTTGTAAGATATTTCTTAAATTTTCTCTTATATTTTTATTCAATTTTATTTTAATTCCTTCGGTCAATTATTTTGGAACATTCTGCACTTTGTTTTGTAAATTCAACATATAAACAATTCTTGTTGCCTCTATATAAAATGGAACCACTTCAGACGAAATCATTTCTCAGTATGATTAATACATGTATCATATTTACACCAATAAGATTTTTAGTTTTAGATTTCCTATACGAGTTTTAGATTTCCTAAGTTTATAATCTGGTTAGATTCTTTTAAGGTTATATTTTGCATTGACTAAAACGACCATGAAAGTGTAACGTCTGGAATGGGGGTACCGACCGAGGCGTGACGTCACATTCACATTATCATTGTTTCATTATTGTTCTATGATGCAGCACTTATGATTTTTTTAATGATTTCTTCCGGTCACTTTCGGCAAATAAGCAGCTAATTTCACTTTAATACATTCATATTAAAGCGATTTTGCCTCTCCAGTTGCCATAAGAATTCAATTTCATTTTCAGGCATCGTAATACATTTAGCAGTATATTCAATTTAGCATAATACGTCGTTCTTTACACCAATTCACATTCGTCATCCAATTTAGCAGAGTTGGTTCGTCTGGAGATTTTCACTAAAATTTTATTTTCATTTTCGTGTAACGGGCAATTAATTTCACAAAATGAGAATTTAAAAAAAAATACGAGAAACAAATGCAAACAAATAGATTAATCGTACAAGACATCCGAATACGTTTCATATCTTTACTTTACTTTTACTTTTTCTTCTCCTTCTCAGTGAGACTTATCCAACACAAAAAACACATAGTTGCAAAGTTCACAGCACCATCAAACTTTAGACCTTAACATGTAGTTGTACGCTAAGTTGTGACGTCATGATGAGGTCATCAGATATCGTATAACACTAAATCAAAGTTTAATACTTCAAAAAGTCATATCTCATAACCACAAAATATATTTTCACAATCTTTGTATCACCTTAAAGATCATTCACTGTGTCACATTTCGTTCACAGACATGACCCCAATCTGACCTCTTCTTTTGGTCGAAACCGGAAATTTAACCCTATCCATACCGCGGGCTCCAAATGGCACATATTTGTGGTCATTGTTCCAGACCAGGGGATACAAATGGCACCTTTGCAAACGTATTGTTTTACGACCGGCGGAGCTTATTGGTCCCAAGCCAAAATGCTTATTCGAATTTCATGACGGTCGCCCTCTATCGACGATTTAATTAATCCGCGCATAAGTAGCGTCCCCCCCCCCCCAGCCAGCGCGTTATTCAAAAGAAAAAGTGGCTGCGGGATAGTGGCTGCCGAATCGAAACTTAATCATGGACAGCGATAGAAATGCTGCCATTTTGGCAGAGATATTTGATGATAGTGACTCGGAAATGGAGATCGACACGGAGAATGATGAAAGCACCGATGATCAGGGTGATGATGAATCCTCAAGCGAAGGCGAAAAAGGACATTCGAGCGACGTGGATCCGCAGGATGAGGTATTTATATTGTGTAGGTCATGACCGTATAACATTAGTTAGGCATTACCCTTTTAACATAAGTTTTTAATTGGATTTTGGAGAATAGCTTCATTTTAAGCTGTATGCAACGAATTTAACATTGAGTGTAGATAAATGCCAGTTCTATTTTACGTATGCTCTTTTCCGCGTAATTTCATGTTTGACGAGATCGTGACTAAACTATTGCCCCCCCTACAAAAAACCACACCAAACATCTATACTCTAAATAAATGGCCGCCAATTTAAAAAGCCAAGATGGCCACCATTGGCGGCCATGTTGGATTAAAAGATTTATCACGTGATTATGTTATTCATTTATGTATTCAAAATATAGAAGACGGCGTGTAACATGTTATTAAAGACGAAATATATGCAATTGCATTATTTTTGCATGACACTAAAAAACAAATGGATATTTAATTACATTACAACCGTTGCCATGATAACTGTGGACCTTCCCCCCAAATTAAAATTATTGTATTACGAGATTATATAAAAAGTCCCCAAAATTTCATCAATCTGGTCATCAAAAAACAGCGGAAATAGTGCCAATTTTAGGCACACTTTTCATAAATTATACTGTGTGATAGACGAAAAGCACCCTCATGCATTTTGTCTCTTCCCTTCCGCAGAAAAATGCCAAATCCAGATGGAAGAAAACAGACTTCAGATCGGGTTGGAAAGAGATCAGTCATCTCAACAGGAAGCCGATGCAATTCACCGGAAGCTCTGGTCCTGCAGGTGACTTCTCAGGCCTTTCGGCAGTACAGGTATTCCAGTTGTTCTTCTGCAGTGCCGTCTGGGATCTGCTTGTAGACGAAACAAACCGCTACGCAGAGCAAACTGTTTCAGAAACCTCCTGGACCCCCACTCACTCGAATGAAATGATGGCATTTGTAGCGCTACTGCTTGCTATGGGCATCAACAAGTCGCCTCAGTACAGTATGTACTGGTCAACATATGAAGTTCTACGGATGTCATTTTATCCATCCATAATGTCAAGAAATAGATTTATTTCCAATTATGCGATTTTTCACCATCTCCGACAACCGGTTGCCTGAACCAGCCTCTGGATGTGACAAGCTTAAGAAAGTTAGGCCTTTGCTGAATGTCCTCCTCCCCAAATTTCGCAGCCTCTATTACCCTGGACAGAACCTATCTCCTGATGAGAGTATGCTCAAATTTAAGGGACGCCTCGTGTTTCTACAGTACATGCCCAGAAAACCGGTCAAATGGGGAATTAAGGCATTCTCTTTGAACGAGTCAGAGACGGGTTACACCTATTCGTGGATGCTGTACACAGGAGCTGCTGCCAAGGAGACAAAAACTTCAAGAAGGCTACATGTACATGTAGATACCGATTCATCCCCCTCAAAGTGCCATCCCTCTGACCTAACCATCCCAGGAGAAGTCGTCGTTGAACTTCTAAATGGACTTGAACATAAAGGACATGTAATTTATTGTGATAATTACTTTAACAGACCAGCTCTGGTATCCAAACTGTCTCAATTAGGATTTGGATGTTGTGGTCCAGTGCGTTATACTGCACAGGGAATACCGAATGCAGCCCACCCAAAGACAAATAGAATGAAAAAGGGAGATAACCCAACATTTTATGAGAAGGCTGGTCAGTTATGCATTGTTTGGCATGATAACAAAATGTTGTACTCCTAACAAATGTAGGTGATTGCCAAGTAATTACAAAACAAATTCGGTGTAAGAAGAGCGAAAGTGGATTTCGTGAAATTGCTAAGCCCAAATCTATAGATAACTACAACAAATTCATGGGAGGAACCGATCTCGCTAATCAAATTTTTCAGTACTACGCACATACACACAGAAGTTTGAAATGGTGGAAACGAGTGTTTTTCAGTATGTTGAACATATCCATGCTCAATGCCACGGTAATTTTCAACAGCATACCAACAAACAAGCATGTCAGTAATCTTGACTTCCGTCTTCAAGACCGCGTTTACACTAGATCCGGCAAGGGCGATCAACGGAGGATCAGATCCTGCAAGGGCGATCAAACTGATCGCGGACGCGTTCACACTTGAGTCTGATCGTGCATTGATCCCCCTAGCCCGACCGTCGGTTCAACGGAAGTTCCACACTGCTCGTGTAACAGGTCAACTGAGCAAGGTCATTGATTGTGCGCACACGAATCTCTTCGCTGGCCCAGATGTCCAAAAAACATGCCAGCTCCCCCTCCGACCACATTCGACCCCGTACAACAGCAGCAGCTTCGGCCATGTCGTACAAGAAATAACGTAAACAACCACCAACAACACTAAACCTTAAGTGTACTATAATACTGCGACAAGAAAATACAAAATATGGATATACAAAATGATTTTCAAATACTAATGAAAACCGTGGTATTATGATAAACAAACACGAAAGCCTGATGGGAACGTTGGGAACGTAATACAATGCTGCGTTTTACAGGATCCAATGCGAATAACCTTCGTGTTCGGCTGATGGAGAAAATGCATTATCCTGGCAAAAACCCTTCCGGAAGAAAACGTGACTGCATTGTTTGTAGCAACCGGCGATTACACAATAGAAAACAAACGAGGATGATATGTAAACAATGTACATATCCGATGTGCGTAGTTCCTTGCTTTGAGAAATACCATACTTTGCACTTTGCATAAATTGCAAACAACCTATTTTGAGATAACCGACTTTCCAACAACTAATTATTGTTGTGGTAAGCAGACACCTTAGATTTATGTGTAAACTATATTAACGAGCATAATTATTCAACCTTACTGTTCAAAATAGAGTGCAATCGCCGGTGAATGTATTTTCATAAACATTTTAACCAAAAAGTGGATTTGTTATTGTAAATTAATCAGTTTTTTTGGCCACTCTTTGTACACATTCGAATCTCCATCACTCTTGGCTCCCCTACCCCCCTCCTCCCTCCCCCTCCTCCCTCCCCCTCCCCCTATTCAATGTTGGTCAACAACTGTGTTCGTGTGCCCACAATCCCAACCAACATTGAATGGGGGGGGGTCCCATTGATTGGATGTCCTTCAATCAATAGATAGATAGTTAATAATGGAGTAAAAATTATTTTATAAATTGTAAATGTGTACCAGTATTCAATAAGGCTCTTACTCAGAAACAGATTAATCTGATAGAAAGTATCCAAAAAAGAGCCTGTAGAATTATCCTTGGTGTTGATTATGTATCTTACAACCTGGCCCTATCAGTATGTAAATTTCAAACCCTGGAAGTGAGAAGACACAATATCTGTGTTGATTTTGCCACTGCTTTAGCTAGCCATCCTCAGTATCAAAATTGGCTCCCTTTGAAAAATCCTGTTGACTGTTTTTGAGACAAAGGTTAAATATCAACAGTATTTCTGTAAAACTCAGAGATTTCGTAACAGTGCCATTCCGTATTTTATTAATCTACTTAACACTACAACACACATATAAATTATTACATTATTTAGCCACATATTTTTAATTTCTTAATTATTTTATTACACCTGTTTTACCGTGTTTGTATGTATATACATTTTAAATTCTGAAATTGTAATTGTTTTATTTTAATTGTATTAATTGTAACACATTGTAAAAAGTGCACGCAATTCAGCCTTTGGCTGCCATGTGACATTTTTAGTGTAATAAACCATCAATGAATGAATGAATGTAATCATGCAAAGTTTCAAATCTTCCAAATGTTATTTGTAATACTTAAAGCTGCATGCTGTACAGTGAAATTGCACACATGTGCATGTACATTAACTACAGAGTGTAGAGTGGTGGCGCTCTTCATTAGAAGCCACCAAAATTGCTATGGTACACAAGGGATTATCTGCACCAGTATTTACCTGGTATGGAATGTCACACTGTGAAAAATGGGCTGGTACTGAAAGGGCTAAGTGAAACAATATTCTGAAGCACTATTCCGTACATGTATTATGTACAGCCAATTTCGCGCACACACGGCCTTTCCCACACATATCATTGGTACACACATAGAGTACGAGGCACTAGTCTTAAGTCGAGTCGCACTCCAAACTGAACTCCATGTGTATATGAAGCCGTATATGATCTCTTGTCAAGTCACACACGGCACAACAGATGCGTGTTTTGTCGTGAAACCATATTTGCAAAGTTCAGACTAACTTATAATTTCACAAATACTTTTACGTTGACATGAAGGTAAATATATGACATTAATGACGTTGTGACGTCGATATCGAATTACATCAAATAGATCTTACCTTTAATTTACTTTCGGTCCAAACAGGAATTTTAAATTCACGCAAGAAAATTAACCATTTTGCGCCAAAAACTTGGAATGGTGGCGAACTCGCAACTACAATGTGTATTTCTTGTTATTTAAACAAAATACATAAAAAGCTTATGTATTCAGAGAATATTGTCTGATATAGCGTTACTGTGAAGTCCACATATCATGTAGTTTTTAAGAAGTTCAGAAGTAACATTCATGTCAGATTCTGGTACGGCCGACGCGGTCTGGCATTCGCGGTACATACAGAAAGTGAGCAACGGAAAGAAATGAGCGGGGAAAATTTCTCCTTTGTTTACATGATATTGGGCCACAAATGTTCCTTCCTCAAGTCATCATCTCTCAATATAACAAACTTGAAGAATTACTACAGGTTAAAGTATGATTTTAGGTTTTTCTGTGGGGAAAATGCGTGAAAATTTATACCATTCATTTACACCATCATGTGATGATGATGATGACGATTTATTATTCTGGTTTGTCGATGTTTAACAAAGCGTCAATTAAGTTGCACAAATTCCAAAAATGCCTGCCCAATATTGAATTTGAATGACCAAATACGCGCCGCGAAAAGCTCCTACGAATTTGAATGCTGTTCGAGTGTAGCGCTAAATTGGATGATTATTTTGTTTAAATCGTATGACGCAAGAGTACCATTGCCCACTCATCAAACACGGCATTATTACTTCGGCTCTCTATAACTAAGGCTAAATCCAAATTGTGAGCAAATTCATTTGTCTGAATGTTCTCTTATAGCCTCCGTCAGTTGTCCCGAGTTCTATGAGTGCAACAGGATAGGGCGTTGTGTTCTTTGGGACCAGGTTTGTGACGGAACTGAGCAGTGCTTGCTGGGAGATGATGAAACTGACTGTGGTAAGTACATGTACTTCCAAGAAAGGCACACTGTAAACATGTTAGTCATTGGTGCTCATAAATTAGTCAAAACGACTAATTTAGATTAGTTAAGTCTCAATGACTAATTAAATCAACGCAGGACTAATGTTTAGTCACAAATGACCAATTTAGGTTAGTCATTGCTGATGTTTGTGACTAATAAAAATAAGTCATTCGTTATGAGCAAAACTTGATTATTTCATGTTTATAATTGCTTTCAGAATGAATTTTTGCTGGGGTTTATTTCAATTCATTCGGACTTATGATCTTTTTCATAAATATATTTTTAAACATTTTTGTAGTATTAAATTTATATGAAAATGGTCATTATAATTTTTGTGATACATTTTGTGTACCATTTGATTCATTCAGTGATAAATTAATGTTATTTCTTTCAAATCGGTGACAAAATCAAGTGTATACAAGTGTAATACATTAATACATTAAAAAAAATGTGTGTGGAGGCACAGTCCTGATGATAGGCCAATGCTTAGACACAGAACAGAATTACAACAACCTATGATTGTACCAATTATATTATATGTAAATCAACTAATATTGTATACTGCCCTCTATTGTCATTGAGTAACCATATCATGGACATGGCCGCCATATTGGAAATACCCGCATACCTGGTCACTGTGTCACTCATTACTTAAAATATAGATCATTGCAATAACCATTCAAAACAATAGCAATTTTAGCAAAAGAGCTGGCATGTTTGTGCTTATTTTCTTTGAATCAATAAATACATTTAACAACACACTGGTGAAAGTTTCAACATAAAGGTGCATCCAAAATGTAATCTGGAGTGAATGTCGTTAGACTAATTTTCACCTAAATGTAGCCTTATAGCGGGATTTGAACCAAAATATGGTGGACCTGAAATAACATATAAAAAAAGAATAAAAATAATAATATTTACGTCATTATTTATCCATCTCCCCGGATATACGCCCGTGCGAGAAATGTTTCAGAGGAAAACTTCCTTTACATAAATCCCAACCACAACATTTTGATTTTACTATTAGACATGTCATTTGGCTTTATATGTTTCAGATCAGAAACGATGTCCCGCCGAATGCACCTGCAACTACAAGAAGAGCGACCTCTACGTTCTCTGTCAGTCAGGCTGGACGGAGGAGACA
The DNA here is from genome assembly GCA_029582265.1 of Zoroaster sp. YZ-2022. NCBI lineage: Eukaryota > Metazoa > Echinodermata > Asteroidea > Forcipulatida > Zoroasteridae > Zoroaster > Zoroaster sp. YZ-2022. Next base: position 21,951,782 of record CM055817.1, on the reverse strand, counting down.
CTAGCTAATATGGCAGCAACCACTGACATTCTGTAGGTGTAGTTAAAATCAATGGCGGATCGGGGGTATCTTTTGTATCGCTATGCATGTAAAACAAATTGTGCGTGAGTGCCCCACCCTTTTCGATACCATGTATCTGGCCCTAAATGAAACAGTACCATGGAGTGCCATGGTCGATCGGTTCAGTGCATCGGATTTGTGTTCTGATGGCTGAGTCGTCAGAATGTGGGTTCGAATCCCAACCGCGACCAGGGTGCTTGTGTCCTTGAGCAAGACCCTTTACCATGATTGCTTCTCTTCACCCAGGGGTAAATGGGTACCTGTGAGGGCAGAGTTGGTTGTTGTGTTTGATAAGCCGCATATGCGCTGTAACGGCAGCAATTGAGCTGTATACTCCCCAAGGAAGCTGAGATGGTTTCAGGAATGATTTATGAGCCTGGTGAGCAGGGGTAGTAATATAATGCGCCTTGAGCACCAGTTTGGTGGATACGTGGACTATAAAAAAGTCACATTATTATTATTATCATTTGCAGATGTTTTATTTTAAATGTGATTGTATAGCCTTTCGAATTTCATGACACATATTTAAAACAGTAAAAGATTCAAGGAATGATATAATTATTTAAATGACACCGTCCCTCACCCAAGATCCATATAGAAATGTATTACCCGTGCTTTGCCGGAAATGTTTTGTTTTGTACTTATTTTGCTGTTGTACTCATTATTATAGATTGTTGTTTGTTGTCATTGGAGCATTTTTGTATGTATATTCGCCACACAAAGTACAGTGCTGCAATAGAAGAAATCAAATTAAAAAGTAAATAAATTCAGAGGAGTTGAACTTGGGAATTGAGATTCCTCGTGAAACGGGATAGATTGTAGGATGAAGGCAAACATGCACCAGGCAAGGAATTTTGTATGCATATTCGCCACACAAAGTACAGTGCTGCAATAGAAGAAATCAAATTAAAAAGTAAATAAATTCAGAGGAGCTGAACTTGGGAATTGAGATTCCTCGTGAAACGGGATAGATTGTAGGATGAAGGCAAACATGCACCAGGCAAGTAATTCCAAAGAGACGCATCCTGTGGGAAAAAAACTATTAGTATAGCTTTTTGTTGTACATCTAGGTATAGCTGGGGGTGTATTGGTGAGAAGAGGCGAAAAGCCGAGTTTAACGCTCAAACACCCTAAACGGGAAGAACCAAGTTGAAAAGACCGGTGGAACATTTACCATGATTAATATCTGTACAACAAACTAAGGGTGGCAACAGACCTACGGTGTGAAAGTGATCGTAACGAGGAGCCCAACTCATCACCAATCAAATTAACGATACCCTTCTGCACCCTGTCCAATAAAGATAAGTGACCCACAGAAGCACCAGCCCAAAATGTGACAACAGTACTCCATTAGGGGGAAAATGAAATGAAAATTTTCAAGAAATGAAATCATCGCGATAAATGCTAAGAAATTGTAATTTTAAAGCATTTGATATCATTTTCTCAAGTAAAACAGCAATGTTCCGAAAAACGTGTGTGTTTGTCAACTGCCCTAAAAAGAGCGAAAAAAACTTTGGTACGAATGTGCCAAGGTTGCCCCCTGAGCGATATAACAATGCTGTTATTTTTATTATTATCTTTTTAATTTTGTTTTATTCATATTGAAATAATGTGATTCTTTGTTCTTTGTATTTTGAAGGGAACTATCTGGTGGAAACATAACAACGCTTGAGCCTGGGATGTTCAAAAGACTCTTCAAGCTACGGGTTTTGTAAGTAACAAATACAGCGATGATATAATCTGGGTCAGTATGACCAACCTTCCGTGTGTGCTTAGGGAGCGTCTCAAAGGTTCTAGGCGCAACTGAACGTTCCCATTGCCGGTCCAGTGGACCGCCGAAACGTACCACAGGACCGCAGGAAGCCTTCCTCTGAGAACTTTCCATTAGAACGTTCCGTGAAAACGACCCACCTGTACGATCGTTCACATTTGGTTCACTCATTGGGTAATCATGTACTGATGTAATGTTACACACAGGCCTGTTATTAATTGTCAGGATTTGTTGTTGTTGTGGTTGTTGTGGTTGTTGTGGTTGTTGTGGTTGTTGTTGGTTGTTGTGGTTGTTGTGGTTGTTGTGGTTGTTGTGGTTGTTGTGGTTGTTGTGGTTGTTGTGGTTGTTGTGGTTGTTGTTGTTGTTGGTTGTTGTGGTTGTTGTTGGTTGTTGTGGTTGCTGTGGTTGTTGTTGTTGTTGAGAGAGAAAGTTCCCGCGTGGATATTTAGAACGATCCGACGGAGCGTTCCTGCGGTCCTATAGACGGTCAAGGTATGCATGCTGGTATACTCTATCGATTCTATTTGAATGTTCCTACCGTTCCGACTTTTGAGGCGCGCCCTTAGCCCAACTTTCTGTGTCAGTTTAACTCATTTTTCTATATAAAACTGACCGCGTTTCCGGGTCAAAGTCTGATACAAACATTGGTCTAGCATCTACGTCAATTTTGACCTGGGAATGTAAGTGTGTAGATCGCTATTTCAATTGGTAATTGTGTTTTTATTTTATTTTTATTTTGTTAAGGTTCCTCACTAACAATCGCATCAAGCACATGCCGAAAATGCCATTTGAAGGACTAAATAACCTACAGTGGCTGTAAGTATGAATATGGTTCTGAATTAGGCATGTCCACACTAATGGATACAAAATTAAATTTTTGAAATGTGACATGGGAAGGTTTTATGCAATCAAGTATTTTGTCCAGCAATTCTGCACATTCCTAAGCCATCAAGGGTATTTAAGAAAGTATAGGGCCATCTTCAAGACGTAACGTTTGTTGTGTGGATAGTAATTTAGATGAGCACATTATAAAAGAGCATGTATTTATAAGGAATACACCCGTAGGTGGGTGGGGTCTTATGAATGAATTTCATGGCTGATTTAATTCGTTATTCACTTGTTAAATGTTGTATTTCTAAGTGGTTGTGTTTCTGAATGATTGTAATTTTGTGAAAATAAACGGATATGAACGGAATTATACACATTAATAAGACAGGTGTTGACGCTGAAATTTGTTGTGGTTGTTTGATCTACAGTGAAACAATGACAATACATCACAGTGTCGTGGCCGAGCGGTCTAGCTTACCGGATTCAAGTTCTGATGTTAGCAACAGAATGTGGGTTCGAATCACGGACGTGACACTTGTGTCCTTGAGCAAGACACTTAATCATAATTGCTTTTCTCCACCCAGGGGTTAAATGGGTACCTGTGAAGGCAGAGTTGGTTTGCTCTATATGCGCTAGAAATGGCAGCAATTGAGCTGTATACTCCCCAGGGAGCTGAGATGGTTTCAGGAATGATTTATGAGCCTTATGAGCAGGGATAATAATATAATGCGCCTTGAGCACCACTTAGTTGATGGATACGTGCGCTATATAAATCCACACATTATTATTATTATTATTATTATTATTATTATTATTATTATTATTATTATTATTATTATTATTATTATTATTATTATTATTATTATTATTATTATTATTATTATTATTATTATTATTATTATTATTATTATTATTATTATTATTAATTATTTAATAATTTCCTTCATAACAAAGAGGGAGAATACGTACATAGCATTGTGTTTTTGTTCACTTGTAGAGGTATAATTTGTTTAAAATAACAAATTTTAATAGTATCTGTTCCATATTATTTACTTTCAGAAATATTTCAAATAATGATTTCAAAGTTCTGAAGAAAGATACTTTTAAAGAACTGGTTCAGTTGAAGGGAATGTGAGTATCAGATTTGATTCATTAAAATGCTTGACCATAATGTTGACCGACCGACAAACCGACCGATTGATTGATTGATTGACCGACCGATTGATTGATTGATTGATTTTTCTTATTTATTTATTTTTCTTATTTATTTATTTTTCTTATTTTTCTTATTTATTTAATTTATTTATTTTTCTTATTTTTCTTATTTTTCTGATTTTTTTATTTTATTTTTCTGATTTATTTTTTATTTTTCTGATTTATTTTTTTATTTTTCTTATTTAATTTTTTGTTTTTCTTATTTATTTTTTTATTTTTCTTATTTATTTTTTTATTTTTCTTATATATTTGTTCCTCTCTTGAATGGAGATATACGACTCTTTTTTATTTCACATTATTATAATTATACACTGACACGAATCTACAATAACAAAATAACTCAGTAATAAATAAATTTCCATTAAATAGCAATAACATAGATAACTGGATAAAATAAATTACACTAATATATACAATTTAGAGTGACATAATAATCACGAAAACGGATAAAAAACACATTTAAATTAAGTCTAATTTAATCAGGACAAAGCAACCCAACCCCTTGTGTAAAGGGGAAAATCAATAATCAAACTTCAGCTGGAGTGTCGTGGCCGAGCGGTCTAGCTTACTGGACTCAAGCTCTGGTGTTAGCAGCAGAATGTGGGTTCGAATCCCGGCCGTGACACTTGTGTCCTTGAGCAAGACACTTAACCATAATTGCTTCTCTCCACCCAGGGGTTAAATGGGTACCTGTGAGGGCAGAGTTGGTTGATTAGCCCTATATGCGCTAGAAATGGCAGCAATTGAGCTGTATACTCCCCAGGGAGCTGAGATGGTTTCAGGAATGATTTATAACCCTTATGAGCCTTATGAGCAGGGGTAATAATACAATGCGCCTTGAGCACCACTCAGTTGGTGGATACGTGCGCTATATAAGTCCACACATTATTATTATTATTATTATCTTTGGTTGGTAAGATCCTATGTCTTAATTTTTACAGAAACTGTTTATCATCAGGGTCCATTAGAATTTTTTTTAAACCGCTTTTCCATATCAAAGGACCATTCGAGATCATGATTTAAATGAAAGATATTTTGCCAAATTGTTTGGACTCTAGGAACAGAACATTTCTTAAGACTCAAATTAACATAATTAGACTTGGCGTTAATTTTATGAATCCTTCAACTTATAAATTTGACTATTTTGGATATGTTGTTTTTCCAGATTCAGAAAGAAATTAGAAGCTTTTTCCCCTTCATCTTTAATAGTATTCCTAACTCTAACTTTAGCTTTGAACTATTCATCCATCTCATAGTTTTTGAGCTGACCCTGTAGATTTTTAATAGCATCAGCATTTGAGCTAGGATTATTCATACGAGAATTGTATGTACCTTCTATGTAAATCAGTTTGTTTTTGTTTTTGATGATGCGATTTTTCTTTACCATAATCTTGAATGATTTCCTTAATTCTAAATTTACCACTTTCCCACCAATCTAGCAAATCGTAATTATCTTTTTGAGTAATACAAAATTTCCAAAAAGGTTTCTATACGATAATTACAATCATTATCAGTTAGAAGACTATTGTTACAAATCCACCTGCCTTGGCGATGTAAATGATTGGGATCATGTAATTTCATACAAATAATGGAGTGATCAGAAATGCCATACAGATTAACTAAGACATCTAAAATGTTAACAGAATCTATTCTGCTCGCCTGCTTAGTAGCTTTATGACAATGTGGGTAACCTGCTTCTTCAAGACAAATAGGATAATTTTTACTAGCATCCTTAATGTTAACATTATCAACATTGCAACTGAAATCTCCACCCATAATACAATTATCGTTTATAGTAATGCGGTCACTCAGGCCGTCGAAAAATTAGCCCCTGTCGTACGATTCGTTTGGAGCATAAACAGAGGCAACAGAAATAGTGGAATTGTTTGCCGTGTTGGTCTTCGGCTGGCACGATGGACCTTGCTTATCTACCTCGCTAGTCTTACTGGTCGAGGCCGATTGCGAATCATTCTCAGTTGATTTCCTCTCCCATGATGTGCGCTTTTTCCTACGTCGTTGGACTCCTCTGCGAGTATATAGAGTTAATTCTTCTTCCTGTTCATTTTGGCTTTCTGTGTGGGTCTCTGCTTCATCCATATATGCACTTCTTTCCTTCCCCGGTTCGCTCGTTCGTTCGTCCTTCCGTCCGTTGGGGTGTTTGTTTGTGTGTTTGTTTGTGGGGGTAAATACCAACAGTGTATAAGGGCTGCCATAAAATACCTAATGGGGTCACTGTGTGTACATAATTAATGACCATATTTTTATTTGTCTATTTTTTTGGTGAATACCAACAGTGTATAAAACATCCATTACTCTGTAGACATAATTAATGACTCTCATTACAGTAAAACATCCACACATTTACCGGTGTACCTAAACCTCATTGATAACGGACATATATAAATTATATTGTTGTCGCTGGGTTACACATTTGCACTATACTTCTGTTCATTTCGATACATTTCCATTGTTTCACAGTGTTATAATAGACGTTCCCTTAGAAACGATCAACGAAGCGGCATTTGACGGGCTGACCGAACTGCACACAATGTAAGACATTAATAATATAAGCCTGTAGACAATGTCATCTTCGTCTTTAAAATTGTGGCACAGACACGTTTTCTGACCGGCAGTATGCGTGATCAATCTGATTGGACGAAACATAATAACGTGGGGGCGTATTAATGGATGTAAAAGACATCAAATCAGAGCAGCGTGTATGTCTCAGCTTTTCGCCATCAGCTGTTTTATTTTATATACAATTTGAAAAATAAATCGACACAGGCATTTATAAATGGGGTTTGGCTCGACCATTTATCGCCTGTTACCACATCTAACAACTGGTCATTATCCTACGGTGTAAAGACTGCCCATCAAACCATTTTGTTCTCTTAATAAGTTGTCTTTTGTCATTTCCCAGGGTGCTGATTCGAGGAAGATACGCACAGAAAGACGCCATTACTATTCACCCTGATGCTCTCCTGAACTTGAGAAAACTCCAGACGCTGTACGAGTCATTCTTACTCGCTCAAACCGAAGTGACTCTTAACTTTGCGCTCATTTTTATTTTGTTTCCCCTGAAGACGACCAGAGCAATACCCACCATACAATGCCTTAAATCTTATTTAATATTAAACTAAAAAAATAATACAAACAATTTGTTTCTGATTTACATGTTTAGGCAATGGTTGATTTTATCCGCTTCGTGCACTTTCTAGCCCTCTAGTAGTGAATGCACATCAGCTGCGAGTTTGGGACATTTCGCGCCGCCGTTTACATGCAGATTTGTGCAATAGTGATATCAATAGAGTAAACCGCCATTTGAATAAATAAAATAAGTCATTAAATTAACGGTGGAAAACTACACCGCGACAACTATAAATCACTTGGATGGAGCAACAGTGCACGCTGAAATTGTGCTTCCATAGCAAACTCCCTCTTTAGTCCATTGCCGGAGCTTCAAGAAAACAGGCGTCAATAGTTCGAAGCCAAAATAAATTGTTAACGTTCTGACACACGTCACGCATAGACAAATTGTTCATAATAGTATGCCTGAATGTCTTCATTCCTTAATATCTTAAAATAACAATTTTGAAAAATATACATTAAAAACAGTTGTCGTCAATGCATGGTATTAATCTCTGAAATGTTTTAAAGTTAATGTAATGTATTTTACGTTCATTTGTAGGTATGTGGATGACTATCGTCTTTGCTGTGAATTCACAGAGCTGGAGTCATTTGACCCTGCAAGATGTTTCACCACCGAACAACAATCACCTCTCTTCAACTGTGGAAGTCTTATGCAGAACACCTTTCTACGTGTGTCTATGTGGATTCTTGGACTGAGTGCTGTTATCGGTAACTTTGCAGTAGTTTTGTGGAGGTTTCGGACCTCTGTTACTCAAAATCTCGGTCAGGGCACAAAGTATGTCCACAATTTTCTTGTGCTGAATTTGGCTATCTCTGACTTTCTGATGGGTATATACATGGTTACACTTGCCGCAGCAGATGTGTATTTTGGGGAGGTGTACTACACTGTCGCTACGTCTTGGAGATTAGGTAGTGTCTGTAAGTTTGCTGGTATTGTCTCTGTACTATCGAGTGAGGCCAGTGTGTTTTTTATTACACTGATAAGTCTTGACTGTTACTTCTGTGTGGTCTACCCGCACAGATTTATCCATCTGGAAAGGAAAACTGCACGTATTGTCGTTGTAATCATCTGGTTTGTGGCGTTTATACTGAGCAGTCTACCTACAATCCTGACGGATGCTGACTCTGATATTTACGGTCTGTCAGATGTTTGTATCGGCCTACCACTCATCACTAAACCAGCCAGCTACACGCTTCAAGAGGGAAACATTGGTAATCCTCTCGGTAGCCAAAGTTTCAGTATCCCAATACCGAGTGAACACAAGCCAGCCTGGACCTACTCCATTATCCTGTTTATCGGGGTGAACCTAATCTGTTTCTTAACAGTCATACTTTGCTACACTGCCATCTTCTTTAAATTCAGGGCATCTTCTCAAAGAATGAAAGGGCAAATGGCCAATGTCACCGGAAAGGAAGAGATGAATATGGCGCTGAGAATGGCAGTTATTGTAGGGACTGATCTCTGTTGTTGGATGCCGGTTATTCTGATGGGTATTCTTTCCCAGACAGGTGCTGTAACCATCCAGCCTCAAATATACGCTTGGACCGTGGTTTTTATCCTCCCCATTAACTCTTCTCTCAATCCGTATCTATACACGATCTTTAGTATCATTTCAGATCGTCGCTCATCGGGTCATAGTAGATCTAAGAATTGCTTGCCGTTGGTATGTCTCAAAAGAAGAAATGGGAAATCAGATATCAGTTCTAGCACTTGTCAAACGAGTGAAACACACCTGTAAAATAGCAGCTAAATAATGTATACAAATCTTGGACAGATTATTTGGGACAGCTCACCAAATATACAACCACACCGTTCGTCGTGCCAATGTTGATATCCGCGCCGTAGCTAAAGGGAGATGTAACCACCCCTCCCCCGTTGATTTTCAGTCATTAAATTAATTGTGCTTCAGTGCTTGAAAATTGACCCTCGGTTGGTTTTAAATAAACACCACCTCAAGCCATCGAAGCAGGCTTGTATTTTCTGTGCCAGATTTTTGGGGAAAATTTAATTGTTCACGCCTCGCCCCTCAAAACGTTATCACGCCTACCCTCCCCCTCCTCAAGAAAAACAAATTAAAACAATATCTCACAACAAGCACCCCTCCTCCACTGATTTTGGGGATGTTATTTGTTTTACCGCCGCTGAAGTTAGTCGGTAAATGGGCTTCCACATCCCCCAAGGTTATGCCTTCGCCACGCCCCTTGTTGGTATCATTGTTAACAATTATTGCGCAAATTCTACGGCGTAGCCAGCGAAAAAGGCGACTACAAGATTCCATGATGCTTAATAATAACCACCATGAACAATAAAACGAAGAAGTTTTAAGCCTTACTGAACGCGACTTTTACAATGACATGCAAGTTGCATTTAATGTTAAATAAGTTTTAGAAGGTTCTCAGTGTCTCACCTTACCTTTGAGAAAGAACCTGCTAGGTTCAAAACGTCAGGCCAAAAACATTTATTTTGCTTTTGTACTACAGGTCCTTTAGGTTGGTAAGAAGTTTGCAACAGCTAATTCTCTTTAATTTTTAAAAGGATAATATTTAGCACTAACGTCAATTGCAAAAAATGTGTATAACGATAAAAAAAATGTTAATGTAATGTAATAAGTAGAATCAACACCAGCACTGACAGTAATTTCATTCATTTATTTCTTTGTTAACCACATTTTATGAAACAAACATGGCTGCTGACAGAGTCAGCGATAGTTCGAATTTTAGGTTTTTCTAAGTTTGATGGCTGTATTGGAGTTTATTTATGGCAGCTAGATAATTGGAGTTCTTAAAGAGAGTAAGTAGAATAATAAGCAGTAAGAATTAATGATTTTCTCATGATTTTCTGTTCTTCATTTTCGGATAAAAAAAAAAGTGCGGCAGACGATAATACTTTGTAGTTGGTCAGTGACAGACTGACAGTACATTGAGCCTTTGCGCGCTGTGCACAGTTTAATAATGTACTTTGTTTTTCATCAGAGATTATATAAAATATATATATTTAGATGCTGGAAATGAAGAGAACAAATTAAGCAATATTTGGAGAGTTCTGTATAAATAACACAGATTGTTTTACTTAACATTAGACTGTAACAGTGTTAACTTTTAGAATTGGAGTTAGACAGTGTTACATGTGCATTATATGATGTCAATTGGCGTTGGCGCTAAATATTTGTTGTTTGGATAAGGAAGTTAAAGAAGACATGATATATTAACATTTTAGATTCTACACGTTTGTTGATCCTGAAACAAAAAGTTAATTGTTAACAAAAGTAGAGAGTTGGTGAAACATGTAAATAGGTACCATTTTTATTGAGATAATTTCTGGGATTACTGGTTCACGTTAGGCATGAGATAACATGGAAAAAATGCAATTTGGAATTTATTGAAGAAAATGTTCAAGTATCATCAATTTAATTGTTCAGAATTTATGCTGAGTGTTTTGCGATACAAGTTTTGACCATTTGACGTAATATAAATGAAATGAAAGCAAATCATTAATGGATCAATATACATTTTTCTTGTTGTAAATTTACTGAATTGATTTTTATGATGTGTAAAATGCGAGGACGCATTTCGTTCTTAAGTGTGGGAAAGTGTGGCGGAAATTGCTTTTCCCCTGAAAGTAATCCTTTCTGAACAAGAGACAAGAGCCAAACTTAAGCTGTATTGAGTTGAGTCGTTAATTTAAATGTATTAGAGCCTCAGTAGCCTTACACAGTACTTAAACATGTAAAGTCTTCAGAATGACATTATTATTTGACGTAACAATCCTTTTATTAAGAATTACTCAAGAATTACACTTGCCTATGTTTGTCAGCAAGCATTTACTTATTCCTTGTTTACTCGGATAAAAGGTTAACAAACGCAGCAGGATTGAGGCGTTATAATTTCAAAAAAAAATAAAAAAATTAAATATATGTATACAGATTTTATGTTAATGAGAGAACACAAGTTAACGGTAATGTATTTGTTCAACGTTAAGTACAAGTTTTGACTGTGTAAAGTAATTGTGTAGTTACAGCATTGACACACACAGCACATTCGTATCCATTAGAACGTATTACATTGTGTACGTGAAGTCATGCACTCTGACTTTGCAGTAGAGAAATTACACGTAAACTTTATCAACGTGTTAATTAATATTCATCTGATGCAGTTGCTTGAATATCCATGATCACGCTGTGAAGCATAAATCACGCTGTGGTCGTGCGCTCATCTTGTTTATTTAGCTTAACCAATTAATTTTGGTCGCACGCATTTGTTCACAAGTTTGACCAATCACTTTTGGTCGCAAACCCATGCGCACATTGTAAATTGCGAGCTGCAGAAATCTGTAAAAGGCGAGCTTCGCAATAGTTCAGTGCTAAGTTCTTGACTTGGACTGACCTGGTGAATAGCAAAGGCGCCGTGCGTTACCGTGTGAATGCTGCCGCCGCTTAGTGCATGTGCGAGTACTGTGCCTACATGTTCTTGCTAGTCATCGTCAACCATAGACAGGTTACAAGTCCTTGTTTTGATCAATCATGTATAATCCGTTACTGTGCGTGCTCTCTGAACTACTGATTTTGTAGGGGCCCTAAGAAATGGAAGAGAATTAATAAATAATAAGCATATACTACTGGTTGAATTAAAAGTAAAACCTTTTGTTTCGGTGTAACGTTTTGTTATCATATAGTCGTCCGTCTAGTCATCATTTTCTCAGTCATCATTCTTGACTCTGTAAACTCATCGTCATCATTGTCATCCTCGTCACCCTCGTCATCCTCGCCATCATCGTCATCATCACTATCATTGTCATCATCACCATCATCACCATCATCACCATCATCACCATCATCACCATCATCACCATCATCACCACCATCATCACCATCATCACCATCACTTATAGCCTCAAGCCCAGATTTTAGACTCGCACGTCACATATCAGACTCCCGGGTTCTGTTTAATAGCGTGTAGTCGAGACACGCCCGTTTTATAGTGACAGAATTTCAGACCCACCAAACATCGAAAATCACATATTTCCATCTTTTACAGTACTTAATTTTGCCTGTGAGCAAAAGTATTGATCCCCGCACACAACCCCTACCCCCCTCCCCACATACACGCATACACACACCCGCACATTCACTTTGTTAGATTAATGTAGATTGCTAAGGCAACCATACACGTGTGTTCATACATGTCGCTTAGTTCTGCCGCCTTGCCGTGAGTGCGCAATAATCGCTCAAATGACTCTGTCCTTGCTACGTCCTGGCTGTGTCAATGTCTATCAGAACTGTCAATTTTCATCGAACATCTTCCTTATTTTTGGCAGTTTTTAAAAAGAAACTGTCATGAATAAACGTTTTATATAAGTGTAGTGTATAAGGACATTTGAGGAGGGGGGGAGGGGGGTGGCACTCTGCCGCATATCGAGCATGGTATAGATCGTGGACAATGTAATGCCGTTATGCACCAAGACCCCATAAAAACTCTGGTTTATACTCCTGCTTTGAGAAATGCAATTATGTGATGTCTTTGCTCAAGGACACAAGGTGTCACTGAACCGCTCGGCAATAATATTAAGTGTATGGAATTCATTCCTTATAAGAAAACAATGCTGGTAGCTTTCACCGAGGGTCAATTACGTCAGTCATATCCACTATGTTCATAACCGTAGCCCTCTTGCGGTGAATTTGCACCCAGTGTCTTGATTATAGCCAGTTTGGCGCCAAGCGAGTGTTGTGCATACACTTTATGCATGCAACAACGCACTGATCCTCCAGCACTTATCCTCCAGTAGTCTACTTAAGCAGCAAGGTCTCCCAGAGACCGGCATTCTGCTGAAAACGATCAGAGCGTACTGATCGAAACGTCGAGTTGTACCCACCAGTTCTTTTTAAAACTAAATACTACTCAAAAGGAAAATGTTCACATGGTGTCACCGTAAACAGTCTTTACTTACTTCCAGGGCTGCTGTTCCAAATGTGCTCTCACAAAACAGCGCCCTCGCGTGTCAAGGATAAGTATGATTTTTAAATACATTTAGACTTTCCATTTAAACTGTCCAGATGCACTGCTATTTGCATAAATATGTATCTACTTAAAATTGCATTTGCATAAATATGCGTCCACGTAAAATTGTATTTCATAGCCCCTTTAAGAGGCCAAAGCGGCAACAACCCAAACACCCATAGCGGCAACAACGCAAACGCCCAAAGCGGCAACAACCCAAACACCCAAAGCGGCAACAACCCAAACACCCAAAGCGGCAGCAACCCAAACACCCAAAGCGGCAACAACCCAAACACCCAAAGCGGCAACAACCCAAACACCCAAAGCGGCAACAACCCAAACACCCATAGCGGCAACAACCCAAACACCCAAAGCGGCAACAACCTAAACACTCATAGCGGCAGCAACCCAAACACCCAAAGCGGCAACAACCCAAACACCCAAAGCGGCAACAACCCAAACACCCAAAGCGGCAACAACCCAAACACCCATAGCGGCAACAACCCAAACACCCAAAGCGGCAACAACCTAAACACCCATAGCGGCAGCAACCCAAACACCCAAAGCGGCAACAACCCAAACACCCATAGCGGTCGCAAGCTGCCACATCCAGCACCCTCTTGACGATGTGCAGTTGCTGAACATGCAATTTCGGTGACATTGTACTCTTACAAGGAATTAGACAAAAACAGATTTGTAAAAATGTTTGAGACATTTTCAATTGAACGAAACAGCAGCAAAATCATACAATCTTCCCATTAGCATGTGCGTTTGACGGTGGTTATACAAGAAAATACTGGTGTGTATAAATAGATTATGAAATATCTATTTTCAGAGTAGATATTTAGACATAGGACCTATAGACCTTTTTCTTGTTCAGAAGTAGTGGCCCTTGGAAATGATATTATTGCTTGTAATAATGACATTTGATGCGATAAAAACTGAAATCTATTTATATAAGATTTCTTATAAAATAGACATGCTGGAGGGCAGATATAGCAGTGTTTACATTACAACACCGTTGTATAATAGTCAAATAAACGGTTATAAGATTTAAGGCTTTGCATGGTGGATTACTGTATCGTTTCGGTTTGCTGTAACACCATTTGTTTGCGGAATTAAACAGCATCTTAACTGTCGCTGTTGTGAGGAACCTAATCGCACAACTCGTATCTCTACTGTCGCTAAGTGAGATTATGGTACAAGGCAGAACCAATGTTAGGCAACTCAAATACACTGTAAATATGGTGTTTAAAAATCACGCGTTTAGGAATGCGTGTAAATGCTAAACGGCCATCCTCTGTACATATCACAAAGCTAAACGTGCTCAGCTTTTTTACACATGTTCATATGTGACCTGTTACAATGAAATTAGCGTAAAGTCGCAATATACCATTTCACAGTACAGTGGGAAAACATCGGAGGTGAGGTCTAATTTGTTTTTGTTATTATATTTGCAATTTGTAAATCTCCTTATATCGAATTCCAAATTTTCACTTCCATCAGACAATTAAACACCTCAATTTCAGGCCACTTTCAGGCCAATTTCGTTGGTAGCGTTTATCGTGTTCTGACAAACAACATGAAACAAAGATGGAAACAAAGATGGAAACAAAGCCGCAAATCCCCCTCTGGTGGTCTGGGGGATCGCTGTAACCCCAATTGTTTTGGGATGGATGGATTATGCACAATTGCTCGATTGAGGGCGCTATAGATTCCCGGAAGTGTGGATCAAGAAAACCGTGTTTATCAGTTTCGTGGAAGAAATCATTCAATTTGTCAAGGTTTATAGGACCCTGGATCCCAAACCAGCGGTGAGGAGATTCCTTAGTTTTTCTAGATTTTCTGTGATTCACATTTTTTGGTGTCGTTGATTTGGAAGTTAAATTTGGAAGGTAAAATAAGCGGCGTTATGCCACGGGATGGGCTTTATAATTATTGCCGGTTTATGGAACTAGTAATGCTTGGAGACACTTTAGTTAGACTTTGACATAAATTCTGCCTACCTTGGGGCCCAACTCCCTTGCACAATCATGATCAGAACCTTATTTAATTATTCCGACTCTTAGGGCGAATATCTGTAGTAAATTTGTTGTGACTTTGGATTGATTTCCGTATTTGTTGAATTATCTGGGGCTCTTTTCGTAGCGTACGTTGCCGTTGCAGGCAACAGCGCCCTCTTGGGGTGGAATTGTATTTTTGCTTCTTTTTGAAGCTTGTTCCTTGCTCTATGTTATTCTAAGTTTGGCTGTTGATTATACATATATTGTTTTTTTGTTATCTGTATTTTTAATTATAGTTTACGTGGCATCACGCAGCTGTCGTGGCAATTAAGGGCAGCTGTATGTCGGTACCTGAGAGCGAATAAACCAGTGTTTGCATTTAAACCGTCGTTACACCAAGTGTATCATTGGAAAGCTCTTGTTCTACTGAATCCAGAAATACCAAGAGCTCAATTGTTTAAATTTCCGACTTGAAGCTCATTTTGTGGTGACAGGTCATATATGGTTTTTAGCATTCAAACACACATCACAGAAAAGAACAATCTAAACTCCAGAAACTGGAGACCTATTACAAACATTACTTTTACTATACATCGGAAACAAATACACAATGGCAGTCCAAATTGAAAGATAACATACATGTGTCTCTGACATGTATCCATTAGCGGCAATAATTTAAGTCATTTCCATTAATCATCATATGCAGTGTCAGGACAACCTCATCCCCGGGGCTTTCGAGCAATTTATGTAAACATCGTATACCCACTGCTTTCTCACTCTTTTTTTTGTATCCCCAGGACGAATGTGGGCAATTTTTCGGGAAAATGTATTTAAATTTGTTTGTTAATGTAAATTTCATAGAAATTCAAACAAATTACGCCAACGGGATGATTTCAATATCAAAAAAACATTGGATATTTGAATGAGGTGCTCGTAGGCGGTAGTATTTGGAGTCTAAAACACGGTTTAGGAACAAGTGCTGCAGTACGGAGGCGGGGACTTGACAGTCTAAATTTCAAATCACACGCATTGTAGGTAGATATTAATGTCATCGTAATATAAAACACTGCAATATGGACATACTATCTACTAAATAATAATAATAATAATGTATAGATTTATATAGCGCACGTATCCACCAACTAAGTGGCGCTCAAGGCGCATTATATTATTATCCCTGCTCATAAGGCTCATAAGGCTCATAAATCATTCCTGAAACCATCTCAGCTCCCTGGGGAGTATACAGCTCAATTGCTGCCATTTCTAGCGCATAGAGAGCAAACCATCTCTGCCTTCACAGGTACCCATTTAACCCCTGGGTGGAGAGAAGCAATTATGGTTAAGTGTCTTGCTCAAGGACACAGGTGTCACGGCCGGGGCTCGAACCCACACTCTGCTGCTGGCAACACCAGAACTTGAGTTCAGTGCGCTAGACCACTCGGCCACGACAATCCACTTTTCGTGCATTATACAACACACGGGACCTACGGCTTTACGTCCCATCCGAAGGACGAAGCAATTATGGTTAAGTACCTTGCTCAAGGATACAAGTGTCACGACCGGGGCTCGAACCCACACCCTGCTGCTGGCAACACCAGAACTTGAGTTCGGTGCGCTAGACCGCTCGGCCACGACATACTAAACAAATCTAAAAAGTTAGTTTTTCTTCTTCAAAACAATTTATAATTGATTCTACTTTACACTAACCGGATTTGTTGAAATAATATTTCCAACCAGGGTCTAGTAGTGACAGCGAGATAGACCCTGGGGACGAAGTTGGTGTCAGGCCTGACTGATGATAATGGACGAGTTAATCAATTAATAATGGTGTTCTCAGCTACAAACATAATTACCTAAGTACCTGACTAAAAAGGTTGAGGCCACAATTCTGCCATTAGTGTGTTATACGTCAATCTTTGATGACAAGTACTATCGGCAGCATATGTTTCATGATAAGGTTAGAGGTCGCATGAGTGAGCTCGCGTGCAGACTGAGGTATTTTGTTTCCGTCTTACTGTTAGTGTAAATTGCCAATTGTAACCGCTCCGCTGGTAATCTCTTTGAAATAACTCAGTATTAAGTGCTCAACATAATCATGGAGATATTATGCTTGCATAGGCCAATGCACATTGATGATCTTTTGCTGTGGCCATGCTCTTAATGGACCAAACGATTTTTTTTCGTTCGCTGAATTCAAAATTCACCACATTGATTTGAAATATGAATATGAATCTTGACATGATGGCGTGGATACGAATGAAAAAAAAAATGCAGAAGTGGACTGATTATTTGCCTGTCTTTCGTTTAAGTTAAGATATACACACATTTAAAAACAATTAAAGCTGATGTCAAAATGTTTAGCAAAACTATAAAATATATCAAATATACCAAGACCTTGTGCTGATGGTGTGAACACCAACTACTCAGTATTACTACCCAGGTATAGTGACAAACATCACAATTTGTTTTCAATTAAAAAAAAAATACAATATAATAGGTCTTAGAATCTACCACCAATAAATAGTTATTTCAGAAAACCTTACAATTTTCAACAACTTCACTGATCAGAAGCCTTTATGAATACTTAAGGTTATTTAAAATATTGTAATTTGTCATTATTGTATCGGTTCGTACATTGGGTTAGGAACACAGGGAATATTACATTCCATAATCTTTATAGTAATTTATGTTGTATTAATATTTTTATAATATCTCCAGAACGCTTTGTCGAATCACAACTTCTCCTATAACTATTCTATGAGACCCCATCACGCAAAAATCAACGACAATGGGTGTCCATGGTTGCCCTAACAACCGTGTATAGATTGATAAAATCATTGCGTTGGATGAAAAAAACGAAACAAAAATCCAGACATTTGCCCTTACACCGACGAATGTACTGTAGCGTGGTTTTCCCTAGGGTGTCCACACAGCCAAACAACGTTAATCCCAACACAGGTTCTAAGCCTTTTATTATCGGGGAAAAAACGACGATAATCCCTGATGATTTTCAAGCACATTTCTTAACAATGCCACCACTGAGAACTCTCACAGAAACGGGTCCCCAATCTACCAGCAGGGACAAGCTCCACCAGTACGTTACGGTGCCCTCTGCTGGCTGATCGGCCCACACTTTATACTGCCCCCTTCCAAGAAGTGTTATTTGTCCTCAAATAGGCTGTGGACATCTGTAACCGGCGTCCTCTTCGATTCCGTCCACAGAAACCTGTTGGTTGGGACGTACTCTGGGTATCTGGGATGTTTTGGTGGCGACTGGGGTCTAAAGGCAGCATGAGCCAAGTCATCGCAGGAGTACCGGGCCGCTGTAAATGGAAGCTGGTCTCAGTTCCTGCAAAGTCGTCGGTTTCACTTTCCTCGTTGGATGATGATGAGGGCCATTCCGAATGGGCACAAGCCCCTGGTCCACGACCGCTCCAGATGGGGGTGGGCCTTCAGCACGGCACAACTATCATGGCGGTGTTGTGGAGTTGGTGGGGGTCGCTCTGAATGGCAGCGAGCCACCTGGCTGGGTACTGCTCGTCCAAGCAGCAGGATAGTCCCTCTCGTGTCGTTCTCGTAGAATGTGTCCGACCTGTAGAATGTCTGCCCACAGCCATTTCCACACGAATATGGTCTCACCGGTCTGAGAACTTCACAAGTCGTCATCGGGAGCCGTTGCAGGTTCGTCGCACTCATGCAGTCCTTGTACATACTCACCTGGGAACAAGGGAAGGATGACCTCCCTTCCAAGCATGAGTATGTTTGGAGTAAGTTTGCTACTTTCATGCTGTGCTGAGCAGTATGCCATCATTACCTTATAGCAGGTGCTCGTTCCAGTATTCTTGTTTTTCCTGCACAAAAAGGCTCAGCATCGTTTTCACCGTACGATTCAGCCTTTTCACCATTTTTTCCGACTGGGGTGAAGTGGTGTGGTGCGGGTCTTGTGGAATCCAGGCAGCTTGGAAACATCCTGGAACAATTCAGCCTCAAACTCTTGTCCTTGTAGTCCATGGGCTACCAACACCCCATCCCCTGGGGATTTTTGCTCTTCTGCTAGCGTCTTCACAGTGTCACGGATCTGTTCATCCAAATCTAGCATCCTGCATTTCTTTCTTTGACGTTTGTTACCTGTCCTCAGAGCCTCTATCCTTTCGAAATTTTCTGTAGCCAGCGCTGCCCTGATAAATTCCTCTAAAGCTGATGGATTGGCTCTGAAGATACCCTCACGGATCGACTGGCTAGCAATCGCATCATCTCTGAAAACTCAGGGCATTCTAATGCTGTCGGTTCACTGATCGCCTGACCCAGTTCTTGAATGGTCTCTTTCGCAGCTTGTCTGCGATTCCTCAACTCCATTAAGAAGTTATCCGCCTTCTGTCCAGGTCCAAAGCGAGCATTCAGCAAGTCCAGCAACTCCCTATATGGTTTTCTTTTGCCATCCTCTCCTCGATTAAGTAGCACCTTTAGTGCCTGGCCCTGGAGGCTCGCCGCGAGAAATGCAGCCATCTCCTCGTCGTCCCAAGCAATGGCGATTTTGCAGGATTCAAAGTGTTCCAGGTAGTCTTTCCAGGTTTTATTCCCTTTGAATCGTTCTGGTAAAATCCGGGGTCGTCCCAACCCGCTTAATTTCTCTGCAATTTGTTATTTTTTCCAACATACTCCTCTTTTCTGAGCCTTCTAGGAACATCTTTGGAGGCTTTAGTGTCTTTTGTTTCTTTGTCACTATCCTCAACAGTCCCTTCCTCCCTTCCGTTAGAGGTTTTTGTATCCTCATCAACCCATGTCGACTGCGACTGTGGCGTCTATGTCCTGTCCATTTCAATAATCCTGTATAAGGGGTCCAAGGGCCTTCATCAGTACCTGGTGCCAGAGTACCAGGTAATGAGTAATAAGGCTCAAGGCGCCTTGAGACCACCTTGAGTTTATCTGGTGTGTGTCCTTCATCTACTGATCTACGTCCATCATCGGAATTTAGCCTCCCTTCCTGTCATTTGGCTTCTAGTCTAATTAGTCTCTGCAGTAGCCTCTTGTTTGAGAACCTTAACTCTTAGGCTCAGCTCTTCATTCTCCTGGAATGAACGCTGTAATTCGTATATTTCCTTGCATCGCCATTCGTAGGAAATGAACATCTTCAAAATCAGCACTATCATGGTTTGTAGCGGTGTCGATCTCTTTTATGTCCTCCTTGTCCATGGCTACTGAGTTGTCCCTTTTTGAATTTGTTCGATTATTTTCTCCAGTAAAGTCGAGTGCATTTATCCCATTCCTGACACCATTTGTGACGGATTTACCAAATACCCCGGAATGATCATTCCCCGGTGGTCACCCAGTTGAGTGTGGTACTCCATTGAGAAGATCCAAGACTGGTGATGTAGGCCCGTTGGGCGGAAATGTACCGCCAAATGCACACAACTCTCTGAAATCCGCGGCGGACAGACAGGACAGACCATGGACAGGACAAAAGTGTATAAGGAATTATGATGTAGCCTGTTTTAGGGAGCGTCTCAAACGTCCGAACGGTAGGAACGTTCTAATTGGATCGGTTGAGTGTTCCAGCGCGCGTACATGGAACTGTCCGTTGGACCGCCGGAAAGTTCCATTGGAACGTTCAAAATGCTAACGCGCGTATTCACTCGTGTATAGGAATGTTCCCGTAGTTCGGCACACTGTCGCGGTCCAGCAGAACGTTCTGGCGTTCCAATGGATTGCGGGCGTGTGCCCACGGGAACGTTCTTTTGCGCCTAGAACGTGCCCGACTTTTGAGACGCTCCCTTATTAATAAAGTAATCACTACGTGAGAACCTCTGTGTGTTTGCCTATAAGTTAATTAACCTAGTACCCTCGTTCCAGAGCCTCTCGCTCAACCTGAATTACCTAGGGCTATTCTAATTTGATGCAGCCTTATACAGCGCCCTTGCACCAATTAGCTTCCCAGCTACATGGATCCTCCCTGCTTGTAGCCTCTAAGCTACAGAAGCTAATTCCTAGTGCCTCCCTTAGTTTCACACCGTGATCCTACGCCACCCCGTATTCCTGGCCATTTCTTTCAGTAGCCCACACTCGATTCCAGGTAGCGCACACTTACTGCAACCTCCTGAGGGGCGCCAAACCTCGTGCTGAACTGCTCAACGAAGACTCTGGTCACTGTTTTAGAGGTCTGGTCTGAGATCGGAAAGGCTTCGACCCACTTGGTGAAGTAGTCTGCGAGCACGATGATACTGATATTCCATGCTCAGGTCCTTGAAAATCTTCCGGTAAGGTCAATTGCGCTCCAACCATGAATTGCTGGAGCGGAGCCCTCAGTGGTCTTAGACCCGCAATCGTGGCACTTGCGGCACCATTCTTCTGCCTGGCCCTATATCCTCCTACAGTAGACTGGTGCTTGTCTCAGCCTAGCTATGCAAATCATAAAACAAATATCAAACAATATACAATATCACTCAATCACTTTTGCGAATAAATAGTACAAACAATATTGCAGATCCCACAGTGATTTTGTTAACAAAAATTAAATGAAATGAATGGAAATATTCAATGAACGGAAATATAAACTAATACATTGTTTTCGTGTTGCTTATCGCATGATATTTACAGCGGTCATCAACAATTTTCAATCGTATGGCAACGCCAAGTTTGCACCACAAGCATAGTAATAGATAGCAAGTTAATGAGAAAAATTGAACACACTCCCAATAATTATTAAAATAATTGTAGGAAAAAATCAGACATTATGTAAATATAATATTGCTTGAATAAAATTCAGATTAAGTGCATGCTGCATATGTTACCTCATAATGACGCTGGCTTTTCTTTCTCCTTTTTCTGGCAGGCTGTTCTTCAGTTTCTCTATAAATCAAACAAAAACGCAGTCAACTTTTTATCAGAATTGATAGCCATAACTACTATTGTGCTATTGAGCTTGCAAGATATTTCAGTAGTTCACTTTATACAACTTTATTTCATTGGTGTCCACCAGGACAATTTAGTTTAACAAAAGGGCCATAGAAGGTTCAACTATGGACTATAAAGTGTTTACACAGCCAAATCAAAGGAATTTCAAAACAGCTTCTCAAGTTTCACGTTGGCTTTTGGCCTTTTATTCAACAGCAAAATCCAATAATAACACGGCACTTGTTTTCAGGTTATTGCGAAACCGGAAATTTCCAGAAATCTCTCGGGAACGGGTCTCCCAATCTACCAGCAAGGGCGTCTGCCTGGATACAGGCGCCCTCTGCTGGCAGATCAGCCCAGACATTACACTGCCTCCTCCGAGGACTGTTATTTGCCCTCAAATAAGCAGTGTAACATTTGCACCTGGGTTGTACAGTGCAGATCAGCTCCCGAGAGGAATCCTGTACAAAACACAAGGTGTAAACAAAGAGTCAGAAAGGAAATCCTGGGGGTGGCATACTCTTCGGTTCCGCCACTGGAACATCTGTTCCCTGAATTCCAGTGGGGCGTTATCTAGGTATCTGGGGATGGTTTGGTGGCGACTGAGGTCTAAGGGCAACATGGGGGGTCATGTCATCGGAGGAGTACCAGCACGCTCTGAATGGATGTTGGCCTCGGTTCCTCCAAAGTAGTCGGTTTGACTTCCTCCCCGGTTTGTCTTCTGCCACCACGAGACCACTACTGCTGCGCATGGGAGAGGCACAACCACCATGGCGGTGACTTGGTGGGGGCCGCTCCAAGTGGCCGCTCCAAGTGGCAGCTGACGTGGGAGGGACGGACGTGGGTGGGAGGGACGGTCTTCTGGATGGCCTGGCGACGGCCGGATAGGGCAGGGTCACCGGGTGGATTGATTTTGTTCAGTTTAACAGTTTAACAGCTATTAGGTAAAGCTTGTAGCTTTGCATGGTGAAGAGGATAAGTAAGACTAATTGCGGTGACACCATGTGAAATTCTCTATTGAGTAGTAATTAGTTCTGAAAAGTTTCGATCAGTATGCTATGACCGTCCTCAGGAAAATCCATTCTCCTGAAGACGATCAGAGCATACAGCTATTGTATTATTGTTATCATTTTGTAGTAAACACTCAGCGATGCGTCAACAGTAATGGGAATGAGTTCGACGTTTGTGACGAGGTTGGGTCGTGTCACATGTTTTCTGTATCTGAATTCAGTGCTTTCTATCCTTCAATGCAAACAATATCCGCATCGTCACATCTGACCAATGACTGGCCGTTTGTTTGTATGTGTGTAACCCTATCTGTGCAGATTTCCTTAATTCCACTGTGCAGCCAACAGCGCGAATAAACATAAAAAGGACAATCATCTGCGCCTATGAATAGAGAACATTACTAACCAAAGGATACTGGACTGCGGTGTTGAACTCACATGATTACATGAGCCACAGGCTTTAATAGTCTGCACCATAGTTGTTTTTTTTCCGTCAAGGGAGGAGTTTCAAGTGGAAACCATTCTGTCATCCCATTACCCTGTTCTTTTGGGTGTACAGTTCTACCAACACATCTGTTTCAGTACTCAGTTGATCTTTTTGAATCGACACAAGAGAAGGTAGGTTTGTTGTGAATCGAAGTTTGACCACTGTGGTATTTATATATTTTTTGGGGTATTGTGTTTGTAATTATTTTGTGTATTATAGCTGGTTATACATGTGAAGTTTTGGACTGCAAATATTGCGGTTTAATCAAAACTGCACGCATTGGTGATTATTTTGGGTCTATGCCCAATATGATCACCAAAATTGACACCTCTGTTGTCATTTAAACACCACATTTTAGTCGGATAACCTGAACAAGTACAGACTGTTTTAACATCCCAACTATGGTATTGGCCCATCTATAGTTGGGCCTGTCCAAACCATAATGTTCCAGTTAGGGCTACAACACTACAATTGCTATAGTTCGATGCTATAGTTCGAGGCTTACACTGTTGTGTATGTTTTCAAAATTTAAGAAATATCCAAGATCCATTCGCGTTACGATCTATTTTGTCTGTATGCTATTTTATTTACGAACACAGACTTTAGGCAAGCCGGGTAGTTCCTTGTCATTTTACAAACTTCTCTTGTATTTGGTTCATTACACATTTCCGAGCTCAGTGAATTACAGACAAGTTTTGCTTCTGAATTAATATTGTAATTTAACAAATTAATTAACAAGTTATTTAATAACAAAATTAACAATGTGACCTAATGTGATAGAAATCGAGCGTTTTCACCAATTGAAGGTGAATTAATTATAGAAGTAGTTAAATCAGTTTATATACGATGATGGCATTTAAAACAATTCGCATGGTCTATACTTGAAGGAAAATATTGCATATGGGTTTAGCTACGCCAACGGCCACGCCCTCAGCCTACACATTAGGCCTAAATACAGATATAACCCCGTCTTATAAAACACCCACTGTCTAATATTAGCCTCATGAAAGTAATCGGTTATTCAAGCGTATCGCTTGGTTGCCTTCTGGTCTCTGACTCTGCAGTCAAACAAAAGGCTGCCTAATCCGATAAGTGACTACCAGTGCCTTAACTGTGGGGTGGGGGGAACGGCCTCCCCCAGCCGAGGTCTGTGTCCCCTTTCAGAATTTTATGGGAAAAGGTGCCCAGTTGAGGCGGTGGGATACAAAATGTTCAAGTAGATGAAGGCAGGGTGACCGGGAGTCCTGTATTCCAAGGGACCGTTCTGTTTGTTTGTTTGCTGGGGTGTTTGTTTGTTTGTTTGTTTTTGTTTTTTACCAAATTGTCCCGTGTCCTGTTCGACACCTTCCCGGGACGACTCTTGTCCCGTATTTTAAGTAGCCATATTTGGCTCTTTGATGACATGGACATATCTGAGTATTATTATTTTTTATACACAAAAACTAATCCATTGCAAGTTCAAGAGGCCGGTAGCGCGGTTCGTGGGATCGAGTGTGTTTACTCAAAAAGTTTATTGACCCCTGTAGACTTTCATAATCTTTTATCAGCACACATGCACATTCCCAA
This sequence comes from Zoroaster sp. YZ-2022, assembly GCA_029582265.1. NCBI lineage: Eukaryota > Metazoa > Echinodermata > Asteroidea > Forcipulatida > Zoroasteridae > Zoroaster > Zoroaster sp. YZ-2022. Next base: position 21,926,810 of record CM055817.1, on the reverse strand, counting down.
GTGTTCATTCTCAAGTACCAGTTCAAGAAGTGAACGATGTAGGCACAATTTGTGGATGGTTTGTGTTGTCAAAATACGCCTACCAGTGCAAATTGTGAAAATAATTGATGTCAGCATTTATGGAATCTATTGGTAGATATACATGTTGCTTTTAATTCAGCTTTAATACTGAAGATGGCATTGATTACTAAAATGTCTTTTTTCCTCTTTGTTTTCCACTTCCATTCGGACACACTAGGCCTACCGTTGTATCTAATCCACATGCATGTATTCCTTATAGTTTTGGAGATAGATCATGCATTAAAATTACGAAATGCTCTGACTGGCTATTTTTGTAATTTGGCAAAGTGCCCAATACCACATTAGTCACTATGCCAGCTTAATTCGGGATTGGCCGTCTCAAGACTAAAGGTACACCAATTGGCGTACCTTAAGAATAAAGGTACACCAATTGGCGTACCTTAAGACTAAATGTACACCAATTGGCGTACCTTAAGACTAAAGGTACACCAATTGGCGTACCTCAGAGGAGAGACAGTATTAACCTTTATTGGGTTTCTTCCATGTACTTTAAACATCTCAAGAGTAATACTAACGGTTACACCAAATAAAGAAATTAGCGTTGAACTATGTTAATATTGTTTTTCGCTGGTATTTGTACCTTTAAATCTGTTTTCATATGAAATAAAGAAGATTATTTTGAATCTAAAACAAAATCGTTTTAAGGTATTTATTTTATTGAGTAAAACTGTATTTTCAAAGTGGCTTTGGGACTGTTTGCGTTATATCTGGTGCAATTTTCAAAACTAACTAATTGATTTAGATAAATTTATTTCTAGGAAATTTCCTCAAGAAAAAACAACATGAAAATTGATTTAGATTGCATTTACATACTTTACTGCTTCCCACTGCTGAACAAATTTTAATTAAAATTCGTTTGAATTATTATTATAAGCAGACAAATGTAAACTGAATAGTTTATTTTCAGGTTTTTAGAGTAATTAGGAATATGTTTATAGTTAAGCCCAGTTGAAGGATTTTCATTCTAAATGTGTTCACATTTGAGCTGTTGTTGATACAATTTTGTGCAAAAAAGTGAAAATGGTCAATTCCAATAATACGCAAATGTTTCCAATGATGTTATAAGTACAGTGGGCTGTTATTACAGCACTGTACACAGATGGATGGTTGTAACCTCAACCATTGACCAAAACCAGCAGCTCCTTGTCCGCTTTCCCAATGTTATAGCTCGTCTCTTATCTTCTCCGACGCCAACCGAACAGTGGTCCCAAACCTTGGCTGGGCCATTGTAAAGAAGACGACTATCAGGATCAGTATCACGATGATAGCGATTATCGGCTGCTTCACAGACCTCTGGAAAACTGGGGGTGGGTGCTAGAGACGGCAATAGCAAGCTGGTGCGGGACAAACCCATTGTAGATACCTGTGGCAATCGGTTCAGTGTGCCGCTGGACTTTTGGGGAGTTGGAGAGCCACATGTCATCCTTCCAGTCAATTCTTGTGACCGACTGGAGTACGAGCTGACCTTTAACGACTAAAGCTGCGTTAACCTACAGCCCCAGCAACCGATGATGCCAGTGCCAGTTACACCATTGACAACATCTTTCTCGATTTTGAAATTGTGAGCGAGCCGAGCCCTGCCCGAATGATTTTCAACCAGTATGCTGCGCGGCTCGCCATCCGCATATATTGCGCCACCACAAGGTTACCCTCGACAAGAGTCAGACTCTGTGGAATATCAATCTTAATGTCCCTGCGCGAAGCTTGAAGGGCATCCCCATGCTGTTCAAAGATGTCAGAACCACAGCTGTTTCCTTTAACAGAGACACAGAAACATTCTACAACTCCAAGATCCATAAAGTAGAGATCACGATGGAAGGGGTGCCAAACCACCTGTACGCCCAGGGTATGCGTGGATACCTGCAGTGGCATAATAATAAGAAGAAGAAGAAGAAGAAGAAGAAGAAGAAGAAGAAGAAGAAGAAGAAGAAGAAGAAGAATACAGAAGATTTATAATGCGCACATATCCACCAAGAAGTGCTCAAGGCGCTTTACAGTAAACAAGAAATCATACAATAGCATAACAATACAATAGCAAATGCAATACGATACTAAACAAAAATATTTGTAAAATATGCATAGTCCTTATAGGCAATACACATAAGATGAGTTTTTAAGCTTTTCTGAACAGTTTGAGATTCACGAATGTACAGAGGCAAATCATTCCAAAGGCGTGGAGCCACAACTTCAAAAGATATGTCACCCCAAGAATGTTTAGACTTTTGTTCAGCCAGCAGAAATTTTGCTGAACGTAACTTGCGAGAGGGGGTATAACATTTCAACAAGTCAGATATATATATAATGGTGCACAATCATTCAACGATTACTAATTACTAATTACTAATTACAGAACTAATTACTACTCAATTGAGAATTTCTTCACATGGTGTCACCGCAATTAGTCTTACTTATCCTCCTCACCATGCAAAGCTACAAGTTTTACAAAAAGATGTTTCCTGTTTCATGGTGTGGTTTCGTGTATGTCAGGCGGAAAAACATCCTCACATTCCTCACTTTTCTGTATCTGCGACTGAAAACAGTTTTCTATAATGTAAACACTAGGGCCCAAACATAACAAAAACATATCCTCACTTTCGTTTGACAAAAGAAAGCGGAAATACACTTATTGCACAAACAAATAACCACAATAAATTAGCTAGTAGTTGCGCGGATGTGTTCGTACTTCCACTATTACATCTGGCTCTGAATAGACTTGACCAAGGCCGTTGTCGTATAGTGCGCATTTACCATTGTTAAAGTACCCATGTCTGATTCAAATTTTAGCCCGGGAAACAATACCAGGTTCCCTGGCTAGTAAATGGCACCAAGACAAATCTTTATTTAGGTCTTAAACAATCATTGTTTGGTGTTCCGATGAATGACTGATGGCTGTTTTAACTGTAGCAGAGTCATCGGACCAATGTGATGTTTGACAAAAGAGCGGTCAGAGCAAGGAGCTGTTAGACTTTCACGCCAGTCATTTACAACATATTATAATTTAAGCAGAAATAACTATGGGCAGTCGCATTACACACCTTTGATACAATTTAAGAATGACCTCAAATACAGTTCTGATTTCAGATATTTTATTATGACATGGGATTGTGGCGGCCAGTGACTGATGAGTTACTTTTTACATTCCCATCGTATTAACGTTGTAGTTAGTATATAAATGTAAATGTTAGTATCCGTTTGTTTCAGAGGTTCGTCTGTGGAACCATTCCCCACTCGGCACTCAGGACATCTCGTCCCTAATTTTCCATAGTGACCAATCCCGAATTAAGTTAGCATAGTGACCAATGCGGTATTGGCCACTTTGCCAAATTACAAAAATAGCCAGTTAGAGCATTCGTCATTTGAATGCATGCTCTATCTCTAAAACCGTGGTCGGGCGGTTTTGTGCATCGTATTTGTGTTCTGATGGCTGAGTCGTCAGAATGTGGGTTCGAATCCCAACCGCGACCATGGTGCTTGTGTCCTTGAGCAAGACACTTTACCGTAATTGCTTCTCTCCACCCAGGGGTAAATGGGTACCTGTGAGGGCAGAGTTGGTTGTTGTGTTTGATTAGCCCTATATGCGCTGTAATGGCAGCAATTGAGCTGTATACTCCCCAGGGAGCTGAGATGGTTTCAGGAATGATTAATGAGCCTGATGAGCAGGGGTAATAATATAATGCGCCTTGAGTACCGGTTTGGTGGATACGTGCGCTATATAAGTCCACATTATTATCATTATCATTGTCATTGTCATTGTCATTGTCATTGTCATTGTCATTGTCATTGTCATTGTCATTGTCATGATCATGATCATCATCATGATCATGATGATGATCATCATGATCATCATGATCATGATGATGATCATGATCATCATGATCATCATGATCATCATCTTAACTTAAAGCCGGATAGGCGTAACAAAGAGGCCGCTAAGTCGGTGTCAAAACAAAGACGCTTTGTTTGTGACATAAAACAAGACCAAGATTGGTCTGCCTTTCAAGAGGAGGTCAATAAAGAATTTTGTGAATGATAATGCAGACTTAATATGGGAATCCTGGAAATCTAAATTGTTAAAAGCGGCTAACAATACTATTGGTGTTAAAGAGATCAAAGGTAAACATAAACCATGGGTCGATTCTGAGATCAGAGAAGCCATAAACTGCCGCAAACAGGCAAGTCGAGAACATCGTAATTGTACTAAATCTGGCAATAACAATACTAAGGGTGACGAGCTTTGGAACATATATAAAGAAAAGAAACTTGCTGCAAAAAAACTTATACATAAGAAAATCATGAAAAGAAGGGTTGATAATAGTATCAAAATAAGTGCTAAAGGTGGTCCAGGATGTAAAGACTTCTGGAAAAACCTTAGAGGTAGTAAAAACAATTCCGAGAGTGTCTATACACTTAAAAACTACCCAACTCTAATATTATCACAACTGACAGAACAGTTATGAAACAATCTGTTATGCAGTACTTTCACACCTTGGGTAAAATGCATCGTAATCTATATGATGAAACGGACATTACTAGCGACTTAAAAAGTATCAATTATAATAATAATAATAATAATAATAATAATAATAATAATAATAATAATAATGTGTGGATTTATATAGCGCACGTATCCACCAACTAAGTGGTGCTCAAGGCGCATTATATTATTATCCCTGCTCATAAGGCTCATAAGGCTCATAAATCATTCCTGAAACCATCTCAGCTCCCTGGGGAGTATATAGCTCAATTGCTGCCATTTCTAGCGCATATAGAGCAAACCAACTCTGCCTTCACAGGTACCCATTTAACCCCTGGGTGGAGAGAAGCAATTATGATTAAGTGTCTTGCTCAAGGACACAAGTGTCACGGCCGTGATTCGAACCCACATTATGTTGCTAACACCAGAACTTGAATCCGGTAAGCTAGACCGCTCGGCCACAACACCCCATTATAAGTCGATAAAGGAACTTGCACGTGATAGCCATACTAATTATAATACAAAGGACCACTTAAATGATTTTTTTTTTTTTACGCTTGATGATGTCATAACTGCAACAGGTCAATCACAAAATAATAAGGCAGCAGGCCTTGATGGTATTACTAATGAATTAATTAAGAACGGTGGTGACGTTGTATATAGATCATTATATGATATGTTTATATTTCTTAGAAACAATGAGTGTATACCAAATGAATGGAATAAGGGAATTATCATCCCTATTCATAAGAAAGGTGCTAAAATGACTTAAGCAACTATAGGGGCATAACACTCACTTCATGTGTATCTAAAATTTACAATCGTCTTCTCTCCCAAGTCATATCGTCTTTTCTGGAAGAGAACGATTCTCTTGGTGAAATTCAAGGGGGATTTAGATCAAACCATCGCTGCGAAGATCACATTTTCACACTAAAAAGTATTACGGCGTGTAGACTCGCCGAAGGGAAGCAAACCCACCTAGCATTCCTTGATTTTAAAAAGGCTTTCGATAGTGTTTGGCGTGAAGGTCTTCTTAATGCAGCATGGGGTATGGGTATTCGGGGTAGATTATGGCGTGTTCTATCCAATCTCTACAATAATGTTCAAAGTCAAATTAAATTTGGCAATCTAACTACGGACTTTATTGACATTGATGAAGGTGTCAAACAGGGTTGCGTGCTTTCGCCGATTCTCTTCTGCGTCTTTATCAACGAATTATCAAAATCGCTCAAAGAGGCCAATTTAGGTACAAGAATTTGTGGTGTGCAGATTGGTTGCCTATTCTGGGCGGATGACATTGTACTGATTGCAGAAGATGGCAATGAACTACAAAAAATGTTAGACATTGCGGCCGTTTTCTCACAACAATGGAGGTTAGATTTTAATCATGATAAATCAAATGTGCTTATTATTGGTCGGCGTGTTAGCTCCAAATATTGGAAATTGAGTCACAGCTTTATATCTGAAGTTAATCATTATAAATATCTCGGTGTTCAAATTAGCTCTAATTTATCCGACCATTGTCATATCGAGGAAGCCATCCGTAAAGGGAATCGATTAATTGCATATATAAAATCAATTATTGATGAGCAAGATGATTACAACAGGGTATATTATGGTGATATTTTATGGAAGTCATTAGGCCTTCCGTCAATAAATTATGCATGCTCTGTTTGGATACCTGGTGGCAATTCAGATATTAAAAGGCTTGAAAACGTTCAAGTACAAATGGCAAAAGCCATTCTTAAGGCCCCTCGTAACATGACTAATGCCCCAGTCACATTTCCGCCGGGTGCCGGGCGGAGAGGGGGTATCGGGCGGTCACCCGATGTCCCGGCCATCGGAGACAAATCCCGGATGTCTCAAATTGCACTTGGTCACGGTCACATTAGATACGGGCGCCGCACGGCAACAAATTAGATTTCCGCCGAGTAAGTCGAACGGACAACGGACGGGGACCGTAGGGTGGCCCTACGGACATCGTCCAGGCACCGTACGGAGGCCTTGAGGCACCCGGCCGATGTTTTCCGCCAGGTGAACGGGGGGAGGCCGGACGTATCCCGCACGATGCCCGGGCGCGCGTCTGTGGCCGGTTTCAAGTGGTTTCAGGCGCCCGCACGATACCAGCGCGGGCGCCGGACGGGCGGGCGCCGTCCTGAGAGCCGGGGGGCCGCTCGGGCGCCGGCCTGGCGCCGGTGACTAATCGGTAGGCGCCCGCACGGTTTCTTGATACCGCTCGGGCGCCGTACGATTACCCTTCGGCGCCCATAAGGCCATCGGGAGGACCCCCCGGATACCGTACGGTCCAGGTGGCCCCCGAGCCTTTCCTAATCTCTTAATTAATTCTTTGATGACCGTACGATGCCGCCGTGTGTCGTGGGGTGGCCGTTAGGCTATCGGACGGCTCCCTTACGGGTCCCCTGCGGTTCATTTGCGATGAGTTAGGTCGAAAAAGTCTGCCGGCCATCGGAAAATTATACCTCCGCGTTAAAAGTTGGCTGCGGCCCGTGCGGCGTGTTTTAATCGGCCGATAGCTCCGATTGATCCGCCGGTGACCGTAAGATTTCCCCGATTCCCATGCGATTTTAGGCAAAAAGCTCGCCGGGCGGGCGCCTTTCCTACAATCGGCGTAAATGTGACTGGGGCATTAGGAAGCAATGTATGGTGAATTAGGATGGGAGAGTATCTCCTCAATTCAAGATAAATTCAGGTTGAGTTATGTTGATCGCCTTTTCAAAATGGAAAATAATAGATGGCCAAAACTCTTGTTTAATGCGTCATATCACACTCTGAGTGAGCATAATAAACTGCGGTGGAAATGGCTTAATCACATAAAGCAAAGTTTGTCGCGCTGTGGGATGGACCATATTTTTAATAACAATCCACCACTAAACCAATCTTGGTTAAATACTTTTAAGAAAACTCTTCATCAGGTTGAATTGAATGATTGGCGCAAAGGTGCACAAAGTAAATCTTCGCTGTCTTTATATATGTCTCTCAAACAAGTACCGGCTCTTGAACAATATCTTATCGATAGTACGAACTTCTCCGCCGCAATGACTAAATTAAGGGCTCGTACTAACACTTTACAACTCGAGAGATATACCCGCTCCTGGTCACCAAATAATGACGGGTTGTGCAAACTGTGTAAGAGTAATGTAGATGAAGATATTGGCCATTTCATGTTTTATTGTACAGCATTGAATCACATTCGTATTAAGGAATTCATAGCCCTTGAAAATAATCTTTTTGGTAACAATATGGATTTGTTTAGGGAAATATTTTTTTCAGGCAATATCGACTTAAAACTATACATGATGCTGGGTAACATGTATGAATTCGATAACACACTTGGAAACATTCTTGATACATCATGTAAGAATCTTTTGACCAACCTTTGGGATGAGCGTAAGATGTTGTTGAATGCTATAAATTGATGAATTAATTGACAAGTTTTCTATTCTATCTATATGTCACACTGCATGTTTTTATTTTTTTATTTTGTTTTCCTTTTCTTTTCTTTTCTTTTTTATTCTTGTGTACTTTGTACTAGTGTTTTGTATTTTAAGTCTTAGTTTATATTTATTGTTTATGTTTTGTACTATGTTTAAGGATGCACCGTCTTTGACGTGTGCCACTGATTTGAAAGTGTAATTCCAATAAATTGATTGATTGATTGATTGTTGGGTGTTCTTTCTGTTGGTTTACAGCCATATCCGTTTTCTGCTTGTCTGTTGGTTGTTTAAAGTACTTCTTTCCAGTTTTACTCGTCTTTTCTTCGGTTCTATTTGTCTTCTCTTTGTTTGGTTTCCTTTTCCTTTTGCTGCTGATCTGTCATTTCTTCCCATGACATTTTGGTGGTGTTTTCTTTCTTTTGTGATATCTTCCCTTGGTTCTATTTTTGTTTTTTCGCCTGTTGTTCTTTGTTCTGTCCATTCGGCTGTTTTGCTTCTTTGTTCTTCAGTGTCTCCTCTTTGTTAATATCTTGTTTGTGGTGCGATTGTTGTGCTATCTCCATACTATCCGATGCATCGCTTTTGTTTTCGTGGTCATTTTGGTTTTCATTGTCTTCGTGTAGTATTAAAATCGGGGTTGGTTGTTCTCCCTCTATATCGTCCCCCTCTTCATCTCTGCTCTCGCTGTCATCGTTGTAGTCTCTGGCCCTGTGGGCGCGGCTTCCGCAGATAAAACATCTCCCTCTGCGCTATATGATTGGGGCTTTGGCAAATGCGACACGTCTTGAAAGCTCCGATTTTAATAAAGCTGGGAATTTTTTAATGTCTTTTATGAGAAGGCTTCTTACTCCATTTTCTACTTCTTTGTCGAAGGTGTGGTATTGTCTTCGCACATGTTCAACTGTTCCGTATTGCATGAGCACGTTTACCACCACGTTATCGCTCATTTCATAAGGTACCTTTGCATAAACCACAGTAGAATTCATTATGTTGGCTCTTTCACACTCCAGTAGCCGTCCATTCATTGTTAATGCCCATTGTAGCTATTAATTAGCATTCTCTTTCATCCGTAAATGTTACATTATACCAGCCTCTGTTCAATTGGGCTATGCACTTTGTTTTCTTCAAAGAATGGAGTTGCTTTCCTATGGCGTTGTATACTTCCTTGGGCTCAATTTCTATATCCCTTGAGTAGAATCTAACCGTGTTTGGGCGCTGAAGGCCCGGGTGTGCTTGGGTATGACTACCCATTTTACTACGGCTGCCGTGGATGTCAAAATTCACCCTGCAAGCCCTTCTGTTCGTCTTTAATTATTGTTTGGTCAACGATATACTTTTATACTTCTTACCTCGAATAAGGTTGAAATTTGGTTGACGATTTTCCTCTCAAAAGTGATGAAAAACTACGTTTTTCCGGACCGTTTTCGCAGGTGCTGTTACACGTCGTTCTGCCGCCATCGCCATCGCCATCGCCATCGCCATCGCCATCGCCATCGCCATCGCCATCGCCATCGCCATCGCCATCGCCATCGCCATCGCCATCGCCATCGCCATCGCCATCGCCATCGCCATCGCCATCGCCATCGCCATCGTCATCGTCATCGTCATCGTCATCGTCATCGTCATCGTCATCGTCATCGTCATCGTCATCGTCATCGTCATCGTCATCGTCATCGTCATCGTCATCGTCATCGTCATCGTCATCGTCATCGTCATCGTCATCGTCATCGTCATCGTCATCGTCATCATCATCCTATGGAGTCCATTTGCTTTCGGATCTTCTACTCCTATCTGCTTAATAAGTGCGTCTAAAACAGTTCCCTGCATTTCGTGTAGCTGATCGATGAGGGGTCTATTTAACATTGGTTTATATGATTTTGAGCTTGAGTGATAAGACAGGGCTGAAAATAGGAAAGCATCCTGGCAGATTTGCAGCTTATATGTCGACATATATCTACGTAAAACTGGAGAGTAATCATCTTGAACATGATAACTAAAAGTCGTTTTACCCTCTCTGAATATATCTGTTTTCGAGCGAGGAATGTACTGAAATGCTTAAACCTTTATATTCTGGTAGTTGTCAGATATGGCTAGCTAAGCTGGGGCCATTTCATCATGCCTAAATACGAGTGCGACGTAGCAAGCCGTTCTCAACTGCATTGGAGATCTATCATGATTTACCGTATTTGTCAGTTATAGCTTCAACAAGATCTACCAGTGGCGTACCTTGAGTCCAATTTTCAGAGGGCACTAGGTTACAATGTTTCATGGTGAAAACTGTTTCCTGTATTGTAAACACTAGAGGGCCCAAACATAACAAAAACATATCCTCACTTTCGTTTGACAAAAGAAAGCGGAAATACACTTATTGCACAAACAAATAACCACAATAAATTTGCTAGCAGTTGCGCGGATGTGTTTGTACTTCCACTATTACATCTGGCTCTGAATAGACTTGACCAAAGCCGTTGTCTTATAGTGCGAAGTTACCAAGGTTACGGTACCCCTGTCTGATTCAATTGTTCGCCCGGTAAACAATACCAGGTTCCGTGGCTAGCAAATGGCACCCGGCGAAATCTGCATTTAGACCTTAAACAACCATTGATTAGTGTTCTGATGATTAACTAATGGCTGGTGTAACTGCATTGGAGATATATCATGATTACCGTATTTGTCTACTATTTAGCTTTAACAAGATCTACTAGGGTCCCATTTTCAGGAGGCACTAGGGGGTGCACGACATTTTTCTAGGGGGGCATGTCAATATTTGAACATTTTGTATCCTTAGCATCAAAATCTTCAATGGGGCACCCGGGGGCACAGACGTCAGTAGGGGGGGGGTCACAGACCTCGGCAGTGGGGGGGGGCACAGACCTCGGCAGGGGGAACGTGTCCCCCTTCCCCCATAGTTACGCCACTGAAATCTAGAGTTAATGGTTCTTCTTGAGCAGGTTGTTTGTGCAATTGTATCTGTTCTCTCAATACAGTTTGTTGTACTATTTGTGAATATACAGGATTGGGAATCGAGTTTACTAAAGAATGCAGCCAATATTAATAAAACCATTACTTCATTTAAAAAAAAAATACACAAAAGTACAAAATAATATTAACATAGAGAATTCAAACATCAATAAGAAAACGTTAATACTATCAGGCTTGTTGCATTATGATGTATAAGGCCTGGAGAGGGGTACATCGCCCATTGAGGGCGCTATACCAATTAAAGGGAATTTTGAAGATAGACGTGCGCATCACAGAGGAATATACCAAAATTAAACGGATGTGGCTTCAAGTATAACACTAGACTATTCAGTAACCGTGACACAGGATATAATCGATTATGGTTCCATAAGAATCAATAACAAATGAAGTGAGTGTGACTTTAGTAACATTGCATAAAGGAATTCCTATTCACGTTATTTGTGTTATGTGTTTATCGTTACAGTGGCCACCTGTCAGAGATGTATGCGTCAACGTTGCTTTGCACGTACATAGCCTGTACGTGTTTTTATTTGATTGAAGGACAATTTGATGAAGCTGGTGGTAAGTCTTTTAAAGATTTAGTCTTAAAGGGACAATATCGTCACGACGATCTGCAGGTCATGGAATCGGAGTGCTAGCTTTAGATTAACTCAGTAGCTGAAAATACCACCCCACATGATCAGGTCATATTACTTTTACTGCTGCATAAATGAGCGCGCAATTTTCAGTCACTGTGCTTATCTTAAACTAGGACACCGATTCCGTGCCCTGTTGAAATTCTGCTCTGATCATGATGATACTGTCCCTTTAAGTAGCATTCACCTTTTGTCAATTGTCTGTAAATGCATCCATACTTGAGAGTCAAAGAACACATTATGAGCCGTAGCAGAACACTCTTAGTGGATACAGGGTTGATTATATATATATATATATATATATATATATATATATATATATATATATATATATATATATATATATATATATATAGACTTTTTGACTTTTTATAGTGAATCTTTATTTTAAACTTCACACTTTTCACAAGTTATAATACAAATTTACATGATATGAAATAAATTTACATGTATTTACAAATAAAACAGAATATTAGTAGTCAATGAAGATCATAAAAAAAATCAGTCAATCAGAAATGTATTAGGTACAATGGTCTAGTCAATTAGATGAGCCAGTAGATTTCGTTATTTTGTATGGTGAAGAGTGCATTGTTGTGTCCCCATTTATTGAGAAAAAATTGTTTGTTGTTTTGGGATTTGTAGAAGTGGAAATCGAGAATAATTTTGCTTTGAATTCGGTATTTCCATATTAGAAGAACATCTTTAAAGTTAGAATTACAACATAACCAGTAAATAGTAGCTTTTAAGCTGACAATTAAATAGTTGCACAAATAAACGGCTTCCTTCGGTCGATCCCTGGCGTGAGGAACTAAACACCAGTATAGAT
>CM055817.1:21869829-21913857 GCA_029582265.1 Zoroaster sp. YZ-2022 | reverse complement strand
TAAATTTTTAAAAACAAAAAAACAGTACTATGCAATGTATTGTGGTTTCTGGAGTGGAGATAGATGTTTTAAACTATATCAATATTGTGTTGTATATTGTGTGAACTCCAAGTTATGTAACCTTATAGCAAAAAATAAGGCATTACTTCACATTGAACTTTTCGTGTGGCAATTTTTTGTTTTAACTATACTGAGACGCAATAGAAACTTACCACTTGTTTTGGAATAGCATAAAATTGTAATGGTTCAAAATAAGACAACACAACAGTTTGGATTAGAAATGTTGACATTTTATTGAGGAAATGTCCACGTTTTGTCCACTGTACTCGATCCCATCTGTATCCACTTCACCGCGAGTGCACATATTACATTTGTGCATTGTGATTACTGATAATTTAAGGTCGAAAAAGTGGTAAGTTTCTATTGCGTCTCAGTATATTTACAAATTGTTTGCGTGTACAAACTGTGCGTCTCGGTCTTGGAGGTCTTGACTACAACACTGAGGGTTATAATAATGTGGATATAACTCCCGGACACTATTAAAACAGACACCAATTTCTAGTTTATATACATTTCTGCATTTTATGTTGAAAAATAACGTTGGATTTTTATAAACTAATATATTGTGTGAAGTCGAAGTTAAGTAACCTCATAGTAAAAAAAAATTAAGGCATTACTTCACATTGAAGTTTTCGTGTGGCAATTTTTTGTTTTAAAAATACAACTATACTGAACAGCAAAAGAAACGCAAATTTAATTAGCAATGTTTGATTGAATAAAAGTTAACCATATTTTGACGTTGGCTGTTTTGCTTACTGGAGGCGTGTGCAGAGAAGTGTAAAGCGTGCGCAGCATGAGTTTTATGATGCTGCTGCTTGCCATGAGCTCGGGACATGTTGATATCTGCAAAGGCACAGAATGCTCACGAGCGGGACGTGCAGCTTGAAAGTAATGCATCAGTTGATTTCTATGGTTCATTTGCAATAAAAGGAATCTACTGCACGCTTGCTGTCACTCCCGTTTTGGACACAGCAACCATGCCAAGACTGACATCAGCACAGCGTGAACGAGCTATCAGGCGTTTGACAGCTGGTGGCGGTTGCAGCAGCATTCAACGTTCACTTCACTACATTCTACAGCAGCGTTTCGCGGCCAGAGGAGTGACTGATGATCGACCAAGAAGCGGAAGGACCTCGGGTCACTACCCCGAGGCAAGATCGGCACATTTTTCGCAATCAGAGAGACCGGTTCCTGACAGCCTCAGAAACTGCCCGAATCACCATTGGACCTCACCAGAGGCCAATCAGCAGTGACACAGTGCGTCGCCGACTTCGTGAGCGACACCTGCAGAACTGCTGTCCAGCTCGAGTGCCAGTCCTCACTCGTCGACACCGTCTGGCACGCCTTCAGTGGGCCAGAAACCACGCCAACTGGAGGCAATGGCGTACTGTACTGTTCACAGTACAGATGAGAGTCGGTTTTGCATCAGCAATGCAGACGGTCGTGTCAGAGTGTGGCGGAGGAGAGGTGAACGTTTCCAGGACAACTGCGTCATGAAACACAACGCATGGGGAGGGCCGAACGTCATGATCTGGGGTGGCATTGGCCTCAACCAGCTGCTGGGGCCAGTTTTCTTCCAAGGTCTGGGTCCTGGTCAGGGGAACGGCATTACTGCACAGCGTTACATTGATCAAATCCTTCGACCTCATGTGGCGCCATTTTTCCATGCCCACAACAACTTAATTTTTCAGCAGGATAATGCACGTGCACATTCAGCAAGGGTCACGCAGGACTTCCTGCATCAACAGAACATCCAGACGATGGTGTGGGATATGCTACAGAGAGAGCTGAATTCAGTCCTTCCCAGACCAATGGCAGCCGCACAGCTTCAGCAAGCCATTTACCCAGTCCTGGAACAACATCCCCAGAGCCTCAGTCAATCGTCTTGTCCACTCCATGAGACGAAGGTGCCAGGCCGTCATTGATGCCAATGGAGGTCACACACAGTATTGATCCACAGGAAGTGACTTGTTCGTTTTGGACTGTACAGTTTGAAAGACAAATGTCCAAAGAACATTTTGCCCGAATTTCGTTTCGATTCATTGAACGGTTATCATGAATGAATTTTTCGTCTAATTTGATTAAACTGGATCTGAACAAACATTTGCGTTTATTTTGCTGTTCAGTATATTCACAAATTGTTTGTCTCGGTCTTGGACTTTTTGGTTTTGACTACAACACTGATACTCCAGGGTTGTAATAATATGTTCAGGATATAACTCCTGGACAATGTTACAACAGACACCCAATTTTATGTTGAAAAACAACGTTGGATTTTTATAAACTAATGTGTGATTATGCTTCAAATCTCCCTATAATGTGGAGTGTCGTGGCCGAGCGGTCTAGCTTACCGGACCCAAGTTCTGGTGTTAGCAGCAGAATGTGGGTTCGAATCCCGGCCGTGACACTTGTGTCCTTGAGCAAGACACTTAACCATAATTGCTTCTCTCCACCCAGGGGTTAAATGGGTACCCGTGAGGGCAGAGTTGGTTGATTAGCCCTATATGCGCTGTAATGGCAGCAATTGAGCTGTATACTCCCCAGGGAGTCGAGATGGTTTCAGGAATGATTTATGAGCCTTATGAGTAAGGTTAATAATATAATGCGCCTTGAGCACCACTCAGTTGGTGGATACGTGCGCTATATAAGTCCACACACATTATTATTATTATTATAATATCGAAATTCGTACATTTAATAGCCGCTGCTCCCACTCATTTCAGTCTAACAAGGCTGTATACCCAACTGAAACTGTCATTACCCGACCCATTTTTTCGGTTCCAATTAAATGATTTTTGAAAATTTTGAATGAACATTTAAGCCACACAAATGGAAGTCTCGGATTTAAAAAAAAAAAAACTTTTTTTGTGGGGAATGCTACGAGTCGTTTTTAATATAGAAGCAGAACCAGGGCCGGATTTAGACATGTGGAGGCACCCCTGGGCAGCCTTCAGTAGTGGAGGCCCACCCTACCTTAGAATACTAAAAGGTGACAAGAGTCACAAGACATAGTTACAGTCATCCATCAAGTAATTTTTTTCAAGTAGAAAGAATCTGAATAAGCAAGCAATCATGATCAATCATAACAAGAATATAGTACAGTACATATATTTACAGACCAGCCTACAGTTCAGGTCAGCCTACATTTTTCCTTACAATTTTTTTTTTCCATGAAATATGTGGAGGCCCCTGGGCAACTGCCCAGCTTGCCCAGTCCTAAATCCGGCCCTGAACGGAACATTATTACAGTAAGTCCACATTTGTTATGACTCGAATAAAACAAGATAAACTTGTGTTCATATTTGTTATTTTATACATTCGAGAGTATTGACGGGTGGTTTTACAAAGTTGTTTACAGGTACTCGGGTATCCGGTTCCCAAAATAATCGAAAACCTACAGAAATGATTTCGTCTAAAAAGATTTGATATTTCAAATATACGTTCGTGTCATCCCGTCTAGTTTTCAAGAAATATGCCATAAAACTAATATGTGAAAATTTTCTTCACAATTTAAGAAAACAAATTTGGTGTTTTTTCTCAGTAAAGCACTTCAGAAAAAATTGTTATTGGTATTTTCACAACTTTCCACAAATTATGTTTTTAATGATAATTCATTTATTTGATAATCCGATTATTAACCGTTCTATGACTGCAAGGGTGAAAATCAGTCAAAATGTTGATATACTTGCCAAGGTATATCCAGTGCACTTAAAAAGTCAAATACTGTCAAACCTTACGTGTAGTATTAGTTAATCGTCTTGTTGAGCATGGTGAAAGTGACGGTCAAAACTAGTCAAAAATGCCCCTGTGTGCACATTGGGTCAGCAGTCGAAACAGTCAATTAACTGATTTTGACCACTAAAGTAGGAGGGCTAATCTGTCCCAGTTTACGTCAAATGATCGTCTACTGTTTTTAATGGGATTGTAAACCATTAGTATAATGTCTATAAATGCATCCCATAATTTAGGCCAAAAAGGGTCTCTGGTCTCCGCGCGCGTCGGCATTGTTATTTACTTCTTTAAAAAAAAATAATAATAATAGGTTTTTTGCTACGAGCGAAACGATGTCCAATTGCAGCCAAAATTGCTGGATCAATTGGAATTCTGCCGTGCTATGCTTTAAACGACTTTTTCACATTATGGATATGAACGTTTGCCCGATTTGTGAGGCCTCTTTTAGCCACCATACTCTGTACAGTGTATACAATGTATCACGTATTTCCCTGCTGGCAAGGCAAAATAAAACATCACTGCACCAAGTTTCAAGCCGACCGATGACCAGAAACCGGAGATTTTTTTTTGGCCTTATAAAAAAAAATGAAGAGATATGTATAAAAACCAATCTGTGAAAGTTTTAACTAATTCCATTGTGTAGCTCACGAGAAACCAGTCGAAATGCATTCAGATTTGGTTGTATAGGCTACATTATGCATTCTAATGTGCAAACACGGCCGTGATCCATTTCAAATTTGTAACACATTTCATGTTTTCTAAAATAAACTACATCACGTCAGACGGAATAATTTCACATGATGTTTGGTACCATCACCAACGTCACATCAAGCAAGTTTTATTTATAACTCAGTTATGTTGTAATGGGGTTATTACCAAAGATGAACATGTAAGAGTGTTGTGTCCTCTCTCGCTTGATTCCTTTGGTTCATAGCCAAAGTTTCTCCACTCGCTCTCAAATACACTTAACCTCTTGCTCAGGAAGTCTATCTTTCATCAGAGCCTTAGTATCTTATATAATAATTTTGCCCTACACCGACGTGTGTATAGCACTGCATACTCGGAGTGTCTGTGGGAAAAATAACTTCACAGGCGACTCGGGCTGGATTCAAACCCACGACCTCCTGCTTACTATAGTGCAGACGTCGTAACCTCTCGACCACCGAGCTTGCCCGATGACGATGCTAGAATCCTATATAGCAGCGGGTTCTGCGATATTTATAGGATGCTGAAATTCTTGCGTCAGGTGATAAACAATTGATTTAATTTTGCCCTACACCGACGTGTGTATAGCACTGCATACTCGGTGTGGAAACAAATTCAAGGGCGTCTCAGGCGGGATTCGAACCTGATTCTTATATAATAGACTTCTTAACCTCTTGCTCAGGAAGTATTTATCTTTCATCAGAGTAATTTCTTATACTGTATAATACACTTCTTATATAGCCTGTTGCTCAGGAAGTCTTCATCTTTGATCAGAGTATCTTCTTATATAGGATAATACACTTCTTAGCCTCTTACTCAGGAAAAGTCTTTATCTTTCATCAGAGAATCTTCTTAAACAATACACTTCTTAGCCTCCTGCTCAGGACCGTCTTTATCTTTCATCAGAGTATCCGTCTTCTTGTTATTTTAAGGGATGCCATGCTGTCATTGCATTTCTTGGTGATGCCATCATGTCCCGCCAGTGAGCTGCTCCGTCCCCTGATGCCATCTTGCTCGGCCTACGAGGCACCGGCCCAGGGTCTTGTGGCCCGGCAAAGGGTTCACCCGCAGGCAGACTGCGAAAACGATACAGACCTGTAAACATTCAAAATAATATGTACTTATATAGCGCACGTATCCACCAAACTGGTGCTCAAGGCGCCTTCGTTATTACCCGTGCTCATCAGGTTCATAAATCATTCCTGAAACCATCTCAGCTCCCTGGGGTGCCCCAACCCCAACCCCAACCCCAACCCCCACGTCATCTTATTACCTGTTCGTCTTCGCATCTCAAATCGACACTGAAGGCCTCGTTGAAAGTGGGGTTTGCATTACGTCTCACCACAGAAGTCTGTTTGTTCTTCACCACTCTGTCCCCTTTCACCACAGACACCTTGATAAATGTGTCCATCACTGATTTGCATAGGCAAAAAAACAAAAAAACAAAAACAAAAAAATGTCAAGTTCAGAGACTGGATGTAATACTGGTTACCAGGACTATAATTGTGTAAAATTGGCACTTTGAAATTTCCACTGAGGAAACTGATGGGGTGAACATTTTTATTTGGGAGAACGTGCTCCAAACCCCATCCACCTAATTATTAAGACCTACCTAGCTTCTTAGCATCTGGGTCTTCTGATTCTGGTAGGCGTAAGTTACGAGCCTTGAGTATAACCACCGTCACCCGCTCAGCATTGGGGAGGTACGTAAGAGAGAACAAAAGGTCACCCTGTCTTGGTTCCTCCGGCTGTAGAATAGCGAAAAATAAGACTAGTGTTTTGGGGTTACACATGAAAAATTAATTTTGTACACGATGTGGTTATTACGATTCTTATCGTAAAATGTGGTTTTGTAGCCACGTGTTTCAATCCTCCACTGACGTTTGGACAAAACTGTTCAAATTTTTCTTCGGCAACCAAAAATGGTCTCCATTTTGGCTTGTTATTAACCATTGTCTGAATATTTTCTGGAGCATTTGTTTGAAACATTGTTAATACTTCGATATCCGAGACAAATCGGACACTTTTTGCGAGCATGCTTACCGAGTCAGACTTTTCAATGTCCCGCCAAATCGGTTCGCTGACGACGCTGGACGAGGAGGAGCAGAAGTCGTCCGTGCTCAGTCGGTGTACCACCTGACCAATGTGAACAGGATGTGAGTAACGGTCGAGTCCGACCACGGTCAATTTCACCACCGTGTCCACAAGTTCATCCTCGAGGAGCCGAAAGATAAAGTTTTGCCGGTAGATTGGGTTTAGGGTACGTCTCTGGACCTTAACGAGCAAAGAAAAATGATGCAACAATGAAGGTGAACATTGTTTTACCGGTGATGCAAAAAACGTGTATGGCGAATATTAGTAATAAAACAAATATTAAATAAGTTACCTTTGAAGTTGCTGATCGCTTGGCTTCCCCTGGCAGTAGGGACACTTTGACGAAGGTGTCGGCCGTGGCACGCTCAGTTCTCGCCGGTAGCTGCACGGCCTGGATGAGATATACCGTCAACTGACCCTCCGGTCCATCGTAGAAGAGGGAAAACGATAGCTTACCGAGGCCGAATTTGGACGGGGTGTACACCTCATGGTGCTCATCTATACGGTACAAGTCTGGCTCTATTTGGCCGATGGTGGTTAGGTATGGAGGCTTTGGTTCGGCGCAAGCGCTGCGGGCCGCCAGAGCTGCCGCAACGTCACTGAGACTAGCAGGCATGGAGTTAGACCGCAGTATTCGGCAGCCGGTTTCAGGCGCTCTCTGCTCCGTCTGAAGGCTCCGTGTCCGCATAGCCTTCGTGAGGATCGGACGTCGTCTCTTCGGCGATATCCAGGGCTCCACGCTCGGCTTGGTCATCGGCGGCAAGGGGTAGGGTCGCACCTTGTCGTAGGCCTTGGGTCTAACCGGCGTCTCGGGCCTGGTTGGGATGGTGAACTCGATGGGTTCTGACACGGTACGCATATGTTGCGGGACGACAACCTCCTTCTTCCGTCTCCATTTCTCCAAGAAGCTTGCGTCTGGCCGATACTTCGTGGTGTTATGAAATCGTAATTTCATTTTCATTCTCTTCCATAGTCGAGATTGAGGTAATGAGACGATGATCCTATCTCATTGTATCTTGACGTTTTATCCGTTTTCTTACAGTGGATGAACAGATAAACAAGAACAGACATAAGGATGATGACCTGGAATTTGCCTACCAAGACGCCGATAACTATGGGTATAGGATACGGAATGGAGGCATACTGTTCCGGCTCAGTAGGTTCAACTGTGGGCGATGGTTGGGCGGATTTCCTCAAGAGGGGAACAACAGTGAAAGAGTACATTGTGCTTCAAGCTTCCTGAAGAAAAACAACAACGACCATGGAGTTATTTAGGAAAGAATGTTGTATTCGACCGTCACTTTTTAAGTTTTTTTGTTTTTTTTGAACCACTAACGAGTTAAAAAATTATTCTATCAATTTTGGGGGTACAGAAAGCTAAAACTAGCTTTAAAATCCACTTTTATGGTGGTTTTCGGACTTTATTTCCCTTCTAAAAAACCCTCCCCTTCAGAAAACGGAAGGATCCTATTATAGTTGCCACTGCGCATGTACAATGACCGTGTTGGTCACTAATGGGGGAGTTGACAAGATCAGACTGACATGACTGAGGAAGTCATCGTATACCAAAAATGCCCGATTATAGTTTCATGAAATAAATATCCTGGAATAATTTGAAGTATATGTCCATCATCATCCATGTTCTCCACTTTACTAGGGAGGTAAGATTACATTATTGGTTATATTGAATGAGAAAAATGTAGAAAATGTAATGGGTCATGGGCGTGATTCGGTTCAAATTTGAAATACATTTTCTCAAAAACAATTCGAGTATGCCAAACGGAATAATTTCTCAGTTTTTAGTTTATGACTTTATTCAGCAATTTTTTGTAATCCCCACTCGCTAGATACTGAGATCCTTTGGTTCCTATCTAGAGTTTACTCACTTGTTCTCATAATATACATTCTGTAGCCTCTTGCTCTATCTTTCGTCAGAGTATATTACTTTAACCCTAATTCCCTAGGTATTCTGGCTAGGAACCTTCATATTTGGCCCATTCTGAACCCCCATGCTAAATGTCATGCTTTTACCACAAAGTACACAATGTCAATTTGTCCCCACTGGGTACTTATATCAGCTGATTATAACTTATCATAGGGGTTATCGTGCAGTTATATCGATTAAGTTTTAAGATTATAATTCAGTAATGTTATAATCAGGTATAATACACCAAATTGGAATATTGTGGTTTTGGACACCGATTATTGCTCCATGCATGCAGGGAGCACTCATAGCCAAATCGGAGTCAAATGACTCTTCAAACAGGGTAAACGGCGCCTTACTCTTATAAAGAGTAAGTGGACTCTGAGGTAGAGTCAATTTGACTCCCCTCCCGTAAAGCGCGTTGCTACCGTAGTCTGGTCACTGACTCTACAACAACGAGATCGATGCAGCTGCTGGTCTCCAATCTATGTAGCTATGCTGGTGGCCATCTTGCATGTCTTGTCGTTCATGCTTTCTAAATCGGTGGGTATTATACACGGTGGAGTCAAGTTCTGAAGTTTTGTAAGTTAGGTTTCAAAATAATCATTACAAATCACGAGTAATCGGAGTATGCCAGTGTATGTGGTTTTAGGCATTACTTTTTAACTCGCAAATTAACTGTTAGTGTTAAGGTTGTCCAACCTCAATTATTGATTCCCTCAACAGATGACAAGCATGACAAGATGGACTACAACGAGAACTCTCACATTAAATTGACTATCGAACCTTGTTTATGTTGTGTTCAGGTAACAATTTATTGTTGTGGTCATGTTTTTCTCTTTATAATTTTGTTGCAATTTGACCGAAAAAATTAGACCCCGCTTCTTCGATTTTAGAAATTTCCCGCCCTGCACTGGTTCCCGACAAAGACCCATTGAAAATCCACTATGAAATCCACGATATAGTACCAGCGGACTTGTAAACCAGCGAAAAGGGATGACGTATAACCCATGAGCACCCGAGAGTAAACAGAAGACGCCATGTTACTTCCGTGTATTATTATACATGCGTTTTCATGCGTCAGCAGAGGCATGAAGTTTTTATGAAGCTTTTTTTCGACGTTGTTGTCTAACAGTTATAATGCCGACTTCATGTGTTGTTGGTGGATGCACTAGAAATAGTATTAAGAATCCAGAGACTCATTTTTTTCAATTTCCGCGGGATCCTGCGATATCAAAGGAATGGGTGAAGTTCGTGAATAATACACGAAAGGATTTCACCTTCATGCCAAAATTCCTGGATCCGCCCCTGCTGATATTTGCCTGTTTTTATCACTTTATCTGGCTCCCATGTATTTAATCTTTTATAATCTTTGCTATTGTTACTTTAGGTTATTTTATTATATTTAAAGGGCCTGGGAGCATTTTATTCAAATGGATTTGGTGCTATATACAATACATGTCTTTTATATTTTTTTATTAATATTTGATTGAAGACAGAATGACATGACCTGTACACATTTATTGTTATTCTATTCTTGTATTTTACAATTTATTGCCACTGTACACTCAGAACAAGTTTTAAGTTTTATAGGCAGAAGTACATGAGATTTACCAACATGAGATTTACAATATTAGTCTTTGTCACACTTCTCCCTTTTGTGATGCAAAGCCAAAAAACCTAATTGAATTAGCTTTAATCCAAGAAAATCTGAACCTGCTCAGCAGTAGAGTTATGCTGATTGTAAGTTTTTTCCTGGGAAAAGAGCAAGTGTGAAACGAATTTCAAAAGATTTCCAGTTCGGTTTAACAGAACAATGGCCAAGTTCCAAACAAGTATGTACAGGATTTTGATTAAGTTGTTTTCGTCATCAAGAGGCAACTTTTTTAATTTTGATTTTTTAACCTCAAAAATAAACTCAATTGTTGGTTGCAAATACATACATATTTTGTCTTGTCATTTATTCTAAAGTACTAAGGTCTTGTAAAATGTTCAGTTCTTGGCATCTTTCTGCCATACCGAATTTGTAATGTTTTTACCATAGTGTATTGTTGGCAACATAAAACAAGTTTATTTCACATTTGTGCTAAATTAATCAACTTCTCCCCCCCCCCCCCGAAAAGACACAAAATGAAATACACACGTAATTGATTCTGCCATTGATCATGGTTTATGAACGCACAAAATAATTTGTAACTCCCTCCAGATCATTATAACTAGGGAAGAATGTTACCAATTTAAAAAATAAAACAAAGCAAATCGGCCTAATCCAGTGGTGGATACGAAAATCCTTTACGGTACTGTCCATCAGGGTTTGGGAACGTCCTGCGGATTGCGTCCATTACACATGATGGCAGTGGCACCCGGTTGAAACGGCCAAGATAACCTCACCACTTGCCGATATGCAACATGGCGATATTTTCTGTAAAACAAAACAAAAAATCAGACAAAATTATAAACATAAGATTTGTGATTTGCATGGTGGAGTATCGATATTGTTTACGTTAACACCATGTGAAACTGAAATGCTATAAAACTATAACCATACCAAAAGGCAATCATGATCAAAAGTAAACAATTACATACATGTAATGCATGTACAATAAGATATAGATGCACGTGGGTCAACCAAGGTCATATTCAGTTGTGTGCGGTTACTCTGAAGTAAACACCGGTGCTCATTCTGGTCAATCAAAAGTAATCTGCTTGATATGCAGATCATTCAAAACTGACATTGCTCTAAAATATTAATTGAAATTGATGGTACATTGGCTTTGTACATTCAGTCAACACTCAAATCACTTACTGGTCAAGCGTTCCTTCAACTGCATCTCTGAAGATACGCTGTTGCAAGCACTCCTGGGTGGAGGCAGATCGCATCAAACCAATCATGGATGGTAAGGCACTGGTTGGGATCATCCACGTTGATGTCCAGCTGCCGCATCATGTTCTCTGTCTTCTCAACTTCTTTGCAACATATACAGTTTGCGAGCAAAGGCTGAAGAACACAATGTCCACACGAACACCTATTACAAAAAAACAAGTTTGGAAAATATAATTTTAGTAACTTTGTCATTGGGGTTGCACTACTTAAAAATTGATCTTGAAATACATCCCCCATGAACTGATCAAGGACAGGTACATCACGAAGGAATACATTTTTCCATGGGCAGATCAAACATTTTTATTGTGCAGGGGGCTACAACCTTTGATTTGAAGGGAAAGACTAAATGTCAATTATGCTTAAAGCATGATGGTAAAAGATCATGATTTTATTTGAATTTTTGAGCAGTGATTACTTTCCCATCATGTCTTCATAAATACTGGCTAATATTGCCAACAAATCATAAAACGCAAGACATAGTAATTACCCCAAATTTCCACTGTACATGTATTGTACACATGTACAGTGTACACATGTACATGTACTACTACATTATGTACCTTGGGTCTCCATCATGTTCGTTCATGTTTTTGTCAAGTATAGCCTACAACTATTTTTGTACAGCAGAAACGAATTGATCAAACGAAGCATCATTCAGTATTTCATTCATTAATCATTTTGTGGGCTTACCAGTCTGTGTTTAGCCGTCTATCATCAGGATTTGGTTAGTCGTCTTCGGCCTGACGATCACCGTCACCGGGCTGGTCAACTGCAGGCGCCGCAAGTGGCTCGAACCGGTATGGTTCAGCGCCACGTACTTCGACTTGTTCGTTATCGTCTTCGCCTTCTCTCTCGTCTGGGGAGCTCCCCTCATCGCTACAGCTGACATCACTATCCTCAGAAGTGCCTATATGAAACTCCTCTTCCTCATCTATACTGTGATCTTCCCAATATTCGCTGCTATCGGACATTTTCGCTGTTTTTCGGTCGAGAAGATGTCGCTTGTCCGCTGTTGTTCGCATTGCATGTATGGTAAATGCATACAGTACACACGATCGACTGTTGTGCGTGGGGCGGGTAACAAAGCGTCATGGGTGCTACGTCACACACGAAGTATGAATTATTCATGAGTTGAGGGCTTTTGGTGAAACTGGGCTTTTCTGGGTCGTAGAACGCCGATCAAATTGAGTTCTTTTTTGCATGAAGGAACAAGTTTTATTGAATAATAATAATATGTTAGTAATCATTACATATTTCTCGAACGAAAACAGCAATACAGCACTTATCATTATTCCGTTGTAGTCCATCTTTAAGCGCTTATCAGGGCCGGAGGAACTTGGCAGATTTCAATGTTGGGGTGAAGAGGTATTACTAGGCCTACTGTCTGCTGCTGATCACAACATTTCAGCGGCGAAGCCCCCTACGAAAAATCCTCATAGTGCCCTAAAAAACAAAAGAAAAGGGAAAAAACCCAAACCCCTGGGCCCCCACTGAAAAGCAGTGACTCAATAAAGTTAAGAGAGTCATTATGACTCTGGAAAAGGAGTAAAATGGAGACGCTTTAACGGAGTACTTTGACTACTAAAATGGAGTCATTTTTGACATAGTTGCTGGACTCCATTTGAAGAATAAGCCTGACTCCGATTTGGCTATGAGTGAGGGTCACTGGCCACGTACATGTATCACAGATTAGAAACATGTGGGCATACATGTCATGTGCTTGTTTTACTACTGAAGGATTTTGGAGGATTCAGAGAGGAAGGATTCAGGTTATGTGTAAGCAAATAGGCCTAGGGAGTTAGGGCTTTAATGCCTATCTATAATCTAGCACATTATTTAACCATGGTTTAGCTCAATTATTAATGTGCTTGGAAAGAATGTAGAATAAAACCGCCACTTTTTCTGTCCAAATATGACAAATTTCACATATTTTTTCCTTTATAAAAGATGATAGAGGATTCACTTTAGGATAGTAAAGTGTAGTCAAGTGGGGCAGAATGTCAAACCCAATTACCGCCACTTGTACCGTGCACAATGTCTATTTCATGTGCTTTAGCAGACGGCAAAATGGCCAACATCTCACTGGATGTGCATACATTCAATATCGTTTCCAATCCTCACTTGACGGAAAGAGGCCAAGAGAGGAAAGTGTAGTCACGTGAGGATTGGAAACGATATGTTTTGGATATTTTGAGCAATGAATGTATGCACATCCAGTGAGATGTTGGCCATTTTGTCGTCTGCTATGATTGGACATCGTGCACAAGTGTTAGACATTCTTTCCCTTTTAATTTGTTGAAGAAAAAATAGCTCACCAGTTCAACAGCCTTTACGAGAAAAAACATCGATTTTGGTCCGTGCCACATGAAGATCACCCTATGTTCCAGTGTGTGCATGTGTGCATGTGTGCATGTGTGCATGTGTGCATGTGTGCAATTACACAAAGCGAGACGGTGAAGAAATGGATTCGAAGCTGAATGTTGCAGCGGTGTCGTCACGTTTTGCTCAAGTGATTTTGAATATCTCAGTAACAAAAAAATAGTTTGCATATGAAAGACGACCAACTGGTGGAATGTTAAACGGTTACACTCATTTCATTATCTTCTGAATCAACTGCAGAGCTGCCAACTCTTCCGGATTCTGCGGAAGACTTCGCGTATTTGACGGTAATTTACTTACTTAAAATAATATGCAAGGAGGCCTCTCCTTTTGGTGCCAAAAGGAGAGGCCTCCTTGCATATATTTTAAGTAAGTAAATTACCGTCAAATACGCAAAGTCTTCCGCAGAATCCGGAAGAGTTGGCAGCTCTGCAACTGGCGTATGGTGTCACGCCAGGAGATATTCTTCAAAACTTCAAGATGCATCGCCTGTGTTAAGTTTCGCTATTTTAACGGCATCTTTCGGCTATTTTAATGGACATTTCATCTTTCACCGGAATATTGCTATTTACTCGAGAAGTATAATACAAATGCTGTAAAATGACACATTATCTGACGATAATCGTGAGAAACATGGGTTTACAGTAAATATGTACCGGTACTGAATGAACTGATGGTGGTTCCCGTCATAAATTCATATTAACCCTTTTGTTTTACTGTTTTACCGAACTTCGGCCTACTTTTGTCTGTCCAAGAAACAAATAGGTAAAACTTGTAGCTTTGCATGGTGAAGAGGATAAGAAAGACTAATTGCGGTAACACCATGTGAAATTCTCTATTTAGTAGTAATTAGTTCTGAAACTGGAGGTTACAACTCGACGTTTCGATCAGTATGCTCTGCACGGTCTGTATTCAAAATAAAACGAGCTTTTGGTCTTCGCGAGGTTTCCGTCCTCACTGAGCTCGGCTTAGGACACCTGCATTACCATTTGACAGATGTACCGCCCCAGTCAAACTCCCCGCCTTACGCTGTCGTCGGAGCGGGTCGGGCCCGACTCGCCGCGAGGCGGCCGGGCGCTTAGCGCCAGAAGACTGGGCCCGCTTCCTACCTCGCCGAATAAGTAAAGAAACGACAAGAGTAGTGGTAATAAAGAACACCCAACAAGTGAAATGCATCGAGTTTTGCAGTTGTTTAATACATGTATACACAGTGAATGAAATGAATGAATAATCAAAGATATTAGATTACTTTACAAAATATCTGGATTCGACGTTGTTATGTTTAACCCCGTCGATGTCCCAACAACTATAGCTACAATCACGGACAAAATTTTGGGGTCCACTTGAAATCCAAGCTCTCCCAACTACAGTGTGTTTCCGTCATTCAAAATTCAAAAATTTGCAAACAAAATGATAACGCACGCATGTAGAAAAAAAACTTTGTATAGGGAAGGCGAGATGGAAGCAGTGTCCCAGAAGAATTTTTCCCGGTGTATCAACATGAAATATAATTATACGGTTTCTATAAAAATCTTTTTTGTTTTTCAATGTTCAAGAACTTGAGATTCTCCCCGACTGCAATGTTGTTCTTTCAAGGTTTAGGGACTGAATTTCACACAAACCCTCATTTCGTGAGACAACCTTGTCGTTCGACGGGACATCAAGTGAAGCCGGGAATTAAAAAAAGAGAAAAGATAAAGAACCTGCTACGTTCAAAACGCAAGGCCAATAACCATTATTTTGCATTTATACTACAGGTCCTTTAGGTTGGTAAGCAGTTTGCAACAGCTAAGTCTCTATCAATTTATGATAATTAGTTAATTTGAGAATCTGGTAATTACCGATTTTGTACCTTCCCTTTAAGGTCAAGCGCAGCAAGGCAATGTTTCCTTTGTAACTTAAAGGGCGCCATCACTAGAAGATCACAAATCCAATGGGAATGTTTAAATTCAATCAATTGAATCCGTTGAAAATAATCTTAACTGTAGCAATTTCTAGTTTCACTGGGGCAAGAAAAAACGACAATAGAACATGATCACGCAACGACTGTTTTGTATTCCCGCCACACACACGTGTAGGAGACTCATAAAGAGGCTCACCTCCAATACAGGCAGTTCGTACCGAGGCTTACATCCAATAGTTATAGGCAGTTCATAATGATGTGGACTCGCCACCTCACAGCGATCTTCACAATACCGGCTGCCATTTGAAGAAAAGACGACTACAATAATCATTTAGCAATTAAGTTTTGTAACCTCACTGACTAAAACAGTACATCGTTAACTAACATTCTCAACATAAGAACTTATCACATAACATAGGTTTTTCTTTAATAAATATATTTTAACATTAATAATGAAGAAGGGTAGATGTCGAGCAGTGCAACTGTTTCGTTTAAATATATTAGATAAATGTGTGCATGTTCAGTTGAAATAAGTTCAGTTTTTATGGGTAAATTTCCACTGTCAAACTATTTGAGACTTTTTTTGTTTGCTTAATCCATATATGAGTGCAAGGGTCCATGCTTTCAATCCTTTGGTTTCACAAATCTCCTTATGATCCTTGCATGATCCTTACTCGTACCCTATGTTTTTGTTTCAATAAATAAGGCCAAGTAAAAAAAATACCAGTTGATCGTCCTGGTTTTTTCAAAAAGAGGAGGATGAGGGCCTTTTTATTTTTTGTTTTTTTCCAAGATGGCCGTCAAGCATTTAAATTCAAAATGGCCACTAATTTTTCAGTTTGAAATCACCGCCAACTTTATTTTCTAGCTATCGAACAAGTAGTTGAGTAAAAATGTTCATGTTAAACAATATTTGATGTATTTTGTTAAACCCAAGTAAAAATACATGAAAAATTTACTCTTTTTGTGGACAAGTATAAAACAATAATAATAATTTAAAAAAAGGATGCGGTCTCAAAAAAGGATGCGGGCGGGGACGATCAACTGGTATTTTTTTTACTTGGCCTAACACCTAAATAGTCACAGTTGACAATAACAGTATTAGTAACAAATACATAACTGTTCCCGCTAAACATCTTAAACAAAAATAAAACATAATGCTGGGCACAGTTCCTTGGGGGTAGTTAAGGTTTGGGGGGGGATTTCAAGCACACCACAAAATGTTCTCATGCCTACCCAAAATATTTTCTAGACTACACCCCCCCCCCCTCGTCCAACGATTTTAAAGGTGTTAAATGTTGTTTATCAACACTGAAATCAGCCAGAAAATCGGCTTCCACCCTCCAAAAAATAAAAATAAAATAAAAATTTAAAAAGATGATACCTTTGCTATACGGCCCTATAAGGTGGATGGATATATCAACAGATTTGCTAACAATTTAGCTGTTTTTCCTCCATTTACATGTATGATGTCTTAAAGTACATCGCTTTCACTGTGGCTCAAAGCTACTAACGCTCTTACGGATATGCAACCAAACTAAATTCATCTGCTTAAGTGCGCACCGCTAGCAGCAATCTAAATCTGGTTAAGGGGGGGGGGGGGAGTGAGTGGGTTAGGCAAGGAAGAGTTTGCCTTGACACGCCCCTGAAACTAAACTATTTAGAAAAATAGGAGAAGACCAGAGTTGAAAGTACTCCTACACATACTCATGAAAAGTACTTGACTGCAACTACAGAGATGGAGTACTATACTCGTACTTGAGTACATATTTCTGTACTCGTACTCATACTATAAAAAAAACAAGGTTACTCAGCTACAACTGGAGAGGTGGAATACTCATATTTGTTCTCGAGTACATTCTTCTGTACTCGTACTCAACTACAAGTCTAAAGAACACCCTCCTAGTGCAAACACTGTCTCCCCAGTCTCTCTAAACCTCCCCTGAGGCAACATGTCTGGCCAATGAAAGGCTTATGCCGCGCCTCCAAATACTGTTGACGAATATGATTATAATGTAGATTATACAGATATATAAATAAATACAAGTGCGTCGACCTTTAACATTGGTTAAAGCCACTTTGCACTATTGGTAATCTCAACAACAACAAAAAACATATAAATGATCAGTTTTATATATAAAAGCTTATTTGGTGTCTGGTTAATGATGGTGTCTGGTTAATGATGGTGTCTGGTTAATGATGGTGTCTGGTTAATGATGGTGTCTGGTTAATGATGGTGTCTGGTTAATGATGGTATCAAACATCCATGGAAATATTTCTGCCTCTGTAGCTATCGTTTGAGTTAAAAATGGGTGAAATAATTTCAAAAACTATTTCTATCTTCATGAAGACAGAAATTCCACATTAGAATAGCCTGAATGCATTTTTTTTCCCTTTAAAAACACGATAAAATATGCTGAAACTTTCACAGGCTGGTTGGTTTTTATACATATCTCTCGATTCTTATCAAGTATGGATGCATTTACAGACATTGGTTGGTTTCTGTACATATCTCTCGATTCTTATCAAGTATGGATGCATTTACAGACATTGGTTGGTTTCTGTACATATCTCTCGATTCTTATCAAGTATGGATGCATTTACAGACATTGGTTGGTTTCTGTACATATCTCTTGATTCTTATAAAGTATCGATGCATTTACAGACATTGGTTGGTTTCTGTACATATCTCTCGATTCTTATCAAGTATGGATGCATTTACAGACATTGGTTGGTTTCTGTACATATCTCTTGATTCTTATCAAGTATGGATGCATTTACAGACATTGGTTGGTTTCTGTACATATCTCTCGATTCTTATAAAGTATGGATGCATTTACAGACATTGGTTGGTTTCTGTACATATCTCTTGATTCTTATCAAATGTGGATAAATTTATAGACATCAGTTGGTTTTTGTACATATGTCTTGATTCTTATAAAGTATGGATGCATTTACAGACATTGGTTGGTTTCTGTACATATCTCTTGATTCTTATAAAGTATGGATGCATTTACAGACATTGGTTGGTTTCTGTACATACATGTATCTCTTGATTCTTATCAAGTATGGATGCATTTACAGACATTGGTTGGTTTCTGTACATATCTCTTGATTCTTATCAAGTGTGGATGCATTTACAGACATTTTACCAATAGTGTAGACTGGATTTAAGTTATTTATGTCACTTGCAAGGTAAAAAAAAAAAAAAAATTGAGATTAAATATGCACATATTCAACAGTATAAGTCTTATTGGAACTGTCGCGAGCATACGCACTGACTTGAAAAACAACCTCACGCCTTGGAAAAAATGTACCCTTGCGTATATGTAAAAGTCAATGTGGGGGGGGGGAATTTTTTTGGTGATAAGTTGAAACTTTTTTTTTACGTATTATGACAACATTACAGATAACTTTTTCTTTGAAATTGGTTAGATATAATAATTTAAGTCAACTCTCCATAATGTTGTCATAATATGTAAACAAAAAAACTTTCAACTTATCACCCAAAAAATGACTTTTCACATATCCTTGTACGCAAGGGTACTCATTTTTTCCCAAGGTACAAGGTTGTTTTTCAAGTCAATGCGCATGCTCGCGGCAATTCCGATAAAAGCTCTTTCAAATAGGATGGTATGCTTTGTCTGTGAAAAGTGTTTTGTATTTGGTCGGTATCCACCGTGTGCCATTTGATTCTACAGTTTTTTCTAGCAGTGTGGTGTTCTCGGCATGGAAATGAATAACACTTAATAACAGCCGCCTATTCCTAATTACACAGTACTGGTCATCTACATATGAAAAACTAGGACATAATGAATACACTTCACAACACCACATGGCTCTGATGGTGTTTTTGTTATAGGTGGGGTACACCGTTGGTTATTACATGGAAAAGAAACTGAGTGAATTATCATCAAAAACTTCACCTGGGGCCAATTTCATTGAGCCGCTAAGAGAATTGGCGCTAAGCAAATATTTTGCTAAGCAATATAAAACAGACTACCAGCCAAAATGAATACATTTATATGAAAGTTTGGCTGTTAACCAAAGAAATCTGCTAAGAAAATATTTTTACTAAGCAATATAAAACAGACTACCAGCCAAAAATGCATACATTTTGTATGAATGTTTGGCTGGTAACCAAAGAAATCTGCTAAGCAAATATTTTTGCTAAGCAATATAAAACAGACTACCAGCCAAAATGAATACATTTTATATGAAAGTTTGGCTGTTACCCAAAGAAATCTGCTAAGAAAATATTTTTACTAAGCAATATAAAACAGACTACCAGCCAAAAATGCATACATTTTGTATGAATGTTTGGCTGGTAACCAAAGAAATCTGCTAAGCAAATATTTTTGCTAAGCAACATAAAACAGACTACCAGCCAAAATGAATACATTTTATATGAAAGTTTGGCTGGTACCCAAAGAAATCTGCTAAGCAAATTTTTCTGGTAAGCATTTTTTTCCCCCACTTAGTAAGCTCTATGGCGCCAGGTTTTATGCACAGACATATATATATATATACAGGGTGTCCCCATAAAAAGTATACCGAGATAAAAATTACTGTAATGGCAAAACTACTTTATATATGGGAAAGAGAAATATATCTCTAGAAAGGGCAGAATGTCCTCTTTGCAATGGTATACAGCTTGTGATGTTATTGACACAGGTGAGTGAACAAATTAGACAGATGTTACGGGTACTGAAAGCAGGACTGTGACAAGTTTACATATTTGAATAACAAAGGTCCAAAAAGCATTTTAAAAAACCTGCACATTAAACTTTTGAGCTAAGTAGCGAAAATAAAGCAGATTACATTGTTTTAGGTACATTCCTTGTTTTCAAGAATGTGTTGAAAAAACAAAGGCATTTGGTATTCTGCACACTT
This sequence comes from Zoroaster sp. YZ-2022, assembly GCA_029582265.1. Lineage (NCBI taxonomy): Eukaryota > Metazoa > Echinodermata > Asteroidea > Forcipulatida > Zoroasteridae > Zoroaster > Zoroaster sp. YZ-2022. The sequence continues at coordinate 21,893,283 of CM055817.1, read as the reverse complement.
GCATGGTTGAGATTTGTTGTTCAAATATGCAAACTTGTCACAGTCCTGCTTTCAGTACCCTTAACATCTGTCTAATTTGTTCACTCACCTGTGTCAATAACATCTTGTATACCATTGCAAAGAGGACATTCTACCCTTTCTAGAGATATATTTCTCTTTCCCATATATAAAGTAGTTTTGCCATTACAGTAATTTTGATCTCGGTATACTTTTTATGGGGACACCCTGTATATATAACCAGGGGCTAATTTCACTGAGCTGCTTAGCAGATAACATTTCTTCCCAGAAAAATTTGCTTAGTAGATTTCTTTGGTTACCAGACAAACTTTCAGACAAAATGTATGCATTTTGGCTGGTACATTGTAGTCTGTTTTATATTGCTTAGCAAAAATATTTGCTTAGCAAAATTCTCTGCATAGCAGCTCTATGAAATTGAGCCCAAAAGTCCGTTGCCAACATGAAGTGTGCCAACCTGCTGTAATCTATACCATGGCATTGTATTCGCGTCGCTGCACAATGAGCATGGTTTACGTGTTTGCTACACTGCCCAGCCTGCCGTGGGCATCATGGGATAAGAAATTACACTGCCCAGCCTGCCGTGGGCATCATGGGATAAGAAATTTGATGCGCGAAGCTAGTGCCTAGAACTAGACCCAATTTTAAACTAGACACAGACGAACCATCTGTGGGGGGGGGGGGGGGGGAACAATGGGCAAACGCGATAAACGCTAAGATGCGTGCGCGAGATATTGTTCGCTTACATGCTGGGTTAAGTCTTCCAGACTGCACTGCTTCTTGTCGAGACATTGTGCGTCAAGTTTGAAAAACGATACGTCACGAATGGCCCAAATCCATTTGTTCTTGGAGTACTGTGCCATGGACTAGGTTAGTACATGAGTGGCACACTTCGTGTAGGTAACAGACTTCTGATACTGTGCCGTGGACTAGGTTAGTACATGAGTGGCACACTTCATGTAGGTAACAGACTTCTGGGTTCTGTGCCGTGGACTAGGATAGTACACAAGTGGCACACTTCATGTAGGTGACAGACTTCTGATCTAACCTATTTACAGACAGTGACACTTGCACTGACCATAATCTCGGATTCCCTGAAACTGTGGGCACAGAGAGCATGCGTAGTCTGAAATACTGCATTGCATACGTGTACAAATTGTACACAAAAGGTCCCACAAGGATTACAGGCCTATTCCACCACGCCGGCATGTGGTTTTGCCCTTGGTTGTGGGCCCTAGTCGAGAGGTGTCACCGCTATGGTATTCATCATTTTAAATAGCTTCTGTCTGTCTATAGGTTATACATGAGTGTTTTTATAATGGTCATTGTACCATACATCCTGAGAAATGTTTCTGTCGACATGTTGTCATTTTCTTGAAACGTGAATAAAAATTCAAATGGTTCAATCAGCTGGCGATCCATTTTGATATAAGAATGAAAACAGCTAATCTGAATGCACTTTCATTATTTTTCCCTTTAAAACCCTAACTACCCCCAAATCCTCCAAAATCCTTCTCCTGGTTGTGCCTGATTTTGATGGATTCAGTACTCCACAGTATAGCCCAGCGAATAGAGCATGTAGCCATGTGTACCAAATCCATCAAACTCCACCGGCTGCTTTTGTTGGATTCAGTGACTGTGTATTAGCCAAGCCATGGATGCTTTGCATTTGACACTGTACCAATGTGTACCAAATCCATCAAACTCCACCGGCTGCTTTTGTTGGATTCAGTGACTGTGTATAGCCAAGCCATGGATGCTTTGCATTTGACACTGTACCAATGTGTACCAATGTGTACCAAATCCATCAAACTCCACCAGCTTGCTTTTGTTGGATTCAGTGACTGTGTATAGCCAAGCCATGGATGCTTTGCATTTGCTACTGTACCAAGTCCAACAATTGGGGGTACCTTTTTACTGCATGTTGATGGATTTTGGAGGATTTGGGATGGTTCCTAGCAAAAATGCCTTGGGGGTTTGAGTCTTAAGGAAACAACAAAATATCCTGTAACCTTCAAAGGTTGGTTTCTATAAATATCCTTTGATTTGCACAATGAATGGACGCATATTACAGAAATTGTACCAAAGTGTATAATTATTGTCTTTAACCCTGCTGTTGACTGATCATTCAATACTGAATGATATTGAATGATAAAGGTACTATGCTAGTATGTATAACGCTTCCCATATGGTACCGTGTGGGTGTATGCATCTAAACTGTACACAGTACTGTTATCTACACAGCTTATCCACCATTCATAAACAGGCCGTTGTCTCGTTTCGAATGGTAAGTCAACTAGCTGGAAAATTGTACCAGGAGTTAAGAGGGTTAAACCTAAAACTCTCATTATATCAGCGACTCAGTGTACCTTGTTCCTCATTTGTGTTTTGTGAGATTGTAAGGCATAGTCGATATTCCAAAAGCTCACAGTTTCGATCGATGGGCCGTCAGACTGACGGGTCGTTTTAAATTTACAGTTTGAAACCATGTTGGAAGATCATACATTGTAGTTTCTGATGGCCCCTTGGTCTGACAGTAGGAAGGGAGTGGTAAGACAAAGTAAATGGCAAACGTGGAAGGGGCTTGTTTAAAAAAAATGGGCAATTTTATTCTCCTTTTCAGGAGAAATGTGGCAGTCCCCTTTTGGAAAAATTCTGCCCTCCCTTCGATTTCTCCCCCCCCCCCCCCCAGGCAACAGACTGGAAGGCATTTAAGTGCAATTATATATTTAATTATATACTGTATGAGTCTAAGACATTTGCCATTACAAAGCAGAACGGCGCAAATCCAGGGTGACAAAAAAGGGGGAGGGGACACAAGAAAAAGGGGGAGCACTGTCGAAAATGGGGGTACAATTCCAAAAGTCGGGGGAAGGGGAACACGTGAAAACGTATGATTAATATTTATACATACATGATGCTCAGAGAGGGGGGGACATATTGCCCCTATCTAAAACATTGTCTAGTAAAGTGCAGTGTAAGAGGAGCAGATCCAAGGTAGCAATGAGGGAGAGAGGTACAAGGACAAAACAGGGGTGTCACACATGAAGATGTATCCATGTATGGTGATGAAAAGGGCATGCCCCTTTGACCCCCCTCACGAGCCCCGCCCATGCAATAGGAGTAAGCCATTGGATTGGGGGAGTGGGAGGAACTCCACAAAGTGAGTTGGTCAATGTGAATGAATGGTCTCCCTTAAAGTTCCTTGCCGACCTCATGACCGCGCATATAACCTCGTCCACTCCTTGGCCATCTTGTCGTATCTTTCCCTGTCCGTCTTGTAGACCCTGGCTATCTCGGGCACTAGAGGGTCATCCGGATTGGGATCGGTGAGTAGCGAGGAAATGGATAATAGTACTGCATCCAATGGGAGAAACAAACCAACAAAAAAAAGGTCTTAATTCAACCTTAAAGGAAGGGAACAACCATAGTATCAGCCAGTAATACCTTTGGGTGTCTTTTGGACGCCCTGATAGCTAAATGGACGCCCTGTTTTACATTATTTGTAAAACACATGCAAGAGTATTGGAAGTTAAACATCTGGACTAGGGATGACGATATTGAATTTTTTTGATAGTCGATTATCGACAGCCAATGATATCGACAATAATACGATATTATCGTCTCAATACGTGGATTTCTTAAATACATGAAAAAGTTGATGTATTTTGGACACCGAAATATGAACTTCTTTAATACATGCAAGTTCTAGAGAGAAGTTGCATAGGTAATAAACGGTTCTGAAAATTATCAAAAATGCAATTGAATCTCTCAAAAAAACGAGCCTAGTACTTGTTGGTGCTGTGTCTGCAATTCTTGGCAGACTTTTGATTGACCCACTCATGTTTCCTCATTCAAATGATGACACCTTCATAATGGTACACTCCTGGGAACATGAGTGGTGATTTCGAACTTTTTTTTTTTTAGCTCTTCACGGTACCATAACTTTGTTGATTTTACCACATAATGACACGAAATTTGAAAACAATTTATCACTCCAGTGATATTTTAACTAAAAAGAGCAATATAAATTTGATAACGGCTATATTTTTGGAATATTGTCAATATGGCGATATTTCGATATCTTCAAAACTATAACCGATTTTAGCCGATATTTTTTTGAATATCGCATTGTTACAATAATATCATGATACCGTCCACCCCTAATCTGGACACCCAGTTTTTCAAAGAATAACCAATTTGGACGCCCTATGTTCATATTCCATGGTTACTCATGTTACACTTTTGAGGTATTGGGCCCACTCTCAATTATGTAATATATATTTCACTCGACAGTTTTTTTTCACAGTAGTTGCATTATACCCAGATCTTACTCAGAACAAAAAAGAAAAAAGAAAATTCAGAAATGTGTTATATGTACGCTAAATAAGAGAAAAAGTAACATGTTATGCGTGTCCAAAAAATGTAACGTGAGTAACCAGCATTTTTCTCTTATTTAGCATACATACAACAAATTTACGAAAGTATTTGTTTGGGTTGAGTAAGGTCTGGGTATAATGCAACTGTTGAATGAAAACCAGTTCGCGTCGGAGGCCGTGTATACACGCAATTTTTTTTTGCACCACGGATCGGAGAGCGTCTAAACACGCCATAGGAAACTCCGGAATATTTGTATGCATGCTCGGTTGAGCCACACGTGCACGGTGACATGCTCGGAAGTGCCGGCCACCCGCTGTGGAAGCTTCCATTAACGTGTGTGTGGGAAAAATAAACCCACCACAAGGGCCCAGAAAAACTTTTTTATTCCCGACGCGAACTGGTTAAGTAAGGAAATTATGGCATTAATTAACCCTCCTACACAGAGGCCACTGTAAACCACTAAATGTCCAATGTGTTGAACACACATTGTTTGTGCATATAAGCCACACTGACCTTAACCCTCCTACACATAGAGGCCACTGTAAACCACTAAATGTCCAATGTGTTGTACACATCCTTAACCCTCCTACACATAGAGGCCACTGTAAACCACTAAATGTCCAATGTGTTGAACACATCCTTAACCCTCCTACACATAGAGGCCACTGTAAACCACTAAATGTCCAATGTGTTGAACACATCCTTAACCCTCCTACACATAGAGGCCACTGTAAACCACTAAATGTCCAATGTGTTGTACACATCCTTAACCCTCCCTACACATAGAGGCCACTGTAAACCACTAAATGTCCAATGTGTTGTACACATCCCTAACCCTCCTACACACAGAGGCCACTGTAAACCACTAAATGTCCAATGTGTTGTACACATCCTTAACCCTCCTACACATAGAGGCCACTGTAAACCACTAAATGTCCAATGTGTTGTACACATCCTTAACCCTCCTACACATAGAGGCCACTGTAAACCACTAAATGTCCAATGTGTTGTACACATCCTTAACCCTCCTACACATAGAGGCCACTGTAAACCACTAAATGTCCAATGTGTTGTACACATCCTTAACCCTCCACATAGAGGCCACTGTAAACCACTAAATGTCCAATGTGTTGTACACATCCTTAACCCTCCTACACATAGAGGCCACTGTAAACCACTAAATGTCCAATGTGTTGAACACACATTGTTTGTGCATATAAGCCACACTGACCTTAACCCTCCTACACAGAGGCCACTGTAAACCACTAAATGTCCAATGTGTTGTACACATCCTTAACCCTCCTACACATAGAGGCCACTGTAAACCACTAAATGTCCAATGTGTTGAACACACATTGTTTGTGCATATAAGCCACACTGACCTTAACCCTCCTACACATAGAGGCCACTGTAAACCACTAAATGTCCAATGTGTTGTACACATCCTTAACCCTCCTACACATAGAGGCCACTGTAAACCACTAAATGTCCAATGTGTTGTACACATCCTTAACCCTCCTACACATAGAGGCCACTGTAAACCACTAAATGTCCAATGTGTTGTACACAACCCTCCTACACATAGAGGCCACTGTAAACCACTAAATGTCCAATGTGTTGTACACATCCTTAACCCTCCTACACATAGAGGCCACTGTAAACCACTAAATGTCCAATGTGTTGTACACATCCTTAACCCTCCTACACATAGAGGCCACTGTAAACCACTAAATGTCCAATGTGTTGAACACACATTGTTTGTGCACATAAGCCACACTGACCTTAACCCTCCTACACATAGAGGCCACTGTAAACCACTAAATGTCCAATGTGTTGAACACATCCTTAACCCTCCTACACATAGAGGCCACTGTAAACCACTCAATGTCCAATGTGTTGTACACATCCTTAACCCTCCTACACATAGAGGCCACTGTAAACCACTCAATGTCCAATGTGTTGTACACATCCTTAACCCTCCTACACATAGAGGCTACTGTAAACCACTCAATGTCCAATGTGTTGTACACATCCTTAACCCTCCTACACATAGAGGCCACTGTAAACCACTAAATGTCCAATGTGTTGTACACATCCTTACATAGAGGCCACTGTAAACCACTAAATGTCCAATGTGTTGAACACATCCTTAACCCTCCTACACATAGAGGCCACTGTAAACCACTAAATGTCCAATGTGTTGAACACATCCTTAACCCTCCTACACATAGAGGCCACTGTAAACCACTAAATGTCCAATGTGTTGTACACATCCTTAACCCTCCTACACAGAGGCCACTGTAAACCACTCAATGTCCAATGTGTTGTACACATCCTTAACCCTCCTACACATAGAGGCCACTGTAAACCACTAAATGTCCAATGTGTTGAACACATCCTTAACCCTCCTACACATAGAGGCCACTGTAAACCACTAAATGTCCAATGTGTTGTACACATCCTTAACCCTCCTACACAGAGGCCACTGTAAACCACTCAATGTCCAATGTGTTGTACACATCCTTAACCCTCCTACACATAGAGGCCACTGTAAACCACTAAATGTCCAATGTGTTGTACACATCCTTACATAGAGGCCACTGTAAACCACTAAATGTCCAATGTGTTGTACACATCCTTAACCCTCCTACACATAGAGGCCACTGTAAACCACTAAATGTCCAATGTGTTGTACACATCCTTAACCCTCCTACACATAGAGGCCACTGTAAACCACTAAATGTCCAATGTGTTGAACACACATTGTTTGTGCATATAAGCCACACTGCCCCTTTGAAGTAATCTCCAATGTACATACATGCATACAAAGACACATGTATACCACAGTTGACCTTATTTTCAGCAGGTTATACTGTAAACAAACTCCCAATAATAAATCACCATCAGCCACTGAGACCAATAAACCATATCAAGCCTCCATCATCCATTGGGATTTTCAGCAGTTATTTTGTAAACACAGATTCTCCATAGTAACCTACCACCAGCCACTGAGTCTGGAACAAAGTAATATGCCCTGCAATATGTCAATCACAAACCACTAAAACCAACAGACATATGAGGCATTATGTTACTATGCAGTATAGCTATGAGGAGCCACTGCCTACCATAGCAATGGCTTGGAGTGGCCTGAATGGGTTGTTTCAAAAATTGCACTGATTGTAGGAGGGTTAAGAGTGGACTAAGCTTGGGCGATAACACGATAATATAGAATATCGCGATACCTTTTTTACTCGATTACGATATCGAGAAGCTTCTTAAGTTCTCGAGATATCGGCAAATCGCGATTAAAAAAATATATCGCGATTAAAAAAAATTTACAAAAAAAATCGCCATTGTGAGTCAAGTCAGAAATTCCATTGAAACAAAATTATGAGTCTTTTCAGCTTTTGAAAGTGAGAAACAAAAGTGAACTACTTCAGAACATACACGCTTAGATGCAAACGAATTTGCGATTTTTTGTGATGTGGGGTACATACCTATGGTTATCGGCTCTAAAGCAATCATGCATGAATGAAACAAAAATTGTGATACTATCGAAAATCGCGATATATGTTTGCCGATATATCGCGGATGAAAAAAATCGATATCGCCCAAGCTTAGAGTGGACCCAATACCTCAAAAATGTAACGTGAGTAACCATGGAATTGCCCATATCCAAACTTAACTACTTACACTTGGAGTGGACAGAAAATTGACATGGGTCATTCCACTAGGTTGGGGGCAAGCTTTGTGATAGGTGTTCCTTTGTTAGGTAGGTAAATGTACCATTTATTATCATTTTTATTTATAAATGCCCAAGGCAGTTTCGACTGATTGGACAAAACATCATCACATGGGGGGTGTGTTAACGGATGGTAAAGACATGGCGTATCAAAGTCGGAGTAGCGCGTATGTGTTTTGTGTGCGACGCACAAGGCGGTTTCGAACCAATCAGACTGACAAAGATTGTTTCCCATCACGCGCATGACTCATGTTTATGTACTTTGGAAGTGTTCCGTATGTCCCCAAAATGTGAATTTGCCCATTTCTTTTTGGCTTTATTCAACAAGAATTACACATTGTTTACATTTTGAAAACGAAATCGATACTGGCATTTATGAATGGGAACAAAAGTTTTAGTCTTTACCGTAGGATAACGACCGGTTTTGGGCATGGTCACGGGCAATAAGGACCTGCGCCTTTCAGGTCAGTCCTCCAAATTAACATTATCCCTAACTCCCTAGGCCCATTTGCTTACACATAACCTGAATCCTTCCTAACTCCCTAGGCCCATTTGCTTACACATAACCTGAATCCTTCCTAACTCCCTAGGCCCATTTGCTTACACATAACCTGAATCCTTCCTAACTCCCTAGGCCAATTAGCGATAACATAACCTGAATCCTTCCTAACTCCATAGGCCCATTTGCTCACACATAACCTGAATCCTTCCTAACTCCCTAGGCCCATTTGCTTAAACATAACCTGAATCCTTCCTAACTCCCTAGGCCCATTTGCTTACACATAACCTGAATCCTTCCTAACTCCCTAGGCCCATTTGCTCACACATAACCTGAATCCTTCCTGAATCCTTCCTAACTCCCTAGGCCCATTTGCTTCCACATAACCTGAATCCTTCCTAACTCCCTAGGCCCATTTGCTTACACATAACCTGAATCCTCCAAAATCCTTCAGTAGTAAAGCAAGCACAATGACCACTACCACTGTATGCAGATGACATGTATGCACGTATGTGTTGCTTATCTGTGATACATGTACATGGCCAGGGACCCTCCCTGCATGCATGGAGCAAAAAACAGTGTCCACTGACCCAAGCACTGACCTTGCAATCACTGCAACAAACGTGGTTGTACATGTACATGTACCATGGAGGAAGGAAGGCAAGTATGCCTAATAACCTCAATCCTCCAAAATCATTTTTTTTGGACAGACCAACATGTACCATGTAACCTCAATCCTCTATTTTCATCCAGTGTCAAATATAGCCTGAAAACCTCAATCTTCCATAATCCACCAAGCAAATAATCACATCTGCCCTCAATCCTTCAAAATCCTTCACTTTGGCAAAGAGGATTTTGGAGGATTTCAGGAAAGATAAGGTTTTGTAACTTTCTATTCAACGCAGATCGACTTCATTCTAATTTGAAGAAAAATTGATAATGTGCACTCATAATAAGGACAGTGAATGGTACATCTACCTACGTAACGAGGACACCATGTCACAAAGCTTGCCCCAACCTGGTGCAATGACCCAAGAATGTACACTCATAGTAAGGATAATGAATGGTACATTTACCTACGTAACAAGGACACCATGTCACAAAGCTAGCCCCAACATGGTGGAATGACCCAAGAATGTGCACTCATAATAAGGATAATGAATGGTACATCTACCTATGCAACAAGGACACCATGTCACAAAGCTTGCACCAACCTGGTGAAATGACCCATATCTGATCACATCCCATTCCTGACATACATCTTTGCTCAATTCTAACAAGCTTACCTTTAGCAACTGTCAGTGCGGGGGACCACTGAGACCGTAGGTATGTCTAGACAGATACTTCCGTTTGTGTTAATGTTTTGGATGGTAGATCTTAGTCCTGAATTGAACCTGATGTGTAAAGAGGACAGGTAGATTAATTAACATACTGTCAATAAGTATTAACCCTCCAGTGCAGTTGCCATAGAATTGTCAGACCTTTCAAAACCCTTTTCAAGTTTGCTGTACTGAAGGGTTTTGAAAGGTGAGAAAACTGTCTGACAAAAGGGACCTATGAAAGGTTTCGAAAGGTGTAACAACTCTCTGAACAAACTGGTGTTGAAATGTTTCCAATACCTTTCAAAGGGTATTGAAAGGTGTGGTTGTTCAGTAGCAACAAATTCTGGAGGTTTTAAAGGGTTCATAATAATTGATAGCCATTTTGGCCCGTAAGCAGATTTTGAAAGGTTTTGAAACGTCAAACCATAGGAGGGTTAAGGCTGTGCGTTTCGATTATTTAGGAACCGGATACCAGTACAAATCTTTGAAACCTGGTTACCCGTAAACAATTTTGTAAAAATACATTAATACTCCCGAATGTATAAAATAACCAATATGAACACAAGTTTCTATTGTTTTATTTAGAGTCACAATAATGTGGACTTAAAGTAAGACTAATTCGCGGTGACACAATGTGAAATTGTTTATTGAGTAGTAATTAGTTCTGAAAAGAACTGGAGGTTACAACTGGAGGTTACAACTCGACGTTTCGATCAGATTGCTCTGATCGTCTTCTCCTCAATAGATAATTTCACATGGTGTCACCACAATTAGTCTTACTTATTCTCTTCACCATGCAAAGCTGCAAGTTTTACCTAAATGTGGACTTACTTTAATAATGTCCCGCTTCTATATTAAAAACGACTTGTAGCATCCCCATTCCCCACACAAAAAATGTTTTTAAAAAATCGGAGACTTTAATTTGTGTGGCTTAAAATGTTCAATCAAAATTTTCAAAAATCGTTTATGGGTAATTGGATCCGAAAAATGGATGACAGTTTCCTTAACCCATCTACTACTACAAGGGTCAAAATCAGTCAAAATGTTGATATACTTGCCAAGGTATATCTAGTGCACTTAAAAGTCAAACACTGTCAAACCTTACATGTAGTAAGTACATTTACAGGTCAAAATGAGTCAACCGTTTTTGACTGATAAAAGCATTGTCTTGTATTGTTCAGGGTGGTCAAAATGACAGTAAAATCCAGTCAAAAATGCCCCTGTGTGCACATTTGGGTCAAGAGTCAAAACAGGTAGTTGACTGATTTTGACCTCTATAGCAACTTGTGCAGAAATAGTAGCAGGGTTAAAGGGTGTTACTAGGATGATTTTTCATCCTAGGGGATGAGGGTTAATGCAGATGAGGGTTAATGCAGATGAGGGTTAATGCAGATGAGGGTTAATGCGACGGGGTGTCTGGGATGAGGTTAATGCGATGAGGGTTAATGCAGATGAGGGTTAATGCAGATGAGGTTAATGCAGATGAGGTTAATGCGGATGAGGGTTAATGCGGATGAGGGTTAATGCGGATGAGGGTTAATGCGGATGAGGGTTAATGCGGATGAGGGTTAATGCTGATGAGGGTTAATGCAGATGAGGGTTAATGCAGATGAGGGTTAATGCAGATGAGGGTTAATGCAGATGAAGGTTAATGCAGATGAGGGTTAATGCAGATGAGGGTTAATGCAAATGAGGGTTAATGCAAATGAGGGTTAATGCAAATGAGGGTGAATGCAGATGAGGGTTAATGCAAATGAGGGTTAATGCAAATGAGGGTTAATGCAAATGAGGGTGAATGCAGATGAGGGTTTATGCAAAGCTAATTGTTACATCAAAACCTGATTGTTGCAACAATTATTCGGATTCATTCACATTTCAACTCTATTCAGTGAATTTGCTTTCGTATTGGCAATTGCATGAAACATGAACCGGGCTTAACGAGGGGGTTAAAATGTCTTCATACAGAACATAAACACTTTCATCAATTTCAAAGCACGATCCTAATCTGTAACTGGATCCTCAGTGGCTTACCTTCGGTGGTTTGAAAGGGTAGTCTGAAGGGAAATGTATCTCGAGGAAAAACACACCCGTTGAATAAACACTATCTGCCTGTGATTGAAGGAGACAAGCGAACATGAACGGTGCCTTATTCACGATAAATACGAAAGTGAGACTGTAATTCTCTGTAGCTATACATGTACATGTTGTAGCTTACATGCTGCATGCACCAGCGTAAGGCTGCGTGTTTGCAGGTTATTTCAGGAACCGGATACCCGAAATTGGAAATCTTTATACCCAGGTACCTGTAAACAATTATGTAAAACACATAAATACTCTCGAATGTTATAAAAATAAGCAATACAAACACAAGTTTCTTGTTTTATTTAGAGTCATAATAAATGTGGACTTATTGTAATAATTTCCCGCCTCTACAGTATGTCCCAAAAAAAGTGTAACTCTAACTATTTATGAAAATATAACAAAAACCCGAAATACATTTTGGAACTTTTTCAATTGCACAGATACTCCTAATCCTTGGCCTAAACACCTGTGAGTTTTATGTAATTTCTGTCACGCATCACTGCACAACATCCAATTCTTTAGAACAACCATTTTGGACACTGTGACTTAGTCAGAAATAGTTAGAGTGACACTTTTTTTGGGACATACTGTAGACCTATATTAAAACCCTAACCCTCCTAAATCCTCTATAATCCTCCGGAGGATTTGGAGGATTTTGGAGGAATGAGGCACGTTCGAAATTCACCAATTGGAGGATTATGGAGGATTGAGGAGGGTCGTGCATTTGATAGTGGAGGATTGTGGAGGATTGAGGAAGCATGGTTCAAAGAGATCCTGGAGGATTGTGGAGGATTGAGGGCATAATGGAAATTTACTTTGGATGAATGTGGAGGATTATGGAGGATTGTGAAGGATTGACAGAAACATAATCTTGTATCCTCCGGAGGATTTGGAGGATTTTAGAGGAATGAGGCACGTTCGAAAATCACCAATTGGAGGATTATGGAGGATTGAGCAGGATTGAGGATTGAGGAGGGTCATGCATTTGATAGTTGAGGATTATGAAGGATTGAGGCAGTGAGTTTCATGCACAAACATTTCAGAGGATTATGAAGGATTGAGGAAGGTACCTGATAATTAAGGCTAGGAGTTAGGGTTAAGCGATCTCTCGTAGTCGTAGCATCCCATTCCCCACACAGTTTGTTAACAAAAATCGTAGCCTTCCATTTGTGTTACTTAAATGTTCTGTCAAAAATTTTCAAAAGTCACACGGGTAATTGGAACCGAAAAATGGAACTGGGTAATGACAGTTTTGGTCGGGTATCCGGGTGCCTGGATACCCAGCAACGGCCTTACACCAGCGAGAAGGCCCAATAATCTGATAGTTCCAAGGAAAAGTTCATTCCTGTCAAATAAATAATTGGATGTAGCTATTGCCATTAATTTACTTAAAATTCAATGACATTTGAAATCGAGGTTGCTCCTGCAACAGCTACACAACCTTCAGGTTATGTGTAAGTAAATTGGCCTCTAGAGGGAGTTAGGGTTAAGCCGAATTAAAATGTTACTGAATTATAATGATGTCAGATCAGAATTCCACTGATAATTCTATATTATGACATTCTTTTGGCTAATCAATAATCCGATGAAAACAGTTGTTACTTTCATAAATGGCAGAAGAACTCAACCCGATAGCGATCAATGTGGTACCAATTCAATTCAATATTACATTTATTTCCATTCTCCAGATACATGCAGTGTTGTAGCTACGCCGGTCGGCGCCGGTCGGGTCTAACCGGCACTCCCGCCGACCGGCACCAAAGCGAAATTGATGTCTTACCGACCGGCACAAAAATTGTGTAGATATTTCATTAAACAGTAATAAAGTAAAAAGTTCATGTATTCTTCATTTCTTTGAGTTATTTGCCACTATTTGAGGACTTTAGTCTAGGATCAATTAAAACTTAAATGCGATATTATAAAATAAATCTCAGTTTGTAGCGATTTACAAACAAATACACTAATTAGCATTTATTTATGACGTCAGGGAAAAGACCTGGGAATCCCCATTATGATTAGTTGTTTGCGTCTGCACAATGAGCTAATGCCACTTGTCTCTACCGCGTGCAAATGATGCGGCGTGCTCGTAATGTCGATGTCGTCAATTTCAGGTTGGATAAGCGTGACTTCATAAACGTCTAGCTTTCCCACGATGTGCTCAGCAAAGGAAAATTTTTCACGTCGCGTCCCTCCCGCCCATTCATGAAAAAGTTTTGTGAGCGTTTTTGGAAGTGTTTTGATCAAAATAATTATGTCGCACTCACAGAAAAGTATCACCAGCTTTTTCTTCGCCACTAAACGCATAGGGGCGGCAGTGATGCTGATAGATCGGCCGGCGGGTCAAGCGAAGCCTGCAAATTCGAGACATTCTTCTGCGACCACATCTTTGTGTTCGGTACAACTGACCCAGGAACTGATCACACTACCGATCGTCGATAACCGGCCATTGTGGATTTAGGCAAAAACCGCTTCCGAGCTGCTATGCCTGGCCCCTGCTCAAGTGTTACCACCTGTTTTTATTACCATCCTCTATACTCTATTACATTTACAATGTCATCACTGAATCACTGTCATTTCATAATTTCATAAAAGCAATATTTGTAATGATTGCATTGAGGGCACTCCTTCACATCATCAATTCTTGTATAATACTATGAAAAATATCATACTGTTATACAACAAATTATGTGAAAGGTGAGCCCTCCAAATCCATCTCTTAAGCTAAAACCCAGGAGCTTGGGGCTTCGCCCCTCGACCAGGCGTTGCCCCTGGACCCCACCCGGGGCCCTAAGTGGGCCCCTGGACCCCCGGCCGTGAGGCCCTGCGTTCGTTCATGGCTCACTATGCTTCATCGATAAAATTAGCCGGCACTCAATTTGGTCTGGTGACAACCCTGGATACATGTACATTATAAATGGACAAATTTATAACATGTACAATAATAATAATAATAATAATAATGTGGACTTATATAGTGCACGTATCCACCAAACTGGTGCTCAAGGCGCATTACATTGTTACCCCTGCTCGACAGGCTCATAAATCATTCTCAGCTGAAACCATCTCAGCTCCTGGGGAGTATACTGGCTCAATTGCTGCCATTACAAGCGCATATAGGGCTAATCAAACACAACAACCAACTCTGCCCTCACAGGTACCCATTTACCCTGGGTGGAAGAAGCAATTATGGTAAAGTGTCTTGCTCATGATTACAAGCGCACCCCGGTCGCGCTGAGTTGAACCCACATTCTGTGACTCAGCCATCAGAACACAAATCCTATGCACTAAACCGCTTTCGACCATGGCACTCCATACAGAGTATAAGAATAAATGTCAGCTTTAAACAAATAATAGTTAATTAAAGTAATATGTATAAAAAGATAAAGCAATGAATGTACATGAATGAGAAAAAAAATTATTTGATACGTAGAATAATGGTATCAGAATGGAGGCACTATCACATTAATTCATTATTAACCCTCCCTACTCTAGCTGCACTTTGGTGGGAAGTTGATTACAGAGGTCAAAACCAGTCAACTGCCTGTTTTGACTGTTGACCCCAAATGTGCACATGGGGCATTTTTGGACTCATTTTGACCACCCTGAACAATTTTTGTCCTGTAAATACTTACTACATGTAAGGTTTGAAAATGTTCGACTTTTAAGTGCACTAGATATACTTTGGCAAGTATATCAACATTTGACTGCTTTTGAACCTTGTAGTAGTAGTATGAGGTTAATTTTGATATTTTTAAATAAATTCATTGATTTTAACTTATAAAGAATATTTTCCTATGGAAAAGGACAATATCATCACGATCAACAGGACATGGAATCAGGTGCTAGTTATAGATTAAATAACACCACATGATAAGGTCATATTACCGTTGCTGCTGCATAAAATGAGTCAGTATATTTCAGTCGCTGTGTTCATCTTAAACTAGAACACCGATTCCATGCCCTGTTGAAAGTCTGCTCTGATCGTGACGATACTGACCCTTTAAATAAATTGAAAGATTAGATTGATACTTACTGGTCCTGTGATTGAAGCATGCCAGTGAAATACTGAAACGGAAAAGGTACAGAGAGGGACAAAATTAATTTAAAAAAACAAGTGTTCACTTATTCCAGATAACACTAACCCTAACAACCCCAAACTCATCAAACTCCAACAACTGGTTGTGTTATATTTTAACCTCACAATCGGTAAAATTTTGAAACAACCCATTCAGGCCACTCAAGCTGTTGCAGCTGTTGCCAGTGGCTCCCTATGGTTACCTTCTGTGCACCGTCACACCACTGAGATTGCAGGGTGGTGGTCTCCCATTGATACATTGCAGGCCATACTAATATGCTCAAACAACCAGCTACAACCAGCTGTAAACCTGACCATTATTTTGACTGTAAAACACCTATATACAAAACCACTAAAGACTGTGGTTTTGTAATGGCCTTCAGTGTGTTTGAGCAATCGCAGATGGTCTTACTTACAGTGGCCACAGTGGTATGGGTAGCGCAGGTTGATTTTGTAGATTATTTGAAAGGACAGTGGCTTGTATGCTTTAAAGGTTGGTGAAGAACATATTGGAAATTTAGTGGATCAGAGTGGCCTCTGTGTGAAGTAGGATTTAGACTCAGTACTATAGCACATGCATGGTGTTGGATTTTGGTGGATTCAGGAAGGCAAAACCATTAAGGGGTTAGGGTTAAAACTGTAACAACAAGGGATGTAATTTGACGAAAGTAAAATTATTTAATTTTGGAGGAGGATTACAGAATCTCCACATCCCCACAAACAAGAACCTAGAGGTTTGGACACAATACAGGCTACTTCTTTCTTTCCTTGGTGGCTACTTCTCTTCTTTCAAGGACATTTTTTAAAGGCAGGGAAGATTTATAAACAAAATAATCCTGAAATGAGAAAAAAAAGCTGATAAATCCCAGGCCTGAACAAGACTTTCCATATTTGGAGCAGAACAAAAGAAAAAATTAAGGCTCACCAAAAAAATGTTGAATTTCCTATTTACTTACAATTTTCATCTACAGGTCCTGCTGAACACATTGATAGTGGATCCCTATCCAAATCTTTAATTCCTGAAATGAAAAAATAGAATATGTATACCAAAAAACATTAGGCACAAGAGAGGCAAGAAATACATTAACCCTAACCACCCCAAATCCATTCAAATTCCAACAGCAGGGTTTGTTGGTTTTGATGGACTCAATCTGTATATAACCCAGACAGGTGTACTTTACATGGGGCCGGGTGTCCCAATTCAGCTAAGTCCAACAGTTGGGGTAGTGTTACTGCATGGTGTTGGATTTTTGGCAGATTCAGGAAGGTTCCCAGCCAAAACAGCTCTGGGGTTAGGGTTAAACAGCCACCAATTTTCTTTTAAATAGAGCAAATACAAATTGATGTCACAAACGAAAAGGGGCCTCAGTTGGTTCATGTATACAAGCAGGCGTGTACATGAACTCAAAGACATGTAACCATGTATGCGCATGTGGACCAATGAGTGACCTTCGTTTGCCTCTGAATTCGAGCACCCTCACATGCATTATAATAACTTTAGGTCTATTACAACATGCTGTATAACCTTTCTAACCATAATTATAGGCAAGAAAGGTGTATGTTTGTAAGATGACTGTGCCAGTCAGTAACTGGACTTAGTCTGATGCACGCATGCCATGGTGGTGTAGCAAGCATGGCACAGTGAGTCCACAAAGAGACAATGCTGTGCTTCAACTGGTATATTCAACAGGAAAACATGCACAATGTAGAAACCCAAGTTGCAAAATAATTTGATAGCAGGAATAGATTAGCATGTAGCTGATATGCGCTGCTGCCCAAGTTCAATTTCTTGTGCCTGGATACTGAATATTATTGATTTGATATTTTGCACTTCACCGAGAAATCACGGGAGACTCGGGTGGGACTCGCACCCACAACCTTCAAGTTGCCTGTGCAGACAAAGTTCTGCCCAAGCATGAAACGATACAACTGGAGACGACAGCAAGCAGTTTTCAAATAGCTCTCATGATGATACATGTACGTGTATGTGCGCATATGAATTGGCACAATATTTTGATGACTGTTTGCTGTCATCACCAGAAATCACCATTGATTCGTCAGAAAAATGATGTGACAATAACGTCACTCACCCAATGAACAGTCTCTTAAGCTAATACAACTATGATACATGCATGGTAAATAATTTCCTCATTTTACACTCCTACAATCAGTGCAACTTTTGAAACAACCCATTCAGGCCACTCCAAGCCATTAGCTGTTGCCAGTGGCCTCCTATGGTTACCTTCTGTGCACTGTCAGGACTACAGATTGCAGGGTAAGGTGGTCTCCCATTGATACATTGCAGGCCATACTAATATGTTCAAACATTTACAGTGGCTTTGGGTGACACTGACACACAGTTTGTAAGATTACTTGGAAAGGACAGCAGGCTTGTATGTACTAAAGGTTGAAGAACATATACTGAAAATTTGGTGGATCGGAGTGGCCTCCATGTGCAGGAGGTTAAAATATGGTTTTAATTTAAAAGCAAAAAAATGTTACTGGCCTATTCGAACCTGCTAGGTTCAAACGTGAGGTCAATAACATTTATTTTGCATTTCTGAGTCCCTAGGTTGGAAAGCAGTTTGCAACAACTAATTCTCTATTTGGTATTTAATTTAATTAAAAACTTAAAATTATCACAAAGCTGATGTGTATACATGTATATTAACATTCAGCTACATTTTAGGGAATTTGTGAGTGAAAATGAAATATACATATTACATCTATCATCCTGATCAAAGACCAATTAAAAAAAAAAACATTGTGTAAGGGAACCTCAAAATGTGATCCTCTGTGAGGTTAGAACCCGGAACAGTATGGGAGTAGGGAGGACGAAAGCAACAGTGCCCTCACATCAAAAGTGCTGAAAAACTCCGTTCACAGCAATAATTTCTTCAAAAATTTATTTCTCACTAGAAAACAAAGCTACAACTCATAACACAGTAGATTCAGGCACCATTTTCACTGTTTCACACTTTAAAAAGGTTTTGAGCAATTTTACCGTCGAGTTGAAGATGAAAAGCGAAGCCTGAAAATGGCCCAAAGCAGAAAATCAACTGTCAAATTACAGCGGCTCAAAATGGTCCAAAAAAATTTGCGGGAAGACCCATTTTTATATGACGGGGACTTTGCGTTCCAATCATCAATCCTGACGATCTTGGTATCAAAATAAAGCTAAAACTTAGATCTGTAGCCAGAAAACTGTTTCAAGTGTACTTAAAAAAATTAATTAGGTCTTAAAACAAAAGAAAGATTTTGAGAATGAATAATTTTTGATCTAACACTGGTACAGCCTTCACCCGTACCTCAATGGAATGCCCGTTTCGTGCTCTTCCGACAGTATGTGGGTTGTACCTTGACATCGGTCCCATTAAGTTATAGCGATATTCATTTGACCTGTTCTGCGAAAAGTTGGTGAGCTGGCCAGGCGCCATCCATAGTGAGTCATCAGTCTGGGATTCGCCTCACTTGTATGCACATGCAAACGGGCCAGGATCAGACTGGCGAGGTTTGTTTCTGGCGTTGTCAGCCAGCGATGCACGAGTCATCGGTCTGGGATTCGCCTCTTATACGCACAGTAAGCGGAGCAGGATCAGACTGGCGAGTTTTGTTCTGCGTTGTCAGCCGGCTAGGCGATGCATGAGTCATCGGTCTGGGATTCATCTCACTTTTACCGCGTAAACTGAGCCGATCAGACTAACCAGGCTTTTTATGAGCGTGACCGCGCACTTGCTCACCAAAGTTAGATTGGTTTGAAGGCATATTTTTAAAATCTTAATTAATTTGGCATCAATGGCAACTAGTTTTCAGATTGATTGGGTGAAAGAGTAGGCTGGTTTCTACAGATGTTCCAAAATTAAAAAAATTGGCAAAATACTTTTCAAGATTCACTTCCTCGAAAATAGACAGTTTTTGTATAACGTTATTGAACTCCCAAAGGGACCACAGGACACCTTGGAGGTTATGTACGTAACGTAACATACATGTAATACTAGCCTGGACCAAGGCCGTACTCTAAGTCTGGAATGCCTGAGCCGATTTCTTCAAACCAAAAGCAAATGGCTTGGGAATAAGATATCTGGTTTCAACACAGTGCAGGCCTGTTAAGTTGTGATTGATTTTTGGATTGTCATCCCTAATTGGAGTGAATAGTACTACATGTAACCCTTCTGTGACTGCAAGGGTCAAAATCAGTCAAATGTTGATACTTGCCAATCTAGTGCACTTAAAAGTCAAACACAGTCAAACCTTATGTGTAGTAAGTATATTTACAGGTCAAATAGAGTCAACCATTTTGACTGGTAAAAGCATTGTCTTGTATTGTTCAGAGTGGTCAAAATGACAGTAAAACCAGTCAAAAATACCCCAGCGCACATTTGGGAAAGAATGTCGTATCCGACTGCCACTTTTTTGGAAAATTTTTGCAACACTAACCAGTTCAAAAATGATTCTATCAATTTTGAGGGCAGAAAGTGAAAACTATCTTTAAAATCCACTTTTATGATGGTTTCGGACTTCCCTTCTAAAAATCCTCTCCTTCAGAAAATAGAAGGATCCTATTTATATTATAGTTGCCATCATGCATGTAACAATGATTGTGTTGGTCACTAATGGGGAATTGACAAGATCAGACTGACATGACTGAGGAAGTCGTATACCAAAATGCCTGATTTTTCATGAAATAAATATCCTGGAATAATTTGAAGTACTATTATGTCCATCATCATCCATATGTTCTCCACCTTACTGGGTGGGTAAGATTACATTATAATGGTTATATTGAATGAGAAAAGTGGCGGTCGGATACAACATTCTACCCCACATTTGGGTCCAGCAGTCAATGGTCAGTTGAATGGTTTTGACCACTAACACAGTTATAACTACTTGCCACTAAAATTATTACACTAAAGTTCAGCTAAATTAGAATAGGAGGGTTAACAATACACAGCTGTGTTGACTTTGTTGTAAAATAAAATTGAGAATGTTTTTACATGTAGCCTATTGTTTTTCCCCGTTTTGCTTAATACAAAAAATGCAACTCTTTGTTCATGTTGTTTGTGGAAACAAGCATGAAGGTCTGTCCGATGATTTCCCCTCGATTTATGGGATTGTCTGATGAGTACCATGTTTCATTGTTTGAGTATTTAAACGTTAATGTCATTCACAAATCATTGACATTATTTATATTGTCAACATGTCCAAAAATAATGTCACGGTGAAATCGAAGAGATTTAACCTCTTAAGTTCCAACGTTTTCAGCAATGCATTACCTTTTTTATTCGTGTAGCTGCCATCTCCTTATCCGATGGTTTAATTAGCAGGTTTGTGCACACAAATGATCGTTCTAATGACTGAAAATTTGTCTTTCATTGATGTAAAATCTCAGACGTTTTTCCCCGTTCATACTGACTGCACTGGCAACGGAAGAACAGCTATAGTCTGGACCAACAAGAATAAAGGAGTTTCGTCATTATTTTCTAGAGAAAACAGTTACGTAAATTGTACTATTCGTCTGGGTACCAATACCACTGTATGAATTAAATTTTCAAATGAGAAGATAGAAACGTTCTGTCTGCTGGCATACCATCGAAGATTAAAGGAAATGATGCGACACGCTCAGAGCAGAATTTCAACTGGGCATGGAATTAGTGTGCTAGTTTAAGATGAACACAATGACTAAAAATCACTGGCTCATTTATGCAGCAGCAACTGTAATAATATGACCTTCGGTCAAGTCAACACTCTGTAGTGATGCGGTTTACCGCTTTTACGTAAACAATCGATCCAGATCCAGAGATCCATGAGGTATTATTTCAGTCTCTAAAACTAGCACTCCAATTCCATGCCCCGTTGATTGTGACGATATTGTCCCTTTAAAATCTCCATAAATAAATCATCACTGGGTTTTGTACTGTCCAACTTTAATGCAAAACAAAATAACAAAATTCAAGTGTGCTATATGTTTTTGTTTGTTTGTTTTTAAACCTAATCCCTTTTACAAAGTCTTTTTAATTTTTATTATAATAGGCCCATTAATTAATTTGTTTTATTTTTATATACAATTATTTTACACAGTAATTCGAATATAATTTAGCCCTCGGACTGCGGCCTTGTGAATTTTCAAATAAATGAATAATACATATTTAAAGAAACACTACCAAAACCAAACCATCAACGGACTTGAACAGACCTAGCTCTCGAGGGTCCAATCAACATTGTTCAAGGTAAAATCGTCGATGAGCACGGAACACTCATCCATCTTTAACATCAAATTTCCTATAAATGGTATATGTCTACTTTTTTTTTTGTATTTTTTTTGCGAAAGATATCAACAATTTTATACGATTAACGGCTTTAATCATTCTCAATCCGTTACCCACAGGGAGGGCGGATCCCTGTAATTCAATTCACATTGGATTCAACAAAATTCCTCCCCAAAAACAAACAAACAAACAAAACAAACAAACAAAGAAACCAAACAAAAACAAAAACAAACAAAAAACAACAAGCAACAAAAAAACAGAAGAAACAAACAAGAAGAAACAAAATAATAAACAAAACAAAACAAGCAAATAAAACACCCCGACAAACAAAACAAAAACATTGTGAGGCTCTCAATCGATCGTCACGATTGCAGTGGCGTACATAACTTTTATGGGGGTCAGGGCGGGGAGACAAGCTAGGCGGGCGGCCCTTCGTCCGAGGTATAAGTATCCCTCTTAATTATTTATCTGCAAAAAACATTATATATCCAACAACACAAGGTTCACCCTTCAGGCTGCCGGACTATTATCCCTCATTTACAGGGAGCTGTTATCACCAGCCAATTAAGTAAGGACTTTTGAGCGTTTTTCCATCCGTCGCTCGAAATCCATCAACCACTTGGCTTTCCTGAACAAAATTTAAAATATTTGTGTATAAAAATCGAGAGGGCTGAAAGCTCCGTTATAAAGAAATGATATCTCATATTGCTGGTCGTTTATATTTATTTAATTATTTATTATTTTGATTTTTTTTTCGGGGGATGCTTAGGGGAATGAAAAATACTTAAAATGACAACCCGACGATACAAGTAATGTCCATGCACAAATACACAGAAGGTTCAAAGTCGAGTCGAAAGCTAGCTGAGACCTATAGCACTGCACTGTCCAGACGTAACAGCACTCGTGACAATCTGCTTTATGACGACTTTTAAATCGTTCTGCGATTTCACTGAAAGGTTCCCCTTTTTGGTGAATGTCAGTCATCATGGAGGCAATTGCTACTTTCTTCAAAAGTTTCACTTCCGGAATATTTTTTGGTCTGCTTCCAGAGACGTTCTTGGGGTTTTTAAAAC
>CM055817.1:21846354-21869329 GCA_029582265.1 Zoroaster sp. YZ-2022 | reverse complement strand
AAAGTTCTCAGAAGCATGCTTTCTGCGGTCCTGTGGTACGTTTCGGCAGTCCACTGGACCGGCAATGGGAACGTTCAATTGCGCCTAGAACCTTTGAGACGCTCCTAAATTAAGCAGACACGGAAGGTTGGTCATACTGATCCAGATTATATCATCGCTGTATTTGTTACTTACAAAACCCGTAGCTTGAAGAGTCTTTTGAACATCCCCGGCTCAAGCGTTGCTATTTTTCCACCAGATAGTTCCCTTCAAAACACAAAGAACAAAGAATCACATTATTGCAATTATGAATACAAATAAATACATTAAAAAAATAATAATAAAAAATAGACAGCATTGTTATATCGCTCAGGGGGTAACCCTTGGCACATTCGTACCAAGGTTATTTTGTTGTGCTATTTTTAGGGCAGTTGCCAAACATACACGTCTTTCGGAACATTGCTGTTTTACTTGAGAAAATGATATCAAATGCTTTAAAATAACAATTTATTAACATTATCGTAAGTAAGACTAATTGCGGTGACACCATGTGGAATCTCAATTGAGTAGTAATTAGTTCTGAAAAGAACTGGGGAAACAACTCGACGTTTCGATCAGTATGCTCTGATCATCCTCAGGAGAATGCCGGACTCTGGAAAATGCTGCTGCTTGAGTAGACTGCTGGAGGATCATCCCATGAATGGATGCTGGAGGATTAGTTCGTTGAGGCGCGCAGGCGGGAAACTGTGAGACTATGAGACTAGGATCCTAGGGGTTGGGGGAGAGGAGTGTGTGCTCACTGAACTGAATCAGTTGTTAACAAGCACAGGGGAAGGAGGGTGGTTGACTTAGGATATAGGGGATCCCTCAGTCTGGGGTGGGTTATGGACTTTGGATATAGAAGATCCTTCAGTCTGTAGTATAGGTCGCCAAATGTCGCTGATGAAGAAACCGATGTCCTGTGGCACAGTGTCGTGTTTGACGATCTCGATGGCCTCTGATGCGTCTGGCGTGCCATGCGTCGATGCGTGTGATGAGTTGGGCTGCCTGCCAGTCGATTTGGTGGTCCTTGATGTGCGAGTGCTTGACGATGGCGGACTTCTCGAAATCTCCTCTGCGGCCGTGTGCTCGGTGTTCCTTCAATCTGATGGGGAGGTTGCGTTTGTTTCGCCGATGTACACCTTACCGCACTCACAGGGGATCCGGTAGACTCCCGCTCTGTTGTTTGGGTCCGGTTTGTCCTTGTGGGTATGTAGAAGTCCTTGGAGTTTGCTGGGGGCTGAGTGGAACACATCAATGCCTGCTTGTCGGAGGATGCGTTGTAGTTTGTGAGACGTCGAACCTAGATAGGGGAGACAAGCAGAGAGGGTTAGATCACTTACCTTGCTTTTGGAGTTTGGAACCGGCTTCGCTGTGCTGATCTTGTTGGGATTGTAACCGTTGCGTTTGAGGGTAGTTCGGATGTGCTGTCGTTCCTTGGGAAGGCTGTCCTTGTCACAAATGTTGTAGGCGCGTTGTACGAGCGTACGGTTGACCGATGACTTGATGCTTGGATGATGGAAGGAGCGCTGGTTCAGGTACCGATCTGTGTGCGTGGGCTTTCTGTAGACGTTGTGGTGTAGGGAGCCGTCTGGGTTTCTGGAAATGCCAACATCAAGGAACGCGATCTTGTCATCTTCTTCCGTTTCCATGGTGAACTTGATGCTCGGGTGTTGCTGGTTTAGATGTTGTAGAAAATCCTGGAGTGTGTCTCTGCCGTGTGGCCAAACCACAAAGGTGTCATCCACGTATCGGAGCAGTCTACTCAAGCAGCAGCATTTTCCAGAGTCCGGCATTCTCCTGAGGATGATCAGAGCATACTGATCGAAACGTCGAGTTGTACCCCCAGTTCTTTTCAGAACTAATTACTACTCAATTGAGATTCCACATGGTGTCACCGCAATTAGTCTTACTTATCATCCTCACCATGCAAAGCTACAAGTTTTAACATTATCGTGATGATTTCATTTGTTGAAAATTTTCATTTCATCTCCCCCCCCCACCCTAATGGAGTACTGTTGCTTCTGTGGGTCACTTATCTTTATTGGACAGGGTGCAGAAGGGTATCGTTAATTTGATTGGTGATGAGTTGGGCTCCTCGTTACAATCACTTTCACAGCGTAGGTCTGTTGCCACCCTTAGTGTGTTTTACAGATATTATCATGGTAAATGTTCCACCGGTCTATCCAACATGGTTCCTCCTGTTAGAGTGTTTGAGCGTTAAACTCGGCTTTTCGCCTCTTCTCACCCATACACCCTAGCTTATACCTAGATGTAGAACAAAAAGCTATACTAATAGCTTTTTCCCACGTGCCGCATCTCTTTGGAATTCCTTGCCTGGTGCATGTTTGCCTTCATCCTACAATCTATCCCGTTTCACGAGGAATCTCAATTCCCACATTCAGCTCTTATGAATTTATTTACTTTTTAATTTATTTTCTTCTATTTTAGCACTGTACTTTGTGTGGCGAATATGCATAAAAAATGCTCAAATGACAACAAACAACAATCTATAATTCCCGGCAAAACACGGGTAATACATTTTTGCATTGATTTTGGGTGAGGGACGGTGTCATTTAAATATATAATGCATTTAATATTTTACTGTTTTTAAATATGTGTCATGAAATTCGAAAGTCTATACAATCACATTTAAAATAAAACATTTGCATATTAATGATACTGTTTCAGGGCCAGATACATGGTATCGAAAAGGGTGGGGCACGCATGCACAATTTGTTTTACATGCATAGCGATGATACACCCCTATCCGCCATTGATTTTAACTACACCTACAGAATGTCAGTGGTTGCTGCCATATTAGCTAGTGTCTCATCCGTCCAGCCTGACTGACAGAGAACGTAGAGGTCGCTCTCTTCGTATTTGCAGGTGCATTCGGCGGGACATCGTTTCTGATCTGAAACATATAAGTAAATAATGACGTTATCATTGTTATTGTTATTGTTATTGTTATTGTTATTGTTATTGTTATTGTTATTGTTATTGTTATTGTTATTGTTACATAATAATAATATAAGTTTTGAGGCTTTGCATGGTGGAATATCGATATCGTTTCGGTTTGCGGTAACACCATGTGTTTATCTCAACTAACGTGAAGCTGAGATACAGGTTCTGAAAAGAACCGTATCGCACAATCGTATCTCAACCTTCGTTAAGTGAGAAAGGTTCAAGGGAGAACCAATTTCGGGCAACTCGTTTTTCTCTACTGTCGCTAAGTGAGAAATATGGTTCAGGGAGAACCATTGGGACTTCACGGGTTAATATGGTTCAGGGAGAACCAAGGGACTTCACGGGTTATTCTCAACGTTTCGATTAGCCTGCTCTAATCTTCTTCAGGAGAATGAAGAGGTTTGCCGATGCAACTCCTTAAGTAGTATTTGCTGGGATTATGTGTAGAATGGGAAGTGTTCCGATTGGTGCTACTGTTGTGTGATGTGTTGTGCTTGGTTGCCACCATGGCATTGTTCTTGTTGTGTGTGTTTCCTGCTGTGTGTGAGTTGCCTGCTCGCTGAGGCGTATCAGTTGACAGTGGGGTATGGGTGTTGGTGGATGGTAGGATTGAATGCCAAATGTTGCTGATGAAATAGCCGATGAAATAGCCGATGTTATTATTATTATTATTAATAATAATAATAATAATAATAATAATAATAATAATAATAATAATAATAATAATAATAATAATAATAATAATAATAATAATAATAATAATAATAATAATAATAATAATAATAATAATAATAATAATAATAATAATAATAATAATAATAATAATAATAATAATAATAATAATAATAATAATAATAATAATAATAATAATAATAATAATAATAATAATAATAATAATAATAATAATAATAATAATAATAATAATAATAATAATAATAATAATAATAATAATAATAATAATAATAATAATAATAATAATAATAATAATAATAATAATAATAATAATAATAATAATAATAATAATAATAATAATAATAATAATAATAATAATAATAATAATAATAATAATAATAATAATAATAATAATAATAATAATAATAATAATAATAATAATAATAATAATAATAATAATAATAATAATAATAATAATAATAATAATAATAATAATAATAATAATAATAATAATAATAATAATAATAATAATAATAATAATAATAATAATAATAATAATAATAATAATAATAATAATAATAATAATAATAATAATAATAATAATAATAATAATAATAATAATAATAATAATAATAATAATAATAATAATAATAATAATAATAATAATAATAATAATAATAATAATAATAATAATAATAATAATAATAATAATAATAATAATAATAATAATAATAATAATAATAATAATAATAATAATAATAATAATAATAATAATAATAATAATAATAATAATAATAATAATAATAATAATAATAATAATAATAATAATAATAATAATAATAATAATAATAATAATAATAATAATAATAATAATAATAATAATAATAATAATAATAATAATAATAATAAATAATAAATAATAAATAATAAATAATAAATAATAATAATAATAATAATAATAATAATAATAATAATAATAATAATAATAATAATAATAAGTGTTTGAGGGCGCAAGACGTGCTTTGCGTCGAGCTCTGCAATTCCTGCACAAATCTCGCTTTTTCGACCGCCTGCAATATTCCAGATTGCAATATTTTCTCTTAACGGTTATTTGACACCACAAGACCGTTCTGTGAGTTTGTAAGTACATTTCAGGCCTTTTTGTCAGCGTCGAGGAAGGCGACGCCATATTGGTAGCCATGTACCAACGTACGGCCCTCAATAGGCCCAACACGGTGCGATTCAGCACAAAGCAGTTTGAAAAGGCCGTCACGCCTGAAGAGGTATACAATGCAGTGGAGTTCGAGTTGGACAAGGTAGACACAATAGTGTGCATAGCGGAGCTGACCAACAGATGGTACAACGTGACCTTCAACAATGAGAGAGATTGTATCGACATAGCAAGGGGCGGATTACTGATTCGCAAAGCGCTTATTCAGTGCGAAAGAGCAAACGTCTTCAATGCAGTAGTGGTGTATGTGAAATGTCCCTACGAAATGTCTGATGGGGATATCCTCAGCATGA
Organism: Zoroaster sp. YZ-2022; assembly: GCA_029582265.1. Lineage (NCBI taxonomy): Eukaryota > Metazoa > Echinodermata > Asteroidea > Forcipulatida > Zoroasteridae > Zoroaster > Zoroaster sp. YZ-2022. The sequence goes on along the minus strand of CM055817.1, from coordinate 21,864,145 downwards.
TGTATGCCTACGGAACAGTCGTCAACATCCGTAGGCAGTATCACCAATTTGACGAGAATGTGGAGACGGGTGTCAGAAGCTGCCTAGTAAGAAATGTGAAAAAGCCCATCCCCAGCTTCATCAAAGTGAAAGGGTTTTCGCTATCTGTCCGCTATAAGGGTCAACTAAAAACCTGCAAGATCTGTGAAGGAACAGATCACCTAGCCAGAGAATGTCCGGAAAGGGGGAGATGTTTCGTTTGTGGCAGTCTCGACCATAGAGCGACCTGGCATCACGGGAAGGAAGACGACGACTTGGAAGACATGGAGGATGACAGAAGGGACGAACAACAACGAGAACCCGAAGACGAGAACCCGAATAACGACGAGAACCCGAATAACGACGAGAACCCGAATAACGACGACAAAGAAGAGGCCACACTAGCGGAAGACGACAAAGGAGAGGACAAACACGCAGACGACAACGACAAAGGGAACAAACGCAAAGAAGACAGGGAGGAAGATGGGAAAGAAGAAGATCTTCACAGAGAAGACAGACACGAGGACCACCAAGAAGACAAGGGAGATAAGAAAAGCCAAGTATCCGCACCCAGCAACCCACAACCAAGTGAGGACTCACTGCCTAAGAACACCAAGCAAGCCGAGAAATTCACCAAATCCTTCAAGGAGGCACTTGCACCAACGCAGAGGGAAGAGAAAACAAGAGAGAGGAAGCCAACGAACAAGAAGGGAGAATCATCATCCAGACCAAAGTCAACCGGATTCTGGGACGAGAGTGTAAAAGAATCACGCAAAAGAAAGGAAAGGGAAGAACTGGACGATTCTACTAGGAAACTGGCCAGAGATGACGACGACGCAAGCCAAACACAAGATATGGAACAGGAAAACCTACCATCTGATGATCAGGATAGCAACGACGACGACGACGACGACAACTGGGTGCCATATACACGGAGGGGGGTTCAACGCTTCAGACGTAGGAGGGGAATGGGAGCGGCATCTTCACAACCAAATAGGAGGTCGGAGCAGGAAAGTGCACATCAAAACCGCAGTCTATCCCAACCGACATCGGAGAGCACGAAAACATCAAACCCCAGGGGACGAGGCCGAGGTCAGAAGGCGATGTAAGCGAATTTTCATCTGAGATTTTTATGGTTAGGTCTTTATTACTCTTTATTGCGATTACTATGAGTTTTTAACAGTCGCATCAATTAATATTAATGGTCTTAGAGACGATTTGAAAAGAAACATGCTCTTTGACTGTCTTAAAGATTGTAATTTCAATTTGGTATTTTTACAAGAAACTCATAGCGACCGCAATGATGAGGACATTTGGAGCAGACAGTGGGAAGGTCAAATACTTTTTAATCACGGGACTCGCCATTCAAAAGGGGTTGCAATCCTCACTTCAAAAAATTCTGGAATTATTATTTCTAATGTTAACAAAGATGACGATGGTAGGTGGATAAAAGGTGATATTAATTGGGACAATGAAGTGATTTCCGTAGCGTCTGTATATGCTCCAAATGATCTCCGTGGAAGGACCACTTTTTTTGATGGTCTGACTGATCGTATCATTGGGGACGAGAGTTTGATCATAGGGGGTGACTTTAATTGTAATTTAGATAAATTTCGTATTAATGATACCAGTCAAATTATTTTAAGAAATGTTATTCAAGAAAAAGATCTCATTGATGTTTGGAGAACTCTTCTTCCAGATGATAATGGTTACACTCATTTTCATAAACCGACTAAAACACCGAATAGAATCGATTATTTGTTTGTGTCTTCCAACATGTTTAATAGAATAAAGAATATTTCCTGTAGAGTAAGCGACCTTTCAGACCATCAACTTCTTGTAATAAAATTAACAGATAGTGAGGTTTCCCATGGGCAAGGCAGATGGATCTGTAACAATAACATTTTAGATGACGACGATCTTGTTTTTCGAGTAAAACATTTTTGGAATTTTTGGAAAACCCAAAAACACAATCGTGATAATTTAGTTGAGTGGTGGGAAATTGGGAAGTTCCGACTCAAAGAAATAATCCAAGAGTATAGCAAAGAAAAATCCAGGAATTCTAAAAAGGACATTTCTCGTCTTCAGGAAAAATATAGGAAATTAATTAGTAATCCCACCGATGCCAATTATGATGAAATTAAGACCACTGAAGAAGCTATCAAAGCCTATGAATTTAAAGAATGGGAAAAATCTAAAATAAGAGCTAGAAACACAATTAAAACGGAAGGCGAAAAAGCTTCCAAATATTTTTTTAATTTAGAAAAACAACAAATTCAAAAGAACAAAATGGAAAAATTATTTACTTCTGAGGGGAATTATGTTAGTCGGAGTCAAACCATGTTGACTGTTGTAAATGATTTTTATAGTAAATTGTACACTTCTGAGGATATCTGCCTTTCTAGTATGAACGTTATTTTGAATTCTATGATTCCTAACGTCGTTCCAGCGGATATTTTTCAAAGTTCCGAGAATGATTTCACGCTACTTGAATTAAAAAATGCCCTTTTCCAAATGAATAAAAATAAATCCCCCGGCATTGATGGCCTCACAGTGGAATTCTACCAAACATATTGGGATATTATCGGTATAGATTTCTTTGAAGTCTTTAATTACAGTTTTCAAAAAGGTTGTTTAGGTCATTCTATGAATACTGCCCTCATCCGACTCATTTACAAAAATGTCGGAAGTAAATTTGATTTGAAAAATTGGCGTCCCATCAGTCTATTGTGTGAGGATTATAAAATTCTCGCTAAGACTCTTACTAATCGTCTGAAAAATATTATGCCTTTTATAATCGGGGAAGAACAATCGTGTGGTGTGAAATTTAGGAAAATTCAAGACAATCTTATGATTCTCAGGGATACAATAGATTATATAAATTGGGAAAATTTAGGTGCAGCCGCTGTTAGTATAAATTTGGAAAAGGCCTTTGATAGAATCAATTGGAATTACATGTTTGCAGTTATGGATAAAATAGGTGTTCCCCCGTTTTTGATTCGAGGAATCAAACTTCTATACAGCCAACCGAGCTGTCGTATAATAGTTAATAACTACATAGGGTCTTCCGTTGAAATAACTCGTGCTATCAGGCAGGGATGTCCATTGTCCCCACTCCTTTTTTTCTCTCTGTGCTGAAGGACTAGCTAATCTTTTTAGAATTAACAATGAGCTTAAAGGTATTGAAATCCCCGAATGTACGGATTCGATTAAACTCATACAGCATGCGGACGATTCTACGGTTTTTGTGAGTAAAAATAATGATTTTAACATTATTCAGGATATTCTCTGTGTATATTGTAAAGGGAGCGGATCGAAATTAAATGTTCCTAAAACCAAAGGTCTTTGGTTAGGAAAATGGAAAGATAGATCCGACAATCCATGCGGCTTTAATTGGTGCAGTAGGAATAGTTTTCGGAAATGACGTCACCCCAGAAGACAACTGGGGTCCGCGTGTGAATAAGTTTAAATGTATTCTTGATAGGTGGAGTACGCGTAGCTTGACTCATAGGAAAAGCAGTGATTATCAATACTTTGGTGGGATCGGGATTAAATTATTTGGGGAGTATTATTTCATGTCCGCGTGAATGGATTAACAAGATCGATAAAAGTATTTGGAATTTTTATTGGGATGACAAAGTAGAAAAGATTAAAAGAAATACCATTAATGGTCCCAGAGACAAAGGAGGTACCGGTCTGGTTAATATAGAATGTAAACTTATGAGTATCAAGGTTCAGTGGTTTTCTAATTATATTAAATCTTGTGGCAAGTGGAAACATTTTTTTGATTACTGGCTTGGTAAGGTCGATAATAAACTGGGTTGGTATGTCCTGTCTAATAGCCGTAATCCTGTCAATACTACTACTTTTTATCAAGATTTGATTCGTGCCTTTAAAGCTGTTGACGGTAAAATTAACTGTTCTTTTTCTGTATGTACTGAAACGCGAGAAGTTCCTCTCTGGAACAATGTATGTGCAACCGATGATGATACTGAACTTAACAGTCCCTTACTCGCTTCTTATAATTTTCATAAAGTTAAGGATCTCGTTGTCAACGATCATTTAATACCTTTTCGTGCCGTGGCTAAAAAATGCAATGTCCACAATATTATTGCGGGTAGATTAGTCGGTAGAATTGACAACCATATTAATCATAAGTTAATCGAAGAAAAAATAATCGGTCCCCCTAATCATGTTTGTAATTGGCTTGTCCTCTTCAATAGACAATCGGATGAATATGTTAACTTTTCCAACACCAATGCCAAATTTAATTACCGAAATTTGATTCTAGCCAGATTTGTGGTCCCTAAAGTCCAAATTAAATAGCAAGACATTCTTAATTACCACATCGATGTCGATTGGACCTGTATTTGGAAAAATGGTTCCAATAATTTTATTATGGACCCAGAAGATAAAGATCTTTGGTACAGATTAAAGATGTCTTCCTACTAAAGACTTTCTCTCTAAAATAGGTAAAACTAAGGATAACATTTGTCCCCTTTGTAATGTGGAGCCGGAGTCTCACGAGCATTTGTTTATTTATTGCGTTAGTACCTTAAATGCATGGATTTTTGTGGAACGTATTCTTAGGAACTATTCGGGTAAGAAATTGTTTTATCTAAACGACTCTAATAGAATCCTCGGCTACAAAATGAGTCCTGTTCATAATGCCATCATCGCTAAAATGCTTCGCGTTATATGGATTATCCGATGTAAATTAGCCTTTGACAATTATTCTGATCCCTCCGATATCGATATTATTTTTCAGTTTAAAGTCCGTCTAAAAAAAGTTCTCCTTTTGGAAAATAAAAGAAACAAAGGTAAGAGTTGGTGGGTTAATAAAATATCGCCTCTTGTTGCATAATTTTCTGTTAAGTTCATTAATTTATTAATCGTGCTGATATATGTATATGTATAAAACATAAGTATATGTATCTGTGTAGAAATATATTAGTTTATTTTGTATTTAAGTTCTTTTTGTATAATTAATTCTTCTTTATGATGTCTAATTAATTAATTATATTATGATATATGTATGAGTTAGCTGTACTTACCTAAGTAAGTTTATTTGTTATTTTGGTTCTTTTATTTGTGCCAATTTAAGTCAGTTATGTGATATATATGTAGAAGTATCTAGACAAACCAAGTTTGTCTTTGTATTATTTTTAACCTGTATATTCTGTAAATAGTCCTTTTTGTGTACACCTGTAATGTATTTTGTATTTTTTTGTATTGTCCATATGTGTATTGAAATAAATGGAGTATAACTCCACTGAGAAAGAAAAAAAATAAAAATAATAATAATAATAATAATAATAATAATAATAAAAATAATAATAATAAAAATAATAATAATAAAAATAATAATAATAATAATAATAATAATAAAAAAATAATAATAATAATAATAAAAATAATAAAAATAATAATAATAAAAATAATAATAATAATAATAATAATAATAATAATAATAATAGTTATTATTCGTGCCTTTCTTTGAAGTACATGTACTTACCACAGTCAGTTTCATCATCTCTCAGCAAGCACTGCTTAGTCCCGTCACAAACCTGGTCCCAAAGAATGCAACGCCCTATCCTGCTGCACTGATAGAACTCGGGACAACTGACGGAGGCTAAGAGAGATCATTCAGACAAATAGTTTAACGATAGTTATAGACAGCAGAAGTAATAATGCCGTGTTTGATGAGTGGGCAATGGTACTCTTGCGTCATACGATTTAAACAAAATAACCATCCAATTTAGCACTCCACTTGAACAGCATTCAAATTCGTAGGAACTTTTCACGGCACGTATTTGGTCATTCAAATTCAATATTGGGCAGGCATTTATTAACAACAGCAGCAGCAGCAGCAGCAGCAGCAACAACAACGCGTCGGCATTTTTTATTTTCTTTTTTTGCCCGATTTGATCTCTTATCCACCATACTTTGTATATGGGAAATTTTGACCCCGCGATTTCAATGTATCAAGTATTTTCCTGTTGGCAAAATAAACAAACAAACAAAACAAGTAAAACAATCGTGTTTGTGTTAAATTACAAACACTAGGTGTTCCTGTTACCCTCCGGTTCAATCAAGTGAGCAGGTAATGACGTCATAATCACATTTTTGAAAATGTCTAATGTCTTTTATCATGAAAATATCAATGTCATCTTCAAAATACCTCTACATTTTGTGTTAGAATGTGTTGAAAATGAAGTTCCTGTTTGGACCGGAAGTAAAGGTCACATCAGGTCAGTTGAACGTCATATATCTGAAACAATAATACTTCCTCATGATCATGAAAAATAACGTTAGTACCTACTTTCGTTCATGAGTTTTCATAATATAATAATTAAAATGACATATAATGTGCTATGCTGAATACATTAACTTCCGGTTCAGTCACGTGACTGAATGTATACTTCACAACAAAGTACCGGTACTACATTGGATATATTTTGACGGCATGATCATATTATTGAGAATGTCTGACGTCTTTAATCATTATCAATTTCATTTTCAAAAGACTTATAAATTTTGTGTTAGAATGTCTTAAATTTTAACTTCCTGTTTGGAACGGAAGTAAAGGTAAGATCAGGTAATTTATAGGTCATAAAAAATATGACGCAATTGTTGTTCCTTATGCTCATGAAACGATAACATTTAGTTCTGAGATGGGGGCGCCCTGATCTGTGATGATGTCATGACATTTTTTTTGGAAAAGTCACTAGTCACTGTATGAATGAAGAAAAACCTTACTTTTACAAAAACCACAAAAATGCTTAAAATGTTTAGACCTTAATCTTTTTATTTATTTGTTTAGTTATATATTCATTCACAAGGAGTGTCGTGGCCGAGCGGTCTAGTGCATCGGATTCAAGTTCTGGTGGCATCAGAATGTGGGTTCGAATCTCGGCCTGGACGGTCGCGGCGCTTGTGTCCTTGAGCAAGACACTTAACCATAATTGCTTCGTCCTTCGGATGGGACGTCAAGCCGTAGGTCCCGTGTACTATAAACATCAGTGCACGTTAAAGAACCCATTATGACACTTGTCGTGCAAGAGTAGGGTTTACCCGGTGTCTCTGGTAGCTAATTAAGCAACACTTGGAAAGGAGATGGGTGCCACCAAGTGTAGTGGTATCACCCACAGCAACGACTATGAGCCATCAAGATGTCGCCCCAACGGCCTCCAAGGCTGTGGGATATACATACATACATACATATTAATTTATATTTTGCTGTTTTTACATATCAAAGACCCAAAATATGATTAAAACATATCATTTGATTATTACATAAATTAAAATGAAAACAAAATGCACTAACCATTTAAAATTTTGGAAACTGGCGATCCAAAACCAATATGCAAAAATAAACACCCAACAATTTTGTAAAAAGTTACAGACCATTTTGTTGTTCTAGACTTTTTTTTGCCACATTGGTTATTAAACAATCATTGTGGGAAATTATTTGATGCTTTTCGATTAGAAATTTATACCCATTATTCCATTTGTAAAATTAAATTTAATGAAGTTGATAAAATAATAAAAAAAATAAAAAATAAAATACATAAGTTAAAAAGAAGATCTAGATCTCTTGCCTCATAATCAAATTTAATTGATGTTGTATTTAAATTAACTCCAGTGCCTGAAAAACTGTTGTCAAGGGTGTATTGGAAAACTGTTACCATGAAATTGATTGCCCATAAACGAAAGCAAAAAGAAGAAATACATTCTTTAAAAAGTCCTCTGCGCATCGATGACTGTTAATTTGACTGCATCAATCGCGAAAAGATGTGAAACATCATATTTCACGATGAGGTAATTGAAGTCATGAATGCCTAAAAACAATCTGTTAGAAAACGATCGCGCTGTCGCTCGAACGCCTAAAAATACCAGAACAATATCAATAGGTGTTCGCGCTGTCGCTCGAACACCTTACTTTGAGGGGCTAAAGTAAAGATATGAAACGTATTTGTTTGCATTTGTTTCTCGTATTTTTTGTAATTCTCATTTTGTGAAATTGATTGCCCGTTACACGAAAATGAAAATAAAATGTTAGTTAAAATCTCCAGACGAACCAACTCTGCTAAATTGGAAGACGAATGTGAATTGCTGTAAAGAACGACGTATATGCTGAACTGAATATGATGCTAAATGTATTATGATGCCTGAAAATGAAATTGAATTCTTGTGGCAACTGGAGAGGCAAAATCGCTTTAATATGAATGTATTAAAGTGAAGTGTAGCATCATAGAACGTCACACCTCGGTCGGTACCCCCATTCCAGACGCTAAACTGTCGTGGCCGAGCGGTCTAGCTTACCGGACTCAAGTTCTGGTGTTAGCAGCAGAATGTGGGTTCGAATCCCGGCCGTGACACTTGTGTCCTTGAGCAAGACACTTAACCATAATTGCTTCTCTCCACCCAGGGGTTAAATGGGTACCTGTGAGGGTAGAGTTGGTTGATTAGCCCTAATGCGCTGTAATAGCAGCAATTGAGCTGTATACTCCCCAGGGAGCTGAGATGGTTTCAGGAATGATTTATGAGCCTTATGAGCCTTATGAGCAGGGAAAATAATACACTGCGCTTTGTATCCTTAGGAAAAGGCGCATTATAAATGCAAGTTATTATTTTTATTATTATTATTAAACTTTCATGGTCATCTTAGTCAATGCAAAAGATAAGCTTAAAAGAAACTAACCACTTTATAAACTAAAAATCTTATTGGTGTAAATATGATACACGTATCAATAATATTGTGAAATTATTTCGTCTGAAGTGGTTCCATTTTGATTAGAGGCAACAAGAATTGTTTATATGTTGAATTTACAAAAAAAAAGTGCCGAACGTTCCAAAATAATTGACTGAAGGAATTAAAATAAAATTGAATAAAAATGTCAGAGAGAATTTAAGAAATATCTTACAACATTGGTTTTCATCCGATCCGTAGCCACATTGGACGAACCCATCACAAACTGCATCTTCAGTCACACATACGGTGGTATTCTCGCATTCGAAACCCACGTTTCTATCACATATGCCTTCCTCAGCTGTAGACACAAAACCGAAAAATACAGATTTATTCCACAACCAAAACCTAAACCAGTCATATCCTTCACTAAACCAAATAGGGTACTCGGTAGTAAAGTTGGCATTTTCAAAATTAACTTGGGTTTCCAATTAAAATGCATACATTATATTGCAGGACATTTGTGTAAAATTGACAAAGGAAAAATTGGACTCTACCGAGATGACGACCTCGCTGCCCTGAAGAACACATCCGGCGTTAAATCCGACCGAACCAGGAAAGACATCATAAAGACATTCAACGACTTGGGCCTCAGAATAACCATCGATTGTAACCTTAAAGTCACCAACTTCCTCGACATCACCCTCAACCTGAAAAACGGCAAGTACCACCCATACCGCAAACCGAACAACCGGCCAGTGTACATCCACAAGCTCTCCAACCACCCGCCTAGCATCGTCAAGAACCTACCAGCTTCAATCAGCAGACGGATATCGGACATCTCATACGACAAAGAGACCTTCAACAACGCCGCACTACCTACGAAGAGGCATTAAGATCCAGCGGATTCAACGAGGGCCTCACGTACACTCAAGAACAACATAGAAACACCCGCAACCGGAACCGCAACACCATTTGGTTCAACCCACCATACAGCAAGAACGTCTCCACCAACATCGGCAGATCTTTCCTCAAACACTTCCCCAGAGGGTCTAAACTAAGCAAGATTTTCAACAGGAACACCACCAAGATCAGTTACAGCTGCATGCCAAATGTAAATAGCATTGTCAAATCGCACAACAAACGGTTCTCATCAAAGGAAGAAGGAGCCTCGCCGAAGAAATGCAACTGCCGAAATAAGGACCTCTGCCCTCTACGAGGAAATTGCCTGGAATCCAACATCATCTACAGCGCCGAAGTCAAAACAACCACCGAAGACAACACCAAACTATACATCGGCCTTACAGAGCCCCCTTCAAGACAAGATTCAACAACCACAAGACGTCCTTCAAGAACGAAAAACACAAACAAAGCACAGAACTCTCCAAGTACGTGTGGCAGCTCAAGATGAACAAGAAACCTTCACGATCACGTGGTCCATCGTCACCAAAGCACGAGCATACGACAACAAATCCAAGAGATGCAACCTTTGCCTAACAGAGAAGCTTTCCATCATCAACGCCGACAAACGTAAACTCCTCAACAAGCGACCTGAGTTGGTATCGAAGTGCCGCCACGAGAACAAATTCTACCTAACCAATCACGACAAGTGAATTCTTTCACTCACGTCCGCCACACCACATCTTATTTCATGCGATCATCAGTTGTCTGATGATCGCATAAGCGTGAAACTCGGAGTTGCAACTACCGTTCCAGCAAGTCTTCATTCCTATATATATATATATATATATATATATATATATATATATATATATATATATATATATATATATATATATAATTCCATGCTCATTCATTAGCGAGGTTAAATAATTGTGTGGGTTCGAGTCACAGAACATTCAAGCCAAAAATAGATCCTTGCCAGTTGACTTCATGAGAAAATCAGCCAGGCGTTTGTTTTACCATAATATTTTTTACAAATTAAATTTGACAGAAATGTCACTTTTATTATCTGTAAAAGTTTACTTCGATTTGGGTGCCTTGTTTTCTCAACAAAATCACAAAATTACCATTACTTACCATTCACGTTTGAGATGAATATAATTTATAACACACTGTGCTTCTCATTGACACTACGCAATTTCTATGTGAGCATCGATCCAGTTTTAAGTTAAACTCACAAATAATGTCACAACGTTTCAATATATAGCTGAAGTGGTCGTTGTCACCTAGAGCATTCCCCAATAGTACCCTGGAAATCTCATTCCTATGTAGGTTAGTTTACTTTTAATATTCCATGAGTACCATTTGGGAGTACCCTGGATGACAACGATTCCTTCAGCCGTAATATAGAAAAACAGCCAAACAATTTTGGTCTAAATGTGTGGATAAGTTTTTTAGGTATAGTTATTCAGAAAAAATAGACGAAATGTTAATAAAACACTCTTCCAGTCAAAATTTAAGATTTCTTGTGTACTCACTTTTGTGTCTTAACATTATCCTCATCAGAAATCCTCGGCTTGTTACGGAAGAGTCTGTTATAAAGTTGATATAAATCGTCCGGTTCGTTGACATTACTCTTGAGATTTTTGTCATTCCAGAAATAACCAGCTCAGAACCAGTGATCGTGAACACTGCATCATCATCCGAAGTACTAAATTCACCGAGATCTATACCGGAACTTGCAATTGTCACTTTGTCATATGTAACTTCCGTTTCAAAATCAAGAATGTCAATGACAATAAAACTGGTGTCTGATGTAGTCAATATCTGCCATGCACATTGTAAATCGTTTTGATAGTTGTATGGGTAATTTGGAGAGGTTAACCGGTACGGGGAATCTTCCTCCAGGTAAATGGTGCTTTCACCGCAACCATCTGTTTGAATAAAATCAATAACATATTTAAAAGGGACACTAACCAGGTACATTATAGTGAATGAAAACCAATTGGGTAAGGCAGGATATGTGTGCAGACTTGACACTACGTATCAATCATATTGAGAAATGATTTCTTATAAAGTTGTTCCATGTTTTATAGAGGCAACAGGAATTGTTTATTCAATTAATTTACAAAAAAGTGCCAAACGTTCCAAAATAATTGACCACAAAATAATTGAATAAAAATATAAGAGAGAGAGTTTAAAAAATATCTTACAACATTGGTTTTCATCCGATCCGTAGCCACAATGGACGAACCCATCACAAACTGCATCTTTAGTCACACACACGGTGGTATTCTCACATTCGAAATCCACGATTCTATCACATATGCCTTCCTCAGCTGTAGACACAAAACCGAAAAAAATAAAATAAATAAAATAAAAAAAAATAATAAAAAATACAGAATTATACTGCAACCAAAACCAAAACAGGTTATACCCTTCACTAAACCAAGTAGGGTACTGCGGTATAACTATGAGAAAGGATTGCATCACTATTTCAGACATACTTTGAATATGATTTGAGTTCTGATCATGTTCTTGAAATGTCCTCTGAAAGATCTTTTGAGGAAAATATTAAAAAGTTCCTCCAAAATTAGAGTTAAGATGGCAATTTTCAAAATTAAGATTTTCCTATTTCTGAATTCAGTTGAAAAAAAAACTGCTTTCACTTGGGTTTCGAATCCTCATGTTTAAGCTTGAAAATGCATGCATTATATTTAAATCCATTTGTAAGAAAAATAATAATACTTTATAATGTCATAGTCATTCATTAGCGAGGTTAAATCATTGTGTGGGTTCAAGACACAGAACATTCAAGCCAAAAATATATCTTTGCCTGTTGACTTCATGGGAAAATCATCCGAGTCTAAAGAGTACAGAAGGGATCTATATTCTCAGGACTATAAACGGGAGTTTAGTTTTACTATCAAAAATAAATAAATAAATAAAAATAAATAGTAATTTTTTACAACTAAATAAAAAAAAATCACGACTAATTTTTCACAAATTAAATTTGAAAGAACTGTCACTTTTATGATCTGTAAAAATTTATTTCGATTTGGTTGCCTTGTTTTCTCAACAAAACCACATACATGTAAGTAACATTTCCATTACTTGGTAATTCAAAGTTTGAGAAATATATCATTTATCACATACTGTGCTTCTCATTCACACCACGAAATTTCCATGTGAGCAGCGATCAAGTTTTAAGTTAAACTCACAAATAATGTCACAACGTTTCAATATAATAGCTGAAGTGGTCGTTGTCACCTAGAGCACTCCCCAATAGTACCCTGGCAATCTCAATCCTATGTACGTTAGATTACCTTCAGTATTCTATGAGTACCATTTGGGAGTACCCTGGATGACAACGATCTCTTCAGCCGAAATATAGAAACATAGTCAAACAATTTTGGTCTAAATGTGTGGATAAGTTTTTTAGGTATAGTTATTCGGGGAAAATAGACGAAATGCTAATAAAACACTCTTCCAGTCAATATTTAAGTGTTCTTGTCTACTCACTTTTGTGTCTTAACATAATCTCCATCAGAAATCCTTGTCTTGTTTTGGAATGGTCTGTTGTAAAGTAGATATAAATCGTCCGGGTCGTTGACATTACTCTCGAGATTTTCCTCATTCCAGAAATAACCAGCTCAGAACCAGTGATTGTGAACACTGCATCATCATCCGAAGTACTAAATTCACCGAGATCTATACCGGAACTTGCAATTGTCACTTTGTCATATTTAGTTTCCGTTTCAAAATCAAGAATGTCAATGACAATGAAACTGGTGTCAGACGTGGTCAATATCTCCCATGTACATTGTAAATTGTTTCGATAGTCGTGTGGGTAATTTGGAGAGGTTAAAATGTACGGGGAATCTTCCTCCAGGTAAATGGTCCTTTCACCGCAAACATCTGTTTGAATAAAATCATCAATATATTTGAAAGGGACACTAACCAGGTACATTATAGTGAATGAAAACCAATTGGGTAAGGCAGGAATAAGCCTAGATATGTTAGCAACATGTTGAATTTCGCAGACTTGAGACTACGTATCAATCATATTGAGAAATGATTTACTATAAAGTTGTTCCATTTTCTATAGAGGCAACAGGAATTGTTTATACAATTAATTTGCAAAAAAGTGCATAACGATCCAAAATAATTGACCGAAGGAATTAAAATAAAATTGAATAAAAATATAAGAGAGAATTAAAAAATACATCTTACAACATTGGTTTTCATCCGATCCGTAGCCACAATGGACAAATCCATCACAAACTGCATCTTTAGTCACACACACGGTGGTATTCTCACATTCGAAACCCACGGTTCCATCACATATGCCTTCCTCAGCTGTAGACACAAAATCGGAAGAAGAAAAAAATAAATAAAAAAAATGTGTGGATAAGTTTTTAAGGTATATTTATTCGGAAATATAGACGAAATGTTAATAAAACACTCTTCCAGTCAATATTTAAGATTTCTTATGTCCTTACTTTTGGGTCTTAACATAATCCTCATCTGAAATCCTCGTCTTGTTTTGGAATGGTCTGTTGTAAAGTTGATATAAATCGTCCGGTTCGTTGACATTACTCTCGAAATTTTCGTCGTTCCAGAAATAACCAGCTCAGAACCAGTGATTGTGAACACTGTATCGTCATCCGAAGTACTAAATTCACCAAGATCTATACCGGAACTTGCAATTGTCACTTTGTCATATTTAGCTTGCGTTACAAATTCAAGAATATCAATGACAATAAAACTGGTGTCTGATGTAGTGAATATCTCCCATGCACATTGTAAATTGTTTCGATAGTCGTGTGGGTAATTTGGAGAGGTTAAAATGTACGGGGAATCTTCCTCCAGGTAAATGGTCCTTTCACCGCAATGGACGAATCCTTCACAAACTGCATCTTCAGTCACACACACGGTGGTATTCTCACATTCGAAACCCACGTTTCTATCACATATGCCTTCCTCAGCTATAGACACAAAACCGAAAAAATACAGATTTATTTCACAACCAAAACCAAACTGGTCATATCTTTCACTAAACCAAATAGGGTACTCCGGTAGTAAAGTTGGCATTTTTCAAATCTAACTTGTGTTTCTAATTATCTTTTTTAGCTTGAAAATGCATACATTATATTGAAGGAAAAAATCATACATAATTCCATGCTCATTTATTAGCGAGGTTAAATCATTTTGTGAGTTCGAGTCACAGAACATTCAAGCTAAAAATAGATCATTGGCAGTTGACTTCATGAGAAAATCAGTCAGCTGTAAAGAAGTACAAAACAGATCTATATTATCAGGAATGTAAACGAGATTTTAGTTTTACTATAAAATGTTTCACAAATTAAATTGGACAGAAATGTCACTATTATTATCTGAAAAAGTTTACTTTGATTTGGGTGCCTTGTTTTGTCAACAAAATCACATACATTTAAGTAAAATTACCATTACTTGCGTAATTTCACGTTTGAGAAACATATCATTTATCACACACTGCTTCTCATTCACACTACGCAATTTCTATGTGAGCAGCGATCCATTTTTAAGTTAAACTCACAATTAATGTCACAGTGTTTCAATACAGTGCGTATCAAAAAAAAGGTAATCCGAATTCAGGGGGTTAATATGCCAAGGTTATTTAGTTTGACAATTTACATGTAGTGTACCAAAGAAGAGGAACTCCTCAGCTTTCCATTGATACCTTATTGACCCATTGCTGTCACATATGACCGAGCACATTGTTATTGAAAATGACAAATTCAAATCGCATTTTGCAAGTTTGGGTAATCAGTGCAAGGCAGGATAATTAGTGAAAGTCAGTATGATAAACCAGATTTTCTTTTAGGAATGACTGGACATTATTCAAGAAGAATTCTTCTAACATTGCCCTTTTATGCAACTCCACACCTTCAACATGTCCACCCTCCCTTTCGACACAAAGCTGACAGCGACGGAGCATGTCGTGCACTGCTCGTCTCACCATAGCCGGATTATTGCGTAAAGCATCCACTTCATTTCGAATACGGCCCTGCAATTCATCAAGATCACGGGGAGGAGTTGCAAACACCTTGTTCTTCAAATGTCCCCAAAGGAAATAGTCACATGGTGTGAGGTCAGGTGATCTTGCAGGCCATTCCACCTCATGGTTGACGCGATGACTCGTTCGCCAAAGAGTTCCCCAGACGATCTCGGACAGCGATAAGGCGATGTGCTGGGGCGCCATCTTGGGCTCACCAGAGTTGTCTGAAGACCCCACGAACCTGTCGCTCAAATGTTTCCTGCAGCTGCGGTAAAACGTTATCAATGAGCATCTGCAGATACACATGTTACCATTGACATTCCTTTGAAAGAAAAACGGTCCGATCAGCTGACCACTTCCACAAAGTCCCAACCAAACAGTCCACTTTGTCGACTCATGTTAACCTCAAAATTGAATTTGGGGGTGTCTTGCTGGCATATTCAAGAACATTATGCGTATTGACCTTGCCGTTCATGGAGAAAGCAGCTTCGTCGCCGATTACGAGATTCCGCAGAAAATTGACATCTCTCGGTACGGGCTATCAACCATCTGGCAAACGCCAGCCTTCTAGCAAAATCTCCTGGCGTAAGTTGATGTCGGATGTAATCCGATATGGATGCTGGTGGAGGTCCAATCTCGTGATTCTGTTGAATGTCGCCGAAGGCAACCAGCCCATTTCGCCTTGCGCTGGTGTCCCTAGCATGCTCCAAGTTGCTGCCTTACTGCTGCAATGTTCCTTCTGATCGCCCGGTGCGCCTCCTGCCAGAATTCTTGTTGCGGTTGAGGCTAGTGCCATACTCTTGATATTTTCTAACATTCGCCCAGATGGTTTTGGCTGCTGGGGGCTCCGTTCTGGGGAAACGTTCCTGAAAGCATCGCGAGTTTGCTGCAAACCGTGAGTTTGGTGAAATGTTGTCATCACGAAACTCGCTGTTCAGTCGTTAGTTGTACCATCTTTCCAACTACCTGTCCCCAAACCCAGGCCATTCTTAAATACCCAACTTGAAGAAAAGGATGTCGTAACAGACGATTACCGAACCAGCTTAAAAATCTTACATAATCATCTAGGCAGTCAAGTGATGCGTCCATTTCAGACTGCCTTGAACTGATTACCCAAACTTGCAAAAATGCGATTTGAATTTGCCATTTTCAATAACAATGTACTCGGCCATGTGTGACAGCAATGGATCGACACAGGTATCAATGGAAAGCTGAGGAGTTCCTCTTCTTTGGTACACTACATGTAAATTGTCAAACTAAATAACCTTGGCATATTAACGCCCTGAATTCGGATTACCTTTTTTTTTGATACGCACTGTATATAGCTGAAGTGGTCGTTGTCACCTACATGTAGAGCACTCCCCAATAGTACCCTGGCAATAACAATCCTATGTACGTTAGAATACTTTTAGTATTCCATGAGTACCATTTGGGAGTACCCTGCATGACAACGATCCCGTCAGCCGAAATATGTGGGGTGTCGTGGCCGAGCGGTCTAGCTTACCAGACTCAAGTTCTGGTGTTAGCAGCAGAAGGTGGGTTCGAATCCCGGCCGTGACACTTGTGTCCTTGAGCAAGACACTTAACCATAATTGCTTCTCTCCACCCATGGGTTAAATGGGTACCTGTGAGGGCAGAGTTGGTTGATTAGCCCTATATGCGCTGTAATGGCAGCAATTGAGCTGTATACTCCCCAGGGAGCTGAGATGGTTTCAGGAATGATTTACGAGCCTTATGAGCCTCATGAGCAGGAGTAATGATATAATGCGCCTTGAGCACCACTCAGTTGGTGGATACGTGCGCTATATAAGTCCACACATTATTATTATTATTATTATATAGAAACACAGTGAAACAATTTTGGTCTAAATGTGTGGATAAGTTTTTTGGTATAGTTATTCGGAAGTTATAGACGAAATGTTAATAAAACACTCTTCGAGTCACTATTTAAGATTTCTTGTGTACTCACTTTTGTGTCTTAACATAATCCTCATCAGAAATCCTCGTCTTGTTACGGAATGGTCTGTTGTAAAGTTGATATAAATCGTCCGGTTCGTTGACATTACTCTCGAGATTTTCCTCTTTCCAGAAATAACCAGCTCAGAAGTACTAAATTCACCGAGATCTATACCGGACTT
>CM055817.1:21641042-21845854 GCA_029582265.1 Zoroaster sp. YZ-2022 | reverse complement strand
AAAAAAAAATAGGGTAACCAGGTGTTATAACTTAGGTGTAAAAGAACAAATAAAAAGCGAAGACTTAGAGTTTATTTACAGAAAGAGCATTAAATATATGATCGAATCAGAGAAGGTAGACTTCTAAAAATGAGTTCCTTATAATGTATGGCAAAAATAATGCTATGTGTAAAGTCATAGATGGAAATATAGAGATGTCAATTTGAAAAGGAAACATTTCTCAACTTGAAGGCATACGGTGTACGTAACATAATAATATGTAAATATTATACATAAATGTGAATTTATTTGCATACTTAATGGCAAAAGACAATGGCATGTCATAATAACATATCTTAAATCAGAACTGTATTTGAGGTCATTCTTAAATTGTATCAAAAGGTGTAATGCGACTGCCCGTAGTTATTTCTGCTTAAATTATAATCTCTTGTAAATTCATGTCGTGAAAGTCCAACAGCTGCTTGCTCTGACCGCTCTTTTGTCAAACATCACATTGGTCAGATGACTCTGCTACAGTTAAAACAGCCATCAGTCATTCATCGGAACACCAAACAATGATTATTTAAGACCCTAAATAGGATTTGTCTTGGTGTCATTTGCTATTGTTTCCCGGGCTAAACTTTGAATCAGACAGGGGTACCGTAACAATTGTAAATGCGCACTATACGACAACGGCCTTGGTCAAGTCTATTCAGAGCCAGATGTAATAGTGGAAGTACGAACACATCCGCGCAACTACTAGCTAATTTATTGTGGTTATTTGTTTGTGCAATAAGTGTATTTCCCCTTTCTTTAGTTAAATGAAAGTGAGGATATGTTTTGTTATGTTTGGGCCCTAGTGTTTACATTATAGGAAACTGTTTTCACTTTCAGTCGCAGATACAGAAAAGTGAGGAATATGAGGCTGTTTTTCCGCCTGACATACACGAAACCACACCATGAAACACGAAACATATTTTTGTCAAACTTGTAGCTTTGCATGGTGAGGAGGATAAGTAAGACTAATTGCGGTGACACCATGTGAAAAAAATTTCAATTGAGTAGTAATTAGTTCTGAAAAGAACTGGAGGTACAACTCGACGTTTCGACCAGTGTGCTCTGATCGTCCTCAGGAGAATTGCTGAAAGCGAAATGCTTCCTTACCTCATCCCACTGCTGAGGACGATCACAGCACACTGATCGAAACGTCGAGGTGTACCTGCAGTTCTTTTCAGAACTAATTACTACTCAATTGAGAATTTCACATGGTATCACCGCAATTAGTCTATCTTTTTGTAAGTCCCACGATGTCTGAACTAGTACAATGGGGGTATAATTTCAGACATTTTATGAATGGAATGTTTGTGAAATGTTTGAAAACCGGGAAAGATTTATTACAGCGGAGTGACTTAGAGCAGACACAGTAACAACTGTAAAGTACTCAGATAGACTGTTCAAGTTTATATGGCAACAAGACAAAGTGCCATCAGATTGGAATAAATAGTCAGGGGGTTATGTCAGGGGGTCATGATCATGATCATGATCATGATCATGATCATGATCATGATAATGATAATGATAATAATGTGGACTTATATAGCGCACGTATCCACCAAACTGGTACTCAAGGCGCATTATATTATTACCCCTGCTCATCAGGCTCATAAATCATTCCTGAAACCATCTCAGCTCCCTGGGGAGTATACAGCTCAATTGCTGCCATTACAGCGCATATGGGGCTAATCAAACACAACAACCAACTCTGCCCTCACAGGTACCCATTTACCCCTGGGTGGAGAGAAGCAATTACGGTAAAGTGTCTTGCTCTAGGACACAAGCACCATGGTCGCGGTTGGGATTCGAACCCACATTCTGACGACTCAGCCATCAGAACACAAATCCGATGCACAAAACCGCCCAACCATGGTTTTAGAGATAGAGCATGCATGCAAATGACGAATGCTCTAACTGGCTATTTTTGTAATTTGGCAAAGTGACCAATACCGCATTGGTCACTATGCTAACTTAATTTGGGATTGGTCACTATGGAAAATTAGGGACGGGATGTCCTGAGTGCCGAGTGGGGAATGGTTCCACAGACGAACCTCTAAAACAAAATGGATACTAACATTTACATGTATATACTAACTACAACGTTAATACGATGGGAATGTAAAAAGTAACTCATCAGTCACTGGCCACCACAATCCCATGTCATAATAAAATATCTGAAATCAGAACTGTATTTGAGGTCATTCTTAAATTGTATCAAATGTGTGTAATGCGACTGCCCATAGTTATTTCTGCTTAAATTATAATCTGTTGTAAATTCATGGCGTGAAAGTCCAACAGCTTCTTGCTCTGACCGCTCTTTTGTCAAACATCACATTGGTCCGATGACTCTACTACAGTTAAAACAGCCATCAGTCATTCATCGGTACACCAAACAATGATTGTTTAAGACCTAAATAAAGATTTGTCTTGGTGCCATTTGCTAGCCAGGGAACCTGGTATTGTTTACCGGGCTAAAATTTGAATCAGACAGGGGTACAGTAACAATGGTAAATGCGCACTATACGACAACGGCCTTTGTCAAGTCTATTCAGAGCCAGATGTAATAGTGGGAGTACGAATACATCCGCGCAACTGCTAGCTAATTTATTGTGGTTATTTGTTTGTGATGTAAGTGTATTTCCCCTTTCTTTAGTTAAAGGAAAGTGAGGATATGTTTTTGTTATGTTTGGGCCCTAGTGTTTACATTATAGGAAACTGTTTTCAGTCGCAGATACAGACAAGTGAGGAATGTGAGGATGTTTTTCCCACTGACATACAGGAAACCACACCATGAAACAGGAAACATATTTTTGTAAAACTTGTAGCTTTGCATGGTTAGGAGGATAAGTAAGACTAATTGCGGTGACACCATGTGAAGAAATTCTCAATTGAGTAGTAATTAGTTCTGAAAAGAACTGGAGGTACAACTCGACGTTTCGACCAGTGTGCTCTGATCGTCCTCAGAAGAATTGCTGAAAGCAAAGTGCTTCCTTACCTCATCCCACTGCTGAGGACGATCACAGCACACTGATCGAAACGTCGAGTTGTACCTCCAGTTCTTTTCAGAACTAATTACTACTCAATTGAGAATTTCACATGGTGTCACCGCAATTAGTCTATCTTTGTGTAAGTCCCACGATGTCTGAACTAGGACAATGGGGGTATAATTTCAGACATTTTATGAATGGAATGTTTGTGAAATGTTTGAAAACCGGGAAAGATTTATTACAGCGGAGTTACTTAGAGCAGACACAGTAACAACTGTAAAGTACTCAGATAGACTGTTCAAAGTTATATGGGAACACGAGAAAGTGCCATCAGACTGGAATAAATAGTCAGGGAGTCGTCGTCGTCGTCGTCGTCGTCGTCGTCGTCGTCGTCGTCGTCGTCGTCGTCGTCGTCATGTGCACTTATATAGCGCACGTATCCACCAAACTGGTACTCAAGGCGCATTATATTATTACCCCTGCTCACAGGCTCATAAATCATTCCTGAAACCACCTCAGCTCCCTGGGGAGTATACAGCTCAATTGCTGCCATTACAGCGCATATAGGGCTAATCAAACACAACAACCAACTCTGCCCTCACAGGTACCCATTTACCCCTGGGTGGAGAGAAGCAATTACGGTAAAGTGTCTTGCTCAAGGACACAAGCACTATGGTCGCGGTTGGGATTCGAACCCACATTCTGACGACTCAGCCATCAGAACACAAATCCTATGCACAAAACCGCCCAACCATGGTTTTAGAGATAGAGCATGCATGCAAATGACGAATGCTCTAACTGGCTATTTTTGTAATTTGGCAAAGTGACCAATACCGCATTGGTCACTATGCTAACTTAATTCGGGATTGGTCACTATGGAAAATTAGGGACGAGATGTCCTGAGTGCCGAGTGGGGAATGGTTCCACAGACGAACCTCTAAAACAAAATGGATACTAACATTTACATGTATATACTAACTACAACGTTAATACGATGGGAATGTAAAAAGTAACTCATCAGTCACTGGCCGCCACAATCCCATGTAATAATAAAATATCTGAAATCAGAACTGTATTTGAGGTCATTCTTAAATTGTATCAAAGGTGTGTAATGCGACTGCCCATAGTTATTTCTGCTTAAATTATAATCTGTTGTAAATTCATGGCGTGAAAGTCCAACAGCTTCTTGCTCTGACCGCTCTTTTGTCAAACATCACATTGGTCCGATGACTCTACTACAGTTAAAACAGCCATCAGTCATTCATCGGAACACCAAACAATGATTGTTTAAGACCTAAATAAAGATTTGTCTTGGTGCCATTTGCTAGCCAGGGAACCTGCTATTGTTTACCGGGCTAAAATTTGAATCAGACAGGGGTACTGTAACAATGGTAAATGCGTACTATACGACAACGGCCTTTGTCAAGTCTATTCAGAGCCAGATGTAATAGTGGGAGTACGAATACATCCGCGCAACTGCTAGCTAATTTATTGTGGTTATTTGTTTGTGATGTAAGTGTATTCCCCCTTTCTTTTGTTAAAGGAAAGTGAGGATATGTTTTTGTTATGATTGGGCCCTAGTGTTTACATTATAGGAAACTGTTTTCAGTTGCAGATACAGAAAAGTGAGGAATGTGAGGATGTTTTTCCCCCTGACATACACGAAACCACACCATGAAACAGGAAACATATTTTTGTAAAACTTGTAGCTTTGCATGGTGAGGAGGATAAGTAAGACTAATTGCGGTGACACCATGTGAAGAAATTCTCAATTGAGTAGTAATTAGTTCTGAAAAGAACTGGAGGTACAACTCGACGTTTCGATCAGTGTGCTCTAATCGTCCTCAGGAGAATTGCGGAAAGCAAAGTGCTTCCTTACCTCATCCCACTGTTGAGGACGATAACAGCACACTGATCGAAACGTCGAGTTGTACCTCCAGTTCTTTTCAGAACTAATTACTACTCAATTGAGAATTTCATCAGATTGGAATAAATATTCAGGGGGTACTGAATGATTAGAAGATCCCACCCGTTCCACTGCCGTGCAGCCAATTATTGGCGACCAATGATTTGTTAAAAGCAAAGTGCTTCCTTACCTCATCCCACTCCTGGTAAGTGTAGAGTTGTTATAGCGCCCTCTGTTGATCACAAGTTGTTATCATTAATCAATCCAAGATGGCTGAATAAACGTAATCTAGAAAGTTCTCAATTGTTTCGTTCAAACTCAATCTCATAATCTATCTTAAACACCACATTTTGGCGACGAGGATACAAGCACAGAAAGCTTAGGTGAGTTGTCAAAGTTTATTGGCACATTCTACATCGATAAAAGTCTCGAAATCTAACCACAAAATCTCTACGTTAGTGAGTCAAAATCAGTCACATGCTCACACCACCATGTCAATCTTACCAGTCTTCCAGAGATTTGATGTGCATGCAGATAGTAATGCGGGTCCCAGATGGAAAAAATGGTTGCCGAGATTTGAAAGGTTAATGGTAGCTATGGATATCAGTAATGAGGCACGAAAAAGAGCATTGTTACTCCACTATGCAGGCACAGATGTAGATGAAATCTTTGAGACTTTAGATAACACAGGCGATGAAAATGACTACAAATCTGCAGTCGAAGCCCTCACCAAATACTTCAACCCTCGCATAAATAAGGCATACGAAGTATATAAATTCAGACAGGCGAAACAGGAGAAGAAAGAGACACTAGACACCTATCACACTCGATTGAGACAGCTATCCCAGACCTGCGAATTCGAAAATGTGGACAATGAAATTGTCGCACAGATAATCTTGAGTTGCCAATCTCAACGTCTACGTAGAAGAGCCCTGCGTGAGACAATGACGCTTGAACAGCTACTTACCATTGGCCGTTCCTTCGAAACAAGTGAACGTGAAGCAGATCTAGTCGAAGCTGGTCGTCAAGAAGCTACAAATGCAATCAGTGATGATAGAGGCAGACATGATAGACGGTCCAACCCTCCTACCCGCCGACGAAGAAAGCAAAGCAAATCCAAAAGTCAGAGGTCTCCGTCCAGACAGAGACAACCTGAACGACCGGGTCAGCGAAACCGCACCTGCTACTTCTGTGGTGGTTCTTATCCCCATACCAAAACCTGCCCAGCAAAGGGTAAAGAATGTCGCTACTGTAAGAAGATGGGACATTTTGCGTCAGTCTGTCACTCAGCAAAAGCTAAACAAGCCGTACACACTGTGGACCAAAGTGAAGAAGATTCAGATGCTGACTACATTTTTGCAAACCATGCCAGTGCTTTCGTCATTCATTCTGCTAACCTGCCTACCTGCAAGATGAGCATAGGCAACACAACCATGACAGCCATGATAGATTCTGGCGCATCAGTCAATGTACTAGACTCAAAGTCTTTTGATCTTCTTCAATTCAACCGTCACACTCTGAAACAGCCACGTTCCAAAGTCTATGCATACGGCACAAAAACACCCCTGCCGGTACTTGGCATTTTTTCCGCTGAAGTCAAAGTTGGTTCAACTTCCTGTAATGCAGATTTCTACGTAATCGATACCGACACATGTAATTTGCTATCCTACAGAACGGCGAAGAATCTGAAACTGATCTCCCTCAACCCCGACCTTGTTACGTGTCACATCCAGCAAATGCCAGAGCAGATGAAACAGACACCAGACCCCATGAACATGAGCCATGATAGCGTACATCAGAAATACAGTGGTTTATTTGATGGCATTGGAAAAATCAACGATGTCCAAATTCAACTCCATATCGACCCTGACGTCCCACCAAAACAACAAAAGCATCGTCGCATACCATTCCACACTCGCAACGATGTTGAGAAAGAGATCCAGAGACTTGAAGATTTAGATATCATCGAGAAAGTTGATGGTCCTACACCGTGGGTCAGCCCAATCGTAGTTGTACCGAAACCCTCGGGAGCAGTAAGAATTTGTGTTGACATGCGTGAAGCAAATAAAGCAATCGAAAGAGAGCGACATCCCATGCCAACTCTAGATGACATCATAGCAGATTTGAATGGTTCCTCAGTCTTCAGCACACTCGACATAACCGTTGGTTATCACCAATTTGTACTCGCACCCGAATCAAGACATATCACTACATTCAGTACTCATGCTGGTCTTCGTCGATACAAACGTTTGATGTTTGGTGTAAATGCAGCTTCAGAAATATTCCAGACAGCAGTATCACAACTACTCACTGGTCTAGAAGGGTGTAAGAATGTTTCTGATGACATCATAGTCTACGGCAAAGACAAGCAGGAACACGACAGAAACCTGAAAGCTGTACTCGATAGACTCCAGAGCCATAACGCCAAACTCAACAAGGACAAGTGCAAATTCGCACAGCCGCAAGTCAAATTCTACGGACATATCTTCTCCAGAGACGGTCTTGCCCCTGATCCCAAAAAGATCGATGCACTCATCAATGACACTCCTCCAATGAATCCGAAAGAAGTCAAATCATTCCTTGGTCTAGCTTCATATGTATCCAGATTCATCCCTAACTATGCAACAGTCACAGCACCCCTGCGAATTCTCACACACCAAGATGCAGAATGGAAGTGGGATTCAGAAGAAATTGCGTCCTTCATGAAGCTGAAAAGTATCCTGAGTAATTCCAGTATGATGGCCTACTTCGATCCACGTAAAGCAACAGACATCATCGTGGATGCAAGCCCAGTCGGTTTAGGCGCAATGCTGTGTCAAGATGGCAAAGTCATCTCATACGGAAGTCGTACACTGTCCGACGTAGAAACCAGATACTCTCAGACAGAACGAGAAATGCTTGCAACAGTCTGGGGAGTCGAGCATTTTCATCTCTACGTATACGGTTCCAAATTCCGAATCATCACCGACCACAAACCACTTTTGGGTATCTTCAAAGGCAACAGGCAGACTTCTCTGAGAATTGATCGATGGCGTCTTCGTCTTATGCCATACAACTGTGAACTCGTGTACAAGCCAGGCAAAGATGATGAAAATCCTGCAGACTACATAAGCAGACACCCGGTAAACAAACCCTCCAGCAAATCCGTTGCAGAAGAATACGTGAGCTATGTCTGTAACAATGCAGTTCCCAAAGCCATGACCCTTGATGAAGTTCGCGATGAAACCGCTACTGATGACGTCATGCAAAAGCTGATGAAAACAATCCAGTCAGGAAAGTCACATGACTGGGACGATATAGACATTCGACCGTTCAAACCAGTCCGTTCCGAATTGACCATATGCAATGGAGTAATCCTGAGAGAAAACCGTTTAGTCATGCCCACATCCCTGAGATCTAAAGCCGTAAACCTTGCTCATGCCAGTCACCAAGGAATCGTGAAGACAAAATGCTTCCTCAGAGAAAAAGTTTGGTTTCCAGGAATTGATAGAATGGTTGAAGACAAAGTAAGACAATGCATTCCCCAGCAGCAACCACTACTAATGCAGAAAGACCAGAACCACTAAAGATGACACCACTACCTTCCGCTCCATGGAAAGAGGTTGCAGTAGATTTTACCGGTCCTTACGCATCAGGAGAATATCTTCTAGTAGTCGTAGACGAATACAGTCGCTACCCCGAATTGAAATCGTCACTTCTACTTCATCCAAATCCACCATACCAAAGCTAGATGCAATCTTCTCCAGACAAGGCATTCCCGATGTAGTGAAGACAGACAATGGCCCTCCTTTTCACGGTCATGAATTCGCTAAGTTCGCTACTTCCCTTGGATTTACACACCGTAGAGTCACTCCGCTATGGCCGAGAGCGAATGGAGAGGTAGAACGTCTGAATAGAACACTTGGAAAAGTCATACGCACCGCTGAATCAGAAGGAGTAAGCTGGAAACAACAGTTACACAAATTTCTCCGTCATTACAGAGCCACTCCACATTCCACGACTAACATATCTCCAAGCGAAGCACTAAACTCGAGAAAGCTGAAGTGTGAATTCCCAGAACTTCAGACTCCGATGCAGTATCGCAAACATGACAACTATCTTCGAGAGAGAGATGCACGACAGAAGTCAAAGATGAAAGCATACACAGACAATCTTCTTCATGCAAAGCCGAGCAACATCGAAGAAGGAGATACGGTTCTTGTACGCCAACCCAAAAGAACCAAACACACTCCTCCGTTCAATCCCAACCCCTTTGAAGTCACAACAAGGAGAGGAAACATGATCGTAGCCAGACGAGGTGACAAGTTGACAAAGCGAAATGTTTCTCACTTCAAACGAATTGAAGCCCCTCCTCCAGATCCCCACATTACCTCAGAAGAAGACAACGAAGAACACATGGACAATCTACCTACTCTCACAGAACCTCCAACAATCCCAAAAACTACTGACACTGCCACACGTACCGCGAACCCTGATGACAATGATGAACTATCCCGTTCTCCCTTGAAGTCATGTCTCCGTCGATCCACCAGAGTTCATAAGCCTCCAGTTAGGTTCAAAGACTATGTCAAATAATTCCTTTAAAAAAAATTTAAAAAATCCAAAGTTCAAAAAAAAAAAATATTTTTCAAACATTTCAGATGCACAGGAGAGCATAACAAACTTAAAAAATAAATAAATAAAAAGCCCAAAACAAAAAGCAAAGGTTTTCACTGAAAACCTAAATTCTCATTTTCTGAGCACATGAGAACATGTTTTGTTTTGTTGTTAAAAAAAAAAATGTATTGAAAATTTTCCCTTAAATTGTTGTTTATTCAAAAAAAAAGTCAAGAAGTTTGCATTTCAAAAAAAGAAAAAGAAAAAAAGAAAAGACTCTAAAGAAATGCATCATGACAATTGATTTTCATTTATGTTTTTAATCACTCATCAGTTCAAAGATTTTTTAAGTTTGCATTTCAAAAAGAAATTTAAAGTTGTAAAATCTTTATCTAAAAATGGGGGCTAAATGTAGAGTTGTTATAGCGCCCTCTGTTGATCACAAGTTGTTATCATTAATCAATCCAAGATGGCTGAATAAACGTAATCTAGAAAGTTCTCAATTGTTTCGTTCAAACTCAATCTCATAATCTATCTTAAACACCACAGTAAGCACGCATACCCTGGGCGTACAGGTGGTTTGACACCCCTTCAATCGTGATATCTACTTGATGGATCTTGGGGTTGTAGAATGTTTCTGTGTCTCTGTTATTAGGAAGCACCTGTAGTTCCAACATCTTTGAACAGCATGAGGATGCCCTTCAAGCTTCGCGCAGGGATATTAAGATTGATAATCCACAGAGTCTGACTCTTGTCGAGGGTAACCTTGTGGTGGCGCAATATATGCAGATGGCGAGCCGCGCAGCATACCACTGGTTCACCGCTGTTCAAAATGCTCTGCAGGCGACATGTGGTTTGGGCGCATGCGCGAGAATTTTGAAGGGTCATACAAAAATACATATTCATAACGTGACCTTTACTTTTTTTTCCGTCGCGGAGTTCATTGATAAAAACGCCTGTTACATACTGAAAATTAATTTCAAAGAGAATTTTTAACCAATAGGATTAGAAAGAATATGTCGTCTGCAAATATTGAACTAACATTACAGGAATATGGGCAAACGCGCGAATTTCCTTGAAGTTTTTATGTGCACAACTCTGGCCCTTGACAAGAGCGCGCACGCTGAAAAAGGTAATATTTCAAAGCGGATTTTCTTCCTGAAGGTAAATTTTCCTTGAGACATAAAAAGTATGGTAGGTGAAAGAACTCTTATTTTAACTAATTATTACTTTGTTATTTCAGCAAACCCAGTAGCTAACTTTTAAACGGTGGGATTCCCCTGCGGCTTTAGCGTTGTTAAACAAAAGATTTCTGGGGAACCCGTTACGTTTTTTGGGATGACATCATTGTGTATGCGTGTGCATATACACACACGGATTAGATTGTGGGCGTTTTCATTGTAAGGGGGGTTACATAATTTTTTAATAACGTTAGAATATAAAACAAACGGGGAATGATTTGAGTTTATAAGCCAATATGAACCAATATTTAATACATATATTCTCTTCACTCTTCCATTTTAAATTAATTTAAGGATTGTTTTCCTTTCTATGCACTCCAAATCCATTATTTAAACAGCGAAGATGTAATCAATAGCAATATTTCACCTTTTTTGAATTGCTGCCCAGAGGACGTTACTTGGGTTTGTTAAGGTATAATCACCATGAAACTGTTCTTCGTGAGTTTAACTACCCTCCTATGCTTGATTTTTCAAGAAAATAATTCACAAAAGACGTATAATAACGTAAAAAATGGACCAATAATTAACTTCTCTCGATCTGTAAAATTTAACGGATGCTCAATATTTGATGCACATTGAAGACGCTTTTTACACTTCGCGGGTTTCGATGAATTCACCCAGAAACGTGTCATCTTGTAAAGCCATGACTGTAGATTGATGTGTGATCTTTGTTCATTGAGGTCATTTGGCATTTGCACTCACTTTGATCGTACACCTCCAGTCGATTTGCCAAATTTCAAAAGACGCGACCTTGTTTAAAGTTGGTGAAACAACACCAATAGAGGGCGCTATACAGAGCAGAAAAAGGCGCATGCGCACAAACCTCTTGTCACTCTGCAAGCAGCGGTGGGTTGCGAATCATTCGGGCCGGGCTCGGCTCGCTCACAATTTCAAACTCGAGAGAGATGTTGTCAATGGTGTAACTGGCACTGGCATCATCGGTTGCCGGGGCTGTAGGTTAACGCAGCTGTAGTCGTTAAAGGTCAGCTCGTACTCCAGTCGGTCACCAAGAATTGACTGGAAGAATGACATGTGGCTCTCCAACTCCCCAAAAGTCCAGCGGCACACTGAACCGATAGCCACAGGTATCTACACTGGCTTTGTCCCGCACCAGGGTACTATTGCCGTCTCTAGTACCCAACCCCAGTTTTAGCATGTTGGTTGTCGACCCACCAATGCCCTTGCTCTGTCACTCTTGCTTTGTTTTCCAGAAGTCTGTGAAGCAGCCGATAATCGATATCATCGTGATCCTGATCCTGATAGTCGTCTTCTTTACAATGGCCCAGCCAGGGTTTTGGACCACTGTTCGGTTGGCGTCGGACAAGACAAGAGACGAGCTAAGATTGGGAAAGCAGACAAGGAGCTGCTGGTTTCTGGTCAATGGTTGAGGTTACAACCATCCATCTGTGTACAGTGCTGTAATAACAGCCCACTGTACTAATAACATCATTGGAAACATTTGCGTATTATTGGAATTGACCATTTTCACTTTTTTGCACAAAATTGTATCAACAACACCTCAAATGTGAACAAATTTAGAATGAAATCTTTCAACTGGGCTTAACTATAAACATATTTCTAATTACTCTACAAACCTGAAAATAAACTATTCAGTTTACATGTTTCTGCCTATAATAATAATTCAAACGAATTTTAATTAAAATTGGTTCAGCAGTGGAAGCAGTAAATTATGTAAATGCATTCTAAATCAATTTTCGAGTTGTTTTTCTTGAGGAAATTTCCTAGAAAAAAAATTACCTAAATCAATTAGTTAGTTTTGAAAATTGCACCGGATATAACGTAAACAGTCCTAAAGCCACCCTGAAAATACAGTTTTACTCAATAAAATAAAATACATCAACACGATTTTGTTTTAGATTCAAAATAATCTTGTTTATTTCATACGAACACAGATTTAAAGGTACAAATACCAGCGAAAAACAATATTAACATAGTTCAACGTTAATTTCTGTATTTGGTGTAACCGTTAGTATTACTCTTGAGGTGTTTAAAACCCTGCGACGACGATGATTTTCAAGCACATTTCTTAAAACCCTGCGGTACTGCATGGTGCTATTTCATTCAGACCGTTTGTAAACAATTGTTGTTTACTACGTCATTGAAAACTCAAATTCAGCCACTTTGCATAAGTTCTCTATTGATACAGTGCCTGATAACATGGTAAAAAAAATTCAACCTGGGGTGAACCATTGTCCCGGTATTCAGCTTTCAAAGTAAGGCCCCGCCACCCTTGCCAGCTGACAACCCATTGAAACTGTACAGATGTCATCCATTGATGTTACCGCACTAATCCCAATGTAATCAGTCATCCTGCCACTTGCTTTCATGGCCCAGACACACCGGCAACCTGAGATGTTTATTTTGAGGTCTGGTTGTGGTATTAGAATGGCCAGACAAATATAATCTCTTGGTTTCTCTGTAGAATGTCAGCAGTGCACAAAATGTGCAAACAAATTGGTTTTGGGTAACAATTTTTTTTAAGGGATTGTGGACTCGCACTCATATAAAACTTTATATTTGGCTTGAAATTGTTTTCTTGGGTCTAGAGGGACTCAATAAGTCTGTTTACACCATTTGAGAAGGGATTGTATGCCCCTAATATGAACGTTTTACACGCTGTTCATACGTACTGAATTATTTAGTGCCTTCAAGCGCGCGAGTTTTACACGCACTAAATGATTTAGTGCCTTCATGCGCGCGAGGTTGTATATTGGGCACCCATATAATTTTGTTGGCTTGAAATTGTTTTCTTGGGTCTAGAGGGACTCAATAAGTCTGTTTACACCATTTGAGAAGGGATTGTGTACCCCTATATGAACGTTTTACACGCTATTCAAACGTACTAAATGATTTAGTACCATCATGTGTTCGTGTGATTATATTGCGACCATGCATCGCAGTGATTTATTAACATGGAAGAAAACCCAATAAAGGTTAATACTGTGTCTCCTCTAAGGTACGCCAATTGTGTACCTTTAGTCTTAAGGTACGCCAATTGGTGTACCTTTAGTCTTAAGGTACGCCAATTGGTGTACCTTTAGTCTTAAGGTACGCCAATTGTGTACCTTTAGTCTTAAGGTACGCCAATTGGTGTACCTTTAGTCTTGAGATGACCAATCCCGAATTAAGTTGGCATAGTGACTAATGCGGTATTGGGCACTTTGCCAAATTACAAAAATAGCCAGTCAGAGCATTCGTAATTTTAATGCATGCTCTATCTCCAAAACTATAAGGAATACATGCATGTGGATTAGATACAATGGTAGGCCTAGTGTGTCCGAATTGAAGTGGAAAAAAGAAGAACAAAAAGACATTTTAGTAATCAATGCCATCTTCAGTATTAAAGCTGAATTAAAAGCTGCATGTACATCTACCAATAGATTCCATAAATGCTGACATCAATTATTTTCACAATTTGCACTGGTAGGCGTATTTTGACAACACAAACCATCCACAAATTGTGCCTACATCGTTCACTTCTTGAACTGGTACTTGAGAATGAACACTTAAGAATGTGCATGTGTGCTGATAAAAGATTATGAAAGTCTGCAGGGGTCAATAAACTTTTGAGTGAACACACTCGATCCCGCGAACCGCGGCCTCTTGAACTTGCAATGGATTAGTTTTTGTGTAGAAAAAAATAATAATACTCAGATATGTTCATGTCATCAAAGAGCCAAATATGGCTACTTAAAATACGGGACAAGAGTCGTCCCGGAAGGTGTCAAACAGGACACGGGACAATTTGGTATAAAAAAAAAAAAAAAAAAAAAAACACCCCAACAAACAAACAAACATAACGGTCCCTTGGAATACAGGACTCCCGGTCACCCTGCCTTCATCTTGTGTACGTGTGCAGTGATGCGCAATAGACTACTTGAACATTTTGTATCCTACTGCCTCAACTGGGGACCTTTTCCCATAAAATTCTGAAGGGGGACACAGACCTCGGCTGGGGCAGGCCGTTCCCCCCACCCCACAGTTAAGGCAATGGTAGTCACTTATCAGATTAGGCAGCCATTTGTTTGACTGCAGAGCCAGAGACCAGAAGGCAAGCGATCCGCTTGAATAACCGATTACTTTCATGAGGCTAATATTAGACAGTGGGTGTTTTATGAAACGGGTTTATATCTGTATTTAGGCCTACAGTGTAGGCTGAGGGCGTGGTCGTTGGCGTAGCTAAACCCAGATGCAATATTTTCCTTCAAGTATAGACCATGCGAATTGTTTTAAATGCCATCATTGTATATGAACTGATTTAACTACTTCTATAATTAATTCACCTTCAGTTGGTGAAAACGCTCGATTTCTATCACATTTGGTCACATTGTTAATGTTGTTTTTAATTAACTTGTTAATTAATTTGTTAAATTACAATATTAATTCAGAAGCAAAACTTGTCTGTAATTCACTGAGCTCGG
The DNA here is from genome assembly GCA_029582265.1 of Zoroaster sp. YZ-2022. Lineage (NCBI taxonomy): Eukaryota > Metazoa > Echinodermata > Asteroidea > Forcipulatida > Zoroasteridae > Zoroaster > Zoroaster sp. YZ-2022. The sequence continues at coordinate 21,830,649 of CM055817.1, read as the reverse complement.
AAATGTGTAATGAACCAAATACAAGAGAAGTTTGTAAAATGACAAGGAACTACCCAGCTTGCCTAAAGTCTGTGTTCGTAAATACAATAGCATATAGACAAAATAGATCGTAACCCGAATGGATCTAGGATATTTCTTAAATTTTGAAAACATACACAACAGTGTAAGCCTCGAACAATAGCATCGAACTATAGCAATTGTAGTGTTATAGCCCTAACTGGAACATTATGGTTTGGACAGGCCCAACTATAGATGGGCCAATACCATAGTTGGGATGTTAAAACAGTCTGTACTTGTTCGGTTATCCGACTAAAATGTGGTGTTTAAATGACAACAGAGGTGTCAATTTTGGTGATCATATTGGGCATAGACCCAAAATAATCACCAATGCGTGCAGTTTTGATTAAACCGCAATATTTGCAGTCCAAAACTTCATATGTATAACCAGCTATAATACACAAAATAATTACAAACACAATACTCCTCAAAATATATAAATACCACAATGGTCAAACTTCGATTCACAACAAACCTACCTTCTCTTGTGTCGATTCAAGAAGATCAACTGAGTACTGAAACAGATGTGTTGGTAGAACTGTACACCCAAAAGAACAGGGTAATGGGATGACAGAATGGTTTCCACTTGAAACTCCTCACTTGACAGGGAAAAAAACTATGGTGCAGACTATTAAAGCCTGTGGCTCAGGTAATCATGTGAGTTCAACACCGCAGTCCAGTATCCTTTGGTTAGTAATGTTCTCTATTCATAGGCGCAGATGATTGTCCTTTTTATGTTTATTCGCGCTGTTGGCTGCACAGTGGAATTAAGGAAATCTGCACAGATAGGGTTACACACATACAAACAAACGGCCAGTCATTGGTCAGATGTGACGATGCGGATATTGTTTGCATTGAAGGAAAGAAAGCACTGAATTCAGATACAGAAAACATGTGACTCGACCCAATCTCGTCACAAAGGTCGAACTCATTCCCATTACTGTTGACGCATCGCTGAGTGTTTACTACAAAATGATAACCAATAAACAATAATACAATAGCTGTATGCTCTGATCGTCTTCAGGAGAATGGATTTTCCTGAGGACGGTCATAGCATACTGATCGAAACTTTTCAGAACTAATTACTACTCAATAGAGAATTTCACATGGTGTCATCGCAATTAGTCTTACTTATCCTCTTCACCATGCAAAGCTACAAGCTTTACCTAATAGCTGTTTAACTGTTAAACTGAACAAAATCAATCCACCCGGTAACCCTGCCCTATCCGGCCGTCGCCAGGCCTTCCAGAAGACCGTCCCTCCCACCAGGGGGTCAGCTGCCACTCGGAGCGGCGCCCACCAAGTCACCGCCATGGTGGTTGTGCCTCCCCCATGCGCAGCAGTAGTGGTCTCGTGGTGGCAGAAGACAAACCGGGGAGGAAGTCATGGTCAAACCGACTACTTTAGAGGAACCGAGGCCAACATCCATTCAGAGCGTGCTGGTACTCCTCCGATGACATGACCCCCATGTTGCCCTAAGACCTCAGTCGCCACAAAACCATCCCCAGATACCCAGATAACGCCCCACTGGAGTTCAAGGAACAGATGTTCCGGTGGAGGAACCGAAGAGTATGCCACCCCCAGGATTTCCTTTCTGACTCTTTGTTTACACCTTGTGTTTGGGACAGGATTCCTCTCGGGAGCTGGTCTGCACCGTACAACCCAGGTGCAGATGTTACACTGCTTATTTGAGGGCAAATAACAGTCCTCGGAGGAGGCAGTGTAATGTCTGGGCTGATCTGCCAGCAGAGGGCGCCTGTATCCAGGCAGACGCCCTTGCTGGTAGATTGGGAGACCCGTTCCCGAGATATTTCGGGAAATTTCCGTTTTCGCAATAACCTGAAAACAAGTGCCGTGTTATTATTGGATTTTGGTGTTGAATAAAAGGCCAAAAGCCAACGTGAAACTTGAGAAGTTGTTTTGAAATTCCTTTGATTTGGCTGTGTGAACACTTTATAGTCCATAGTTGAACCTTCTATGGCCCTTTTCTTAAACTAAATTGTTTTGGTGGACACCAATGAAATAAAGTTGTATAAAGTGAACTACTGAAATATCTTGCAAGCTCTATAGCACAATAGTAGTTATGGCTATCAATTCTGATAAAAAGTTGACTGCGTTTTGTTTGATTTATAGAGAAACTGAAGAACAGCCTGCTAGAAAAAGAAAAAAAGAGAAGCCAGCGCCAATATAAGGTAACATATGCAGAACTAATCTGAATTTTATTCAAGCAATATTATATTTACATATGTCTGATTTTTTTCCTACAATTATTTAATAATTATTGAGAGTGTGTTAAATTTGTCTCATTAACTTGCTATCATGGAGTGTCGTGGCCGAGCGGTCTAGCGCACCGAACTCAAGTTCTGGTGTTGCCAGCAGCAGGGTGTCGGTTCGAGCCCCGGTCGTGACACTTGTGTCCTTGAGCAAGGTACTTAACCATAATTGCTTCGTCCTTCGGATGGGACGTAAAGCCGTAGGTCCCGTGTGTTGTATAATGCACGTAAAGTGGATTGTCGTGGCCGAGCGGTCTAGCGCACCGAACTCAAGTTCTGGTGTTGCCAGCAGCAGAGTGTGGGTTCGAGCTCCGGCCGTGACACCTGTGTCCTTGAGCAAGACACTTAACCATAATTGCTTCTCTCCACCCAGGGTTAAATGGGTACCTGTGAAGGCAGAATTGGTTTGCTCTATATGCGCTAGAAATGGCAGCAATTGAGCTGTATACTCCCCAGGGAGCTGAGATGGTTTCAGAATGATTTATGAGCCTTATGAGCCTTATGAGCAGGGATAATAATATAATGCGCCTTGAGCGCCACTTAGTTTGGTGGATACGTGCGCTATATAAATCTATACATTATTATTATTATTATTATCTATGACTATGCTTGACAATTGTTGATGACCGCTGTAAATACCATGCGATAAGCAACACGAAAACAATGTATTAGTTTTTATTTCCGTTAATTGAATATTTTCATTCATTTCATTTATTTTTTGTTAACAAAATCACTTTGGGATCTGCAATATTGTTTGTACTATTTATTCGCAAAAGTGATTGAGTGATATTGGAAGCTGCTTGCTTATGCGAGAGGTCGTCTTCAGCCGACACCATCTCGGGAGCCTCTGATGGTTGCATTCCACGCATTCCGATCCAGCATCAGCGTCCTCAGCTCAGTGGTTTCTTGTTGTGCTGCGTCCTTCTTCAGCTGGTCGACGTATGAAAGTCTTCTCCTGCCCCTGCTCCTAGCTCCATCGATGGGTTCCCACAGTACCAGCAGGCTAGCAGCTACTTCTGGGTGACGCACACAGTGGCCAGCCAACCTCATCCTCCGCTCCCTGACCTTGTCAGATACTCTAGGCAGGGCGCCATAGAGCTGGACGTTGGGTACGCGATCTTCCCAAGTAACGTCGAGTGCCATCCACAGCATTCGCGTGTAGACGCCGTCCAGTGCTCTCTCGTGTTTGGCTGTTAGAGTCCACGTCTCAGCTCCATATAACAGGAGTACAGACTCAACTGTAGCCACGAAAAGACGTCTCTTGATGTCGTCAGTGAGACCAGCCCTCCACACACACTTCATGCCATGAAGGGCCTTCCATGCCAAAGCTCTCCTCACTCTCAACTCGCTCTCAGTCGATCCTATGAGGGCGCCGAGGTATTTGAATTCCTCAACGACCTCAAGGGTAGCGCCATCTCGGGCCTCGATGATACTGTCCTCCAAAGTTGAACACCATCACCTTGGTCTTCTTCGAGTTGAGTTGTAGCCCCACTCGGCAGCACTGGAGCTCAACGGCAGCAAGCAGTTCTCGTGCTTGATCCGCCGTGTCTGAGAGAAGACAGATGTCATCAGCATAGTCCAGGTCAGTGATCACCACTGCCGGCACTCTCCGACTCCGTCGCCTGGCGAGCGTGAAACCTAGCTCCTCCTCCTTTCCCTCTACTGCATACTGTTTTATATTTGTTTTATGATTCGCATAGCTAGGCTGAGACAAGCACCAGTCTACTGGAGGAGGATATAGGGCCAGGCAGAAGAATGGTGCCGCAAGCGCCACGATTGCGGGTCTATGAATCCACCCCAGACCACTGAGGGCTCCGCTCCAGCAATTCATGGTTGGAGCGCAATTGACCTACCGTAAGATTTTCAAGGACCTGAGCATGGAATATCAGTATCATCGTGCTCGCAGACTACTTCACCAAGTGGGTCGAAGCCTTTCCGATCTCAGACCAGACCTCTAAAACAGTGACCAGAGTCTTCGTTGAGCAGTTCAGCACGAGGTTTGGCACCCCTCAGGAAATCCATACAGACCATTAGTCCATGGGCTACAGTAAGCGTGCGCTACCTCGAATCGAGCGTGGGCTACTGAAAGAAATAGCCGGGAATACGGGGTGGGACCACGGTGTGAAACCAAGGGAGGCACTAGGAATTAGCTTCTGTAGCTTGGAGGCTACAAGCAGGGAGGATCCATGCTGGGAGGGCACACCAGTAGCTAGGATGCTAGTTGGAGCAAGGCGCTGCATGAGGCTGCATCAAATTAGAATAGCGCTGGGTAATTCAGGTTGAGCGAGAGGCTGGGGAACGAGGTTAATTAACTTAAAGGCAAACACACAGAGGTTCTCACGTAGTGATTCATTTATTAATAAAACAGGCTACATCATAATTCCTTATACACTTTTGTCCTGTCCATGGTCTGTCCTGTCTGTCCGCTGCAGAGTTGAGAGAGTCGTGTGCATTTGGCGGTACATTTCGCCGCCCAACGGGCCTACATCACCGGTCTTGGTACCGCACTCAACTGAGTGACCACCGGGGAATAATCAGTCCTTGGTATTTGGTAAATCCGTTACAAATGGTGTCAGGAGTGGGATAAATGCACTCGACTTAACACCGGAGAAAATAATCTAACAACATCAAAAAAGGGACAACTCAGTAGCCATGGACAAGGAGGACATAAAAGAGATCGACGCCGCTACAAACCATGATAGTGCTGATTTTGAAGAAGATGTTCATTTCCTACGAATGGAGATGCAAGGAAAAGTATACGAATTACAGCGTTCATTCCAGCAGAATGAAGAGCTGAGCCTAAGAGTTAAAGATGGACTACAACGAGAACTCTCACATTAAATTGACTATCGAACCTTGTTTATGTTGTGTTCAGGTAACAATTTATTGTTGTGGTCATGTTTTTCTCTTTATAATTTTGTTGCAATTTGACCGAAAAAATTAGACCCCGCTTCTTCGATTTTTGAAATTTCCCGCCCTGCACTGGTTCCCGACAAAGACCCATTGAAAATCTACTATGAAATCCACGATATAGTACCAGCGGACTTGTAAACCAGCGAAAAGGGATGACGTATAACCCATGAGCACCCGAGAGTAAACAGAAGACGCCATGTTACTTCCGTGTATATTATACATGCGTTTTCAAGCGTCAGCAGAGGCATGAAGTTTTTATGAAGCTTTTTTTCGACGTTGTTGTGTAACAGTTATATAATGCCGACTTCATGTGTTGTTGGTGGATGCACTAGAAATAGTATTAAGAATCCAGAGACTCATTTTATTCAATTTCCGCGGGATCCTGCGATATCAAAGGAATAGGTGAAGTTCGTGAATAATACACGAAAGGATTTCACCTTCATGCCAAAATTCCTGGATCCGCCCCTGCTGATATTTGCCTGTTTTTATCACTTTATCTGGCTCCCATGTATTTAATCTTTTATAATCTTTGCTATTGTTACTTTAGGTTATTTTATTATATTTAAAGGGCCTGGGAGAATTTTATTCAAATGGATTTGGTGCTATATACATGTCTTTTATACATTTTTTATTAATATTTGATTGAAGACAGAATGACATGACCTGTACACATTTATTGTTATTCTATTCTTGTATTTTACAATTTATTGCCACTGTACACTCAGAACAAGTTTTAAGTTTTATAGGCAGAAGTACATGAGATTTACAATATTAGTCTTTGTCACACTTCTCCCTTTTGTGATGCAAAGCCAAAAAACCTAATTGAATTAGCTTTAATCCAAGAAAATCTGAACCTGCTTAGCAGTAGAGTTATGCTGATTGTAAGTTTTTCCTGGGAAAAGAGCAGCAAGGGTGAAACGAATTTCAAAGGATTTCCAGTTCGGTTTAACAGAACAATGGCCAAGTTCCAAACAAGTATGTACAGGATTTTGATTAAGTTGTTTTCGTCATCAAGAGGCAACTTTTTTAATTTTGATATTTTAACCTCAAAAATAAACTCAATTGTTGGTTGCAAATACATACATATTTTGTCTTGTCATTTATTCGAAAGTACTAAGGTCTTGTAAAATTTTCAGTTCTTGGCATCTTTCTGCCATACCGAATTTGTAATGTTTTTACCATAGTGTATTGTTGTCAACATAAAACAAGTTTATTTCACATTAGTGCTAAATTAATCAACTTCTCCCCGAAAAGACACAAAATGAAATACACACGTCATTGATTCTGCCACTGATCATGGTTTATGACCGCACAAAATAATTGGAAACTACCTCCAGATCCTTATACCTAGGGAGGAATGTTTCCAATTTAAAAAATAAACCAAAGCAAATCGGCCTAATCCAGTGGTGGATACGAAAATCCTTTGTACTGTCCATCAGGGTTTGGGAACGTCCTGCGGATTGCGTCCATTACACATGATGGCAGTGCCACCCGGTTGAAACGGCCAAGATTACCCCAACACCACCTCACCACTTGCCGATATGCAACATGGCGATATTTTCTGTAAAACAAAACAAAAAATCAGACAAAATTATAAACATAAGATTTGTGATTTGCATGGTGGAGTATCGATATTGTTTACGTTAACACCATGTGAAACTGAAATGCTATAAAACTATAACCATACCAAAAGGCAATCATGATCAAAAGAAAACAATTACATACATGTAATGCATGTACAAGAAGATATAGATGCACGTGGGTCAACCAAGGTCATATTCAGTTGTGTGCGGTTACTCTGAAGTAAACACCGGTGCTCATTCTGGTCAATCAAAAGTAATCTGCTTGATATGCAGATCATTCAAACGACATTGCTCTAAAATATTAATTGAAATTGATGGTACATTGGCTTTGTACATTCAGTCAACACTCAAATCACTTACTGGTCAAGCGTTCCTTCAACTGCATCTCTGCCATAGTATGCTCTGTACTGAAGATACGCTGTTGCAAGCACTCCTGGGTGGAGGCAGATCGCATCAAACCAATCATGGATGGTAAGGCACTGGTTGGGATCATCCACGTTGATGTCCAGCTGCCGCATCATGTTCTCTGTCTTCTCAACTTCTTTGCAACATATACAGTTTGCGAGCAAAGGCTGAAGAACACAATGTCCACACGAACACCTATTACAAAAAAAACAAGTTTGGAAAATATAATTTTAGTAACTTTGTCATTGGGGTTGCACTACTTAAAATTGATCTTGAAATACATCCCCATGAACTGATCAAGGACAGGTACATCACGAAGGAATACATTTTTCCATGAGCAGATCAAACATTTTTATTGTGCAGGGGGCTACAACCTTTGATTTGAAGGGAAAGACTGGATACGAGTTGACCTGGGTACGAGTTGACTTGGGTACGAGTTGACCCGAATTCGAAAGACTAAATGTCAATTATGCTTAACCCTCCGAGCCGCAAAACACCACAATACCACAAGCGGAATAAGGGGAGACTCCGGAAGGCACTTTGTATTACGCGCAGAATACACCGCGCGATCCGTTTTCTAACGATCTAGTACACTACGCAATCCTTTTCTAACCGATTTCCAACAGTCTAAATTCATGAATGGAGGTCCCCTGGACCCTCCAGTAGGATGATTGATAGCTAGGGTTGTGAGCCACAATACACCACAACTACCACAAGCGGAATAAGGGGAGACTCTGGAAGGCACTTTGTATTACGTGCAGAATACACCGCGCGATCCGTTTTCTAACGATCTAATACACTACGCAATCCTTTTCTAACCGATTTCCAACAGTCTAAATTCATGAATGGAGGCCCCCTGGACCCTCCTACAGTAGGATGATTGATAGCTAGGGTTGTGAAGGTCAGATAGCTGACCTTCTTGGCAGCGATACTCAGAGTACTTAGATTTGCGCACACGTGAATGGGCTTAGATTTGTGTACAAGTGAATGGGTTGAGATTTGTGCATAAAACACTGGTTGGTTGTGTAATTAGATGAATCTAGGTCCCCTGGTCACATTCTACAGTAGGATTACTCATAAATTATCTTGATAAGGCCAGCCAGGCTGGCTAGGCGGTGAAATATCAAAGGATTAGTTTGTTTACACACTGACTGGGCTGAGATTTGTATACAAGTCAATGGGCTGAGATTTGTACACAAGTGAATGGGCTCTGGCTGGATGCCCAACTTTCCCACGGTGGGGGGTGACCTGAACTGAACTCGATGTTAAAGGTTACTACGCAATGTGAAACTAGAGGTTCTCATTGAGGATTACATGAAGTTTCAGCGGAATTCGCCCAAAGGTTTTCAGTAATTAAAAAAAGGAAAAAAGTGCCTTCCGGAATCACCTATTCGCTGCTCGCAGGGTAGCATGATGGTAAAAGATCATGATTTTATTTGAATTTTGAACAGTGATTACTTTTCCCATCATGTCTTCATAAATACTGGCTAATATTGCCAACAAATCATAAAACGCAAGACATAGTAATTACCCCCAAATTTCCACTGTACATGTATTGTACACATGTACAATTGTACACATGTACATGTACTACTACATTATGTACCTTGGGTCTCCATCATGTTCGTTCATGTTTTTGTCAAGTATAGCCTACAACTATTTTTGTACAGCAGAAACGAATTGATCAAACGAAGCATCATTCAGTATTTCGTTCATGAATCATTTTGTGGGCTTACCAGTCTGTGTTTAGCCGTCTATCATCAGGGTTTGGTTCGTCGTCTTCGGCCTGACGATCACCGTCACCGGGCTGGTCAACTGCAGGCGCCGCAAGTGGCTCGAACCGGTATGGTTCAGCGCCACGTACTTCGACTTCTTCGTCATCGTCTTCGCCTTCTCTCTCGTCTGGGAGACTCCCTCATCGCTAGAGCTGACATCACTATCCTCAGAAGTGCCTATATGAAACTCCTCTTCCTCATCTATACTGTGATCTTCCCAATATTCGCTGCTATCGGACATTTTCGCTGTTTTTCGGTCTAGAAGATGTCGCTTGTCCGCTGTTGTTCCGCATTGCATGTATGGTAAATGCATACAGTACACGTACACACGATCGACTGTTGTGCGTGGGGGTAACAAAGCGTCATGGGTGCTACGTCACACACGAAGTATGAATTATTCATGAGTTGAGGGCTTTTGGTGAAACTGGGCTTTTCTGGGTCGTAGAACGCCGATCAAATTGATTTTTTTTGCATGAAGGAACAAGTTTTATTGAATAATAATAATATGTTAGTAATCATTACACATTTCTCGAACGAAAACAGCAACACAGCACTTATCATTATTCCGTTGTAGTCAATCTTTAAGGTTCTCAAACAAGAGGCTACTGCAGAGACTAATTAGACTAGAAGCCAAATGACAGGAAGGGAGGCTAAATTCCGATGATGGACGTAGCTCAATAAATGAAGGACACACACCAGATAAACTCAGGGTGGTCTCTAGGCGCCTTGAGCCTTATTACTCATTACCTGGTACGCTGGCACCAGGTACTGATGAAGGCCCTTGGACCCCTTATACATGATTATTGAAATGGACAGGACATAGACGCCACAGTCGCAGTCGACATGGGTTGATGAGGATACAAAAACCTCTAACGGAAGGGAGGAAGGGACTGCTGAGGATAGTGACAAAGAAACAAAAGACACTAAAGCCTCCAAATATGTTACTAGAAGGCTCAGAACAGAGGAGTATATTGGACAAAAAATAACAAATTGCAGAGAAATAAAGGGGGTTGGGACGACCCCGGATTTTACCAGAACGATTCAAAGGGAAGAAAACCTGGAGTTGAAGAATCGCAGACAAGCTGCGAAAGAGACCATTCAGGAACTGGATCAGTGAGGGTATCTTCAGAGCCAATACATCAGCTTTAAAGGAATTTATCAGGCCAGCGTTAGCTACAGAAAAATTTGAAAGGATAGAGGCTCTAAGGACAGGTAACAATCGTCAAAGAAAGAAATGCAGGATGCTGGATTTGGATGAACAGATCCGTGATACTGTGAAGGCCGGAGACTACTTCGCTGAAAAGAAAACGGGATACAAGGATATACCGTTCTCGGCCGAAGCGTTTGGCAACTCCAGACGATATCTGTTTTAGTTGTCATGGACATAGGTCACTTTGCATGGAAATGCCCTGACAAAAGGAGAGGACAGCATGGAAACGAGCCACACCCCACCTTGGGACCCGATGAAGAAATGATCACCCTTATAAAAACACTATAATTGTATTATGATTAATTACAATAGTTTTATATTAGTTTTCTTATATGAGTGTTTTTGCAGTAAAACTGAAATATAGTAAATATTGATATGTTAAAATAAAAAAGTGTTCCTGTGTGGCACGGTCGATTACTGGGATTTTGGTAGCCATTTTGAAAAAGTGCCCTCACAGCCTCACCCACCAACAGGCAAATTGCAAACAACTTGATTTCAATAGCTCTATCGTCAAGGTTTACAGAAATAATTGTCTTGATAAATCCCCAGGGGATGAGGTGTTTGGTAGCCCATGGACTACAAGGACAAGAATCTGAGGCTGAATTGTTCCAGGATGTTTCCAAGCTGCCTGGATTCCACAAAAACCGCACCACACCACTTCACCCCAGTCGGAAAGAATGGTGAAAAGGCTGAATCGTACAGTGAAAACGATGGTGAGCCTTTTTGTGCAGGAAAAACAAGAATACTGGAACGAGCACCTGCTATAAGGTAATGATGGCATACTGCTCAGCACAGCATGAAAGTAGCAAACTTACTCCAAACATACTCATGCTTGGAAGGGACGTCATCCTTCCCTTGTTCCCAGGTGAGTATGTACAACGACTGCATGAGTTCGTTGCGGAAGGCAGTTCACCAGGGCGACGAACCTGCAACGGCACCCGATGACGACTTGTGAAGTTCTCAGACCGGTGAGACCATATTCGTGTGGAAATGGCTGTGGGCAGACATTGTACAGGTCGGACACATTCTACGAGAACGACACGAGAGGGACTATCCTGCTGCTTGGACGAGTAGTACCCAGCCAGGTGGCTCGCTGCCATTCATTAGCGACCCCACCAACTCCACAACACCGCCATGATAGTTGTGCCGTGCTGAAGGCCCACCCCCATCTGGAGCGGTCGTGGACCAGGGGCTTGTGCCCATTCGGAATGGCCCTCATCATCATCCAACGAGGAAAGTGAAACCGACGACTTTGCAGGAACTGAGGCCAGCTTCCATTTACAGCGGCCCGGTACTCCTGCGATGACTTGGCTCATGTTGCCCTTAGACCACAGTCGCCACCAAAACATCCCCAGATACCCAGAGTACGTCCCAACCAACAGGTTTCTGTGGACGGAATCGAAGAGGACGCCGGTTATAGATGTCCACAGCCTATTTGAGGACAAATAACACTTCTTGGAAGGGGGCAGTATAAAGTCTGGGCCGATCAGCCAGCAGAGGGCACCGTAACGTACTGGTGGAGCTTGTCCCTGCTGGTAGATTGGGGACCCGTTTCTGTGGTGGCAGTGTTAAGAAATGTGCTTGAAAATCATCAGGGCTTATCGTCGTTTTTTCCCCGATAATAAAAGGCTTAGAACCTGTGTTGGGATTGACGTTGTTTGGCTGTGTGGACACCCTAGGGAAACCACGCTACAGTACATTCGTCGGTGTAAGGGCAAATATCTGGATTTTTGTTTCGTTTTTTTCATCCGACGCAATGATTTTATCAATCTATACACGTTTGTTAGGGCAACCATGGACACCCATTGTCGTTGATTTTTGCGTGATGGGGCCTCATAGAATAGTTATAGGAGAAGTTGTGATTCGACAAAACGTTCTGGAGATATTATAAAAATATTAACAACATAAATTACTAGAGAAGATTATGGAATTTAATATTCCCTGTGTTCCTAACCCAATGTACGAACCGATACAATAATGACAAATTACAATATTTTAAATAACCTGAAGTGTTCATAAAGGCTTCTGATCAGTGAAGTTGTTGAAAATTGTAAGGTTTTTTGAAATAACTATTTATTGGTGGTAGATTCTAAGACCTATTATATTGTATTTTGTTTTTGAACTGAGTAGTTGGTGTTCACACCATCAGCACAAGGTATATTTGATTTATTTTATTTGCTAAACATTTTGACATCATCTTTAATTTTGTTTTAATGTTTGTATATCTTAACTTAAATGAAAGACGGGCAAATAATCAGTCCTATTCTCCAGTTTTTTTTTCATTCGTATCCACTCCATCATGTCAAGATTCATATTCATATTTCAAATCAATGTGATGAATTTTGAATTCAGCGAACGAAAAAAACATTTGGTCCATTAAGAGCATGGCCACAGCAAAAGATCATCAATGTGCATTGGCCTATGCAAGCATAATATCTCCATATTATGTTGAGCACTTAATACTGAGTTATTTCAAAGAGATTACCAGCGGAGCGGTTACAATTGGCAATTTACACTAACAGTAAGACGGAAACAAAATACCTCAGTCTGCACGCGAGCTCACTCATGCGACCTCTAACCTTATCATGAAACATATGCTGCCGATAAGACCTGTCATCAAAGATTGACGTATAACACACTAATGGCAGAATTGTGGCCTCAACCTTTTTAGTCAGGTACTTAGGTAATTATGTTTGTATAACACACTAATGGCAGAATTGTGGCCTCAACCTTTTTAGTCAGGTACTTAGGTAATTATGTTTGTATAACACAGTAATGGCAGAATTGTGGCCTCAACCTTTTTAGTCAGGTACTTAGGTAATTATGTTTGTATAACACACTAATGGCAGAATTGTGGCCTCAACCTTTTTAGTCAGGTACTTAGGTAATTATGTTTGTATAACACACTAATGGCAGAATTGTGGCCTCAACCTTTTTAGTCAGGTACTTAGGTAATTATGTTTGTATAACACACTAATGGCAGAATTGTGGCCTCAACCTTTTTAGTCAGGTACTTAGGTAATTATGTTTGTATAACACACTAATGGCAGAATTGTGGCCTCAACCTTTTTAGTCAGGTACTTAGGTAATTATGTTTGTATAACACACTAATGGCAGAATTGTGGCCTCAACCTTTTTAGTCAGGTACTTAGGTAATTATGTTTGTATAACACACTAATGGCAGAATTGTGGCCTCAACCTTTTTAGTCAGGTACTTAGGTAATTATGTTTGTATAACACACTAATGGCAGAATTGTGGCCTCAACCTTTTAGTCAGGTACTTAGGTAATTATGTTTGTATAACACACTAATGGCAGAATTGTGGCCTCAACCTTTTTAGTCAGGTACTTAGGTAATTATGTTTGTATAACACACTAATGGCAGAATTGTGGCCTCAACCTTTTTAGTCAGGTACTTAGGTAATTATGTTTGTATAACACACTAATGGCAGAATTGTGCCTCAACCTTTTTAGTCAGGTACTTAGGTAATTATGTTTGTATAACACACTAATGGCAGAATTGTGGCCTCAACCTTTTTAGTCAGGTACTTAGGTAATTATGTTTGTATAACACACTAATGGCAGAATTGTGGTCTCAACCTTTTTAGTCAGGTACTTAGGTAATTATGTTTGTATAACACACTAATGGCAGAATTGTGGCCTCAACCTTTTTAGTCAGGTACTTAGGTAATTATGTTTGTAGCTGAGAACACCATTATTAATTGATTAACTCGTCCATTATCATCAGTCAGGCCTGACACCAACTTCGTCCCCAGGGTCTATCTCGCTGTCACTACTAGACCCTGGTTGGAAATATTATTTCAACAAATCCGGTTAGTGTAAAGTAGAATCAATTATAAATTGTTTTGAAGAAGAAAAACTAACTTTTTAGATTTGTTTAGTAGATAGTATCATGTCCATATTGCAGTGTTTTATATTACGATGACATTAATATCTACCTGCAATGCGTGTGATTTGAAATTTAGACTGTCAAGTCCCCGCCTCCGTACTGCAGCACTTGTTCCTAACCGTGTTTTAGACTCCAAATACTACCGCCTACGAGCACCTCATTCAAATATCCCATGGTTTGTTTTATATTGAAATCATCCCGTTGGCGTAATTTGTTTGAATTTCTATGAAATTCACATTAAAAAACAAATTTAAATACATTTTCCCGAGAAATTGCCCACATTCGTCCTGGGGATACAAAAAAAGGGTGAGAAAGCAGTGGGTATATGATGTTCACATAAATTGCTCGAAAGCCCCGGGGATGACGTTGTCCTGACACTGCATATGATGATTAATGGGAATGACTTAAATTATTGCCGCTAATGGATACATGTCAGAGACATATGCATGTTATCTTTCAATTTGGACTGCCATTGTGTGTTGTGGGTGTTTTTGTTTATTTGTTTTAATGCAAATCGCTCCACACAAGGCAATCCAAGGTGCGAGGGGCTGGTTTCTTCAGTGTGGAGTCGTTGTAACAACTCAATGACTTAGTAGTCCCTCGCACCGAAACAAGACAAGTTAATAACCAGCCTCTTCACGGTGCGAATAGGACTGGGAGGGGTAACTAGTCCAGAACAAGGCAGTTGTTCAACTGCCTCTGCCCCTATAAGCAATTATTGTTAAGTGTCTTGCTCAAGGACACGAGTGTCACGGCCAGGATCCGAACCCACACTCTGCTGCCAACACCAGAACTTGAGTCCGGCAAGCTAGACCGCTCGGCCACGACACTCCACTGTGTATTTATTTCCGAACTATTATGTATAGTAAAAGTAATGTTTGTAATAGGTCATACAAATAATTATATCCAAGCCAAAAAAAGTCTCCAGTTTCTAGAGTTTAGATTGTTCTTTTGTGTGATGTGTGTTTGAATGCTAAAAACCATATGAACGTGTGCCAAAAAGCTGAGCACGTTTAGCTTTGTGACATGTACAGAGGATGGCCGTTTAGCATTTAAACGCATTCCTAAATGCATTTATTTTTAAACACCATTTTTACAGTGTACTTGAGTTGCCTAATATTGGTTCTCCCTTGTACCATAATCTCACTTAGCGACAGTAGAGATACGAGTTGTGCGATTAGGTTCCTCACAACAGCGATAGTTAAGATGGTGTTTAATTCCGCAAACAAATGGTGTTACCGCAAACCGAAACGATACAGTAATCCACCAAAGCCTTAAATCTTATAACCGTTTATTTGACTATTAAACAACGGTGTTGTAATGTAAACACTGCTATATCTGCCCTCCAGCATGTCTATTTTATAAGAAATCTTATAAATATATTTCAGTTTGTATCGCATCAAATGTCATTATTACAAGCAATAATATCATTTACAAGGGCCACTACTTCTGAACAAGAAAAAGGTCTATAGGCCCTAGGTCTAGATATCTACTCTGAAAATAGATCTTTCATAATCTATTCATACACACCA
Source organism: Zoroaster sp. YZ-2022 (assembly GCA_029582265.1). Lineage (NCBI taxonomy): Eukaryota > Metazoa > Echinodermata > Asteroidea > Forcipulatida > Zoroasteridae > Zoroaster > Zoroaster sp. YZ-2022. The sequence goes on along the minus strand of CM055817.1, from coordinate 21,814,992 downwards.
GTATTTTCTTGTATAACCACCGTCAATCGCACATGCTCATGGTAGAGTGTATGATTTTGGTGCTGTTTCGTTCAATTGAACATGTCTCAAACATTTTTACAAATCTGTTTTTGTCTAATTCGTTGTAAGAGTACAATGTCACCGAAATTGCATGTACAGCAACGGCACATCATCAAGAGGGTGCTGGAAATCTGTGGCAGCTCGCGACCGCTATGGGTGTTTGGGTTGTTGCCGCTATGGGTGTTTGGGTTGTTGCCGCTTTGGGTGTTTGGGTTGTTCCCGCTTTGGGTGTTTGGGTTGTTGCCGCTATGGGTGTTTGGGTTGTTACCGCTTTGGCCTCTTAAATGGGCTACGAAATACAATTTTACTTGGATGAATATTTATGCAAATACAATTTTAAGTAGATAATACATATTTATGCAAATAGCAGTGCATCTGGACAATTTAAATGGAAAGTCTGTTTTTTTCCATAAATGGATGAGTATACTGTTTAAATGTATTTAAAAATCATACTTATCCTTGACACGCGAGGGCGCTGTTTTGTGAGAGCACATTGGGAACAGCAGCACTGGAAGTAAGTAAAGACTGTTTACGGTGACACCATGTGAACATTTTCCTTTTGAGTAGTATTTAGTTTTAAAAAGAACTGGTGGGTACAACTCGACGTTTCGATCAGTACGCTCTGATCGTTTTCAGCAGAATGCCGATCTCTGGGAGACGTTGCTGCTTAAGTAGACTACTGGAGGATTAGTGCTGGAGGATCAGTGCGTTGTTGCATGCATAAAGTGTATGCACAACACTCGCTTGGCGCCAAACTGGCTATAATCAAGACACTGGGTGCAAATTCACCGCAAGAGGGCTACTGTATGAACATAGTGGATGTGGCTGACGTAATTGACACTCGGTGAAAGCTAGCTACCAGCATTTTTTCTCTTATAACCCTCCTAGGAGGGAGTGGATGTACTCCAGTTCTCGAAAAGTGGTTTTTTTGCACTGCCCCTTTAATACTCGACCAAAAAACCAGACACTACTTGACTTTGTCACCTTTTACCCACTCTACATGTAGGAGCATGCTGGAGTTGAAGGTGTATCGGGTTACATGTGAAATCTCGCATAATGATCTGTTTGCATAGGGTCTGTGTGTGTTTTGCTATGTACATATTCTTAGCGTGTGGGTGTATTGAAATACACACACAAGTTGGCACACACACACACTGTTGATGATTGATGCGCCACTGGTTGGTTGTAGAACAGCCGTTATGTATTTAGTTGTGTGGATTTTATTGATGTCAATGGGGAATGCAGAAAACAATTTTTAATATAATTACAACCTGCGGCGCGTAAGCCCTACTGTTTTTTTACAGTAGGTAAATTAGGGTGCCACTGAAAAGAGGAGGGGTACCACGTTTAGATAAAGTCGTCGGAGGGTTAACAAATATTAGGGCTCAAATATACTTGTAAATAGTGAAACAAACATAAAAACATCATGGGCAAACCCTGTATTATTTTTTAGTCATACTATACACCATTACTAATTGTGGTGTATTGCAATACATCCACTCACGAGTCGGTGGTAATTAATTTACTTAATGCCCAGGAGGGATAAGGAATGAATTCCATACACTTAATATTATTGCCGAGCGGTTCAGTGACTCCTTGTGTCCTTGAGCAAGACATCACATAATTGCATTTCTCAAAGCAGGAGTATAAACCGGAGTTTTTATGGGGTCTTGGTGCATGACGGCATTACATTGTCCACGATCTATACCATGCTCGATATGCGGCAGAGTGCCACCCCCCCCCCCCCCTCAAATGTCCTTATACAATACACTTATATAAAACGTTTATTCATGACAGTTTCTTTTTTTTAAACTGCCAAAAATAAGGAAGATGTTCGATGAAAATTTACAGTTCTGATAGACATTGACACAGCCAGGACGTAGCAAGGACAGAGTCATTTGAGCGGTTATTGCGCACTCACGGCAAGGCGGCAGAACTAAGCGACATGTATGAACACACGTGTATGGTTGCCTTAGCAATCTACATTAATCTAATAAAGTGGATATGCGGGTGTGTGTATGCGTGTATGTGGGGAGGGGGGTAGGGGTTGTGTGCGGGGGATCAATACTTTCGCTCACAGGCAAAATAAAGTACTGTAAAAGATGGAAATATGTGATTTTCGATTTGTTTTGTGGGTCTGAAATTCTGTCACTATAAAACGGGCGTGTCTCGACTACCCGCTATTAAACAGAACCCGGGAGTCTGATGTATGACGTACGAGTCTAAAATCTGGGCTTGAGGCTATAAGTGATGATGGTGATGGCGGTGGCGGTGGCGGTGGCGGTGGCGGTGGCGGTGGCGGTGGCGGTGGCGGTGGCGGTGGCGGTGGCGGTGGCGGTGGCGGTGGCGGTGGCGGTGGCGGTGGCGGTGGCGGTGGCGATGGCGATGGCGATGGCGATGGTGATGGTGATGGTGATGGTGATGGTGATGGTGATGATGATGATGATGATGATGCGTTTACAGAGTCAAGAACGAGGACTGAGAACATGATGACTAGACGGACGACTAAACCTGATAACAAAACGTTACACTGAAACAAAAGGTTTTACTTTTAATTCAACCAGTAGTATATGCTTATTTATTAATTCTCTTCAATTTCTTCCATTTAATTAATGGAGTTTTTATTTAAACTTGACTTATGCCCCTACAATATCAGTAATTCAGAGAGAACGCACAGTAACAGATTATGCATGATTGATCAATCAAGGACTTGTAACCTGTCTATGGTTGACGATGAATAGCAACAACATGTAGGCACAGTACTCGTACATACACTAAGCGGCGGCCGCATTCACACCGTAACGCACGTCGCCTTTGCTATTTCACTGGGTCAGTCCAAGTCAAGACTTAGCACTGAACTGTTGCGAAGCTCGCCGTTTACAGATTTCTGCAGCTCGCAATTTACATGGGTTTGCGACCAAAAGTGATTGGTCAAACTTGCAAACAATGCGTGCAACCAAAATTAATTGGTTAAGCTAATAAACAAGATGAGCGCACGACCACAGCGTGATTTGTGCTTCACAGCGTGATCATGCATATTCAAGCAACTGCATAAGATTAATATTAATTAACTCATTGATAAAATTTACATAATAGTTTATCTACTGCAAGGTCAGAGTGCATGACTTTACGTACACAATGTAATACATTCTAATGGATACGAACTTGTTGTGGCTGTCAATGCTGTAACTACACAATTACTTTACACAGTCAAAAGTTGTACTTAACGTTGAACAATACATTACCGTTAACTTGTGTTCTCTCATTAACATAAAATCTGTATACATATATATATATATATATTTGTTTAAAGAAATTATAACGCCTCAATCCTGCTGCGTTTGTTAACATTTTATCTGAGTAAACAAGGAATAAGTTAAATGCTTGCTGACAAACATAGGCAAGTGTAATTCTTGAGTAATTCTAATAAAATGATTGTTACGTCAAATAATAATATCTTTCCAAAGACTTTACATGTTTAAGTACTGGTGTAAGGCTACTGAGGCTCTAATCAATTTAAATTAACAACTCAACTCAATACAGCTTAAGTTTGGCTCTTGTCTCTTGTTCAGAAAGGATTACTTTCAGGGGAAAAGCAATTTCCACCACACTCTCCCACACTTGGAGTGCCATGGTTGAGCGGTTTAGTGCTTGTGTCCTTGAGCAAGACACTTTACCATAATTGCTTCGCTCCACCCAGTGGTAAATGGGTACCTGTGAGGGCAGAGTTGGTTGTCGTGTTTGCTTAGCCCTATATGCGCTGTAATGGCAGCAATTGAGCTGTATACACCCCAGGGCGCTGAGATGGTTTCAGGAATGATTTATGCGACTGATGAGCAGGGGTAATAATGTAATGCGCCTTGAGCACCAGTTTGGTGGATACGTGCGCTATATAAGTCTACATTATTATTATTATTATTATTAAGAACGAAATGCGTCCTCGCATTTTACGCATCATAAAAATTAATTCAGTTAATTAGATAATCGGTTATTTACAACAAGAAAAAAATTGTATTGATCCATTAATGATTTGCTTTCATTTCATTTATATTACGTCAGATGGTCAAAATTTGTATCGCAAACCACTCAGCATAAATTCTGAACAATTAAATTGATGATGCTTGAACATTTTCTTAAATACATTCCAAATTGCATTTGTTGTCCCTGTTATCTCATGCCTAACGTGAACCAGTAATCCCAGAAATTATCTCATTAAAAATGGTACCTATTTACATGTTTCACCAACTCTCTACTTTTGTTAAAAATTTACTTTTTGTTTCAGGATCAACAAACGAGTAGAATCTAAAATGTTAATATACCATGTCTTCTTTAACTTCCTTATTCAAACAATCAATATTTAGTGCCAACGCCAATTGACATCATATAATGCACATGTAACACTGTCTAACTCCAATTCTAAAAGTTAACACTAACTGTTACAGTCTAATGTTAAGTAAAACAATCTGTGTAATTTATACAGAACTCTCCAAATATTGCTTCATTTGTTCTCTTCATTTCCAGCATCTAAATCTATATATTTTATATAATCTCTGATGAAAAACAAAGTACATTATTTTCATCTTCAACATATCCAAATTCAACTCGTCAATGACTTTATACAGAGCACATCATCATTACAACGAGTATATTAAACAGTGCATAGAGCGCAAATGCTCATGTACTGTCAGTCTGTCACTGACCTACTACAAAGTATTATCGTCTGCCGCATTTTTATTTTAAAATCTGTCAATGAAGAACAGAAAATCTTGAGAAAATCAATAATTCTTACTGATTATTATTCTACTTACTCTCTTTAAGAACTCCAATTATCTAACTTGTAAACAATGCGTGCGACCAAAATTAATTGGTTAAGCTAATAAACAAGATGAGCGCACGACCACAGCGTGATTTGTCCTTCACAGCGTGATCATGCATATTCAAGCAACTGCATAAGATTAATATTAATTAACTCATTGATAAAGTTTACATGTAGTTTATCTACTGCAAGGTCAGAGTGCATGACTTTACGTATACAATGTAATACATTCTAATGGATACGAACTTGCTGTGTGTCAATGCTGTAACTACACAATTACTTTATATAGTCAAAACTTGTACTTAACGTTGAACAAATACATTATCGTTAACTTGTGTTCTCTCATTAACATAAAATCTGTATTTTTTTTTAAATTATTTATTTATATATTGTTTTGAAATTGTACCGCCTCAATCCTGCTGCGTTTGTTAACCTTTTATCTGACTAAACAACGAATAAGTTAAACGCTTGCTGACAAACATATGCAAGTGTAATTCTGGAGTAATTATTAATAAAAAGGATTGTTACGTCAAATAATAATGTCATTCCAAAGACTTTACATGTTTAAGTACTAGTGTAAGGCTACTGAGGCTCTAATAAATTTAAATTAACAACTCAACTCAATACAGCTTAAGTTTGGCTCTTGTCTCTTGTTCAGAAAGGATTACTTTCAGGGGAAAAGCAATTTCCGCCACACTCTCCCACACTTAAGAACGAAATGCGTCCTCGCATTTTACGCATCATAAAAATAAATTCAGTAAATTAGATAATCAGTTATTTACAACTAGAAAAATGTATATTGATCCATTAATGATTTGCTTTCAATTCATTTATATTATGTCAAATGGTCAAAACTTGTATCGCAAAACACTCAGCATAAATTCTAAACAATTAAATTGATGATACTTGAACATTTTCTTAAATAAATTCCAAATTGCATTTCTTTCCTGTTATCTCATACCTAACGTGACCCAGTAATCCCAGAAATTATCTCAATCAAAACGGAACCTATTTACATGTTTCACCAACTCTGTACTTTTGTTAACAATTAACCTCTTGTTTCAGGATCAACAAACGTGTAGAATCTAAAATGTTAATATATCATGTCTTCTTTAACTTCCTAATTAAAACAATCAATATTTAGTGCCAACGCCAATTGACATCATTATATGCACATGTAACAATGTGTAACTCCAATTCTAAAAGTTAACACTAACTGTTACAGTCTAATGTTAAGTAAAACAATCTGTGTAATTTATACAGAACTCTCCAAATATTGCTTCATTTGTTCTCTTCATTTCCAGCATCTACATCTATATATTTCATATAATCTCTGATGAAAAACAAAGTACATTATTTTCATCTTCAACCTATCCAAATTCAACTCGTCAATGACTTTATACAGAGCACATTAACATTACAACGTGTATATTATTAAACTGTGCATAGCGCGCAAATGCTCAATGTACTGTCAGTCTGTCACTGACCAACTACAAAGTATTATCGTCTGCCGCACATTTTTTTTTTAAATCCGACAATGAAGAACAGAAAATCATGAGAAAATCATTAATTCTTACTGCTTATTATTCTACTTACTCTCTTTAAGAACTCCAATTATCTAGCTGCCATAAATAAACTCCAATACAGCCATAAAACTTAGAAAAACCTAAAATTCGAACTATCGCTGACTCTGTCAGCAGCCATGTTTGTTTCATAAAATGTGGTTAACAAAGAAATAAATGAATGAAATTACTGTCAGTGCTGGTGTTGATTCTACTTTTAAAACGATCCTTATTACATTACATTAACATTCTTTTTTTTCCATAGTTATACACATTTTTTGCAACTGAGGTTAGTGCTAAATATTATCCTTTTAAAAATTAAAGAGAATTAGCTGTTGCAAATTTCTTACCAACCTAAAGGACCTGTAGTACAAAAGCAAAATAAATGTTTTTGGCCTTACGTTTTGAACCTAGCAGGTTCTTTCTCAAAGGCAAGGTGAGACAGTGAGAACCTTCTAAAACGTATTTAACATTAAATGCAATTTGCATGTCATTGTAAAAGTCGCGTTCAGTAAGGCTTAAAACTTCTTCGTCTTATTGTTCATGGTGGCTATTATTAAGCATCATGGAATCGTGTAGTCGCCTTTTTCGCTGGCTATGCCGTAGAATTTGCGCAATAACTGTTAACAATGATACCAACAAGGGGCGTGGCGAAGGCATAACCTTGGGGGATGTGGAAGCCCATTTATCGACTAACTTCAGCGGCGGTAAAACAAATAACATCCCCAAAATCAGTGAAGGAAGGGTGCTTGTTGTGAGATATTTTTTTAATTTGTTTTTCTTGTGGAGGGGGAGGGTAGGCGTGATAACGTTTTGAGGGGCGAGGCGTGAACAATTAAATTTTCCCCCAAAATCTGGCACAGAAAATACAAGCCTGTGTCGATGGCTTGAGACGTGTTTATTTAAAACCAATCAAGACTCGATTTTCAAGCACTGAAGCACAGTTAATTTAATGACTGAAAATCAACGGGGGAGGGGTGGTTACATCTCCCTTTATGTACGGCGCGGATATCAACATTGGCAAGACGAACGGGGTTGTTGTATATTTGGTAAGCTGTCCCAAATAATCTGTCCAAGATTTGTATACATTATTTAGCTGCTATTTTACAGGTGTGTTTCACTCGTTTGACAAGTGCTAGAGCCGACATCTGATTTCTCCTTTCTTCTTTTGAGACATACCCCTGTCAAGCAATTCTTAGATCTACTATGACCCGATGAGCGACGATCTGAAATGATACTAAAGATCGTGTATAGATACGGATTGAGAGAAGAGTTAATGGGGAGGATAAAAACCACGGTCCAAGCGTATATTTGAGGCTGGATGGTTACAGCACCTGTCTGGGAAAGAATACCCATCAGAATAACTGGCATCCAACAACAGAGATCAGTCCCTACAATAACTGCCATTCTCAGCGCCATATTCATCTCTTCCTTTCCGGCGACATTGGCCATTTGCCCTTTCACTCTTTGAGAAGATGCCCTGAATTTAAAGAAGATAACAGTGTAGCAAAGTATGACTGTTAAGAAACAGATTAGGTTCACCCCGATAAACAGGATAATGGAGTAGGTCCAGGCTGGCTTGTGTTCACTCGGTATCGGGATACTGAAACGTTGGCTACCAAGAAGATTACCAATGTTTCCCTCTTGAAGCATGTAGCTGGCTGGTTTAGTGATGAGTGGTAGGCCGATACAAACATCTGACAGACCGTAAATATCAGAGTCAGCATCCGTCAGGATTGTAGGTAGACTACTCAGTATAAACGCCACAAACCAGATGATTACAACGGCAATACGTGCAGTTTTCCTTTCCAGATGGATAAATCTGTGCGGGTAGACCACACAGAAGTAACAGTCTAGACTTATCAGTGTAATAAAAAAAACACTGGCCTCACTCGATAGCACAGAAACAATACCAGCAAACTTACAGACACTACCTAATCTCCAAGACGTAGCGACAGTGTAGTACAACTCCCCAAAATACACATCTGCTGAGGCAAGTGTAACCATGTATATACCCATCAGAAAGTCAGAGATAGCTAAATTCAGCACAAGAAAATTATGGACATACTTTGTGCCCTGACCGAGATTTTGAGTAACAGAGGTCCGAAACCGCCACAAAACTACTGCAAAATTACCGATAAGAGCACTCAGTCCAAGAATCCACATAGACACACGTAGAAAGGTGTTCTGCATAAGACTTCCACAGTTGAAGAGAGGTGATTGTTGTTCGGTGGTGAAACATCTTGCAGGGTCAAATGACTCCAGCTCTGTGAATTCACAGCAAAGACGATAGTCATCCACATACCTACAAATGAACGTAAAATACATTACATTAACTTTGAAACATTTCAGAGATTAATACCATGTATTGACGACAACTGTTTTTAATATATATTTTTAAAAATTGTTATTTTAAGATATTAAGGAATGAATACATTCAGGCATACTATTATGAACAATTTGTCTATGCGTGAAGTGTGTCAGAACGTTAACTATTTATTTGGCTTCGAACTATTGACGCCTGTTTTCTTTAGGCTCCGGCAATGGACTAAAGAGGGCGTTCTCTACGGAAGCACAATTTCAGTCGGGGCACTGGTACAAAAGCGTGCACTGTTGCTCCATCCAAGTGTTACAGTTACCACGGTGTAGTTTTCCACCGTTAAGGGTCTAAACACAATGGAATAATATAAAGGCCTACCCGTTTTCATACTCAATGATAAATCCAGCAAGTGTTTTAAAATATGGGAAGGTTATTATTTCTGAAATGAGGTGGGTGAGAGGACGGAATGTGGTAGGTTTGTATTTAATGACTTATTTTATTTATTCAAATGGCGGTTACTGTGTTGATATCACTATTGCACAAATCTGCATGTAAATGGACTGTAAAATGGCGGCGCAAAATGCCCCAAACTCGCAGCTGATGTGCATTCACTACTAGAGGGCTAGAAAGTGCACGAAGCGGATAAAATCAACCATTGCCTAAACAGGTAAATCAGAAACAAATTGTTTGTATTACTTTTTTAGTTTAATATTAAATAAGACTTAAGGCATTGTATGGTGGGTGTTGCTCTGGTCGTCTTCAGAGGAAACGAAATAAAAATGAACACAAAGTTAAGAGTCACTTTGGTTTGAGCGAGTAAGAATGACTCTTACAGCGTCTGGAGTTTTCTCAAGTCCAGGAGAGCTTCAGGGTGAACAGTAATGGCGTCTTTCTGTCTTCCTCGAATCAGCACCCTGGGAAATGACAAAAGACAACTTATTAAGAGAACAAAATGGTTTGATGGGCGGTCTTTACACCGTAGGATAATGACCGGTTATTATATACTTGGGCACGGCTTTTGAATGATGAGTAGCTGTCGGGCTGACCTAGGCGTAGGTGCCGCCCATACCCGGATCTTCCACCATATGTTATGGCTTTAAACTAGCCAAACCGGAAACAATCCGACTCAAATAACTTACTAAGTATACAAAATAAGCTTTACAACAATAATTTATTTTTAACGCAAATAACCTCACATACCAACAAAATGAATGAGTTGCGGCACCTACGCCTAGGTCAGCCCGACAGCTACTGATCATTCAAAAGCCGTGCCCAAGTATATAAAGTCTAATCACCCTAATTACTATGCAAAATATTACTGCGCTACATTCAAGAAGTAGTTCCATAACAGATGTGGTAACAGGCGATAAATGGTCGAGACTAAACCCCATTTATAAATGCCTGTATCGATTTATTTTTCAAATTGTATATAAAATAAAACAGCTGATGGCGAAAAGCTGGGACATACACGCTGCTCTGATTTGATGTCTTTTACATCCGTTAATACGCCCCCACGTTATTATGTTTCGTCCAATCAGATTGATCAGGCATACTGCCGGTCAGAAAACGTGACTGTGCCACAATTGTACAGACGAAGATGACATTGTCTATAGGCTTATTGTCTTACATTGTGTGCAGTTCGGTCAGCCCGTCAAATGCCGCTTCGTTGATCGTTTCTAAGGGAACGTCTATTATAACACTGTGAAACAATGGAAATGTATCGAAATGAACAGAAGTATAGTGCAAATGTGTAACCCAGCGACAACAATATAATTTATATATGTCGGTTATCATTGAGGTTTGGGTACACCGGTAAATGTGTGGATGTTTTACTGTAATGAGAGTCATTAATTATGTCTACAGAGTAATGTATGTTTTATACACTGTTGGTATTCACCAAAAAATAGACAAATAAAAATATGGTCATTAATTATGTACACACAGTGACCCCATTAGGTATTTTATGGCAGCCCTTATACACTGTTGGTATTTACCCAATAAACAAACAAACAAACAAACACCCCAACGGACGGAAGGACGAACGAACGAGCGAACCGGGGAAGGAAGAAGTGCATATATGGATGAAGCAGAGACCCACACAGAAAGCCAAAATGAACAGGAAGAAGAATTAACTCTATACTCGCAGAGGAGTCCAACGACGTAGGAAAAAGCGCACATCATTGGAGAGGAAATCAACTGAGAATGATTCGCAATCGGCCTCGACCAGTAAGACTAGCGAGGTAGATAAGCAAGGTCCATCGTTCCAGCCGAAGACCAACACGGCAAACAATTCCACTATTTCTGTTGCCTCTGTTTATGCTCCAAACTAATCGTACGACAGGGGCTAATTTTTCGACGGCCTGAGTGACCGCATTACTATAAACGATAATTGCATTATGGATGGAGATTTCAGTTGCAATGTTGATAATGTTAACATTAAGGATGCTAGTAAAAGTATCCTATTTGTCTTGAAGAAGCAGGTTACCCACATTGTCATAAAGCTACTAAGCAGGCGAGCAGAATAGATTCTGTCTTTGAATTTTTGAATCATTTTAGATGTCTAAGTTAACCGTATGGCATTTCTGATCACTCTATTATTTGTATGAAATTACATGATCCCAATAATTTACATCGCCAAGGCAGGTGGATTTGTAACAATAGTCTTCTAACTGATAATGATTATAATTATCGTATAGAAACCTTTTGGGAAATTGGGATTACTCAAAAAGATAATTACGACTTGCTTGATTGGTGGGAAAGTGGTAAATTTAGAATTAAGGAAATCATTCAAGATTATGGTAAAGAAAAATCGCATCATCAAAAACAAAAACAAATTGATTTACAGAGAAGATACAATTCTCTTGTGAATAATCCTAGCTCAAATGCTGATGCTATTAAAAATCTAGAGGGTCAGCCCAAAAACTATGAGATGGATGAATAGTCCAAAGCTAAAGTTAGAGTTAGGAATACTATTAAAGATGAAGGGGAAAAAGCTTCTAATTTATTCCTGAATCTGGAAAAACAACAAATCCAAAATAGTAAAATTTATAAGTTGATTCATAAAACTAACGCCAAGTCTAATTATGTTAATTTGATTCTTGTGAAATTTTCTGTTCCTAGAGTCCAAACAATTTGGCAAAATATATTTCATTTAAATCATGATCTCGAATGGTCTTTGATATGGAAAAGCGGTTTAAACAAATGTTCTAATGGACCCTGATGATAAACAGTTTCTGTATAAATTAAGACATAGGATCTTACCTACCAAAGATGTTTTGTATAATATTGGCATAGTTAGAGAATTGACTTGTCTCTTTGTAATAAGGAAGAAGAATCTCACGAACATCTCTTTATTTGCTGTACTAGCACTTTAGAAGCCTGGATCTCTGTTGAACACTTGCTCAGAAAGTATTCGAGGAACACAACATTTTGATTTAAATGACACTAACAGAATTCTGGGATATAAATTAAAACCGGTTCAGGCTGTAATCGTAGTTAAAATCCTTTGATAAGTTTGGAATATTCGGTGTAAAAAAAACATCATTACGCCCTTTTTATGGAAAAGGATAGAATGAAGTCCTTCGAATTATGTTATAGTAGAAATAATGCTCTGTTACATTCATAATAATGAACTGAAGTTTTATTATTGATTTTCCCCTTTACACAAGGGGTTGGGTTGCTTTGCCCTGATTAAATTAGACTTAATTTAAATTTGTTTTTTATCTGTTCGTGATTATTATGTCACTCTAAATTGTATATATTAGTGTAATTTATTTTATCCAGTTCAGTTATTTTGTTATTGTAGATTCGTGTCAGTGTATATAATAATGTGAAATAAAAAGAGTCGTATATCTCCATTCAAGAGATGAAAAAAAATATAAGAAAAATTAAAAAAATATATAAGAAAAAAAGAAGAACAAAAATAAATAAAAAAATAAGAAAAACAAAAAAATAAAACAATAAAAAATAAAAATAAATAAGAAAAACAACAAAATAAATAAGAAAAATAAATAAAAAAATAAGAAAAACCAACCAACCGACCGACCGACCGACCGACATACATTATGGCCAAACATTTTAATGAATCAAATCTGATACTCACATTCCCTTTAACTGAACCAGTTCTTTAAAAGTATCTTTCTCCAGAACTTTGAAATCATTATTTGAAATATTTCTGAAAGTAAATATTAAGGAACACATACTATTAAAATGTGTTATTTTAAACAAATTATACCTCTACAAGTGAACAAAAACACAATGCTATGTACTTATTTTCCTTCTTTGTTATGAAGGAAATGATTAAATAATTACATATTTACGAAAACTGTGATGTACTGTTATTGTTTCACTGTAGATCAAACAACCACAACAAATTTCAGCGTCAACACCTGTCTAATTAATGTGTATAATTCCGTTGATATCCGTTTATTTTCACAAAATTACAATCATTCAGAAACACAACCACTTAGAAATACAACATTTAGGCCTAACAAGTGAATAACAAATTGAAACAGCCATGAAATTAATTTCATGAGACCCCACCCACCTATGGGTGTATTCCTTATAAATACATGCTCTTTTATAATGCGCTCATCTAAATTACTATCCACACAACAAACGTTATGTCTTGAAGATGGCCCATACTTTCTTAAATACCCTTGATGGCTTAGGGATGTGCAGAATTGCTGGACAAAATACTTGATTGCAGAAAACCCTCCCAAGGCATGTCACATTTCAAAAAATGTATCTTGTATCCATTAGTGTGGACATGCCCAATTCAGAACCATATTCATACTTACAGCCACTGTAGGTTATTTAGTCCTTTAAATGACATTTCCGGCATGTGCTTGATGCGATTGTTAGTGAGGAACCTTAAAAATAAAATAAATAAAACAATAAATAAAACAATAAAAATTACCAATTGAAATAGCGATCTACACACTTACATTCCCAGGTCAAAATTGACGTAGACGCTAGACCAATGTTTGTATCAGACTGTGACCCGGAAACGCGGTCAGTTTTACATAGAAAAATGAGTTAAATTGACACAGAAAGTTGGGCTAAGGGCCCGCCTCAAAAGTCGGAACGGTAGAAACATTCAAATTGAATCGATAGAGTATGCCAGCATGCATACCTTGACCGTCTATTGGACCGCAGGAACGCTCCGTCGGATCGTTCTAAATATCCACGCGGGAACTTTCTCTCTCAGGGGAACGTTCCTATGGAACGGTAAAACTTGGAGCTTTGCATGGTGAGGAGAATAAGTAAGACTAATTGCGGTGACACCATGTGAATTTCTCAATTGAGTAGTAATTAGTTCTGAAAAGAACTAATTACTACTCAGTGAAATTTCACATGGTGTCACAATAATCTTGCTGTTCCTATGGAACGTTTGGCTGGGCCTGGACGGCATGACCCAATGGCGAAATTGGGCCGGTGTTAATAACAAAAAATGTCTGTAGGGTTGGTAAGTAACGATGGGTTGAAATTATTGTCAAAACCCGTTTTTTAATATGAAATACTACATCAATATTTACTTTCCAGGTGTTGTCATTAACGTATGGTTTTGTCCAGAAACTGTTTTTATTACCGACCACATCAACACAGAAACAAACAACTACAAACAACTACGTCCTGAGGACGATCAGAGCATACTGATCGAAACGTCGAGTTGTACCTCCAGTTCTTTTCAGAACTAATTACTACTCAATTGAGATTCCACATGGTGTCACCGCATTTAGTCTTACTTAACTACAACAACTACAACAACCACAACAACCACAACAACCATAACAACAACAACAACAACAAATCCTGACAATTAATAACAGGCTTGTGTGTAACATTACATCAGTATATGATTACCCAATGAGTGAACCAAATGTGAACGATCGTACAGGTGGGTCGTTTTCACGGAACGTTCTAATGGAAAGTTCTCAGAAGCAGGCTTTCTGCGGTCCTGTGGTACGTTTCGGCGGTCCACTGGACCGGCAATGGGAACGTTCAATTGCGCCTAGAACCTTTGAGACGTTCCCTAAGCAGACACGGAAGGTTGGTCATACTGACCCAGATTATATCATCGCTGTATTTGTTACTTACAAAACCCGTAGCTTGAAGAGTCTTTTGAACATCCCCGGCTCAAGCGTTGCTATTTTTCCACCAGATAGTTCCCTTCAAAACACAAAGAACAAAGAATCACATTTTGTCATTTTGAAAGATTTATTTATAGACAATGATTATACGGCCATACATTATTGCAATTATGAATACAAATAAATACATTAAAAAAATAATAATAAAAAATAGACAGCATTGTTATATCGCTCAGGGGGTAACCCTTGGCACATTCGTACCAAGGTTTTTTTTTCGCTATTTTTAGGGCAGTTGCCAAACATACACGTCTTTCGGAACATTGCTGTTTTACTTGAGAAAATGATATCAAATGCTTTAAAATAACAATTTATTAACATTATCGTGATGATTTCATTTGTTGCAAATTTTCATTTCATCTCCCCCCCCCCTAATGGAGTACTGTTGCTTCTGTGGGTCACTTATCTTTATTGGACAGGGTGCAGAAGGGTATCGTTAATTTGATTGGTGATGAGTTGGGCTCCTCGTTACAATCACTTTCACAGCGTAGGTCTGTTGCCACCCTTAGTGTGTTTTACAGATATTATCATGGTAAATGTCCCACCGGTCTATCCAACATGGTTCCTCCTGTTAGAGTGTTTGAGCGTTAAACTCGGCTTTTCGCCTCTTCTCACCCATACACCCTAGCTTATACCTAGATGTAGAACAAAAAGCTATACTAATGGCTTTTTCCCACGTGCTGCATCTCTTTGGAATTCCTTGCCTGGTGCATGTTTCCCTCCATCCTATGATCTATCCCGTTTCACGAGGAATCTCAATTCCCACATTCAGCTTTAATGAATTTATTTACTTTTTAATTTATTTTCTTATATTTTAGCACTGTACCTTGTGTGGCGAATATGCATAAAAAATGCTCAAATGACAACAAACAACAATCTATAATTCCCGGCAAAACACGGGTAATACATTTTTGCATTGATTTTGGGTGAGGGACGGTGTCATTTAAATATATAATGCATTTAATATTTTACTGTTTTTAAATATGTGTCATGAAATTCGAAAGTCTATACAATCACATTTAAAATAAAACATTTGCATATTAATGATACTGTTTCAGGGCCAGATACATGGTATCGAAAAGGGTGTGGCACGCATGCACAATTTGTTTTACATGCATAGCGATACAAATGATACACCCCGATCCGCCATTGATTTTAACTACACCTACAGAATGTCAGTGGTTGCTGCCATATTAGCTAGTGTCTCATCCGTCCAGCCTGACTGACAGAGAACGTAGAGGTCGCTCTCTTCGTATTTGCAGGTGCATTCGGCGGGACATCGTTTCTGATCTGAAACATATAAGTAAATAATGACGTTATCATTGTTATTGTTATTGTTATTGTTATTGTTATTGTTATTGTTATTGTTATTGTTATTGTTATTGTTATTGTTATTGTTATTGTTATTGTTATTGTTATTGTTATTGTTATTGTTATTGTTATGGAATGAGTGACGCGGAGAGTCCAGGTATGCGTGTATTTCCAATATGGTGGCCATGTTCATGGTGTGGTTACTCAATGACAATAGAGGGCAGTATAGAATATTAGTGGATTTATATAATATAATTGGTAAAATCATAGATTGTTGTAATTATGTTCTGTGTTTAAGCATTGGCTTATCATCAGGACTATGCCCACACACACAATTGTTTAATGTATTACACTTGTATATTGACTATTTATGTATGGAAATAATAATAATAATAATAATAATAATAATAATAATAATAATAATAATAATAATAATAATAATAATAATAATTCGTGCTGTAAACAGGAGAAAGTGGAGTAAGGACGATAACAGAATTGCAATGGAATGTTTTATAAGGAGCAAGCCAGAGAACAGAGGGTACAGAAGGAGAATGATTAACATATGGCAGGATAAAGGCATGTTTGAAATAAGCGAACAGCGGCTTGCCGACCAGGTAAAACAAATCAAACATAATCAGTGGCTAACGAAAGTTGAGGTGGAAGAGATGAGTAGAATAATATCACGGACAGAGGCTGGGGATAAAAGAAGTGCAGGAGGAGGAACTGGACAACGTGGTCGCTGGTGAGCTGGCAAGTTCCCGGGTGAGGATGAGGTCAGTGGAGGAATAGAAGAGAACAGAAGACTTGACGGAGGAAGAGCTAGAGATTAGGAAGAGGACTGAAGAGGTAATGGTATCGGTAAAAGGGACAGGTAAGTGGAGTATTCCTGCATTGCGCCAGGTCCCAAGGAAAAAGCTGACAAATGTGTCAGCTATGGTAAAATAGAATCCTTGGGACGGTAAGTACTACTAATCTTTCTGAAATTAACGATCTTGTCTTTGCAGGTGCAGTTGTAGTAGCGGAGAGATCAGGGTAAAATCTTCACATTCACAATCACGACATAAAGATAATAAACCTTGGTGGAAACGCAGACTTGAGGGCCAATTAACGAGTTACGCAAAGATCTCAGTAGAATAGAGCAAATGGATAGAGGTGCAATGAAAGATTCAGATATGAGGAATAGATTAATAAGAAGTATCAAGTAAAAGGAAAGGGATGAGTGTAGTTAAGGAAGAAATAAAGCAAAGGGTTAAGGCGAAGGCTGCGAAAGTAAAGAGGTACGATGACAGAGTCAGGCAGTTTCATCAAAATCGCCTATTCAGTACAAATCAACGTCAATTATTCAAAGAAATGGACGGAAAATGTGACAACTCACAAGTGGGCCCAGAGCCAGCAGAGGCAAGGAATTTTTGGGGTGGCCTTTGGGATCAGCCTGGTGATCATAACAGACAAGCAGAATGGTTAGCCGACGTGAAAGACGAGTTAAAGAATGTACAACAACAAGAGGATTTCAGATTGATGTGAGCAAGGTGAAGAAACAGTTGAGGAAAGTGCCGAATTGGAAAAGCCCCGGACCAGACCAAGTGCACGGATACTGGCTAAAGAACTTCAGTAGTCTTCACGAAAGAATAGCCCAGCAGCTGCAACAATGCTTAGTGCGTGGCAACGTTCCAACGTGGATGACTGAAGCAAGAACGGTTCTCATCATGAAGGACATTAAGAAGGGTAACGTTGCAAGTAACTATCGACCTATTACATGTCTACCCATGATGTATAAACTTCTGACCGGTATCATTGCAGAAGATCTGTATACACATAGAAGATCAGCAGTTATTTCCAGATGAGCAGAAAGGTTGCAAGAAGCGGTCAAGAGGAACGAAAGACCAACTCATCATTGATAAGACGGTGCTAAAGGACTGTAGGAACAGGAAAACTAATCTGGCCATGGCATGGATAGATTACAAGAAGGCATACGACATGGTATCACACTCGTGGATTATGGAATGTTTGGATATGATAGGGCAGCTGATGCGGTGAAATGTCTTCTGGGTGAGAGCATGAAGACATGGAGAACAAATCTGACGGCTAGTGATGAATGTCTTGGTAAGGTAAACATCAGACGAGGTATTTTCCAGGGTGATTCTCTGTCTCCACTGTTGTTTGTTTTGGCGCTGTTCCCTTTGACGATGATTTTGCGGAAGGTTAGTGCGGGATACGAGATGACGAAGGATGGATGCAAGATTAATCATCTTCTCTTCATGGACGACCTGAAGTTGTTTGCGAAGAACGAGAAAGATTGATTCCTTGGTGCAGACTGTACGGATCTTCAGCGATGACATCGGCATGAAGTTTGGTCTGGAGAAATGTGCTGCGATGACCATGAAGAGGGGTAAAAGGGTACATTCGGATGGAATTGCTTTACCAGATGGCACACAATTGAGGGCGTTGGGTGAAGAAGAAAGTTATAAGTATCTTGGGTGCTTGAAGCAGATCATGTACTGCACGAGGAATCGAAAGAGACTTAAGAAAGAGTATATAAGACGAGGTGAAGAAGTGTTTGAAGTCCAAGCTGAATGGAGGGAATATGATAAAGGCGATCAACACTTGGGCTGTGTCACTAATGAGATACAGTGCGGGGGTGTCAGTGGACTAAGGCAGATCTAGATGTTGCTGACAGGAAAACGAGGAAAGTAATGACAATGTACGGTATGTTACATCCACGGTCGAATGTCAGCAGACTCTATCTACCAAGGTCAGAGGGCGGAAGAGGGTTACTTAGTGTATCAGACAGCGTTAACATCGAGAGAAGGAGCTTGCAGTGTCATGTAAGAAGTACTCAGGAAAAGTTGTTGAAGGTTGTGCGCAGAAATACATGAAGGCAGACGAATTAGGTCCATATAAGAATCAAAGAAGAGAAGAAAGAACACGAGATTGGCAGGAAAAACCACTTCACGGCCGATTCCTGAGATGTACAGAAGAAGTGGCAAGTAGCAAGACTTGGGAATGGTTGAGGAGAGGAGAACTAAAGAAAGAAACTGAGGGTCTGATTACTGCAGCGCAAGACCAGTCTCTGCCGACGAATGTGATGAAGGCAAGGATCGAGAAGTCAGATGTCTCTTCTATGTGCAGAATGTGCAATGCGGCGGAGGAGACTGTATTTCACATTGTCAGCAGAATGCAGAGTGCATGCTCAGACAGAGTACAAAGGCAGACACGACAAGTTGGCCAAGGTGATCCATTGGGATCTGTGTAAGAAGTACGGTGTCAAGGTGCAATCGAAGTGGTACGACCATGTGCCGGAAAAGGTTCAAGAAACGGATCATGTCAAGATTCTCTGGGACTTCAACATCCAGACAGATGTTATAGAACATAGACGGCCGGATGTTGTTGTCTTGGATAAGCATGCAAAGATGTGTCATCTTATTGATATAGCTGTGCCGGGTGATAGTAGAGTAGCTTCGAAGGAGAAGGAGAAGGTACAGAAATATCAGGATTGTGAGAGAACTTCGGAAGCTGTGGCAAGTCAAGGTGAAGGTTATTCCTGTGGTAGTGGGAGCACTGGGTACAATCCCGAAGGCGTTGGAGAAACATCTCAAGGAGATAGGAACATCTGTTAGAGTAGAATTACTACAGAAGGCGGCGCTCTTAGGGACAGCAAGGATTCTGCGAAAGACACTCGAGATCTAAGGCTACAGGACGTAGCTTGACTCCAGGTGTAACCGGCAGAAAGGAAAACAAGATCTTTCTTTTCATGTTGTGCTAACGCATGAAATAATAATAATAATAATAATAATAATAATAATAATAATAATAATAATAATAATAATAATAATAATAATAATAATAATAATAATAATAATAATAATAATAATAATAATAATAATAATAATAATAATAATAATAATAATAATAATAATAATAATAATAATAATAATAATAATAATAATAATAATAATAATAATAATAATAATAATAATAATAATAATAATAATAATAATAATAATAATAATAATAATAATAATAATAATAATAATAATAATAATAATAATAATAATAATAATAATAATAATAATAATAATAATAATAATAATAATAATAATAATAATAATAATAATAATAATAATAATAATAATAATAACGCTAATTGCTGCAATAGGGCGACAGTGTAGAAATTGCTACAATAGGGCGACAGTTATCTATCTTGAAAAACACATGCTTTTTCAACATGTTTTTATGAAGTTAATGATTTATTTAGAAAATAACCTTTTTCGGTGTCGCCCTATTATTTTTTATTACTTGTGCTGCAATAGGGCGACACATTATCTGTCACCCTATTATAGCATTTTTCATAATGTACGTAAAAATACCACAATAGGGTGACAGTTATCCGTACATCTATATTCTTGTATAGGATGTACTTTATCATGTACATGTAGATGCACTCATGATTTGTAGGAAATCAACCTCCCGAGAGTGTTTTATCCGTGTGCTAAGTTATATCAGCAACAAAGGGGAATTGGTGCTGGAGTGAGGTTTGCGTCAGCGGCAGAATATATAGTGAAACTACTACCTAAAAAATTGGGCTTAACCTATGAATGTTGTACCTTAATGATTAGGTTTTAAATGTTTAACTGATAAACAATATAGCAAATTTATTTTTGTCATGTAAATCACAAATATAAGGCGACATTTATGATTTATGTAAATCACAACAATAATGCGACAGTTATTATTTGTTATGTAAATCACAACAGTAAGCGACAGTTATTATTTGTTATGTAAATCACAACAATAAGGCGACAGTTATTATTTTTCTAAAACAAAAATCTAGTTTTAAGATTTCAAATACTGTATAATTAACCCCACATATTCCAAAAGGTTTACATGTTTTTAATCAAAGCAGTTTTGAAATGATAATTTATGTCTTCTGAGTTTTCCCAGAAAACAATGTGTCGCCCTATTATAGCATTTTTTATCCCGTCAGATAATAACAGGGCGGGATTTGCAATCTCACAGCTATCCACGTGACACACTGAAATCCCAAATCAAGTTTATTTTTTCTGAAAGAAGATGCCCGTTGATGTATTGATTAGGTAAGTTGTCCACACAGAATTTTTTTTAATCCTGATTTATTGGCCTAAAATAATAGGGCGACAGTTAGGTGTCGCCCTATTATAAATGTCGCCCTATTATAGCATTTTGCAGTATGAAGTGTCGCCCTATTGTAGCATTCATACTTATAATAATAATAATAATAATAATAATAATAATAATAATAATAATAATAATAATAATAATAATAATAATAATAATAATAATAATAATAATAATAATAATAATAATAATAATAATAATAATAATAATAATAATAATAATAATAATAATAATAATAATAATAATAATAATAATAATAATAATAATAATAATAATAATAATAATAATAATAATAATAATAATAATAATAATAATAATAATAATAATAATAATAATAATAATAATAATAATAATAATAATAATAATAATAATAATAATAATAATAATAATAATAATAATAATAATAATAATAATAATAATAATAATAATAATAATAATAATAATAATAATAATAATAATAATAATAATAATAATAATAATAATAATAATAATAATAATAATAATAATAATAATAATAATAATAATAATAATAATAATAATAATAATAATAATAATAATAATAATAATAATAATAATAATAATAATAATAATAATAATAATAATAATAATAATAATAATAATAATAATAATAATAATAATAATAATAATAATAATAATAATAATAATAATAATAATAATAATAATAATAATAATAATAATAATAATAATAGCGTTTGAGGGCGCAAGACGTGCTTTGCGTCGAGCTCTGCAATTCCTGCACAAATCTCGCTTTTTCGACCGCCTGCAATATTCCAGATTGCAATATTTTCTCTTAACGGTTATTTGACACCACAAGACCGTTCTGTGAGTTTGTAAGTACATTTCAGGCCTTGTTCCAAACACTTAATTTTTGTCAGCGTCGAGGAAGGCGACGCCATATTGGTAGCCATGTACCAACGTACGGCCCTCAATAGGCCCAACACGGTGCGATTCAGCACAAAGCAGTTTGAAAAGGCCGTCACGCCTGAAGAGGTATACAATGCAGTGGAGTTCGAGATGGACAAGGTAGACACAATAGTGTGCATAGCGGAGCTGACCAACAGATGGTACAACGTGACCTTCAACAATGAGAGAGATTGTATCGACATAGCAAGGGGCGGATTACTGATTCGCAAAGCGCTTATTCAGTGCGAAAGAGCAAACGTCTTCAATGCAGTAGTGGTGTATGTGAAATGTCCCTACGAAATGTCTGATGGGGATATCCTCAGCATGATGTATGCCTACGGAACAGTCGTCAACATCCGTAGGCAGTATCACCAATTTGACGAGAATGTGGAGACGGGTGTCAGAAGCTGCCTAGTAAGAAATGTGAAAAAGCCCATCCCCAGCTTCATCAAAGTGAAAGGGTTTTTGCTATCTGTCCGCTATAAGGGTCAACTAAAAACCTGCAAGATCTGTGAAGGAACAGATCACCTAGCCAGAGAATGTCCGGAAAGGGGGAGATGTTTCGTTTGTGGCAGTCTCGACCATAGAGCGACCTGGCATCACGGGAAGGAAGACGACGACTTGGAAGACATGGAGGATGACAGAAGGGACGAACAACAACGAGAACCCGAAGACGAGAACCCGAATAACGACGAGAACCCGAATAACGACGAGAACCCGAATAACGACGAGAACCCGAATAACGACGACAAAGAAGAGGCCACACTAGCGGAAGACGACAAAGGAGAGGACAAACACGCAGACGACAACGACAAGGAACAAACGCAAAGAAGACAGGAGGAAGATGGAAAGAAGAAGATCTTCACAGAGAAGACAGACACGAGGACCACCAAGAAGACAAGGGAGATAAGAAAAGCCAAGTATCCGCACCCAGCAACCCACAACCAAGTGAGGACTCACTGCCTAAGAACACCAAGCAAGCCGAGAAATTCACCAAATCCTTCAAGGAGGCACTTGCACCAACGCAGAGGGAAGAGAAAACAAGAGAGAGGAAGCCAACGAACAAGAAGGGAGAATCATCATCCAGACCAAAGTCAACCGGATTCTGGGACGAGAGTGTAAAAGAATCACGCAAAAGAAAGGAAAGGGAAGAACTGGACGATTCTACTAGGAAACTGGCCAGAGATGACGACGACGCAAGCCAAACACAAGATATGGAACAGGAAAACCTACCATCTGATGATCAGGATAGCAACGACGACGACGACGACGACAACTGGGTGCCATATACACGGAGGGGGGTTCAACGCTTCAGACGTAGGAGGGGAATGGGAGCATCTTCACAACCAAATAGGAGGTCGGAGCAGGAAAGTGCACATCAAAACCGCAGTCTATCCCAACCGACATCGGAGAGCACGAAAACATCAAACCCCAGGGGACGAGGCCGAGGTCAGAAGGCGATGTAAGAATTTTCATCTGAGATTTTTATGGTTAGGTCTTTATTACTCTTTATTGCGATTACTATGAGTTTTTAACAGTCGCATCAATTAATATTAATGGTCTTAGAGACGATTTGAAAAGAAACATGCTCTTTGACTGTCTTAAAGATTGTAATTTCAATTTGGTATTTTTACAAGAAACTCATAGCGACCGCAATGATGAGGACATTTGGAGCAGACAGTGGGAAGGTCAAATACTTTTTAATCACGGGACTCGCCATTCAAAAGGGGTTGCAATGCTCACTTCAAAAATTCTGGAATTATTATTTCTATTGTTAAAAGATGACGATGGTAGGTGGATAAAGGTGATATTAATTGGGACAATGAAGTGATTTCCGTAGCGTCTGTATATGCTCCAAATGATCTCCGTGGAAGGACCACTTTTTGATGGTCTGACTGATCGTATCATTGGGACGAGAGTTTGATCAGGGGGTGACTTTAATTGTAATTTAGATAAATTTCGTATTAATGATACCAGTCAAATTATTTTAAGAAATGTTATTCAAGAAAAAGATCTCATTGATGTTTGGAGAACTCTTCTTCCAGATGATAATGGTTACACTCATTTTCATAAACCGACTAAAACACCGAATAGAATCGATTATTTGTTTGTGTCTTCCAACATGTTTAATAGAATAAAGAATATTTCCTGTAGAAATCGACCTTTCAGACCATCAACTTCTTGTAATAAAATTAACAGATAGTGAGGTTTCCCATGGGCAAGGCAGATGGATCTGTAACAATAACATTTTAGATGACGACGATCTTGTTTTTCGAGTAAAACATTTTTGGAATTTTTGGAAAACCCAAAAACACAATCGTGATAATTTAGTTGAGTGGTGGGAAATTGGGAAGTTCCGACTCAAAGAAATAATCCAAGAGTATAGCAAAGAAAAATCCAGGAATTCTAAAAAGGACATTTCTCGTCTTCAGGAAAAATATAGGAAATTAATTAGTAATCCCACCGATGCCAATTATGATGAAATTAAGACCACTGAAGAAGCTATCAAAGCCTATGAATTTAAAGAATGGGAAAAATCTAAAATAAGAGCTAGAAACACAATTAAAACGGAAGGCGAAAAAGCTTCCAAATATTTTTTTAATTTAGAAAAACAACAAATTCAAAAGAACAAAATGGAAAAATTATTTACTTCTGAGGGGAATTATGTTAGTCGGAGTCAAACCATGTTGACTGTTGTAAATGATTTTTATAGTAAATTGTACACTTCTGAGGATATCTGCCTTTCTAGTATGAACGTTATTTTGAATTCTATGATTCCTAACGTCATTCCAGCGGATATTTTTCAAAGTTCCGAGAATGATTTCACGCTACTTGAATTAAAAAATGCCCTTTTCCAAATGAATAAAAATAAATCCCCCGGCATTGATGGCCTCACAGTGGAATTCTACCAAATATATTGGGATATTATCGGTATAGATTTCTTTGAAGTCTTTAATTACAGTTTTCAAAAAGGTTGTTTAGGTCATTCTATGAATACTGCCCTCATCCGACTCATTTACAAAAATGTCGGAAGTAAATTTGATTTGAAAAATTGGCGTCCCATCAGTCTATTGTGTGAGGATTATAAAATTCTCGCTAAGACTCTTACTAATCGTCTGAAAAATATTATGCCTTTTATAATCGGGGAAGAACAATCGTGTGGTGTGAAATTTAGGAAAATTCAAGACAATCTTATGATTCTCAGGGATACAATAGATTATATAAATTGGGAAAATTTAGGTGCAGCCGCTGTTAGTATAAATTTGGAAAAGGCCTTTGATAGAATCAATTGGAATTACATGTTTGCAGTTATGGATAAAATAGGTGTTCCCCCGTTTTTGATTCGAGGAATCAAACTTCTATACAGCCAACCGAGCTGTCGTATAATAGTTAATAACTACATAGGGTCTTCCGTTGAAATAACTCGTGCTATCAGGCAGGGATGTCCATTGTCCCCACTCCTTTTTTTCTCTCTGTGCTGAAGGACTAGCTAATCTTTTTAGAATTAACAATGAGCTTAAAGGTATTGAAATCCCCGAATGTACGGATTCGATTAAACTCATACAGCATGCGGACGATTCTACGGTTTTTGTGAGTAAAAATAATGATTTTAACATTATTCAGGATATTCTCTGTGTATATTGTAAAGGGAGCGGATCGAAATTAAATGTTCCTAAAACCAAAGGTCTTTGGTTAGGAAAATGGAAAGATAGATCCGACAATCCATGCGGCTTTAATTGGTGCAGTAGGAAAATAAAAAATTTAGGAATAGTTTTCGGAAATGACGTCACCCCAGAAGACAACTGGGGTCCGCGTGTGAATAAGTTTAAATGTATTCTTGATAGGTGGAGTACGCGTAGCTTGACTCATAGGAAAAGCAGTGATTATCAATACTTTGGTGGGATCGGGATTAAATTATTTGGGGAGTATTATTTCATGTCCGCGTGAATGGATTAACAAGATCGATAAAAGTATTTGGAATTTTTATTGGGATGACAAAGTAGAAAAGATTAAAAGAAATACCATTAATGGTCCCAGAGACAAAGGAGGTACCGGTCTGGTTAATATAGAATGTAAACTTATGAGTATCAAGGTTCAGTGGTTTTCTAATTATATTAAATCTTGTGGCAAGTGGAAACATTTTTTTGATTACTGGCTTGGTAAGGTCGATAATAAACTGGGTTGGTATGTCCTGTCTAATAGCCGTAATCCTGTCAATACTACTACTTTTTATCAAGATTTGATTCGTGCCTTTAAAGCTGTTGACGGTAAAATTAACTGTTCTTTTTCTGTATGTACTGAAACGCGAGAAGTTCCTCTCTGGAACAATGTATGTGCAACCGATGATGATACTGAACTTAACAGTCCCTTACTCGCTTCTTATAATTTTCATAAAGTTAAGGATCTCGTTGTCAACGATCATTTAATACCTTTTCGTGCCGTGGCTAAAAAATGCAATGTCCACAATATTATTGCGGGTAGATTAGTCGGTAGAATTGACAATCATATTAATCATAAGTTAATCGAAGAAAAAAGAATCGGTCCCCCTAATCATGTTTGTAATTGGCTTGTCCTCTTCAATAGACAATCGGATGAATATGTTAACTTTTCCAACACCAATGCCAAATTTAATTACCGAAATTTGATTCTAGCCAGATTTGTGGTCCCTAAAGTCCAAATTAAATAGCAAGACATTCTTAATTACCACATCGATGTCGATTGGACCTGTATTTGGAAAAATGGTTCCAATAATTTTATTATGGACCCAGAAGATAAAGATCTTTGGTACAGATTAAAGATGTCTTCCTACTAAAGACTTTCTCTCTAAAATAGGTAAAACTAAGGATAACATTTGTCCCCTTTGTAATGTGGAGCCGGAGTCTCACGAGCATTTGTTTATTTATTGCGTTAGTACCTTAAATGCATGGATTTTTGTGGAACGTATTCTTAGGAACTATTCGGGTAAGAAATTGTTTTATCTAAACGACTCTAATAGAATCCTCGGCTACAAAATGAGTCCTGTTCATAATGCCATCATCGCTAAAATGCTTCGCGTTATATGGATTATCCGATGTAAATTAGCCTTTGACAATTATTCTGATCCCTCCGATATCGATATTATTTTTCAGTTTAAAGTCCGTCTAAAAAAAATTCTCCTTTTGGAAAATAAAAGAAACAAAGGTAAGAGTTGGTGGGTTAATAAAATATCGCCTGTTGTTGCATAATTTTCTGTTAAGTTCATTAATTTATTAATCGTGCTGATATGTGTATATGTATAAAACATAAGTATATGTATCTGTGTAGAAATATATTAGTTTATTTTGTATTTAAGTTCTTTTTGTATAATTAATTCTTCTTTATGATGTCTAATTAATTAATTATATTATGATATATGTATGAGTTAGCTGTACTTACCTAAGTAAGTTTATTTGTTATTTTGGTTCTTTTATTTGTGCCAATTTAAGTCAGTTATGTGATATATATGTAGAAGTATCTAGACAAACCAAGTTTGTCTTTGTATTATTTTTAACCTGTATATTCTGTAGTCCTTTTTGTGTACACCTGTAATGTATTTTGTATTTGTTTGTATTGTCCATATGTGTATTGAAATAAATGGAGTATAACTCCACTGAGAAAGAAAAAAAAAATAATAATAATAATAATAATAATAATAATAATAATAAAAATAATAATAATAATAATAAAAAAAATTAAAAAAATAATAATAAAAATAATAAAAATAATAAAAATAAAAATAATAAAAATAATAATAATAATAATAATAATAATAATAATAGTTATTATTCGTGCCTTTCTTTGAAGTACATGTACTTACCACAGTCAGTTTCATCATCTCTCAGCAAGCACTGCTTAGTCCCGTCACAAACCTGGTCCCAAAGAATGCAACGCCCTATCCTGCTGCACTGATAGAACTCGGGACAACTGACGGAGGCTAAGAGAGATCATTCAGACAAATAGTTTAACGATAGTTATAGACAGCAGAAGTAATAATGCCGTGTTTGATGAGTGGGCAATGGTACTCTTGCGTCATACGATTTAAACAAAATAACCATCCAATTTAGCACTCCACTTGAACAGCATTCAAATTCGTAGGAACTTTTCACGGCACGTATTTGGTCATTCAAATTCAATATTGGGCAGGCATTTATTAACAACAGCAGCAGCAGCAGCAGCAGCAACAACAACGCGTCGGCATTTTTTATTTTCTTTTTTTGCCCGATTTGATCTCTTATCCACCATACTTTGTATATGGGAAATTTTGACCCCGCGATTTCAATGTATCAAGTATTTTCCTGTTGGCAAAATAAACAAACAAACAAAACAAGTAAAACAATCGTGTTTGTGTTAAATTACAAACACTAGGTGTTCCTGTTACCCTCCGGTTCAATCAAGTGAGCAGGTAATGACGTCATAATCACATTTTTGAAAATGTCTAATGTCTTTTATCATGAAAATATCAATGTCATCTTCAAAATACCTCTACATTTTGTGTTAGAATGTGTTGAAAATGAAGTTCCTGTTTGGACCGGAAGTAAAGGTCACATCAGGTCAGTTGAACGTCATATATCTGAAACAATAATACTTCCTCATGATCATGAAAAATAACGTTAGTACCTACTTTCGTTCATGAGTTTTCATAATATAATAATTAAAATGACATATAATGTGCTATGCTGAATACATTAACTTCCGGTTCAGTCACGTGACTGAATGTATACTTCACAACAAAGTACCGGTACTACATTGGATATATTTTGACGGCATGATCATATTATTGAGAATGTCTGACGTCTTTAATCATTATCAATTTCATTTTCAAAAGACTTATAAATTTTGTGTTAGAATGTCTTAAATTTTAACTTCCTGTTTGGAACGGAAGTAAAGGTAAGATCAGGTAATTTATAGGTCATGACGCAATTGTTGTTCCTTATGCTCATGAAACGATAACATTTAGTTCTGAGATGGGGGCGCCCTGATCTGTGATGATGTCATGACATTTTTTTTGGAAAAGTCACTAGTCACTGTATGAATGAAGAAAAACCTTACTTTTACAAAAACCACAAAAATGCTTAAAATGTTTAGACCTTAATCTTTTTATTTATTTGTTTAGTTATATATTCATTCACAAGGAGTGTCGTGGCCGAGCGGTCTAGTGCATCGGATTCAAGTTCTGGTGGCATCAGAATGTGGGTTCGAATCTCGGCCTGGACGGTCGCGGCGCTTGTGTCCTTGAGCAAGACACTTAACCATAATTGCTTCGTCCTTCGGATGGGACGTCAAGCCGTAGGTCCCGTGTACTATAAACATCAGTGCACGTTAAAGAACCCATTATGACACTTGTCGTGCAAGAGTAGGGGTTTACCCCGGTGTCTCTGGTAGCTAATTAAGCAACACTTGGAAAGGAGATGGGTGCCACCAAGTGTAGTGGTATCACCCACAGCAACGACTATGAGCCATCAAGATGTCGCCCCAACGGCCTCCAAGGCTGTGGGATATACATACATACATACATATTAATTTATATTTTGCTGTTTTTACATATCAAAGACCCAAAATATGATTAAAACATATCATTTGATTATTACATAAATTAAAATGAAAACAAAATGCACTAACCATTTAAAATTTTGGAAACTGGCGATCCAAAACCAATATGCAAAAATAAACACCCAACAATTTTGTAAAAAGTTACAGACCATTTTGTTGTTCTAGACTTTTTTTTGCCACATTGGTTATTAAACAATCATTGTGGGAAATTATTTGATGCTTTTCGATTAGAAATTTATACCCATTATTCCATTTGTAAAATTAAATTTAATGAAGTTGATAAAATAAAAATAAAAAAAATAAAATACATAAGTTAAAAAGAAGATCTAGATCTCTTGCCTCATAATCAAATTTAATTGATGTTGTATTTAAATTAACTCCAGTGCCTGAAAAACTGTTGTCAAGGGTGTATTGGAAAACTGTTACCATGAAATTGATTGCCCATAAACGAAAGCAAAAAGAAGAAATACATTCTTTAAAAAGTCCTCTGCGCATCGATGACTGTTAATTTGACTGCATCAATCGCGAAAAGATGTGAAACATCATATTTCACGATGAGGTAATTGAAGTCATGAATGCCTAAAAACAATCTGTTAGAAAACGATCGCGCTGTCGCTCGAACGCCTAAAAATACCAGAACAATATCAATAGGTGTTCGCGCTGTCGCTCGAACACCTTACTTTGGGGGCTAAAGTAAAGATATGAAACGTATTTGTTTGCATTTGTTTCTCGTATTTTTTGTAATTCTCATTTTGTGAAATTGATTGCCCGTTACACGAAAATGAAAATAAAATGTTAGTTAAAATCTCCAGACGAACCAACTCTGCTAAATTGGAAGACGAATGTGAATTGCTGTAAAGAACGACGTATATGCTGAACTGAATATGATGCTAAATGTATTATGATGCCTGAAAATGAAATTGAATTCTTGTGGCAACTGGAGAGGCAAAATCGCTTTAATATGAATGTATTAAAGTGAAGTGTAGCATCATAGAACGTCACACCTCGGTCGGTACCCCCATTCCAGACGCTAAACTGTCGTGGCCGAGCGGTCTAGCTTACCGGACTCAAGTTCTGGTGTTAGCAGCAGAATGTGGGTTCGAATCCCGGCCGTGACACTTGTGTCCTTGAGCAAGACACTTAACCATAATTGCTTCTCTCCACCCAGGGGTTAAATGGGTACCTGTGAGGGTAGAGTTGGTTGATTAGCCCTAATGCGCTGTAATAGCAGCAATTGAGCTGTATACTCCCCAGGGAGCTGAGATGGTTTCAGGAATGATTTATGAGCCTTATGAGCCTTATGAGCAGGGAAAATAATACACTGCGCTTTGTATCCTTAGGAAAAGGCGCATTATAAATGCAAGTTATTATTTTTATTATTATTATTAAACTTTCATGGTCATCTTAGTCAATGCAAAAGATAAGCTTAAAAGAAACTAACCACTTTATAAACTAAAAATCTTATTGGTGTAAATATGATACACGTATCAATAATATTGTGAAATTATTTCGTCTGAAGTGGTTCCATTTTGATTAGAGGCAACAATAATTGTTTATATGTTGAATTTACAAAAAAAAAGTGCCGAACGTTCCAAAATAATTGACTGAAGGAATTAAAATAAAATTGAATAAAAATGTCAGAGAGAATTTAAGAAATATCTTACAACATTGGTTTTCATCCGATCCGTAGCCACATTGGACGAACCCATCACAAACTGCATCTTCAGTCACACATACGGTGGTATTCTCGCATTCGAAACCCACGTTTCTATCACATATGCCTTCCTCAGCTGTAGACACAAAACCGAAAAATACAGATTTATTCCACAACCAAAACCTAAACCAGTCATATCCTTCACTAAACCAAATAGGGTACTCCGGTAGTAAAGTTGGCATTTTTCAAAATTAACTTGGGTTTCCAATTAAAATGCATACATTATATTGCAGGACATTTGTGTAAAATTGACAAAGGAAAAATTGGACTCTACCGAGATGACGACCTCGCTGCCCTGAAGAACACATCCGGCGTTAAATCCGACCGAACCAGGAAAGACATCATAAAGACATTCAACGACTTGGGCCTCAGAATAACCATCGATTGTAACCTTAAAGTCACCAACTTCCTCGACATCACCCTCAACCTGAAAAACGGCAAGTACCACCCATACCGCAAACCGAACAACCGGCCAGTGTACATCCACAAGCTCTCCAACCACCCGCCTAGCATCGTCAAGAACCTACCAGCTTCAATCAGCAGACGGATATCGGACATCTCATACGACAAAGAGACCTTCAACAACGCCGCACTACCTACGAAGAGGCATTAAGATCCAGCGGATTCAACGAGGGCCTCACGTACACTCAAGAACAACATAGAAACACCCGCAACCGGAACCGCAACACCATTTGGTTCAACCCACCATACAGCAAGAACGTCTCCACCAACATCGGCAGATCTTTCCTCAAACACTTCCCCAGAGGGTCTAAACTAAGCAAGATTTTCAACAGGAACACCACCAAGATCAGTTACAGCTGCATGCCAAATGTAAATAGCATTGTCAAATCGCACAACAAACGGTTCTCATCAAAGGAAGAAGGAGCCTCGCCGAAGAAATGCAACTGCCGAAATAAGGACCTCTGCCCTCTACGAGGAAATTGCCTGGAATCCAACATCATCTACAGCGCCGAAGTCAAAACAACCACCGAAGACAACACCAAACTATACATCGGCCTTACAGAGCCCCCTTCAAGACAAGATTCAACAACCACAAGACGTCCTTCAAGAACGAAAAACACAAACAAAGCACAGAACTCTCCAAGTACGTGTGGCAGCTCAAGATGAACAAGAAACCTTCACGATCACGTGGTCCATCGTCACCAAAGCACGAGCATACGACAACAAATCCAAGAGATGCAACCTTTGCCTAACAGAGAAGCTTTCCATCATCAACGCCGACAAACGTAAACTCCTCAACAAGCGACCTGAGTTGGTATCGAAGTGCCGCCACGAGAACAAATTCTACCTAACCAATCACGACAAGTGCATTCTTTCACTCACGTCCGCCACACCATCTTATTTCATGCGATCATCAGTTGTCTGATGATCGCATAAGCGTGAAACTCGGAGTTGCAACTACCGTTCCAGCAAGTCTTCATTCCTATATATATATATATATATATATATATATATATATATATATATATATATATATATATATATATATATATATATATATATATATATATAATTCCATGCTCATTCATTAGCGAGGTTAAATAATTGTGTGGGTTCGAGTCACAGAACATTCAAGCCAAAATAGATCCTTGCCAGTTGACTTCATGAGAAAATCAGCCAGGCGTTTGTTTTACCATAATATTTTTACAAATTAAATTTGACAGAAATGTCACTTTTATTATCTGTAAAGTTTACTTCGATTTGGGTGCCTTTTGTTTTCAACAAAATCACAAAATTACCATTACTTACCATTCACGTTTGAGATGAATATAATTTATAACACACTGTGCTTCTCATTGACACTACGCAATTTCTATGTGAGCATCGATCCAGTTTTAAGTTAAACTCACAAATAATGTCACAACGTTTCAATATATAGCTGAAGTGGTCGTTGTCACCTAGAGCATTCCCCAATAGTACCCTGGAAATCTCATTCCTATGTAGGTTAGTTTACTTTTAATATTCCATGAGTACCATTTGGGAGTACCCTGGATGACAACGATTCCTTCAGCCGTAATATAGAAAAACAGCCAAACAATTTTGGTCTAAATGTGTGGATAAGTTTTTTAGGTATAGTTATTCAGAAAAAATAGACGAAATGTTAATAAAACACTCTTCCAGTCAAAATTTAAGATTTCTTGTGTACTCACTTTTGCGTCTTAACATAATCCTCATCAGAAATCCTTGGCTTGTTACGGAAGAGTCTGTTATAAAGTTGATATAAATCGTCCGGTTCGTTGACATTACTCTTGAGATTTTTGTCATTCCAGAAATAACCAGCTCAGAACCAGTGATCGTGAACACTGCATCATCATCCGAAGTACTAAATTCACCGAGATCTATACCGGAACTTGCAATTGTCACTTTGTCATATGTAACTTCCGTTTCAAAATCAAGAATGTCAATGACAATGAAACTGGTGTCTGATGTAGTCAATATCTGCCATGCACATTGTAAATCGTTTTGATAGTTGTATGGGTAATTTGGAGAGGTTAACCGGTACGGGGAATCTTCCTCCAGGTAAATGGTGCTTTCACCGCAACCATCTGTTTGAATAAAATCAATAACATATTTAAAAGGGACACTAACCAGGTACATTATAGTGAATGAAAACCAATTGGGTAAGGCAGGATATGTGTGCAGACTTGACACTACGTATCAATCATATTGAGAAATGATTTCTTATAAAGTTGTTCCATGTTTTATAGAGGCAACAGGAATTGTTTATTCAATTAATTTACAAAAAAGTGCCAAACGTTCCAAAATAATTGACCACAAAATAATTGAATAAAAATATAAGAGAGAGAGTTTAAAAAATATCTTACAACATTGGTTTTCATCCGATCCGTAGCCACAATGGACGAACCCATCACAAACTGCATCTTTAGTCACACACACGGTGGTATTCTCACATTCGAAATCCACGATTCTATCACATATGCCTTCCTCAGCTGTAGACACAAAACCGAAAAGAAAAAAAAGAAAAGAAAAAAAAAGAAAAAAAAATACAGAATTATACTGCAACCAAAACCAAAACAGGTTATACCCTTCACTAAACCAAGTAGGGTACTGCGGTATAACTATGAGAAAGGATTGCATCACTATTTCAGACATACTTTGAATATGATTTGAGTTCTGATCATGTTCTTGAAATGTCCTCTGAAAGATCTTTTGAGGAAAATATTAAAAAGTTCCTCCAAAATTAGAGTTAAGATGGCAATTTTCAAAATTAAGATTTTCCTATTTCTGAATTCAGTTGAAAAAAAAACTGCTTTCACTTGGGTTTCGAATCCTCATGTTTAAGCTTGAAAATGCATGCATTATATTTAAATCCATTTGTAAGAAAAATAATAATACTTTATAATGTCATAGTCATTCATTAGCGAGGTTAAATCATTGTGTGGGTTCAAGACACAGAACATTCAAGCCAAAAATATATCTTTGCCTGTTGACTTCATGGGAAAATCATCCGAGTCTAAAGAGTACAGAAGGGATCTATATTCTCAGGACTATAAACGGGAGTTTAGTTTTACTATCAAAAATAAATAAATAAATAAAAATAAATAGTAATTTTTTACAACTAAATAAAAAAAAATCACGACTAATTTTTCACAAATTAAATTTGAAAGAACTGTCACTTTTATGATCTGTAAAAATTTATTTCGATTTGGTTGCCTTGTTTTCTCAACAAAACCACATACATGTAAGTAACATTTCCATTACTTGGTAATTCAAAGTTTGAGAAATATATCATTTATCACATACTGTGCTTCTCATTCACACCACGAAATTTCCATGTGAGCAGCGATCAAGTTTTAAGTTAAACTCACAAATAATGTCACAACGTTTCAATATAATAGCTGAAGTGGTCGTTGTCACCTAGAGCACTCCCCAATAGTACCCTGGCAATCTCAATCCTATGTACGTTAGATTACCTTCAGTATTCTATGAGTACCATTTGGGAGTACCCTGGATGACAACGATCTCTTCAGCCGAAATATAGAAACATAGTCAAACAATTTTGGTCTAAATGTGTGGATAAGTTTTTTAGGTATAGTTATTCGGGGAAAATAGACGAAATGCTAATAAAACACTCTTCCAGTCAATATTTAAGTGTTCTTGTCTACTCACTTTTGTGTCTTAACATAATCTCCATCAGAAATCCTTGTCTTGTTTTGGAATGGTCTGTTGTAAAGTAGATATAAATCGTCCGGGTCGTTGACATTACTCTCGAGATTTTCCTCATTCCAGAAATAACCAGCTCAGAACCAGTGATTGTGAACACTGCATCATCATCCGAAGTACTAAATTCACCGAGATCTATACCGGAACTTGCAATTGTCACTTTGTCATATTTAGTTTCCGTTTCAAAATCAAGAATGTCAATGACAATGAAACTGGTGTCAGACGTGGTCAATATCTCCCATGTACATTGTAAATTGTTTCGATAGTCGTGTGGGTAATTTGGAGAGGTTAAAATGTACGGGGAATCTTCCTCCAGGTAAATGGTCCTTTCACCGCAAACATCTGTTTGAATAAAATCATCAATATATTTGAAAGGGACACTAACCAGGTACATTATAGTGAATGAAAACCAATTGGGTAAGGCAGGAATAAGCCTAGATATGTTAGCAACATGTTGAATTTCGCAGACTTGAGACTACGTATCAATCATATTGAGAAATGATTTACTATAAAGTTGTTCCATTTTCTATAGAGGCAACAGGAATTGTTTATACAATTAATTTGCAAAAAAGTGCATAACGATCCAAAATAATTGACCGAAGGAATTAAAATAAAATTGAATAAAAATATAAGAGAGAATTAAAATATACATCTTACAACATTGGTTTTCATCCGATCCGTAGCCACAATGGACAAATCCATCACAAACTGCATCTTCAGTCACACACACGGTGGTATTCTCACATTCGAAACCCACGGTTCTATCACATATGCCTTCCTCAGCTGTAGACACAAAATCGGAAGAAGAAAAAAAAAAAAAAAAAAATGTGTGGATAAGTTTTTAAGGTATATTTATTCGGAAATATAGACGAAATGTTAATAAAACACTCTTCCAGTCAATATTTAAGATTTCTTATGTCCTTACTTTTGGGTCTTAACATAATCCTCATCTGAAATCCTCGTCTTGTTTTGGAATGGTCTGTTGTAAAGTTGATATAAATCGTCCGGTTCGTTGACATTACTCTCGAAATTTTCGTCGTTCCAGAAATAACCAGCTCAGAACCAGTGATTGTGAACACTGTATCGTCATCCGAAGTACTAAATTCACCAAGATCTATACCGGAACTTGCAATTGTCACTTTGTCATATTTAGCTTGCGTTACAAATTCAAGAATATCAATGACAATAAAACTGGTGTCTGATGTAGTGAATATCTCCCATGCACATTGTAAATTGTTTCGATAGTCGTGTGGGTAATTTGGAGAGGTTAAAATGTGCACGGGAATCTTCCTCCAGGTAAATGGTCCTTTCACCGCAATGGACGAATCCTTCACAAACTGCATCTTCAGTCACACACACGGTGGTATTCTCACATTCGAAACCCACGTTTCTATCACATATGCCTTCCTCAGCTATAGACACAAAACCGAAAAAATACAGATTTATTTCACAACCAAAACCAAACTGGTCATATCTTTCACTAAACCAAATAGGGTACTCCGGTAGTAAAGTTGGCATTTTCAAATCTAACTTGTGTTTCTAATTATCTTTTTAGCTTGAAAATGCATACATTATATTGAAGGAAAAAATCATACATAATTCCATGCTCATTTATTAGCGAGGTTAAATCATTTTGTGAGTTCGAGTCACAGAACATTCAAGCTAAAAATAGATCATTGGCAGTTGACTTCATGAGAAAATCAGTCAGCTGTAAAGAAGTACAAAACAGATCTATATTATCAGGAATGTAAACGAGATTTTAGTTTTACTATAAAATGTTTCACAAATTAAATTGGACAGAAATGTCACTATTATTATCTGAAAAAGTTTACTTTGATTTGGGTGCCTTGTTTTGTCAACAAAATCACATACATTTAAGTAAAATTACCATTACTTGCGTAATTTCACGTTTGAGAAAAATATCATTTATCACACACTGCTTCTCATTCACACTACGCAATTTCTATGTGAGCAGCGATCCATTTTTAAGTTAAACTCACAATTAATGTCACAGTGTTTCAATATATAGCTGAAGTGGTCGTTGTCACCTACATGCAGAGCACTCCCCAATAGTACCCTGGCAATAACAATCCTATGTACGTTAGAATACTTTTAGTATTCCATGAGTACCATTTGGGAGTACCCTGCATGACAACGATCCCGTCAGCCGAAATATGTGGAGTGTCGTGGCCGAGCGGTCTAGCTTACCAGACTCAAGTTCTGGTGTTAGCAGCAGAAGGTGGGTTCGAATCCCGGCCGTGACACTTGTGTCCTTGAGCAAGACACTTAACCATAATTGCTTCTCTCCACCCATGGGTTAAATGGGTACCTGTGAGGGCAGAGTTGGTTGATTAGCCCTATATGCGCTGTAATGGCAGCAATTGAGCTGTATACTCCCCAGGGAGCTGAGATGGTTTCAGGAATGATTTACGAGCCTTATGAGCCTTATGAGCAGGGGTAATGATATAATGCGCCTTGAGCACCACTCAGTTGGTGGATACGTGCGCTATATAAGTCCACACATTATTATTATTATTATTATATAGAAACACAGTGAAACAATTTTGGTCTAAATGTGTGGATAAGTTTTTTGGTATAGTTATTCGGAAATTATAGACGAAATGTTAATAAAACACTCTTCGAGTCACTATTTAAGATTTCTTGTGTACTCACTTTTGTGTCTTAACATAATCCTCATCAGAAATCCTCGTCTTGTTACGGAATGGTCTGTTGTAAAGTTGATATAAATCGTCCGGTTCGTTGACATTACTCTCGAGATTTTCCTCTTTCCAGAAATAACCAGCTCAGAAGTACTAAATTCACCGAGATCTATACCGGCACTTGCAATTGTCACTTTGTCAAATCTAGCTTCAGTTTCAAAATCAAGAATGTCAATGACAATGAAACTGGTGTCCGACGTGGTCAATATCTCCCATGTACATTGTAAATTGTTTTGATAGTTGTATGGGTAATTTGGAGAGGTTAAATTGTACGGGGAATCTTCCTCCAGGTAAATGGTCCTTTCACCGCAACCATCTGTTTGAATAAAATCAATAACATATTTAAAAGGGACACTAACCAGATACATTATAGTGAATGAAAACCAATTAGGTAAGGCAGGAATAAGCCTAAATATTTGAGTAACATGTTGAATTTCGCACACTTGACACTACGTATCGATCATATTGAGAAATGATTTCATATAAAGTTGTTCCATGTTCTATAGAGGCAACAGGAATTGTTTATACAATTAATTTACAAAAAAGTGCCGAACGTTCCAAAATAATTTACCAAAGGAATTAAAATATAATTGAATAAAAATATAAGAGAAAATTAAAAAAAATATATCTTACAACATTGGTTTTCATCCGATCCGTAGCCACAATGGACGAACCCATCACAAACTGCATCTTTAGTCACACAGACGGTGGTATTCTCACATTCGAAACCCATTGTTTCATGACATATGCCTTCCTCAGCTGTAGACACAAAATCGAAAAAAAAAATCAGAATTATACCGCAACCAAAACCAAAACTGGTTATACCCTTCACTAAACCAAGTAGGGTACTGTGGCATAATTATGAGAAATGATTGCACCCCTATTTCAGACATACTTTGAATATGATTTGTGTTCTGATCATGTTCTTGAAATGTCCTCTGAAAAATCTTTTGAGGAAAATATGACAAGTTCCTCAAAAATAAGAGTTAAGATGACAATTTTCAAAATTAAGATTTTTCTATTTCTGAATTCATTTAGAAAAAACTGATTTCATTTGGGTTTCGAATCATCTTGTTTTAACTTGAAAATGCATGCATTATATTTAAATCCATTTGTAAAAAAAAATAATAATACTTTATGTCATAGTCATTCATTAGCGAGGTTAAATCGTTGTGTGGGTTCGAGACACAGAACATTCAAGCCAAAAATACATCTTGGCCAGTTGACTTCATGGGAAAATCATCCGAGTGTAAAGAGTACAGAACGGATCTATATTCTCAGGACTATAAACGGGAGTTTAGTTTTACTATCAAAAAATAAAATAAAAAAATAAAAAAAAGTAATTTTTTACAACTAAATAAAAAAAAATCAAAACTAATTTTTCACAAATTTAATTTGAATGAAATGTCACTTTTATGATCTGTAAAAGTTTAGTTCGATTTGGTTGCCTTGTTTTCTCAACAAAACCACATACATGTAAGTAACATTTCTATTACTTGGTAATTCAAAGTTTGAGAAATATATCATTTATCACATACTGTGCTTCTCATTCACACCACAAAATTTCCATGTGAGCAGCGATCAAGTTTTAAGTTAAACTCACAAATAATGTCACAACGTTTCAATATAATAGCTGAAGTGGTCGTTGTCACCTAGAGCACGCCCCAATAGTACCCTGGCAATCTCAATCCTATGTACGTTAGATTACCTTTAGTACTCTATGAGTACCATTTAGGAGTACCCTGGATGACAACGATCTCTTCAGCCGAAAT
The DNA here is from genome assembly GCA_029582265.1 of Zoroaster sp. YZ-2022. Classification (NCBI taxonomy): domain Eukaryota; kingdom Metazoa; phylum Echinodermata; class Asteroidea; order Forcipulatida; family Zoroasteridae; genus Zoroaster; species Zoroaster sp. YZ-2022. The sequence goes on along the minus strand of CM055817.1, from coordinate 21,774,715 downwards.
ATAGAAACACAGTCAAACAATTTTGGACTAAATGTGTGGATAAGGTTTTTAGGTATAGTTATTCGGAAATATAGACGAAATGTTAATAAAAACACTCGTCAAGTCAATATTTAAGATTTCTGATATGCTTACTTTTGTGTCTTAACATAATCCTCATCAGAAATCCTCGTCTTGTTTCGGAATGGTCTGTTGTAAAGTTGATATAAATCGTCCGATTCGTTGACATTACTCTCGAGATTTTCGTCATTCCAGAAATAACCAGCTCAGAACCAGTGATCGTGAACACTGCATCATCATCCGAAGTACTAAATTCACCGAGATCTATACCGGAACTTGCAATTGTCACTTTGTCATATGTAGCTTCCGTTTCAAAATCAAGAATGTCAATGACAATGAAACTGGTGTTCGACGTGGTCAATATCTCCCATGTACATTGTAAATTGTTTCGGTAGTCGTGTGGGTAATTTGGAGAGGTTAAATTGTACGGGGAATCTTCCTCCAGGTAAATGGTCCTTTCACCGCAACCATCTGTTTGAATAAAATCATCAACATATTTAAAAGGGAAACAAACCAGGTACATTATAGTGAATGAAAACCAATTGGGTAAGGCAGGATATGTGTGCAGACTTGAGACTACGTATCAATCATATTGAGAAGTGATTTACTATAAACTTGTTCCATTTTCTATAGAGGCAACAGGAATTGTTTGTACAATTAATTTACAAAAAATTGCCGAACGTTCCAAAATAATTGACCAAAGGAATTAAAATAAAATTGAATAAAATTATAAGAGAAAATTAAAAAAATATATCTTACAACATTGGTTTTCATCCGATCCGTAGCCACAATGGACAAACCCATCACAAACGGCATCTTCAATCACACACACGGTGGTATTTTCACATTCGAAACCCACTGTTTCATGACATATGCCTTCCTCAGCTGTAGACACAAAATCGCAAAAAAAATTAATAAATAAATTACAGAACTATACCGCAACCAAAACCAAAACTGGCTATACCCTTCAATAAACCAAGTAGGGTCCTGCGGTATAATTATGAGAAAGGATTGCATCCCTATTTCAGACATATTTTGAATATGATTTGTGTTCTGATCATGTTCCTGAAATGTCCTCTGAAAGATCTTTTGAGGAAAATATGACATGTTCCTCAAAAATGAGGGTTAAAATGGCAATTTTCTAAATTAAGATTTTCCTATTTCTGAATTCAGTTGGAAAAAATTGATTTCACTTGGGTTTCGAATAATTTTTGTTTAAGCTTGGAAATGCATGCATTATATTTAAATCCATAAATAATAATACTTTATAATGTCATAGTCATTCATTAGCGAGGTTAAATCATTGTGTGGGTTCGAGACACAGAACATTCAAGCCAAAAATAGATCTTTGCCAGTTGACTTCATGGGAAAATCATCTGAGTGTAAAGAGTACAGAACGGATCTTTATTCTCAGGACTACAAACGGGATTTTAGTTTTACTGTAAAAAATAAATAAATAAATACAAATAATTAGTAATTTTTTACAACTAAATAAAAAACAATCACAACTAATTATTCACAAATTAAATTTGAAAGAAATGTCACTCTTATGATCGTAAAAGTTTATTTCGATTTGGTTGGCTTGTTTTCTCAACAAAACGACATACTGTACATGTAAGTAACATTTCCATTACTTGGTAATTCAAAGTTTGAGAAATATATCATTTATCACATACTGTTTTTTTCATTCACACCACGAAATTTCCATGTGATAAGCAGCGATCAAGTATTAAGTTAAACTCACAAATAATGTCACAACGTTTCAATATAATAGCTGAAGTGGCCGTTATCACCTAAAGCACTCCCCAATAGTACCCTGGCATAGATTACCTTTAGTATTCTATGAGTACCATTTGGGAGTACCCTGGATGACAACGATCTCTTCAGCCGTAATATAGAAACATAGTCAAACAATTTTGGTCTAAATGTGTGGATAAGATTTTTTAGGTATAGTTATTCGGAAATATAGACGAAATGTCAATAAAACACTCTTCCAGTCAATATTTAAGATTTCTTATTTCCTTACTTTTGTGTCTTAACATAATCCTCATCAGAAATCCTCGTCTTGTTTCGGAATGGTCTGTTGTAAAGTTGATATAAATCGTCCGGTTCGTTGACATTACTCTCGAGATTTTCGTCATTCCAGAAATAACCAGCTCAGAACCAGTGATCGTGAACACTGCATCATCATCCGAAGTACTAAATTCACCGAGATCTATACCGGAACTTGCAATTGTCACTTTGTCATATGTAGCTTCCGTTTCAAAATCAAGAATGTCAATGACAATAAAACTGGTGTCCGACGTGGTCAATATCTCCCATGTACACTGTAAATCGTTTCGATAGTCGTGTGGGTAATTTGGAGAGGTTAACCTGTATGGGGAATCTTCCTCCAGGTAAATGGTGCTTTCACCACAACCATCTGTTTGAATAAAATCATCAACATATTTAAAATGGACACCAACCGGTTACACTAAAAACAATTAACGTACGTAGTGAACGAAAAGAAAGCGGGAATAAGCTGAGGTATGTGTGTAGCATGTTACATTTATTACGTATCAAACATGCTGAGAAATCATTTCGTCTGAAGTTGTTCCATATTCTTTAGAGGCAACAGGAAATGTTTATATGTTGAACTTACCAAAAAATGCCGAACGTTGCATGCTAACTGACCGAATGAGTTTTTAAAAAAATCAATAAATGAAACTGCAGCTCAAGTGTTTATTGGGACAAACACAGTGTTCGTGTGAACTTTCGGTTCAATCAAATTATCATTAATGACGTCACAATCATATTTTTTTTTAATTATCCAATTTTTTTTAGTATAACATTCATGAATTTCTGCTTCAAAAGACACACCAATTCTGCATTAGAATAATGTTAAATTTAAGAGATAAAACTTTGTCACGAGCATTGCCGTGTGTCATGGGACCGGACCCATTTTGGCTGATAATTCACTGCATAACAACAGAACAGTGAGACGGTCCCGCGCCGAGTGCACTGATATTGTGGCCTTTTTAATCCGCTTACTGATCAGAGACCTTTAAAATATTGGACATGTTTATAGGCCGTGGGATGATCCACCAAATTCGTTAGTTCTGTGGTCTCCATCAAGAAACTATTTATTTGTAGGCTTAAAATTCGTAGAAAATTCTACTTACTACGATTATAGAATTCGCCAAGCTGAAAAGTTGCACATTATTTGATAAATCACGAATTTATGAAGTAAATTTTGACGATGACATGTACAAAATAAAACGTTAACCAACGGCTTTTTCTGCGAGCTTCGGTAAAGCAAGATGGCGTTTTCTTCCGACATGTCTAACACGTCGACTTGTGATGGGAATGTTCGAAGAGAGTTGCCAAACAGGCCTTGTTTATTGTTTTTATGCATATTTCTGATACAAAATCTAAATTAGTAACGTTCAGTGAGAACAGCTGTGCCAAATGTAGGCAGTGTAGTAACCAATGATGAGAGTTTAAATGCTCTGAAGATTTAATCGCGACAGTGATTCCACCATCACTGACCATGTACATGTACGTCCACAGTACCGGAACGTGAAAATAACATCGCCAGCAAAAGTATATGAGTGTAGGCAGGGACTACTAACGTTACTACTACTAGTACTACTAATATAAATAATGTCGTATCCGACCGCCACTTTTTAAGGGGTTTTGTGGAATTGTTTTGCAACCACTAACCAGTAAAAAATGATTCTATCGATTTTTGGGGGTACAGAAAGCGAAAACTATGTTTAAAATCCACTTTCATGATGGTTTTCGGACTTTATTTCCCGTCTAAAAACACCCTCCCTTTCAGAAAATAGAACGATCCGATTATAGTTGCCACTGCGCATGTACAATGACCGTGTTGGTAACAAACGGGGCAGTTTATAAGATCATCAGACTGACATGACTGAGGAAGTCATTGTACCAAAAATGTCCGATTTTTCATGAAGTATATGTACATCATCATCCATATGCTCTACACCTTACTGGGTAGGTAATGTTGTGATAAAACCTATGACTGGTACAAGTCTATCATGTTTATTCATTAGGGCCCAACTTACCTTAGATACCTAAGCAACGTACACAATTGTTAGTGTGTGTTTAGGCTTTCAGCAAACGATCTCATGATGCTAATAAATCACTGTGTTAAGCCTATATATCGTCTCTCCAGCATTGTCAATATTACCACAGGTAAGATTACATTATTGGTTATATTGAATGAGAAAAAGTGGCGGTCGGATACGACATTCTATTCAATATGAAAGTGAGCTGTCGTGGAAATATTTACTTGCATTTTCATAGAATTATAAAATGAATTGATAAATTTAACTTTGTGGAGATGCAGGTTTGCGCACGGTAACTGCTACCGTCGTTACAGACACAACGTTTATTTTTAAGCTAGACAATGTCTAATGCCGTAATGGTGATGTTAATTATTCTGAGAACATTTCGTGTAGTAACGTTACTGTATGACCTTTAAATTATATTTTAGTGAATTCATGAGCCTAATTTAAGTTTAGATTTTTAATTTTTCAGACTTTATTTTATCACTGGACAGTGGGAGAGTAACATCTATTGGAACATGCCTTGGATTTCACAGAGGCCTCTATTGCCCTGCCCTTGTCTTTTGCCCTGCCCTTGGTGACCCTTAGAAGTTTTGATATTCTAATGAAAGTGTCCATTACTCAGCCACATGAAACGTGACCTTGTCCCTACAAAAATGAAATTCGAGGTCTGGAAATACACTTAAGCCTAGTGTTACTTATTACTTACTGTTATTTATCCAGAAGATGCACACCAATGTAAAATTATGACACTCAAGCCGTCGATACATGGACAACCCTCATATTTGACGGAGGTTTTCATTGACGACAATGTCGTATTCTAATCTAAGTACAGATGACTATAATGAAGATGGAGGACTTTTCCATTGAATCGACACAGGTGATTTGTACACCTTTGCCCTCATGTCACTTCCCTCCCCATCCTCCCCTTCCTTATTAGCTTCAATATAAGCTTTCTAACATTCAAGGCACCACTTGGTTCTGCTCCACTTTGTATCCAGAACTTGTTGAGGCACCTCCCTGTCACACTAGGTTTAAGGTCGACCAACCGCAATGCCATTTATTCCCTGGACTCGCCTGGCCAGCAGTTACGAGGACTGAGTATTTTCCTGTATTGCAGCTAGGCTGTGGAACTCCCAACCAGAAGACTAGCGAAATATAATGTTCTGGACATTTGAATATTTCACAGAGTAACTGCGCGTTACAAATGCTGTGATATTTATTAAGAGTATTAATATTAATAGAACCTGCGAATTTGGCCACGTAAAAGGCTTGTGTCCCAAGTTGTGTGATCCCCGCTACTGCCGTTACCCAGGTTGTTTGCATCTGACCGGGGCTTGATCCCTGGCGGATTCATGAGGTTTATTTAAATTGATACAAGTTATCATACTCGCAGAAGTAGTTCTGCCAATATTACGATGTTGTGACATATCGTGACCTTACATAATGAATTGCTGTTTTATTTTATTCAGTTAAAACAAAATCTTATATTAGTAGTCTTCCATTTTGTCATATAAAATGTTTTAATAAAAGCATAGTTTTTATACACTCAATATATATAGACAATGCATTTGTGGGGATTCACAGGTCAGAGATAGGGCGGGGTGGAGGTTGTTGACAGCAATGGGTTGGTGCATCATTGATATTGGGATTCACTGATCTCTATAAGACTAACTGGATATTAGGTAGTAGGCCTTCATCCGTCTCGAAAGGCGATGGACTTGGGTAGTTGATACTTGCGACTGTGACTTGCAAGGCCTCCCCGTGAGTGACAGTCGCAATGGCAGCCCCGACAGATGAACGCCGAAGCAGCAGTTAGCAAGTGCTTCCTGTCGTCTGAGGTCGCTGCATGTGGTTCCAGAGATAACTGTTTGCTTCCAGCACTGTCTGTCAACTGCTAAGGACTCCCAATTTGAAGGGTGTGATGGAGCATGCTTGCAGATCCTTTTTACGGGCATCCTTGAAGCGTAGGCGTGGTCGGCTTGTTGCTCTCTTTGGAGAGGTCTTTTGGAATCCTGCCTTCATCTATTTTGTGCATGTGACCTAACCAGCAGAGTCTTTGCTGGCCGAGCACAGCAAAGATGGATTGGACACCAGCCCTCCTCAAGGCTTCAAAGTTAGTAATCTTGTCCTTCCAAGAGACGTTAACCCTTTCATTACCAGCCAGTTATGTCAGAAAAACAAGGCAAAGGAGGATTAATCTCGGTCCTTTGTAAATACAATATCTCAATGCTACTTTGCTGCATGTGCACAGGCCACAGGGGGTCATGCGCAAAATGAATATTGTGCTGAGAAAAAAAATATGGCAGATTCCATCCACTCTCCAAAACTCGTTGTCGATAAATTTTCGTTTTAATGTGGGATTGTGAATGTGAATTCCCCCAACTTCTTGCATAATACGACTTATGAGGGCCTTTCGAATACAAGGCTATTCTTTTGGAAGCTTGAGACTAAGAGTGCATTTTCAGCCTGTTAACGCTAAACAGCACGACCGGCTATGGGTGAATGTTAAAATGTCTATGCTATATCTATACATCAACTTGCTGTTTCAATGAATACAAATATTACCCCAACATTTCCAAAAAACTACTAATAATTGTACATTTTCACTTGACTTTTTTGACCCAGTCCAGGGGGTGGGGATTTGGTCAATCCTATTAAAGGGATCCATTTTCTAAATTTACATTACTCAACTCCAACAGTTGTAACGCTATTTACGCTATAGCCTAGGAAAATAAGTGAATTACGTTAATTTGCATTGGGCCAGGAAGAGTAACGTTAACTGTTATTAGTTATTCATTTTCACTGTGATTTTGGCCTACCTCTTCAAGTTCAACGAATTCCGCTGGAATTTGTACTTCTAATGTGCTGTCGTCATCCGTTACTTCGTCATCTGATTCTGAGCCACTGTCTGCCAAAATCTCAGCCACAATGCCATCATTTATGTCCGTTTCCATCATGATTGCAACTAAATTAAACTGACCGTTGTGGAAGCGAGTGGACGCTAGCACCGGGAACCGCAAAGTGACGCACTTTTCTTTTCATAAACTTTTATACACTTCATTCCTGTCAATAGAGGGCGCCAACCCCAAAAACCACTCAAGCATTTTCAGGTGGTGAATTAAGTAGCCGTGGTCGTCAAGGGCATGCCGATTCCCGGCACCTTTTAGAGCCCACGGGAAGGAAGCGTATCACAACAAAGGCTCTTTTTAGAGCCCGTGGGATCGAAAGGGTTAAGGATGCGGCGAAGGAAAGGAATATGAAGTGAGTTGAGTCGGCTCTTGCTTCGAGTACGAGGGCCAGAATTCGCTGCTATATTGCAGAGTGCTGAGGATGCATGCCGAGTACACATGGAGTTTTGTGTTGATGGTGAGCTTTGAGTTTCTCCATACTCTCTTGGTCAGAAAGCCAAAGATGGTTCATGCTTTGCCGATACGGATGTTCAACTCTGCATCAAGCGACATGGTATTGGGAACCTTTGAGCCAAGGTAGCAGAACTTCTCAACGAACTCGAGATTGTAGATACCTATAGAGATGACGGGTGGTGCAGGAGTGTTTTGGCCTATCACAGTTGGTTTCTTCAGGCTGATGGTCAAGCCAAATTCATCTCAAGCATGCGAGAAGCGCACCATGTGAACAATATCTTTTGAGTAGTAAACAGTTCTGAAAAATACTGTTGCTTCAACTCGACCTTTCGATCAATATGCTTTTATATTCTTCAGGAGAAATTACAGATTAGAAATGTTTGCAACACTTCCTTGATGAATATGCTAAAACATTTAACAAGCAACCTGTTAAAGGTTCATCTTATTGGTTCCTCCGGAAATTTTGAATCCTCGATGTGGATTGGTCAATAACCGTTCAATATAAAACCATATTGCACGAACACTACAGTGAACAATTTACAAATGTATGATATAAGCTGTGTTTAAATAAAAAGTCAAATAAATGGTTATTTTGTAAAATGAAAATAATAACAAACACGACTTTATTGTTCGTGTATATCTCTGCAACTTACGATTACGATTTGGTTGGAATAGGTGTTTGAGTTGATTACGTTGCATGGGAACACGCCGATTTTTAGCTTACAGCTTACAGACTCTATGCAGAGTCGATCTAATGAACTCGCTAGTTGTGGCGATCATTTTGACTAATTCCGTAACACCACGGGTAGTTCACAATTTGTTCATGACTTTAGTCGACACATTGAGCTGATATCGAGCTTTCACAGGTTGGAAAACATAATTGATCACATGATCCCACAGGATCCTCGTACGGCCCGCTTCTATCTACTGCCCAAAATACACAAGGCAGGTAACCCGGGTCGTCCCATTGCGTCGGGTAATGGTAGCCCAACAGAACGCATCTCTGAGTTCGTTGACAGCTACCTTAACCCTCTGGTCTCTCATATCCCTTCATTCATACAGGACACTACGGACTTCCTCCGTAAACTAGAGGGCATTTAAAAACATCAAATATATTCAACTCTGCACTCCTTGTCACTCTGGATGTTTCCTCCTTATACACTAACATCTTCCATAGCGAGGGCATAAGTGCATGTGCCAATGCTCTCAGCCAAACAAAACCCTCTGTGAGACACCTCACTCTCTGTGGTACACATTCTGACCAAATTTCACTCCCACACCAAGGACCACCAAGGACCACCAAATCGACTGGCAGGCAGCTCAACTCATCACACCCATCGACATATGGCACCCCAGACGCATCAGAGAGGACATCGAGATCTTCAAACACGACACTGTTCCACAGTCGGATTCTACATCAGCGAAATTTGGCAACCACTACTTCAGACTGAAGGATCTTCTATATCAAAAGTCCACAACCCACCCCAGACTGAGGGATCCCCTACATCCTAAGTCAACCACCCTCACTCTCCCTGTGCTTGTTAACAACTGATTCACTTCAGTGAACACACACTCCTTTCCCCCAGCCGTGTAGCCAGGACTTTTTCAGTGTGTGTGTGTGTGGGGGGGGGGGGGGGGTTGGCACACGGGGGAATTGCTTTTCAGTGGGGGGGGGGGCAGGGGTATGGGTTTTTTCTCTTTTCTTTTTCTTTTCATTTTTTGGGGCACTATCTGGAAATTTGTGGGGGAACGTACCCCCAGGACCTCGTGGCTACGCTGCTGCTCCCCCACTCCCATGATCCTAGTCCCACCAGTTTCCGCCTGTACGCTTCAACGCACTAATCCTCCAGTCATCGCATGATCCTCCAGCAGCCTACTTAAGCAACAGAACTTTCTAGAGTCTGTCATTCTCCTGAAGACGATCAGAGCATACTCATCGAAACGTCGAGTTGTAACCTACAGTTCGTTTCCGAACTAATTACTACTTGATAAAGAAATTCACATGGTGTCACCGCAATTAGTCATCCTCTTCACCATGCAAAGCTACAAGTTTTACCTAAATTTCAATTTCCTAGACTTCCTCCAGGTACAATGTGCAGCCATGGGCACTAAGAATGGCGCCATCATACGCCAAGCTGTTTATGTCCGTCCTTGAAGACAGATTATTGTATTCTGCCGTTCCATCACCCCCTAGTATGGTGGAGATTTAATACGGCTTCTATTCATAACCTACAATCCCGGTCAAATCTCACTGGGCCCTCCGGCCCCCTGACAATGTTGGCACTCATTCCACGGTGTGGGCTGCGGCTGGAGCGGGGAGCGGAGATTGGGGAGCGGGGCACAGGGGATGGTATGATTATTGTAACGTGTCCCAACTATTTGGCTGGGATTGTCTGAATTTTCTCTTAGTTTATCTATGAAGCCGTGAGCAGACGCGGACAAACCGCAGTTTTTGTCTTTGTCTCCGGGACAATGCTTTGAAGGACAAGTCAAGCGATGGTGTTGGTGATCATCTCATGATGATGGCAGTGATGTAGGTGACGCTGGACGTTATCCTCATCCTCATTATCCTCATCATCTTCGTCATCACCGTAATCATCGTCACTCTCCTCCTCAAAACCATCATCCAATAGCACCATGATGGCATTGAGATCACTCAGACTATTTTTAACAATGATAACATGTTTCTGTCTTTGTGAATTTTATTTTATTTCAGTTTATTGGGGAATGTTTTGTTTGGTTTTGTTTCCCAAATATAAAATGGCGTCCAAAGGTTGAATTAAAGGGCATTTATTTGGTGAAAATTTAAATACAAAAATAATAATAATTCAAATATTATTTTAGGTGCTGCGGACAAAAATACACAAACATTTCACTTGGGTGAGATTCGAACCTAATAGTGTATCCTCATGCACTTTTCGCGTGCACCGTACACGGTTAACCTCGACGGTTCACCATGCCATTTTGGTCCATAAGTTCCCAAAAGAGAGTTCGTGTTCAACGCGAAACATTCTACTTGGATGAGATTCGAACCTACGATCCCCGCATTCCAGATTAAATGTCTTAACCACTAGACCACCGTAGTAGCCTGCAACTAGGACCCAGTTCCTTTAATCCGTTGATGGATAGTGTAACCATGGTTCACCACTGTACAATAAAGAAAAAAGAGAGTCACTCCCTTGAAGAGGCTTATGTTGTTTGTGTATCCTAATGCGCGTTTCGCATTGAACACGAACTCTCTTTTGAGTGATAACATGTTTTTGGGTGCAATTTTATTCATCCATAAGAATATTAGTTCATAAAATATTGTTTAAGGACGATGCATGGTTGCAATGCGCTTGCGCAAAACAACTTCATTGTAGCGTGCACCGTACACGGTTCATCATGTCTTTATTGAACCAAATATTACAATACCGGACCACATTAACTCCAATCATGCAGATGTGAACTACCAAATTTTCATTTCTACCTAGTCTGTTAAGTGTTTTTCCTGCGGTGAATATGGTCACATCAGTAAGAACTGCAAGAAAAACACATCCCAACCTGATAATCAATCCACAGATCCATCACCGGAAACAACACACAACCCTCTAAACCCTCCTCCGGTCTTTCACAATGGAAAAAAAATCGGACCCAAAACACTCTTCAAAACAGTCAAAAACAAATATTAAGCACACTACACCAGCAAGTGTACCGTCTACTTCACTTTCCAACTCTAATGTCCCTCAACCACGCATCCCCTCTGATCCTACCACCTCTCAGAAGAATGATCCTCCTTCTCCCAGCCCCACCGCCCCTCTCCCTCCCACCTCTCAGCCTCCTCCCACTTCCCCTCATCCTCCTCCCGTTTCTCCCCATCCACCTCCCACCTCTCCCCTTCCATCTCCCGCCTCCTCACCAACCACTGCTACTCCTCCCACCACCCCTTCCCATAGACCTCACTCCTCCAAATACTTTTGGGGAACTCCACCTCCTCTCCAAAGAGACAATTCTACACCTCTTTTTTCAGAGATCTTGTCCAAGAGGAAGAAAAATCTCTCACCACCTTCTTCCAAACAAGCTGTCAATTCTAATCTTGTGCCTCTCAAATCACCTTCTCCCCCGAGAAAGCTTTCAAAACATCTGGAGACAGCCGAAGACCAACCCACCAATACTGATCCGCCAACTCTTTCACAGGCTCTAGACGATTCATCTCAAATGTCCATAGACGGTCCTTCTGCTTCAGAAAGCGACAGTGACATTCAATCTGTCACCTCAGAAGCTACCGAGGAAGACTTTAGTGATTTAGTCACCACCAGGGGTCCGCTGTGTAACGCAGATATGACTAAATTTCTAAAATGCGTCAAAGCCAGGCGAAAACCTCTAGAAATTGCCAGAAAGTTTACAAACGACCTCCCAGGCCTTGTTAAACAATTAAAACCCCTGCGAAACTCTCCTCTCTTCAACAGGAACATGCAACAAAGGGTCCGAAAACTTATCAAGACCCTAGATCCAAACGATCCCTCGCAAACATTCTAAAATGACTAAATACATTTTATTTTGTTATCTTATGGCACTCTCCATTCTTACCCTCAACACTGGAGGGGGTTCCATGCCTGTTAGAAACTCTTCCTCTTTTTTTTATCAATCTTTCTTGCAACTCACCTGATATCATTTTTCTTCAAGAAACAAATGATCTGAACACTCTGTCCTCTGCTTGGAATTCCTGGCCGTACCACGTTATTTGTTCTCTAAGTTTATCTCGGGGAACAGGAATTGGGATACTCATTAAAAATACTTACCCAGTCCTTTCTTCTGAGGTTATCTATGAAAGTTATGTTACATACGCTAAGATAGAGGTGGGCTCCACAATCTATCATCTTTATAATGTATTGATCCCTCAAAACAATGATCCTGCCATAGAAGTATTAAAAGCCATTCAACGCCATTGCGACGACCGCGATAGTGGCATTGTCGTTATTGGCGGTGATTTCAACTGCACTATTGAGCCCACATTAGATCGTTTCGGCATCTCTTCTGAAAAACGCCGGAAAATTGCATCTTCTTTACTCAACCTCTATACTGATCTCTCTCTTTGTGACATTTGGCGAAGACTAAACCCTAACACATCTAAACACACCTGGTTTAGACATAACTCCAGTGTGCCTGGAGAAATGTCTAAAGCTTGCCTTGACCGATTTTATATATCTCCCACTCTTACTACATCTGTTCTGTCCTGTGATATTATTCCTTGCTCACTTTCTGATCATAGTGCTGTACTCCTGAAATTAAAACTTCCCTTTTTTACAAAGAGAGGAAGCGCCTATTGGCAGTTTAACAACAGCCTTCTTGAAGATAAAACATTTTGTGAAATATTTTCTCTATTTTGGTCCGACTGGCAAACTCAAAAAGATAACTATCACAACATCTGCACTTGGTGGGACCTCGGGAAACATCACATCAAATCCCTATCCCAAATGTACGGAAAGAAATGCGCTTCTGAAAAGAAAACTACGATACAGAAACTAGAAAAAGACATAGACAAACTCCAATCACATTCCACAATCACACCAGACATGGCTGAAACACTGAACGAACAACGAAATGCACTCAACAACATACTCAAACACGAAGCAAAAGGGGCACTTATTCGATCACGCTTCCACTTTCCTAAAGATATCGACACATCTTCCTCCTTTTTCTTTAATCTCGAAAAATCTCACTCTGTCAAAAAACACATCTACAGAATCTGTCTACCTTCCGGTGACGTAACAGAAAATCCCTCTGAAATAAAGACATGTATTCACTCCTTCTATCAACATCTTTATGCCAACGTAGATGTTGACGTGAATGCACAAGACTCCCTCCTGGAAGATATTCCCTCCCTTGATCCGTCCGACGCACAAGCCTGTGAAGAACCCATATCAATGGAAGAACTTGAACGGGCAGTCAAACAATTAAATCAAAATAAAACTCCTCGACTCGACGGTCTAACGCCCGAGTTCTATAAGAAATGTTGGCCCACTATCAAATATGACTTTCTTTCTGTTTTCAATGCTGCTTTCGCCTCTGGGACCCTTCCTATCTCTTGCAGGAGAGCTGTTATTTCTCTTCTTCCCAAAAAGGGTGACCCACTCGACATAGCTAACTGGCGACCGATTTCCCTCCTCAACACCGATTATAAAATTATCGCCAAGGTGCTTGCTAACCGTCTCAAGAACGTAATCGGTCAAATAGTAAATCAGGATCAGAGTTATACAGTGCCGGGACGTTCAGTATACGACAATATCAATCTTATCAGAGACTGTCTTCTCCATGCCAATATGGAAAACCTTCCTCTTGCCATTCTCAATCTAGACCAGAAAAAGGCCTTTGACAATGTCAGTCACTCTTAGTTACTAAAAACACAAGGCAAAATGGGATTCGGCGACAACTTTCTGTCATATATCAAATTACTGTACAATAACGCACAGAGTCTTGTTAAAATTAATTCTTCTCTCACTTCCCCCTTCCCCTTCGAAAAGGGTATTCGCCAAGGATGTCCATTATCGGGCCTACTCTTTTCCTTGGCGATAGAACCTTTCTTGAATTCTCTTAGACAAAATGCTGATACCTGCGGCTTTCCACTACCTCTTGACAGAAAACATATTATCGTCTCTGCCTATGCAGACGATGTTTCTATATTTATCGGGTCCGAGTGTGGCTTCCAAATCGTCGACAATATTTACAATTTATATAGCAGAGCGTCTGCAGCTCGCCTAAATTTTCAAAAATCCCAAGGTTTATGGGCAGGATCCTGGATCCTCAGAAATGATAATCCCCTCAACGTCACGTGGAACAACGAAGGTCTCAAGTTCCTTGGAGTTCATCTGGGTAATTCCAATAAATTCACTCAACAAAATTGGCAAACATGTAGAAACAAACTTCAGAAAACTCTGGCTTGTTGGAAGAACATTTGCAAAACCCTCTCATATAAAGGTAAAATCCTCTTAGCTAACCAAATCGCCACTTCCAAATTGTTACACTATCTAGCCGTCCTTCCAACACCCGATCATATACTCGATGAACTTCAAAGGAAACTTGTTGACTTTGTCTGGTCGAACGGGAAACACTGGTTAGACCAATGTACAATGTTTCAATTTTCTGATAAAGGAGGTTTTGGTCTCACTTGCCTTCGGGCACGTCTTTCCACCTTCCGATTCCGTACTTTACAACGATTTCTGGACAGGAGCCCGCACCCTGCTTATAATCTCTTTTCTCACTTTCTACAAAAATATCGCAACCTTAACCTCGACATTCACTTGTTTCTCACGGACATAAATGCGAGATTTCTGAATAGCATCCCTAATTTTCACTGTGAAATCATCACCTCCTGGCTCCTGTCCAGCGCTCGTATCTCTGTACCACCTACTTCGATCGATCACATTTTAAACTTACCTTTTAATTGTACTCACCTTAATCAAAATACCAAAGAACGGCTTCCTTCACCTCGACTCCTGGCGTGCGGGATAACGCTTGTGGGGCATCTCATCAACTTTTCCACCGGGAAATGGAAATCCGCAGAAGACCTCCATCCTCCACAGCACCGGCACCTTCTCCGTACGTCATCAAGGGCTCTCCAAATGGACATCAACATAATACAGAGAAATATCGCTAACAACTTCCCGCATTTCTTCAATTGACAAGGTTGTTGGCGACTACCGGAAGATTTGAAAGATATCCCACCTTTTCCAACACCATTTCCAGAAATCACTATTCCTCCAAACATCAACGGACTGACAAGCACATCCAAATGCTTGTACGAATTTTTTAACAGAGTCATCAACTCCCTCTCTGAAAAATCGATGAAAACACCGTGGCACGAAAATGGTGTTGCTCGACCAACAACGTCAGCTCAATGGAAAGCAACATATCACCAACCCATATCAAAAAAAGAAGGCGATGCACAATTCCGTCTATTTCATAATGTCCTGCCGTCTCTTCCAGTCCTGCACCACATCGACCCAAAATTCAACAGAAACTGCGGCTGGTGTGGGCAGAGAGGCACATGCTTACACCTGTTCATCCTTTGCACAACAATTCAGCCAGCCCTATCTACACTTCACAAACTTCTGCGACGGATCCTCCCACAGACAGACTGGGACTTTGATCTATACTGGTGTTTAGTTCCTCACGCCTTTAATAGTCTGATGGAACTGAAAATTTGGAATTCGATATAAGGAGATTTACAAATTGCAAATATAATAACAAAAACAAATTAGACCTCCCCTCCGATTTTTTCCCACTGTACTGTGGAATGGTATATTGCGACTTTACGCTCATTTCGTTGTAACAGGTCACACATGAACGTGTCAAAAAGCTGAGCACGTTTAGCTTTGTGACATGTACAGAGGATGGCCGTTTAGCATTTAAACTCATTCCTAAAATGCGTTTATTTTTAAACACCATTTTTACAGTGTACTTGAGTTGCCTAATATTGGTTCTCCCAATATTTTGAGGGCGCTGCTCTGTAGCGACCACCATTGGCATTTCGTGTCTGTCGTTTTACTCCATTTTTATCATTTTTGTGAGTGTTTCAGTTTTGTCTGGTTTTATCAACATGTTGTGTAAAGGTTATGGAGCAGTTATGATCCGGTATCTGCTGATATTTCTGTTGCTGTCTCGATATTTGATGTGTGTTTCTGCCTACGTTGGTGCCGAATCGACTGTGGCACTGCTAGCATTACATACACGAGGTCAGCACTATTTGAACTTCAACCACGGTCATCATACAAACCCGTGGGCTATGAGGACATTCCACAAGAAATAAAAGCTAGGAAAAGAGGAAAACGGGAAGGTTTACGGAAACGTACCAGAGCTCGACGGACAAATCCACCGCTGCCGACCATTTTGCTAGGTAATGTAAGATCTCTTACAAACAAGATGGATGAAATTAGTGCGTGTACACGTTACCTATACCATGGAGGAAGAAAACCTCCATGCCTATACGAATACCGTGAAACATGTTTTATGTGTTTCTCTGAAACCTGGCTTAATGAAAACATTCCTGACAGTGCCGTAGACTTGCCAAATTTTAATATTGTCAGAGGGGATAGATCACCGGAATCTGGAAAATCCAAAGGCGGAGGTGTATGTTTGTACATAACAATGCCTGGTGTAATAATTGGTCGGTGAAAGAAGAACCTGCACCCCCCTGATTATAGAGGTATTAACAGTTGGGCTGAGACCCTATTATTTGCCCAGGAGTTCAACCAAATTGTTATTATGGTCGTCTATATTCAACCTGAGCGAACTTTCAAGTTGCAAGTGAGGCAATTGCTTCAGGAGAATTCAACGACTGGAAAGTACTTCCCTGACTCCGCTAAATTTGTGTTAGGAGATTTAACCACTGCAGACTCAATCAAGCGTTACCGTCATATCATCAGTTTGTTAACAAACCAACGAGAGGACGCAGTCTTAGACTTATGCTATGGTAACATCGTATCTGCATATAAAGAGAGGTGCCCAAAACTAGGTAACTCGGATCATAACATTATTCAATTATTGCCGTCATACAAGCAAGCCTGAAACGATCAAAGCCTACTACACTAACTACCCGTAATTGGTCTACCGAATCCAAAGAACAACTACGTGGATGTCTTGAGTGCACTGACTGGAGTGTTTTGGTGGACTGCGCAGATTCGATCGATACCATTGTTACGACTGTGACCGATTACATTAAATTCTGCATCAATTCAGTTGTACCATTGTCAATGAAAAAGGTTTACCTTAACAACAAACAATGGGTATCGCGAGAACTTAAGTCTCTACTCGTTGAGAAGAGGAACGCTTTTGCAGCTGGTTGTACAGAAAGGGTAAATGAGATACAAAAAGGCATCAAACGTCAGATTAAAGTGTCTACAAACGACTACAAACGGCGATTAGAGCAGAATTTCCAACAGAACAATTCACGGGATGCATGGCAAGCAATGCAAACAATCACTGGATACAAACAAAAGCAACAACCACTTGAATGCAACAGTGACTTTGCCAACGAACTGAACAATTTTTATTGTCGATTTGACAGTCATGATTTTACCCAAGAAAATGATCTCTTAAAAGACTCTCTGAAAATTAATGCTGAACATGACACTATTTTAATTAATGAGACTGAAGTAAGAAATATGTTTTCAGGCCTGAAAATTTATAAGGCTTCAGGGCCGGATGGTGTAGGCAACAGAATTTTGAAAATATGTAATCATCAACTCTCTGGTATTTTTACAAAAATATTTCAACTGATATTAGACAGAGGGTTATTCCACAGATGTGGAAAACCTCTATGATAGTTCCTGTACCAAAAAAGCAGTAAGGTTTCCAGTACTGAACGATTACCGCCTGTAACTCTGACGTCAAGTGTAATGAAATGTCTTGAAAAGCTTGTTTTGAATTTTCTTCTTTAAAAGATGCAGGCTCTTTTTTGGACAAGTTTCAATTTGCATACCGGAGCAATAGAGGGGTTGACTGGGTACTGGTTTATCTTCATAAAATGTACAGTCACCTGGACAAGCCAAAATCTTATGCTAGGTCATTGTTTATAGACTTTTCTAGTGCCTTCAACACGATACAACCTCACATTCTAATAGAAAAACTTGTGCAAATGAATGTGTCTCGAAAATTGCAGTGGATTCATAATTTTCTACTGAATAGGCCACAGTGGGTAAAAATTGGACGTTAATTCCAAGGTCAGGATAATCAACACGGTGCCCCTCAAGGGTGTGTCATCTCACGCTGTTATTTTCTTTTACACAAGTGATTGTCTCTTTGCTTAAGTCCAAATTGTAGTATAATCAAATATGCAGATGACATGGTTTACAGGCTACTTAAAAGATACACTCTGTTATATATCGGAGGTAGCAAAGTTTGTGGACTGGTGTGATCGTCATTTTTTAACTATTAATGTTAAGAAAACTAAAGAGATGATTGTAGATTTTCGTCGCAATACTGGAGTTTATGAACCTGTTTATATAAATGACAGCGAATTAGAAAGGGTTAATGAGTACAAATACATTGGTACTGTAATAGATGACAAACTGAACTGGAACAAAATACTCAGGTAGTTTTGGCAAGGCCATCAAGTATGTTTTTTCTTTGTAAGCTTAAAGAGTTCAATGTCGATAAGACGATTTTACGTTTATTTTATCAGTCTATAATACAGAGCATTGTTACTTTTAACATAGTCAGTGTATATGGTTCACTTTCACAGAAAAATACGGACAGGTTTGAGCGCATTCGTAAAATGGCCCAGCGCTCTGTAGGTCTCACCTTCCAAACATATGATAAAATCTTCTTGGAACGTGCAATATCTAAAGTACATTTTATTTTATCTGATCCAACTCATCGACTTTTTGACTGTTTTGTTTTTAATAGATCCGGGCTCAGACTTTGTGTTCCCCGCACAAACCTTACTCGATACAGGCAATCCTTTGTTCCCAACTCCATTCATTTATTTAACACCTTGGTTGTTCGTAAATAGGGGTATTTATTCATGTGTATGTTTGTTGCAGGTTATCTCGTTCATTTTAAGACTGTATAATTTTTTTTCTCCGTATTTAAATAATTTTTTTATAATATTTGTTTATTTGAGTGTATATTTCGTCTTCTTAATTTGTGTAATTTTTGTGGATAAAATTATTGTTTTTAACTAAATGTAGTTTAAAATTTTTAAATGTGCCAATGGAAACTAAATTTCTGTATTTTTATGATGCGGACAATAAAATTTATATTCTATTCTATCCCCTTGTACCATACTCTCACTTAGCGACAGTAGAGATACGAGTTGTGCGATTAGGTTCCTCACAACAGCGATAGTTAAGATGCTGTTTAATTCCGCAAACAAATGGTGTTACCGCAAACCGAAACGATACAATAATACACCAGGTCTAGATATCTACTCTGAAAATAGATCTTTCATAATCTGTTTATACACACCAGTATTTTCTTGTATAACCACCGTCAAACGCACATGCTAATGGAAGATTGTATGATTTTGCTGCTGTTTCGTTCAATTGAAAATGTCTCAAACATTTTTACAAATCTGTTTTTGTCTAATTCCTTGTAAGAGTATAATGTCACCGAAATTGCATGTACAGCAACAGCACATCATCAAGAGGGTGCTGGAAATATGTGGCAGCTTGCGACCGCTATGGGTGTTTGGGTTGTCACCGCTTTGGGTGTTTGGGTTGTTGCCGCTATGTGTGTTTGGGTTGTTGCCGCTTTGGCCTCTTAAAGCGGCTATGACAATACAATTTTACGTGGATGCATATGTATCCAAATGCAATTTTAAGTAGATACATATTTATGCAAATAGCAGTGCATCTGGACAGTTTAAATGGAAAGTCTGTTTTTTCCATAAAGGGATGATGAGTATACTGTTTAAATGTATTTAAAAATCATACTTATCCTTAACACGCGAGGGCGCTGTTTGTGAGAGCACATTGGGAACAGCAGCACTGTAAGTAAGTAAAGACTGTTTACGGTGACACCATGTCAACATTTTCCTTTTGAGTAGTACTTAGTTTTAAAAAGAACTGGTGGGTACAACTCGACGTTTCTATCAGTACGCTCTGATCGTTTTCAGCAGAATGCCGGTCTCTGGGAGACGTTGCTGCTTAAGTAGACTACTGGAGGATTAGTGCTGGAGGATCAGTGCGTTGTTGCATGCATAAAGTGTATGCACAACACTCGCTTGGCGCCAAACTGGCTATAATCAAGACACTGGGTGAAAATTCACCGCAAGAGGGCTACGGTATGAACATAGTGGATGTGGCTGACGTAATTGACCCTCGGTGAAAGCTACCAGCATTTTTCTCTTATAATGAATGAATTCCATACACTTAATATTATTGCCGAGCGGTTCAGTGACTCCTTGTGTCCTTGAGCAAGACATCACATAATTGCATTTCTCAAAGCAGGAGTATAAACCGGAGTTTTTATGGGGTCTTGGTGCATGACGGCATTACATTGTCCACGATCTATACCATGCTCGATATGCGGCAGAGTGCCACCTCACCCCCCCCCCCCACCCCCCTCAAATGTCCTTATACACTACACTTATATAAAACGTTTATTCATGACAGTTTCTTTTTAAAAACTGCCAAAAATAAGGCAGATGTTCGATGAAAATTGACAGTTCTGATAGACATTGACACAGCCAGGACGGAGCAAGGACATAGTCATCTGAGCGATTATTGCGCACTCACGGCAAGGCGGCAGAACTAAGCGACATGTATGAACACACGTGTATGGTTGCCTTAGCAATCTACATTAATCTAACAAAGTGTATGTGCGGGTGTGTGTATGCGTGTATGTGGGGAGTGGGTAGGGGTTGTGTGTGGGGATCAATACTTTTGCTCACAGGCAAAATATAGTACTGTAAAAGATGGAAATATGTGATTTTCGATATGTTTGGTGGGTCTGAAATTCTGTCACTATAAAACGGGTGTGTCTCGACTACCCGCTATTAAACAGAACCCGGGAGTCTGATGTGTGACGTGCGAGTCTAAAATCTGGGCTTGAGGCTATAAGTGATGGTGAAGATGGTGATGATGGCGATGATGGCGATGATGGCGATGATGACGATGATGACAATGATGACAATGATGGCGATGATGACGATGATGATGATGATGACGATGATGATGATGATGATGACGATGACGATGACGATGACGATGATGACGATGACGATGACGATGATGATGATGATGATGACGATGACGATGACGATGACGATGATGATGATGATGACGATGATGATGATGATGATGATGATGATGATGATGATGATGATGATGATGACGATGACGATGACGATGACGATGACGATGACGATGACGATGATGATGATGATGATGATGATGAGTTTACAGAGTCAAGAACGAGGACTGAGAACATGATGACTAGACGGACGACTAAACCTGATAACAAAACGTTACATTGAAACAAACGGTTTTACTTTTAATTCAACCAGTAGTATATGCTTATTTATTAATTCTCTTCAATTTCTTCCATTTAATTAATGGATTTTTATTTAAACTTGACGTAGGGCCCCTACAAAATCAGTAATTCAGAGAGCACGCACTGTAACAGATTGTGTATGATTGATCAGTCAAGGACTTGTAACCTGTCTATGGTTGACGATGAATAGCAACAACCTGTAGGCACAGTACTCGTCGCCTTTGCCATTTCACTGGGTCAGTCCAAGTCAAGAACTTAGCACTGAACTGTTGCGAAGCTCGCCTTTTACATACTTCTGCAGCTCGCAATTTACATGGGTTTGCGACCAAAAGTGATTGGTCAAACTTGTAAACAATGCGTGCGACGAGCACACGACCACAGCGTGATTTGTGCTTCACAGCGTGATCATGCATATTCAAGCAACTGCATGAGATGAATATTAATTAACTCGTTGATAAAGTTCACATGTAATTTCTCTACTGCAAGGTCAGAGTGCATGACTTTACATACACATTGTAATACGTTCTAATGGATACAAACTTGCTGTGGGTGTCAATGATGTTACTACACAATTACTTTACAGTCAAAACTTGTACTTAACGTTGAACAAATTACCGTTAACTTGTGTTCTCTCATTAACATAAAATTTGTATACATATATTTATTTTTTTATTTTAGAATAAAAAAAAAAAACGCAGCCTCAATCCTGCTGCGTTTGTTAACCTTTTATCAGAGTAAACAAGGAATAAGTTAAATGCTTGCTGACACACATAGGTTCAAAAAAAATGTTGAGTTGCCCTCCAGTGAAAATATTTGAAGGGGTCGGTTGGTCGGGATATTTTTTTTCTCCCTGACTGTCATTTTAAGATTGAAATGCATTGGAACTGAAACCACATACCATGTTTTTCAAAGACAATGATCTAGCAGTATGCACAAGTACCTAAAGAATAAAAAGACACCACACATTCAACTTACACGTACAGTGCGGTGAGCCAGTGCACAACGTGTGAGGGCCATTTGATTTGAAAACGTGTAGATTGAGTCGCAATCGTTGACATGTATACAAAACAGTGCGCGAAGCCAGTGGAAAAACAATCTGAGGGGCCATTCGATTGGAAAACGTGTAGATTTGAGTCGCAATCGTTGTGACACAGTGTGCGTGAAGGCAGTCCACCATGTGAGGGCCGGGGCCATTCGATTTGAAAACATGTAGATTGAGTCTTGGGTACTCGTAAATTTGAAGTGGAAAATTTCACAAATCAAACGTATTATGTTTTATACACAGACAATTGGTAAGTTTCATTAATAAATAGGCCTATGAATGACGAAAAAAAAAAAAAAAAAAAAGAAAAACGACCCGAGATTTCAGCACTTTTGGGTCGGTCGGTGGAGGGAAACTCAACAATTATTTGTTGGGCGTAGGCAAGTGTAATTATTGAGTAATTCTTAATAAAAGGATTGTTACGTCAAATAATAATGTCTTTCCAAAGACTTTACATATTTAAGTACTAGTGTAAGGCTACTGAGGCTCTAATCAATTTAAATTAACAACTCAACTCAATGCAGCTTGGCTCTTGTCTCTTGTTCAGAAAGGATTACTTTCAGGGGAAAAGCAATTTCCGCCACACTCTCCCACACTTGGCGTGCCATGGTCGAGCGGTTCAGTAGTGCATCGGATTTGTGTTCTGATGGCCGAGTCGTCAGAATGTGAGTTCGAATCACAACCGCGACCATGGTGCTTGTGTCCTTGAGCAAGACACTTTACCATAATTGCTTCTCTCCACCCAGGGGTAAATGCGTACCTGTGAGGGCAGAGTTGGTTGTTGTGTTTGACTAGCCCATATGCGCTGAAATGACAGCAATTGAGCTGTATACTCCCCAGGGAGCTGAGATGGTTTCAGGAATGATTTATGCGCCTGATGAGCAGGGGTAATAATATAATGCGCCTTGAGCACCAGTTTGGTGGATACGTGCGCTATATAAGTCTACATTATTATTATTATTATTTTACGCATCATAAAAATCAATTCAGTAAATTAGATAATCAGTTATTTACAACTAGATAAATGTATATTGATCCATTAATAATTTGCTTTCAATTCATTTATATTACGCCAAATGGTCAAAACTTGTATCGCAAAACACTCAGCATAAAGTCTGAACAATTAAATTGATGATACTTGAACATTTGTTTTCAATAAATTCCAAATTCCATGTTGTTCCTGTTATCTCATGCCTAACGTGAACCAGTAATCCCAGAAATTATCTCAATTAAAATGGAACCTATTTACATGTTTCACCAACTCTCTACTTTTGTTAAAAATTAACTTTTTGTTTCAGGATCAACAAACGTGTAGAATCTAAAATGTTATCATGTCTTCTTTAACTTCCTTATTCAAACAATCAACATTTAGCGCCAACGCCAATTGGCATCATATAATGAACATGTAACACTGTCTAACTCCAATTCTAAAAGTTAACACTAACTGTTACAATCTAATGTTAAGTAAAACAATCTGTGTAATGTATACAGAACTCTCCAAATATTGCTTAATTTGTTCTCTTCATTTTCAGCATCTAAATCTATATATTTTATATAATCTCTGATGAAAAACAAAGTACATTATTTTCATCTTCAACCTATCCAAATTCAACTCGTCAATGACTTTATACAGAGCACATCAACATTACAACGTGTATATTAAACTGTGCATAGCGCGCAAAGGTTCAATGTCAGTCTGTCAATGACCTACTACAAAGTATTATCGTCTGCCGCACTTTTTTTTTAAATCCGACAATGAAGAACAGAAAATCATGAGAAAATCAATAATTCTTACTGCTTATTATTCTACTAACTCTCTTTAAGAACTCCAATTATCTAACTTGTAAACAATGCGTGCGACCAAAATTAATTGGTTAAGCTAATAAACAAGATGAGCGCACGACCACAGCGTGATTTGTGCTTCACAGCGTGATAATGGATATTCAAGCAACTGCATAAGATTAATATTAATTAACTCATTGATAAAGTTTACATGTAATTTATCTACTGCAAGGTCAGAGTGCATGACTTTACGTACACAATGTAATACATTCTAATGGATACGAACTTGCTGTGGGTGTCAATGCTCTAGTAACTACACAATTACTTTATATAGTCAAAACTTGTACTTAACGTTGAACAAATACATTACCGTTAACTTGTGTTCTCTCATTAACATAGTATATATATATTTTTTAAATTGTTGTTTTAGAAATTATAACGCCTTAATCCTGCTGCGTTTGTTAACCTTTTATCCGAGTAAACAAGGAATAAGTTAAATGCTTGCTGACAAACATAGACAAGTGTAATTCTTGAGTAATTCTTAATAAAATGATTGTTACGTCAAATAATAATGTCTTTCCAAAGACTTTACATGTTTAAGTACTGGTGTAAGGCTACTGAGGCTCTAATAAATTTAAATTAACAACTCAACTCAATACAGCTTAAGTTTGGCTATTGTCTCTTGTTCAGAAAGGATTACTTTCAGGGGAAAAGCAATTTCCACCACACTCTCCCACACATAAGAACGAAATGCGTCCTCGCATTTTACGCATCATAAAACTAAATTCAGTTAATTAGATAATCAGTTATTTACAACAAGAAAAATGTATATTGATCCATTAATGATTTGCTTTCAATTCATTTATATTACGCCAAATGGTCAAAACTTGTATCGCAAAAGACTCAGCATAAATTCTAAAGAATTAAATTGATGATACTTGAATATTTTCTTCAATAAATTCCAAATTGCATTTTTTGTCCCTGTTATCTCATGCCTAACGTGAACCAGTAATCCCAGAAATTATCTCAATCAAAATGGAACCTATTTACATGTTTCACCAACTCTCTACTTTTGTTAACAATTAACCTTTTGTATCAGGATCAACAAACGTGTAGAATCTAAAATGTTAATATATCATGTCTTCTTTAACTTCCTTATTCAAACAATCAATATTTAGCGCCAAGGCCAATTGACATCATTATATGCACATGTAACACTGTCTAACTCCAATTCTAAAAGTTAACACTAACTGTTACAGTCTAATGTTAAGTAAAACAATCTGTGTAATTTGTACAGAACTCTCCAAATATTGCTTAATTTGTTCTCTTCATTTCCAGCATCTAAATCTATATATTTTATATAATCTCTGATGAAAAACAAAGTACATTATTTTCATCTTCAACCTATCCAAATTCAACTCGTCAATGACTTCATACAGAGCACATCAACATTACAACGTGTATATCATTAAACTGTGCATAGCGCGCAAATGCTCAATGTACTGTCAGTCTGTCACTGATCAACTACAAAGTATTATCGTCTGCCGCACATTTTGTTTTAAATCTGACAATGAAGAACAGAAAAACACGAGAAAATCATTAATTCTTACTGCGTATTATTCTACTTACTGTCTTTAAGAACTCCAATTATCTAGCTGCCGTAAATAAACTCCAATACAGCCATAAAACTTAGAAAAACGTAAAATTCGAAATATCGCTGACTCTGTCAGCAGCCATGTTTGTTTCATAAAATGTGATTAACAAAGAAATAAATGAATGAAATTACTGTCAGTGCTGGTGTTGATTCTACTTTTAAAACGATCCTTATTACATTACATTAACATTCTTTTTTTTATCGTTATACACATTTTTTGCAACTGACGTGAGTACTAAATATTATCCTTTTAAAAATTAAAGAGAATTAGCTGTTGCAAACTGCTTACCAACCTAAAGGACCTGTAGTATAAAAGCAAAATAAATGTTTTTGGCCTTACGTTTTGAACCTAGCAGGTTCTTTCTCAAAGGCAAAATGAGACAGTGAGAACCTTCTAAAACTTATTTAACATTAAATGCAACTTGCATGTCATTGTAAAAGTCGCGTTCAGTAAGGCTTAAACCTTCTTCGTCTTATTGTTCATGGTGGTTATTATTAAGCATCATGGAATCTTGTAGTCGCCCTTTTTCGCTGGCTACGCCGTAGAATTTGCGCAATAATTGTTAACAATGCTACCAACAAGGGGCGTGGCGAAGGGATGACCTTGGGGGATGTGGAAGCCCATTTACCGACTAACTTCAGCGGCGGTAAAACAAACATCATCCCCAAAATCAGTGGAGGAGGGGTGTTTGTTGTGAGATATTTTTTAATTTGTTTTTGTTGAGGAGGGGGAGGGTAGGCGTGATAACGTTTTGAGGGTCGAGGCGTGAACAATTAAATTTTCCCCCAAAATCTGGCACAGAAAATACAAGCCTGTGTCGATGGCTTGAGGCGTGTTTATTTAAAACCAACCGAGACTCAATTTTCAAGCACTGAAGCACAGTTAATTTAATGACTGAAAATCAACGGGGGAGGGGTGGTTACATCTCCCTTTAGCTACGGCGCGGATATCAACATTGGCAAGACGAACGGGGTGGTTGTATATTTGGTGAGCTGTCCCAAATAATCTGTCCAAGATTTGTATACATTATTTAGCTGCTATTTTACAGGTGTGTTTCACTCGTTTGACAAGTGCTAGAGCCGACATCTGGTTTCTCCTTTCTTCTTTTGAGACATACCCCTGTCAATCAATTCTTAGATCTACTATGACCCGATGAGCGACGATCTGAAATGATACTAAAGATCGTGTATAGATACGGATTGAGAGAAGAGTTAATGGGAAGGATAAAAACCACGGTCCAAGCGTATATTTGAGGCTGGATGGTTACAGCACCTGTCTGGGAAAGAATACCCATCAGAATAACCGGCATCCAACAACAGAGATCAGTCCCTACAATAACTGCCATTCGCAGCGCCATGTTCATCTCTTCCTTTCCGGTGACATTGGCCCTTGATCCTTTCATTCTTTGATAAGATGCCCTGAATTCAAAGAAGATGACAGTGTAGCATAAGGTGATTGTGAGGAAACATAGCAGATTCACCCCAAGGAACAGGATAATGGAGTAGGTCCAGGCTGGCTTCTGTTCACTCGGTATCGGGATACTGAAACTTTGGCTACCGAGAGGATTACCAATGTTTCCCTGTTGAAGCGTGTAGCTGGCTGGTTTAGTGATGAGTGGTAGGCCGATACAAACATCTGACAGACCGTAAATATCAGAGTCAGCATCCGTCAGGATTGTAGGTAGACTACTCAGTATAAACGCCACAAACCAGATGATTACAACGGCAATACGTGCAGTTTTCCTTTCCAGATGGACAAATCTGTGCGGTAACCCACACAAGTAACGGTCTAGACTTATCAGTGTAATAAAGAACACACTGGCCTCACTCGATAGCACAGAGACAATACCAGCAAACTTACAGACACTACCTAATCTCCAAGACGTAGCGACAGTGTAGTACAACTCCCCAAAATACATATCTGCTGCGGCAAGTGTAACCATGTATATACCCATCAGAAAGTCAGAGATAGCCAAATTCAGCACAAGAAAATTGTGGACATACTTTGTGCCCTGACCGAGATTTTGAGTAACAGAGGTCCGAAACCGCCACAAAATTACTGCAAAATTACCGATAAGAGCACTCAGTCCAAGAATCCACATAGACACACGTAGAAAGGTGTTCTGCATAAGACTTCCACAGTTGAAGAGAGGTGATTGTTGTTCGGTGGTGAAACATCTCGCAGAGTCAAATGACTCCAGCACTGTGAATTCACAGCAAAGACGATAGTCATCCACATACCTACAAATGAACGTAGAATACATTACATTAACTTTGAAGCATTTCAGAGATTAATAACATGTATTGACGACAACTGTTTTTAATGTATATTTTTCAAAATTGTTATTTTAAGTTATTAAGGAATGAAGACATTCAGTCATACTATTATGAACAATTTGTCTATGCGTGAAGTGTGTCAGAACGGTATTTATTTTAGCTTCGAACTATTGACGCCTGTTTTCTTTAGGCTCCGGCAATGGACTAAAGAGGGCGCTTGCTATGGAAGCACAATTTCAATCGGGGCACTGGTACAAAAGCGTGCACTGTTGCTACATCCAAGTGATAAAGTTACCACGGTGTAGTTTTCCACCGTTAAGGGTCTAAACACAATGGAATAATATAAAGGCCTACCCGTTTTCATACTCAATGATAAATCCAGCAAGTGTTTTAAAATATGGGAAGGTTATTATTTCTGAAATGAGGTGGGTGAGAGGGTGGAATGCGGTAGGTTTATATTTAATGACTTATTTTATTTATTCAAATGGCGGTTACTCTGTTGATATAATTACTATTGCACAAATCTGCATGTAAACGGACTGTAAAATGGCGGCGAAAAATGCCCCAAACTCGCAGCTGATGTGCATTCACTACTAGAGGGCTAGAAAGTGAACGAAGCGGATAAAATCAAGTATTGCCTAAACAGGTAAATCAGAAACAAATTGTTTGTATTACTTTTTTTAAAGTTTAATATTAAATACGATTTAAAGGGGGACTGTCGTGGATTTAAATCAAACAGTTAAATATGTGATCGTTTTATTATTTTATATCAGTAAAAGATCAATACAATTTTTGTTTTGTGTTTTTATTGTTTTTGAGAGTGCTATTTGACCATTGTAAAAATGCCCCCACTTTTACTAGTTGTTCCCGCCCTGCACGGAGGAGCTGTTCGTGACGTCATGTCGGGAAAAGAAATTCGGCTCAAAACTCGGCTCAAAATGATCGCTGCACAAAACTTTGTGAGCCGATGGACCTGACCACTTTATTCTTATCAGTCGAACTTTGCTCGTCCAAATACGGCGATATTTCGGGTCACTTGGGAACAGATGAAGGCTAACACCGTCTTTGGTGGTGTTGCTGCATCCTGCAGCAACACATCTTCCCGTCATTTTATTAGTTCCGGAAACAAAAATCACGGAAGAAATGAAATCGACCCTACGTGTGTGAAACGTATGTATGTACATGTACATCATGTACACATCGGATCTTCCCGACCTTACGTCACATATCTTATGCAAATGAAGCTTCCACCATGGGGCGGGGTTGCCTCCCCCAAACACTTCAAACATTGTTTTAAAATACTTGTATTCAGAAATCAATGATTAAATAGACACAGGTGGGTCTCAAAAACAATATTTTATTACAAAACGCCTTAAGTAAAGGATGTCAGTTCCCCTTTAAGGCATTGTATGGTGGGTGTTGCTCTGGTCGTCTTCAGGGGAAACAAAATAAAAATGAACACAACATTTGGTTTGAGCAAGTAAGAAAGTCTCTTACAGCGTCTGGAGTTTTCTCAAGTTCAGGAGAGCATCAGGGTGAATAGTAATGGCGTCTTTCTGTGCGTATCTTCCTCGAATCAGCACCCTGAGAAATGACAAAAGACAACTTATTAAGAGAACAAAATGGTTTGATGGGCGGTCTTTACACCGTAGGATAATGACCGGTTATTAGATGTGGTCACGGTCGATAAATGGTCTAGCGAAACCCCCTTTATAAATGCCTGTGTCGATTTATTTTTCAAATTGTATATAAAATAAAACAGCTGATGGCGAAAAGCTGGGACATACACGCTGCTCTGATTTGATGTCTTTTACATCCGTTAATACGCCCCCACGTTATTATGTTTCGTCCAATCAGATTGATCAGGCATACTGCCGGTCAGAAAACGTGACTGTGCCACAATTTTACAGACGAAGATGACATTGTCAATAGGCTTATATTATTTATGTCTTACATTGTTTGCAGTTCGGTCAGCCCGTCAAATGCCGCTTCGTTGATCGTTTCTAAGGGAACGTCTATTATAACACTGTGAAACAATGGAAATGTATCGAAATGAACAGAAGTATAGTGCAAATGTGTAACCCAGCGACAACAATATAATTTATATATGTCGGTTATCACTGATGTTTGGGTACACCGGTAAATGTGTGGATGTTTTACTGTAATGAGAGTCATTAATTATGTCTACAGAGTAATGGGTGTTTTATACACTGTTGGTATTCACCAAAAATAGATAAATAAAAATATGGTCATTAATTATGTACACACAGTGACCCCATTAGGTATTTTATTGCAGCCCTTATACACTGTTGGTATTTACCCCCCCCCCCCCATAAACAAACAAACAAACGAACGGACGGACGGACGAACGAACGAGCGAACCGGGGAAGGAAGAAGTGCAAGATATGGATGAAGAAGAGTCCCACACAGAAGGCCAAAATGAACAGGAAGAAGAATTAACTCTATATACTCGCAGAGGAGTAGGAAAAAGCGCACATCAATGGAGAGGAAATCAACTGAGAATGATTTGCAATCGGCCTCGACCAGTAAGACTAGCGAGGTAGATAAGCAAGGTCCATCGTGCCAGCCAAAGACCAACACGGCAAGCAATTAAGTGGAACAATTCCACTATTTCTGTTGCCTTGGTTTATGCTCCAAACGAATCGTACGACAGGGGCTAATTTTTCGACGGCCTGATGAGTGACCGCATTACTATAAACGATAATTGCATTACGGGTGGAGATTTCAGTTGCAATGTTCATAATGTTAATATTAAGGATGCTAGTAAAATTATCCTATTTGTCTTGAAGAAGCAGGTTACCCACATTGTCATAAAGCTACTAAGCAGGCGAGCAGAATAAATTCTGTCTTTGAATCTTTGAATCATTTTAGGCGAGCAGAATAGATTCTGTTAACATTTTAGATGTCTTAGTTAATCTGTATGGCATTTCTGATCACTCCATTATTTGTATGAAATTACATGATCCCAATAATTTACATCGCCAAGGCAGGTGGATTTGTAACAATAGTCTTCTAACTGATAATGATTATAATTATCGTATAGAAACCTTTTGGAAATTTTGGATTACTCAAAAAGATAATTACGACTTGCTTGATTGGTGGGAAAGTGGTAAATTTAGAATTAAGGAAATCATTCAAGATTATGGTAAAGAAAAATCGCATCATCAAAAACAAAAACAATTTGATTTACAGAGAAGATACAATTCTCTTGTGAATAATCCTAGCTCAAATGCTGATGCTATTAAAAATCTAGAGGGTCAGCCCCAAAACTATGAGATAGATGAATAGTCCAAAGCTAAAGTTAGAGTTAGGAATACTATTAAAGATGAAGGGGGGAAAAGCTTCTAATTTCTTCCTGAATCTGGAAAAACAATAAATCCAAAATAGTAAAATGTATAAGTTGATTAATTCTGAAGGATTCATAAAACTAACGCCAAGTCTAATTATGTTAATTTGATTCTTAAGAAATGTTCTGTTCCAGACCTAGAGTCCAAACAATTTGGCAAAATATCTTTCATTTAAATCATGATCTCGAATGGTCTTTGATATGGAAAAGCGGTTTTAAAAATGTTCTAATGGACCCTGATGATAAAGAGTTTCTGTATAAATTAAGACATAGGATCTTACCTACCAAAGATGTTTTGTATAAAACTGGCATAGTTAGAGAATTGACTTGTCTCTTTGTAATATGGAAGAAGAATCTCACGAACATCTCTTTATTTACTGTACTAGCACTTTAGAAGCCTGGATCTCTGTTGAACATTTGCTCAGAAAATATTCGAGGAACAAAATTTTTGATTTAAATGACACTAACAGAATTCTGGGATATAAATTAAAACCGGTTCAGGCTGTAATCGTAGTTAAAATCCTTAGATAAGTTTGGAATATTCGGTGTAAAAAAACATCATTACGCCCTTTTTATGGAAAAGGGTAGAATGAAGTCCTTCGAATTATGTTATAGTAGAAATAATGCTCTGTTACATTCATAATAATGAACTGAAGTTTGATTACTGATTTTCCCCTTTACACAAGGGGTTGAGTTGCTTTGCCCTGATTAAATTTGACTTAATTTAAATTTGTTTTTTATCTGTTCGTGATTATTAAGTCACTCTAAATTGTATATATTAGTGTAATTTATTTTATCCAGTTACCTATGTTATTGCTATTTAATGGAAATTTATTTATTATTGAGTTTTTTTGTTATTGTGAATTCGTGTCAGTGTATATAATAATGTGAAATAAAAAGAGTCGTATATCTCCATTCAAGAGAGGAAAAAAATATAAGAAAAATATTTAAAAAATATAAGAAAAAATTAATAAATAAGAAAAATAAAAAATAAATAAGAAAAATAAAAAAATTAATAAGAAAAATAAAAAAATTAATAAGAAAAATACAAAAATTAATAAGAAAAACTAAAAAATAAATTTAAAAAACAAAAAAATAAATAAGAAAAACAAAAAAATAAATAAGAAAAATAAAAAAATAAATAAGAAAAGCCAACCGACCGACCGACATACATTATGGTCAAGCATTTTAATGAATCAAATCTGATACTCACATTCCCTTCAACTGAACCAGTTCTTTAAAAGTATCTTTCTCCAGAACTTTGAAATCATTATTTGAAATATTTCTGAAAGTAAATATTAAGGAACACATACTATTAAAATTTGTTATTTTAAACAAATTATACCTCTACAAGTGAACAAAAACACAATGCTATGTACGTATTTTCCTTCTTTGTTATGAAGGAAATTATTAAATAATTACATATTTACGAAAACTGTGATGTACTGTTATTGCTTCAAACGACCACAACAAATTTCAGCGTTAACACCTGTCTAATTAATGTGTATGATTCCGTTCATATCCGTTTATTTTCACAAAATTACAATCATTCAGAAACACAACCACTTAGAAATACAACATTTAGGCCTAACAAGTGAATAACAAATTGAAACAGCCATGACATTAATTTCATGAGACCCACCCACCTATGGCTGTATTCCTTATAAATACATGCTATTTTATAATGCGCTCATCTAAATTACTATCCACACAACAAACGTTATGTCTTGAAGATGGCCCTATACTTTCTAAAATACCCTTGATGGCTTAGGAATGTGCAGAATTGCTGGACAAAATACTTGATTGCAGAAAACCCTCCCAAGGCATGTCACATTTCAAAAAATGTATTTTGTATCCATTAGTGTGGACATGCCCAATTCAGAACCATATTCATACTTACAGCCACTGTAGGTTATTTAGTCCTTCAAATGACATTTCCGGCATGTCCTTGATGCGATTGTTAGTGAGGTACCTTAACAACAACAAAAACAAAAAAACAATTACTAAATGAAATAGCGATCTACACACTTACATTCCCAGGTCAAAATTTACGTAGACGCTAGACCAATGTTTGTATCAGACTCTGACCCGGAAACGCGGTCAGTTTTACATAGAAAAATGAGTTAAACTGACACAGAAAGTTGGGCTAAGGGCGCGCCTCAAAAGTCGGAACGGTAGGAACATTCAAATTGAATCGATAGAGTATGCCAGCATGCATACCTTGAACGTCTATTGGACCTTAGGAACGCTCCGTCGGATCGTTCTAAATATCCACGCGGGAACTTTCTCTCTCAGGGGAACATTCCTATGGAACGGTAACACTTGTAGCTTTGCATGGTGAGGAGAATAAGTAAGACTAATTGCGGTGACACCATGTGAAATTCTCAATTGAGTAGTAATTAGTTCTAAAAAGAACTAATTACTACTCAATTGAGAATTTCACATGGTGTCACAGCAATTAGTCTTACTGTTCCTATGGAACGTTTGGCTGGGCCTGGACGGCATTACCCAATGGCGAAATTGGGCCGGTGTTAATAACAAAAAATGTCTGTAGGGTTGGTAAGTAACGATGGGTTGAAATTATTGTCAAAACCCGTTTTTTAATACGAAATATTACGTCAATATTTACTTTTCCAGGTGTTGTCATTAATGTATGGTTTTGTCCAGAAACTGTTTTTATTACCGACCACATCAACACAGAAACAAACAACCACAACAACCACAACCTGACAATTAATAACAGGCCTGTGTGTAACATTACATCAGTACATGATTACCAAAAGTGAACCAAATGTGAACGATCGTACAGGTGGGTCGTTTTCACGGAACGTTCTAATGGAAAGTTCTCAGAAGCAGGCTTTATGCGGTCCTGTGGTACGTTTCGGCGGTCCATTGGACCTTTGGACCTTTGAGACGCTCCCTAAGCAGACACGGAAGGTTGGTCACACTGACCCAGATTATATCATCGCTGTATTTGTTACTTACAAAACCCGTAGCTTGAAGAATCTTTTGAACATCCCCGGCTTAAGCGTTGTTATTTTTCCCCCAGATAGTTCCCTTCAAAACACAATGAACAAAGATTCACATTTTGTCATTTTGAGAGATTTATTTATAGACAATGATTATACAGCCATACATTATTGCAATTATGAATACAAATAAATAAATAAAAAAATTAAAAATTAATAAAAAATAGACAGCATTGTTATATCGCTCAGGGGGTAACCCTTGGCACATTCGTACCAAAGTTTTTTCCCCCTATTTTTAGGGCAGTTTCCAAACATACACGTCTTTCGGAACATTGCTGTTTTAGTTGAGAAAATGATATCAAATGCTTTAAAATTACAATTTCTTAACATTATCGCGATGATTTCATTTTTTGAAAATTTTCATTTCATCCCCCCCCCCCCCCCTAATGGAGTACTGTTGTCACATTTTGGGCTGGTGCTTCTGTGGGTCACTTATCTTTCTTTATTGGACAAGGTGCAGAAGGGTATCGTTAATTTGATTGGTGATGAGTTGGGCTCCTCGTCACAATCACTTTCACACCGTAGGTCTGTTGCCACCCTTAGTGTGTTTTACAGATATTATCATGGTAAATGTTCCACAGGTCTATCCAACTTGGTTCCTCCTGTTAGAGTGTTTGAGCGTTAAACTCGGCTGCCCTCTTCTCACCCATACAACCCTAGCTTATACCTAGATGTAGAACAAAAAGCTATACTAATAGCTTTTCTCCATGTGCTGTGTCTCTTTGGAATTCCTTGCCTGGTGCATGTTTCCCTCCATCCTATGATCTATCCCGTTTCACGAGGAATCTCAATTCCCACATTCAGCTCTTATGAATTTATTTACTTTTTAATTTATTTTCTTCTATTTTAGCACTGTACCTTGTGTGGTGAATATGCATAAAAAATGCTCAAATGACAACAAACAACAATCTATAATAAGGAGTACAAAAAATTCCCGGCAAAACACGGGTAATACATTTTTGCATGGATCTTGGGTGAGGGACGGTGTCATTTAAATATATAATGCATATAATCTTTTACTGTTTTTAAATATGTGTCATGAAATTCGAAAGTCTATACAATCACATTTAAAATAAAACATCTGCATATTAATGATGCTGTTTCATTAAGGGCCAGATACATGGTATCGGAAAGGGTGGGGAACGCACAATTTGTTTTACATGCATAGCGATACAAAATATACCATTCACCCCCCCCCCCGCCCCCGATCCGCCATTGATTTTAACTACACTTACAGAATGTCAGTGGTTGCTGCCATATTAGCTAGTGTTTCCTCTGTCCAGCCTGACTGACAGAGAATGTAGAGGTCGCTCTCCTTGTTCTTGCAGGTGCATTCGGCGGGACATCTTTTCTGATCTGAAACATATAAGTAAATAATGACGTTATTATTATTTATTATTTATTATTTATAATTTATAATTTATAATTTATAATTTATAATTTATAATTTATAATTTATAATTTATAATTTATAATTTATAATTAATAATGAATAATGAATAATGAATAATGAATAATGAATAATTAATAATTAATAATTAATAATTAATAATTAATAATTAATAATTAATAATTAATAATTAATAATTAATAATTAATAATTAATAATTAATAATTAATAATTAATAATTAATAATTAATAATTAATAATTAATAATTAATTATTAATTATTAATTATTAATTATTAATTATTAATTATTAATTATTAATTATTAATTATTAATTATTAATATTATGATTATGATTATGATTATGATTATGATTATGATTATGATTATGATTATGATTATGATTATGATTATGATTATGATTATGATTATGATTATGATTATGATTATGATTATGATTATTATTATTATTATTATTATTATTATTATTATTATTATTATTATTATTATTATTATTAGTATTATTAGCACAGCATGTTTTCCTTTCTGCCGGTTACACCTAGAGTCAAGCTACGTCCCGTAGCCTTAGATATCGAGTGTCTTTCGGAGAATCCTTGCTGTCCCTAAGAGTGCCGCCTTCTGTAGTAATTCTACTCTAACAGATGTTCCTATCTCCTTGAGATGTTTCTCCAACGCCTTCGGGATTGTACCCAGTGCCCCACCACTACCACAGGAATAACCTTTCACCTTGACTTGCCACAGCAGGAGTTCTCGCACAACCTGATATTTCTGCACCTTCTCCTCCTTCGAAGCTACTCTACTATCACCCGGCACAGCTATATCAATAAGATGACACATCTTTGCATGCTTATCCAAGACAACAACATCCGGCCGTCTATGTTCTATACCATTATCTGTCTGGATGTTGAAGTCCCAGAGAATCTTGACATGATCCGTTTCTTCAACCTTTTCCGGCACATGGTCGTACCACTTCGATTGCACCTTGACACCGTACTTCTTACACAGATCCCAATGGATCACCTTGGCCAACTTGTCGTGTCTGCCTTTGTACTCTGTCTGATCATGCACTCTGCATTCGCTGACAATGTGAAATACAGCCGCATTGCACATTCTGCACATAGAAGAGACATCTGACTTCTCGATCCTTGCCTTCATCACATTCGTCGGCAGAGACTGGTCTTGCGCTGCAGTAATCAGACCCTCAGTTTCTTTTCTTTAGTTCCTCTCTCAACCATTCCCAAGTCTTGCTACTTGCCACTTCTTCAGTACATCTCAGAAATCGGCCGTGAAGTGGTTTTTCCTGCCAATCTCGTGTTCTTTCTTCTCTTCTTTGATTCTTATACTCCTTTGGACCTAATTCGTCTGCCTTCATGTATTTCTGCGCAACTTTCAACAACTTTTCCCGAGTACTTCTTACATGACACTTCAAGCTCCTTCTCTCGATGTTAACGCTGTCTGAGACACTAAGTAACCCTCTTCCGCCCTCTGACCTCGGTAGATAGAGTCTGCTGACATTCGATAGTGGATGTAACATACCGTACATCGTCATCACTTTCCTCGTTTTCCTGTCAGCAACATCTAGATCTGCCTTAGTCCACTCGACAATTCCCGCACTGTATCTCGATCTCATAAGTGACACAGCCCAAGTGTTGATCGCCTTTATCATATTCCCTCCATTCAGCTTGGACTTCAAACACTTCTACACTCGTCTTATATACTCTTTCTTAAGTCTCTCTTTCGATTCCTCGTGCAGTACATGATCTGCTTCAAGCACTCCAAGATACTTATAACTTTCTTCTTCACCCAACGCCCTCAATTGTGTGCCATCTGGTAAAGCAATTCCATCCGAATGTACCCTTTTACCCCTCTTCATGGTCATCGCAGCACATTTCTCCAGACCAAACTTCATGCCGATGTCATCGCTGAAGATCCGTACAGTCTGCACCAAGGAATCAATCTCTTTCTCGTTCTTCGCAAACAACTTCAGGTCGTCCATGAAGAGAAGATGATTAATCCTGCATCCATCCTTCGTCATCTCGTATCCCGCACTAACCTTCCGCAAAATCATCGTCAAAGGGAACAGCGCACAAAACAAACAACAGCGGAGACAGAGATATCGCCCTGGGAAATACCTCGTCTGATGTTTACCTTACCAAGACATTCATCACTGGCCATCAGATTTGTTCTCCATGTCTTCATGCTCTCACCAAGAAGACATTTCACCGCATCAGCTGCCCCTATCATATCCTAACATTCCATAATCCACGAGTGTGATACCATGTCGTATGCATTTTTGTAATCTATCCATGCCATGGCCAGATTAGTTTTCCTGTTCCTACGGTCCTTTAGCACCGTATTATCAATGACGAGTTGGTCTTTCGTTCCTCTTGACCGCTTCTTGCAACCTTTCTGTTCATCTGGAAATAACTGCTGATGTTCTGTGTGGCTATACAGATCTTCTGCAATGATACATGTCAGAAGTTTATACATCATGGGTAGACATATAATAGCTCGATAGTTACTTGCAACGTTACCCTTCTTAATGTCCTTCATGATGAGAACCGTTCTTGTTTCAGTCATCCACGTCGGAACGTTGCCACGCACTAAGCATTGTTGCAGCTGCTGGGCTATTCTTTCGTGAAGACTACTGAAGTTCTTTAGCCAGTATCCGTGCACTTGGTCTGGTCCCGGGGCTTTCCAATTCGGCACTTTCCTCAACTGTTTCTTCACCTTGCTCACACCAATCTGAAATCCCTCTTGTTTTTGTACATTCTATAACTCGTCTTTCACGTCGGCTAACCATTCTGCTTGTCTGTTATGATCACCAGGCTGATCCCAAAGGCCACCCCAAAAATTCCTTGCCTCTGCTGGCTCTGGGCCCACTTGTGAGTTGTCACATTTCCCGTCCATTTCTGTGAATAATTGACGTTGATTTGTATTGAATAGGCGATTTTGATGAAACTGCCTGACTCTGTCATCGTACCTCTTTACTTTCGCAGCCTTCGCCTTAACCCTTTGCTTTATTTCCTCCTTAACTACACTCATCCCCTTTCCTTTTACTTCTTCATTAATCTGTTCCCCATATCTGAATATTTCATTGCACCTCTATCCATTTGCTCTATTCTACTGAGATCTTTGCGTAACTCGTTAATTTGGCCTCAAGTCTGCGTTTCCACCAAGGTTTATTATCTTTATATCGCGATTGTGAATGTGAAGATTTTACCCTGATCTCTCCGCTACTACAACGGTACCTGCAAAGACAAGATTGTTAATTTCAGAAAGATTAGTAGTACTTACCGTCCCAAGGATTCTACCACCATAGCTGACACATTTGTCAGCTTTTTCCTTGGGACCTGGCGCACGCAGGAATGCTCCACTTGATGTTGTAACCAAGTAATTTTTCTCAAGTCAAGTCACAAGTCAAATTTGTTCAAGTCAAGTCAAGTCTCAAGTCAAATTTTCTCAAGCCAAATTTTCCCAAGTCAAGTCAAGTCTCAAGTCAAATTTTCCCAAGTCAAGTCAAGTCACAAGTCATTCATCGTCTCGAATCAAAGTCAACTTTCAAACTTGTCTGTGTGTGTGTGTGTGGGTGTGTGTGTGTGTGTGTGTGTGTGTGTGTGTAAAGCATGTGAACGTCGCAAACCACGCGTCTGATTTCGCTGGACAGCTTTCGGATTTTCAGCCAACCTTCCAGCGCGGCCTTACGGACATCTTGAAATCCTTCAGCATTTCCAGAAATATGAAGTGAATTATTTTTGCTGTGCATAAGGCCAAAAAAGTTTCAAAATCGGTGCGGTGACGCGCTTTTGTTTTTTGTTTGTTCGTTTTGTTTTGTTTAATTTTTGTTTTTCATGTATAGGCGGGACCAAATTTCCCATTATACAAAAGTATGGTGGCTAAGAGAGGACTCACAAATCAGGCAAACGTGTATACCCCTATGTGAAAAAGTGTGGCTGCGATTGATCATCTTTGCATAGCAAAAAAACGGAATTAAAATGCCGACACGCGGGTCTGTCTGAGGCCACGCGCACGGAGACCAGAAACCGGAGAATTTTTATTTTATTTTATTTATTTGTTTACCTTTAATAATGTTCTGTTTGTCATGTTGCCTGTCTTGGCAGTGAGAATAAAGTCAGTGTTTGTCATGTGTTGTTTATAGGCTATACATAATTGAGTGTAATCGCTGGGCAATATTTTCTACAAAACCATACAAACACACGCACGTGTACTGTGTATCGTGCAGTACATGTGTGAAGGGAAATGTATGCTAAACGTATAGGCTAAAATGTACAATGTAACGTTAGACACTTTATTGAAGATGTTTAGACGTATTTTACTTCATTAATATAAGTTGTTGATTGAATAAAATAAATGAAAAACAAGTGATAACATGATGGGAGGTAAATAAATGACAACTGAAGACCAGAAACTCACAAACGGATATGTCAAACCTGCCGATGAGCCACGTAAGTATAGCGTTAACGCTGCACACAAATTGTGTAGTGCGTTATTGTTTTTGTTGGTGTCCGCATCACAATTAAAAAATGTCATTTACAAAACAGGGAACCACTCAGGTAGTTTTTCATCAATTCGCTCCAGAAATGATGGGGGTTGTGTGGAAAGTATAGAAAGAAGCGATTGAGGTTTTATTTATTTTTTTAATTTGAAAATTTTCGATCTAGCGTAGGTAAACGTATTTTGAGGGGTTAATTTCAATATTTATACGGAAATTTGCAGACGGTTGAAGCTGTACACCCGGGACAGTTCATTTTTCTCCCCAAGACGCAGGGTAACTTACGGCACCTGACTTACGGTCTTATATGCGCCTTGGAATTTGGTAATTTGGAAGAAGATACATTTTGTGAACGGCCCAAAAACTAGTAATTGCTGCTTCTTAGTTATTTGGTCGCTGTTAATTGCCACAAACAATACGTTAAAATCACGGACTCCAGTGTACTGCAACGTTATGCATGAAAGCCTTACTGATTCTACGTTGACAACTCTGGCAACACTTGCATAGGTGATGTAAGGAGAATTTAAAAATTACGTTCGTGAAATATTATAAAATTCCCTTTTTACGGAGTAAAACATTAAAAAACACATGTACCCTTTAATGATTACTTACATAATAAACACAATTTGAGTCAAAATAGTTATTCGGTTTTGTTTTACGGAAAATGTGCGATAATTTGTTCAACACTTTACAAATTCTTAATAATTAATAATGTCACTATAACCTCGTTCCAGCCTGTTTGTATAAATTATTTTGAATATTAATGCAATGCATTTACCAGTAATAGCCCACAGCTTCCACTACGACGGATTGTGTTGAAGACTAGACATGTAGCATAATTTTTACAGTACAAGGCATGTACATATGATACAGCATATACACTATATTATATTATGTATTACGTAGATTCGCGACGTTATTTTTCCGTCACAAAAGTATTCGGCTGCCGTCGTACGGATTGACCAGAAAATACATGTAATAAAAACAACATAAAATACATGATGACTTGCAATGTCGTCAAGTCAAATTTAATCAAGTCAAGTCAAGTCACAAGTCATTTTTGTCCAAGTTAAGTCAAGTCCCGCAATTCTTTTGTCCAAAGTCAAGTCGCAAGTCGCAAAATTGGGCGACTGAGTCTGACTCGGAGTCCGAGTCACCGACTCGAGTCAACAAAACAGTGCCACTTACCTGTCCCTTTTACCGATACCATTACCTCTTCAATCCTCTTCCTAATCTCTAGCTCTTCCTCTGTCAAGTCTTCTGTTCTCTTCTACCCTCCACTGACCTCATCCGCACTCTGGGAACTTGCCAGCTCACCAGCGACCACGTTGTCCAGTTCCTCCTCCTGCACTTCTTCATCCCCAGCCTCTGTCCGTGATATTATTCTACCCATCTCTTCCACCTCAACTTTCGTTAGCCACTGATTATGTTTGATTTGTTTTACCTGGTCGGCAAGCCGCTGTTCGCTTATTTCAAAACATGTCTTTATCCTGCCATATGTTAATCATTCTCCTTCTGTACCCTCTGTCTCCTCTGGGTGCTCCATAAAACATTCCATTGCAATTATGTTATC
The DNA here is from genome assembly GCA_029582265.1 of Zoroaster sp. YZ-2022. Taxonomy (NCBI): domain Eukaryota; kingdom Metazoa; phylum Echinodermata; class Asteroidea; order Forcipulatida; family Zoroasteridae; genus Zoroaster; species Zoroaster sp. YZ-2022. The sequence goes on along the minus strand of CM055817.1, from coordinate 21,732,599 downwards.
GCCCTTTTTCTGTTATCGTCCACTTTCTCCGGTTTCTAGCACGAATTATGTTATTGTTCTGCGCAGTGTGTGTACGATCTGGCGGTACCTGCTCAACATACCGACCAGAACGGGCGATGGACTTTGAGAGTTCGTCGCTGATTCACCGTTGAGTTGATGCTGAGCATTCATTATCATCACAAAATTGTGAGAAAAGTTGTATTGTTTCAGGGAAATTACATGCAAAGCGATGTATTTCAATTCTGCAGTATTTCACTCAGCGTTAGTTGCTATCAAGATGTTCTAAAGGACGCAAATGGAACGCGCGTCTCACTGCTAACTATATACACTGAGTAACGTACGTTGTAAAGAGTCTTCCGAAATCGGAGAAACTAACAGGATTTTTACAAAAGCTACAAGATCTTTAATGGCTGATGTTGAAATTACCATAGAGTTCATCGGTAGCACCTACAAGGAGTACACTTTTGGTAATGATTATACGACGGAAACAATATATTTTCGCTTGAATCCAGAGCCGATCTGTCGCAGTGTTTCTTGTCCGAAGCCATGTGTTGTTGTTGTTCTTGTTCTTGTTCTTGTTCTTGTTCTTGTTCTTGTTCTTGTTTTTGTTCTTGTTCTTGTTCTTGTTCTTGTTCTTGTTCTTGTTCTTGTACTTGTTCTTGTTCTTGTTCTTGTTCTGTTCTTGTTCTTGTTCTTGTTCTTGTTCTTGTTCTTGTTCTTGTTTCTGTTCTTGTTCTTGGTCTTGTTCTTGTTCTTGTTCTTGTTCTTGTTCTTGTTCTTGTTCTTGTTCTTGTTCTTGTTCTTGTTCTTGTTCTTGTTCTTGTTCTTGTTCTTGTTCTTGTTCTTGTTCTTGTTCTTGTTCTTGTTGTTGAAATGAGTGACACGGAGAGACCAGGTATGAGTGTATTTCAAATATGGGGCTATTAAAAGTTCATGGTGTGGTTGTAAGATTGAATTAAAATAATAATAATAATAATAGGTACATATATTACAGTTATTATTCGTGCCTTTCTTGGAAGTACATGTACTTACCACATTCAGTTTCATCATCTCCCAGCAAGCACTGCTTTGTCCCGTCACAAACCTGGTCCCAAAGAATGCAACGCCCTGTCCTGCTGCAGTTATAGAACTCGGGACAACTGACGGAGGCTAAGAGAGATCATTCAGACAAATAGTTTAGTTACAGACAGCAGTAATAATGCCGTGTTTGATGAGTGGGAAATGGTACTCTTGCGTCATACGATTTAAACAAAATAACCATCCAATTTAGCACTCCACTTGAACAGCATTCAAATTCGTAGGAGCTTTTCACGGCACGTATTTGGTCATTCAAATTCAATATTGGCCAGGCATTTATTAACACCAGCAACAGCAACAGCAACAGCAACAGCAACGCGTCGGCATTTTTAATGTTCTTTTTTTGCCCTATTTGTGAGGCCTCTCTTATCCACCATACTTTGTATTATGGGAAATTTGGACCCCGCTATTACAATGTATCACGTATTTCCCTGTTGGCAAAATAAACAAACAAACAAAAACAAGTAAAACAATTAAAAATAAAAAGAAGTTCGTGTTTGTGTTAAATTACAAACACTATGTGTTCGAGTTAACCTCCGGTTCAATCAAGTGAGTAGGTAATGATTCATAATCACATTTTTGAAAATGTGTAATGTCTTTTATCATGAAAATATCAATGTCATCTTCAAAATACCTCTACATTTTGTGTTAGAATGTGTTGAAAATGAAGTTCCTGTTTGGACCGGAAGTAAAGAACAGTCACATCAGGGTCAGTTAGAAAGTCCATATATCTGAAACAATAATTACTCTTCGTGATCTAAAATGAAAAATAACGTTAGTACTCTTCTGTTCATGAGTATTCATAATAATTATATAATTAAAATTACATATAATGTGCTATGCTGAATACATTAACTTCCGGTTCAGTCGTACGTGACTGAATGTATACTTCACAAATAAAGTACCGGTACTATATCTTCTGGACGTCATGATCATTATTATTGAGAATGTCTGAACGTCTTTAATCATTATCAATTTCATTTTCAAAAAGACTTATAAATCTTTGTGTTAGAATGTTCAGAATTTTGAATCTCCTGTTTTGGAACGGGAAGTAAAGGTGAATCAGGGTATTAATTTGAAGGGCCATAATATATATAAGGGCTCAATTATTCTTCCTCATGCCGCTCATGAAAAAATAACAATTTTAGTTCTGGAGATGGGAAACGCCTGATTCTGTGATGATGTCATGAAACATTTTTGAGGGAAAAAGTCACTAGTCACTGTATGAATGAAGAAATACATTACTTTTACAAAAAAACCAAAAAATGCTTAAAAATGTTTAGACCTTTAATCTTTTATATTTATTTGTTTAGTTATATATTCATTTATATTTTGCTGTTTTTACATACTTCAAAGACTAAAAAATATAATTAAAATATATCATTTGATTATTACATAAATTAAATGAAAACAAAATGCACTAATCCATTTAAAAATTTGGAAACTAGCGATCCAAAACCAATATGCAAAAAATAAACACCCAACAATTTTGTAAAAAGGTACCCGACCATTTTGTTGTTCTAGACTTTTTTTGCCACATTGGTTATTAAACAATCATTGTGGGAAATTATTTGATGTGCTTTTCGATTAGAAAATTTATACCCATTATTCCATTTGTAAAATTAAATTTAATGAAGTTGATAAAATAATAAAAAGATGAGACATAAAATACAAATTTTAATTTATTTTGTATTTAAATTAACTCCAGTGCCTAAAACCTTTGTCAACGTCGCATTGGAAAAACTGTTACCATGAAATTGATTGCCCGTGAAACGAGAAGTAAAAAAAGAAGAAATAAATTATTTAAAAAGTCTCCTTCTGCGGCATCGATGACTGTTAATTTGATCGCATCAATCGCGAAAAAAAGGATGTGAAACATCATATTTCACGATGAAGGGTAATTGAAGTCATGAATGCCTAAAATGATCTGTTAGAAAAACGATCGCGCTTTCGTTCGAACACCTTACTTTTTTTTTTTTAAAAGTGCTAAAGTAAAGATATGGTAAACGTATTCGGTTATCTTGTGTAATAATGATTAATCTATTTGTTTGAATTTGCTTTCTCGTATTTTTTTTTATTCTCATTTTGCGACAAATGATTACGCCTGTTACATCGAAAAATGAAAATAAAAATTTTAGCTAAAATTCTCCAGACGAACCAACTCTCGTTAAATGGGGTGGAAGACGAATGGAAAATTGGCTGTAAAGAACGACGTATAATGCTAAATTGAATATAATGCTAAATGTATTACTACCATGCCTGAAAATGAAATTCGAATTCCTTGTGGCAACTGGGAGGCAAAAATCGCTTTAATATGAATGTATTAAAAGTAAAGGGAGTAGCATCATAGAACAATAATAGAAACAATGATAATGTAGAATGTGACGTCACGCCTCGGTCGGTACCCCATTCCAGACGTTACACTTTCATGGTCGTCTTTAGTCAATGCAAAAGATAAACCTTTAAAAGAAATTAACCACTTTATAAAGTAAAAACCTTTATTGGTGGTAAATATGATACACGTATCAATCTTATTGAGAGAATGATTTCGTCTGAAGTGGTTCCATTTTATATAGAGGCAACAAGAATTGTTTATACGTTGAATTTACAAAAAAGTGCTGAACGTTCCAAAATAATTGACTGAAGGAATTAAAATAAAATTGAATAAAAATATAAGAGAGAATTTAAGAAATATCTTACAACATTGGTTTTCATCCGATCCGTAGCCACATTGGACGAACCCATCACAAACTGCATCTTTCAGTCACACAAACGGTGGTATTCTTACACATTTCGAAAACCTACGATTCCATCACATATGCCTTCCTTAGCTGTAGACACAAAACCGAAAAAATACAGATGTATTCCCACAACCAAAACCTTCACTCAAACCAAATAGGGTACTCCCGGGTAGTGATAAGTTGCATTTTTTCAAAATTAACTCCGGGTTTCCAATTAAAATGCATACATTATTGTGGCGTTTTATTTGTTATTCGACGCCGTGGGAAACCCCAAGGACTGATCTTATTGAACCAGGGCCACCGACCAGCGCCTATTATCCCAACAAAAATATTTTATTAACCTTGCGCACGGGTGAGCGGCTACCCGACACACAAGGGGTAATTAACGAACGGCGGACTAAGCCAAGGGCAGTTCGTTTTGGTGAAATGTAAACCGCCTAGGGAAATGATTATACCTCAATGGAGATTAGAGTATTACCAGTAATCTCAATAAACCTCGCACGAGGACACAGTGTTACGCAAAGACAGTAATTAAATGGTTTTATTCTGATCAATGATTCTTTTATAAAGTCTTGTATCAATTACGTAAGGCAAAAGATAAGGTGCAAACCTCACCTCGCTGCGCTTCTTTAAATACTAATTCAATAACTTTATATAGACAATCCTCTAAGCAATGTATACCCTCAGTGAGAAATAACCTCGTGGTAAACCTCACCATTGTATCTTAAAACCAGTATACCTCAACTAGGCTAGCTCAACCGCCAGCTTAGCCTCTGCAACAGGTATACCTCACAACAGGTTATAATATTAACCACAATACAGTGATCAGAGTGAAACATCGATAAACAGATTATCTAACGGGGTTGATTACAACCTGAGGATTACCATAACCCTCACAGGAAACCCAGAGCACGCTACAACCAATGAACCTCACCGGGTTAGCAAAGCACAAAGGTAATAGGAATACAATAACCAGCCTGTCAATCCCACCAGAGGTACCACAAACATGCATGTAATCCTCAACCCTACATAATGCTCCTCAGCAGCCTTCCCAATAATAGGTCCAAAACTCACGCTCAACCATGTTCCCAAAACAATCCTACCCCAAACAGTCCCCTAAAATCTGCCTAATTGTACATAATCTACCACGAACGAACTTCACTGATCACGTCTGCTGTAGCTCTGGAATAAACTCAGCAACCTCAGTCTCCTGCAACAAACTCAACAGAAACCGCACAGCAACCAGATAGCACTTGGAATGTTCACCACCATCAACACTCAGCACTAGAACCAGAACCAGAATGCCCGCGAAACGTGATCAAATGCCACTTTCTAGCTCACAGGACCCCACGCAATCGCTTGCTGCGCGCTGCCAGCGCATGCGTGATCAGAGCCCAAACCATAAAAGTACCTAACCCCCTGAGGCAAAGTTTTTTTTTGAAATACCAATTTTTTTGGGGGAATTCCTTTTAATTATTAACAATAATCAAATAACCCCAAACCAACTTTTTTTTAAAAATTTAAAAAAAAATTTGTCTTTGTTTTTTAAAAGGAAATTAAAAAAAAAAAAGTAAAAATTTTGCTTTTTAAATACAAAAAATAAAAAAAAAAAAAAACCCACAAAAAAAAACCTCGAAATTTAAAAATAAAAATAATTTTAACCCTGCGTTAAAAGGAAATTAAAAGGTAAATACACGAAATTTTTGGGGCCAAGGTAAAAACAGGATAACCTAAAACCCCCACCGGGGAAACCCAAACCTCCACGTTTGAAAGTTTGATCCGGTTTTTTGGGGGGGTCCTACCTTCCTCACCAATATCCCACCCGGGAGGGGCCAGGGGCCCCCCAACTCTCAAAACCCCCTTTCATTTTTTAGGAAATTAGACGGGGTTCCCTTTGGGCTTGATTTTTAACCCCGTCGCCCGGAACGCGGGCCCAAAGGGAAAGGGGGGCCCTCATTTTCAGGGGGGCCAACCCCCCGTTCGGAAGGGCCCTTTTAAACCCAAGAAACCCCCCATTTTTGCTCAAGAAAAAACAAACCACCTTTTTTTTTTAAAAATTAAACCCCCAAAACTACCCAATTCTTTCTTTCAGGGGGCTCTCAAAAAGGGACCCCACCGGGTCTCCAACTTTTTTTAATTACCTTTTAATGTTTAACCCCCTTTGGCCTTTCCCCCTTTTTCCCCTTTTTCCCCTTTTAAAAATCCTCATTTTGCCCCCCGGGGATTTAACCCTTAGGATATGTATTCGGGGTTAAATTTCGGTTGAATCCCAGGGAAAAAAAAAAAATTTGTGTTTAACTTACTAACAATAACCCTTGAACCAAAAGGGCCTTAAAAGCTAAAATTTCGGGAAAAATTTTTCCATTTTAAAGAAAAGGGCCCTTTTTAATGCCCACGGTCAAACCCTTTGCGTTGGCACCCCCCGGGGCCCCCCCCCCTTTATGGCCCTGGAGTTTGAAAAGTTTGAAAATTGCCCGGGCCCCCCTTTAAGAAAATTTTAAAACCAAAACCCAAAATTTCCCCAAAAGGGGGGGGCCCCCAAACCCCGGGAAATTTTCCATACAAGTCATAAAACACCATCCCAGCACCGGGTTTTTCCAATCTCATCCACCAGTTTTCAATTTTTTTTGGCCATTTTAAAAATGTTTTTTATCCCTTTTCCTGGGGAGCCGGCCCACCATTCCAAAACCTGACTAAATCCGACGGAAATGTTTCCCCAAAACCCCAAAACAAAAACCTTTTGAAAATTTGTGAAGCCCCCCCCCCATTTTAAAAAAGCCCCACCCTTTTTGAGCGGGGCCAACAAAACCCCACCCCCTTTTCCCAGTCCCGAAGCCGGGACCATTTTTCCTTTGGCTCCCCCCCCTATCCCGGGGGGAAAACCCCTTCGCGGCCGTTTTCCCCCCCGGCCCCAAATGGGGAATACCCCCCCAAGGCCATGCCGGGCCCTTTAAAATTTTTTATTTTCCCGTCTTTTAAGCCCAATCCCTTTCCCCAAAAACAACTCGGAAACCCCCCCTTGCCGTTCTCGTAAAAGGCCATACGTTTTCCAGCAGACCCCAAATTTTTAAAAAGGATTTTTAAAAAACCGACATCCCTGGCCGGGGAAACCAAAGGTTTTCCGGGCCCCCAAAATCGCGTAACCCCCTTTTGCCCAAAACCAACGATACCCCTGCCCCCCCGATGTTTCTACTTTGGCCCAAAACCCCCCCAAAACCCCAAAATCGACCCCCGGGGGCCCCCAAAACCCCAAAAAAAACCCCCCCGGATTTAAACCCCCCGGAACCCCGATGTCCTTCCCGCCCATTTTTCGGGTTCCCGGAAACCCCCACACCTGTACCCCGGCCTAGGGAAGGGTCAGTAAACGGAAACCAGCCAGGGGGCCCCAGGTTTTGGAAAAAAAACCCCTAAGAGCGCTGTAGTTGGCATTCCTTTGCGACCACAAGACGTTTAAACGTTGAAAAACCGCCAAAGCCCCGGGTAAACTGTTTTTTGGGGGGGAGTTTGGGCCACAAATTTCCCCCCTTGGGGTTGGGCAGCAAAACCTTCCTCCCCCCAGATCGGAAAAAAGGGCCCCCTTAATCCCCCCAGACGGCTTTTGGCTGTCAAGGGGAAAAACCCCTTTTTGCCCAGGAAACCCCGGATTTTCTGTAAAAAGGGTGGGCTTCAGCAAACCCCTTTACAACTTCCGACAATAGGCGAGCCCCAAAACTTCTAACTTCCTATACATTTAGGTATTAGCCAATCTGCCAGCCCCAACCTTTTCAGGGTCAGTAGACACACCTCAAGACACATGTCCCAGATAGCCAACCGACCTCTGAAATAAGAAGCATTTATCGGCTTCAACTTCAGACCAGCCTGTCTCTTAACTGTGAAAACGACCCCCGTGCAAAGTCGTTTCTATCTCAGTCACTGCTCCCAAACACAATGACATTTTACCTAGATAAATCAGCAGGATGTCCTACCGTAAATCCTCTTCGGTCATTTTTCCATCAACCTTCAAATGGAAGCCGGGGCATTGCAGAGGGCCCAAAAAGGCATGCATTTCCCACCGGTACAAGCTGCTGCGGACAACAAAGGTTGATTTCTGACCGGCCTCCTCATCTAGGGCTACTTGTTAGCAAATCGACGCCAGATCGTCGAAAACTATTGAGCGCCCCTACAGTGCATCAAGGGTTTTCGCCGATCCGAGGGACTCTGGTATGTACTTGATAAACGCATCTTAAAACCTCGATAATCGACGCAAAATCGCTTTGTCCCATCTTTCTTTTCTGACCAGAACTACGTTAGTAGCTCAGGGGCTACCAGAAGGTTCGATCACCCCCCCGCTGCTTAAGTTCCTCAAACTCTACCTACGGTTTTGTTATTAAGCGGGTGGCGCCTTTGGGCCTCTCTTTAACAGGCCTTGCCTTAATAGTAACGATGCGGTGTTCAACCCATTGCCTCCCTACGTCATGTTCACCACCAGAAAAAACATCTTGAAAAAATTTCCAGCAACAAGACCTGTCTCCTCAGGATGGGTATTCTCAACTGAGGTAAACCGTGCTCCTCTCTTACAGCAATCACGCAAGTGCTCTGGGAGGTTTTATCAAACCTCACCACTACTCACCATGACCAGGCAGAATTACTGAGTTCACCTCAACTGCCGCAATCAAAATGAACAGTAGTTCCTTTCGTATCACTCGCATCTCACCACTGGGATTGAGGATGTGTAATGGGAGAATCCCTCAGCCTGAGGTCCTACTATGATTCCTGGCCAGAATCCAACCCTTCGTTACCACCCGCTTCCACCTTCCACCGGCTCACTGATCGCAGGCTGCTCTAATGTCTACACGTGCTCATAGTACCACGCACGACAGCCCCATAACCAGATGGACTTTTGTGGTCTCGGCCACCCAAACATTCTCCCAATGAATGGTTCTCTGCAGTAACTGGTGGACTTTATTGTTCCACATTCAACCTCAACTCTAGGCTTCGAAACTAAGTTCCCACAAGTCGGCAACAAGAAATTCATGCCCTTAGTATGCCAGCACATACTCATATCTGCGAAAATTGCTTTGACCGGGTAGGTTGTTTTCACTGACCTGTAATCAACCCAGGCAACGCCCATCACAGACAATGGACTGCTCAACCTGTTGAATGTTGGTCACATCCGTTTCCAACACGGGTTTCTGCCCTTGGGCCATTTCCCGATAAACTGAGCGGCTAATAAGCGTTTCAGTCGACCCAGAATCAACCAAGAACTGACATTTGTACCTCGCACAACCCCATCAATAAACAGGCCAAATCTAGGCTGGCCGGGAACAGAAAAATAGGTTGAGCAACTAGTGACTCCCCATTCGCTGTTCTCGCCTCTTGTTACTCCGTCTGCTTCTGGAGTTCGTCTACGTTTGGGACCTCTGGGACCATCCAGCTCTGCCCGTGGGTCCCCTGTCGGCTGGTTGGGGTTTCATGCCAATTTTTCCGAGGTTGAGCATATTCCCGAAGGAAATGGGCCCAACCTCTCTCCACAATTGAAACACCTCACGCCACGAGGTTTCTCTTCGGCTTTGTACCCAAGTTACTTTTCCACTTGTATTCTTTTTTGGAAAGTACTGATATTAACTCTACTACCATGTCCAATTTCGGAATTTGCTCCTCCAGCACCATCTAGCTGGAGACGTTGCTCTGTGCAAGTATCCACGGCTCGCGAACTTTGCAGGCCTCCTCTCGGCCTCCTTTCACTTTCAATCTTTCTCTACACCCTCAGTCTCTAGCGGGCCTGTCACTCGTCCAAAGTCTTCGGCGAGAGCGATATATGCCCTCTCTTACGCCTGGCCAACCTCGCATCAATGAAATGGTTCTTTTCCCAAGGCGCTCTGTGCCTCTTCGGAAAGTTCTGGATAGGGCCTACGGTCAAGCCCACTGCTCGACCTAACTCTTGAAGAGCAGCTTTTCGCACCTTGTCTACGGTGTCGCAGTCAACCAAATAATTCTCGGCTGGCAGCTAGGGCCGAATCTCCGTTCCAACAACTTCACTAGTTCACTATAAGTGGACTTCTTGATCACCATGATCCGGGAGCGCACGCCCTGGAGGCTTGCGTCGAAAAACTGCCGGCTTGCCCTCGCTCCATTGGATTAACCCGCAGGCCTCAAAATCTGTGATAAATCGGTCCACAGAACTACCTTGTAATGGTCTGGGGTGATCGTAGGCGGTGAGGTTTGTTTTCATGAGGTTTATTGGAAACCTCATCACCGACCAACCTTGTCATTTTTATGGGCTACACCAGCATGAGGTTTTGCATACCTCGTTGTCCTTCTGCACCCTTTTCTCCATGTAGGATGAGTCAAGAAGCTCAAACCTCACTTGTAAACCTCGTTCACTAAGCCGGGTCAACCTCAGTGTTCTGTAAAAGGGCTCATGGGAACGGTAGGCACAGGGAAAGGGATGGACCTCTCCTACAGTGTACCCCATGTGCCTTTTTCCCCTTGAACTAATTCTGGTGACATACCTCCTGAAACCTGTCGTGCCTTTAATGAGGCATACCAGAGTATCCTCTGGCAACCTTTAAAAAACACTTCTGAGTCAGCCTCACCCTGAGGATTATCCCTACTTTTTAAGGTAAACCTCATCTGTGCCCTTTGGTTGAACCCGGCCTGCTGGCCTCCTAGCGTTCATGCAGACGCTCTTTTTCCCACTCTTTAACCACTGCACCTCCATATCCTGGAGCGACACAGTTCTCAAGTGAGCAAAACCTGTTCATCCTCACCTTAGAGGCGACACTATTTGGTTCCCTTCCACCATACCGGAGGTTTCTCTTCACTCAAAACCCTCAGAGCATAAGACTTGTAAACTTGGCCACTGTCACTTGGTGTTAGTGGCAGCCGCCGTGAAGATCAGGCGGTGGAACCCTTCGGTCCCAAGCCTTCCGAAATTACTACAAAGTGCGTTCTATCTACCACTCTGCAAGTTTCAAAAGATCGAAATTTGCTCCTTGCGGCAAAACTGCAAGGGAGGCAACTCTGATTCCCTCAACAGAATCCACACACCAATTACAGCTACAAGAGCCAACAATAAAACAAGGAATGCAATAATTACCCAGGTCAGCATACCTGGCAGCGTGACCTTATTAAATTGTTATTAACGTCTAGGTGAATCCCAATGGGTGCAACAACCATCAAGATGAACAAGAATTAAAAACAAATCTCTTTATCACAGGAGCCAACCTCAAAGCAATGCACTTTAAGCACAAAACGTTCAATAAACCTCCTGAGGTTTACCACGCAGTATCTTAACCTTAAAATACTGCTGTTAATTACAAGGTGAAATTGTATCAAAGATCGACAAAAGAAACCTAAGCATCTCACCTAAGTATTCTGAAGCACTTCATGTGTGGCGTTTTTATTATTCGACGTCGGGGAAACCTAGGACTGATCTTATTGAAACCAGGGCCACCGACCAGCGCCTATTATCCAACAAAAATGAGATTAACCTTGCGCACGGGTGAGCGGCAGCTACCTGAACAGACTTTCAAGGGGGGATAATTAACGAACGGCGGACTAAGCCAAGGGGCGTTCACTGCAGTGAAATGTACCACCGCCTGGGGCCATGATTACTGCCAACAAATTAGAGCAACCACAGTAATCTCAATGGCGAAACCTTTGCACGGGTTGTTACACAGTGTTACCAAAGACAGTAATTAAATGGGTTTATTCTGATCGTAGTTTTTATATAAAGTCTTCCTTATCCAATTACAATGGCAAAGATAGTAAACCTCACCTCATTGCCTTCTTTATATACATTCACAACTTTTATACACAATCCTCGTACAATATACCCCAGTGAGAATAACCTCGTGGTAAACCTCACCACGTATCTTAAAAACCAGTATACCTCAGCAGAGCTGGCTCACTGCCAGCTTAGCCCTGCAACAGGTATGCCACCTCACAACAGGTTATAATAATATTAACCACAATACAGATCAAGTGAAATATCGGTAACAGATTATCTGATCGGGGTTGATTACACCCGAGGATTACTATAACCTCACAGGAACCCAGAGCGCTACAACCAATAACCTCACCGGGTTATTGCACAAGGCAAGAGGGAAGTCACAATCCAGCCGTCAATCCCACCAGAGGTGTACTACAAAACAGCAAAAATCCGTAACCTTTATTTTCTGCTCCTCGGCCTTCTAATAATAGATTGTCCAAAACTCACGCTCAACCACGCCCAAAACAATCCTACCTCCAAACAGTCCTAAAATCTGGCTAATTGTGGAATAATCTCACAACGAACCTCACTGATCACGTCTGCTGTGCTCTGGAATAAACTCACAACTCACTCTGCAACAACTCAACGAAACCGCACTTTGGCATGTAGTGATAATGTAACGTTCACCACCATCAACACTCAGCACCAGAACTAGAACCAGAATGCCCGCGAAACGTGATCACGCCACTTTCTAGCTCATATGACCACACGCATTTTAACGCTGCGCTGCCAGCGCATGCGTGATCAGAGCCCAAACACCATACTAAATTCTACCGACTGTTCTGTCACATTATATTGAAGGACATTTGTAAAAAAAAAAATAAATAAAATAAGTGTATGGTTAAATCATTTTGGGTGGGTTCGAGTCACAGAACATTCAAGCCAAAAATAGCATCCTTGGAAATCAACTTCATGAAAATAAGCCAGGCGTTTTGTTTACCATGTTTTAATTAAATTAAATTTGACAGAAATGTCACTTTTATTATCTGTAAAAGTTTACTTCGATTTGGGTGCCTTGTTTTTCAACAAAATCACAAATTACCATTACTTGCGGCCTAAATTTCACGTTTGAGATAAATGTCATGTATAACACACTGTGCTTCTCATTGACTTTCTGCAATTTCTATGCGAGCATCGATCCAGTTTTGGGTTAAACTTACTGATTAAAGTCATAAAGAAAGTTTCTTCAATATAGTTGCTGAAGTGGTCGTTGTCACCTAGAGCACTCCCCAACAGTACCCTGGAAATCTCAATCCTATGTAACGTTAGATTACTTTAGTATTGCATGTTTCATTTGGGAGTACCCTGGATGACAACGATCCCTTCAATAATGATATAGAAACACTTTAGTCAAACAATTTTGGTTGGTTAAAATGTGGATAAGTATTTTTAGGTATAAGGAAGTTATTCCGGAAAAAATAGACGAAATGTTAATAAAAACACTCTTCAGTCAATATTTAAGATTTCTTGTGTACTCACCATTGTGTTTTAACATACACTTCATCAGAAATCCTTGTTCTTGTTATGGAATGGTCTGTTGTAAAGTTGATACTAAATCGTCCGGTTCATTGACATTATCTCGAGATTTTCGTCATTCCGAAATAATCCAGCTCAGAACCAGTGATCGTGACACTGTATCGTCATCCAAAGTACTAAAATTCACCAAGATCTATACCGGAACACGCAATTGTCACCTTTGTCATATGTAGCCCTTTCCGTTTCAAAATTAAGAATATCGTAACAATGACAATAAACTGGTGTTTGATGTAACAGGTCAATATCGCCCATGTACATTGCAAATCGTTTTGATAGTTGTATGGGTAATTTGGAGATGTTTAAATTGTACGGGGAATCTTCCTCCAGGATGATCCTTTCACCGCAACCAACTTGTTTGAATAAAATCAATAACATGACATTTAAAAGGGACACTACCAGTACATTAAAGTGAAGGAAACCAATTGGGTAGGCAGGACCTGTGTGCAGACTTGACGCTACGTATCAATCATATTGAAAAAATGGTTATTTACTATAAAAGTTGTTCCATTTTCTATAGGCGCCAGGAATTGTTGCCTGGTCGTTATAAAGTGCTGAAAATATCCAAAATATTGACCAAAGGAATTAAAATAAAATTGAATAAAGATTTTGTATGGCAAAATTTTAAATATATATCTACAACATTGGTTTTCATCCGATCCGCAGCCACAATGGACAAACCTATCACAAACGGCATCTTTGGCCAGTCACATACAGGTGGTATTCTTTATTCCAAAACCCACATCCACCACATATGCCTTTCACTCGCCAGACACCCAAAACAAAAACAAAAAAAGAAAGAAAATAAATACAGAATTATCCATCCGCAACCCAAAAACCAAAAAACAGGCTTCTACCTCTTCACTAAACCAAGTGGGGTACTGCGGTATAACTACATGAGAAAAAAATGATTGCACCTTATTTCAGACATACTTTGAATATGATTTGTGTTCTGATCATGTTCTTGAAAACCTTCAAAGATCTTTTGAGGAAAAATATGACATGTTCCTCAAAAATAAGATTTAAGATGACAATTTTCAAAATTAAGATTTTCCTATTTTTGAATTCAGTTAAAAAAAATTGCTTTCACTTGGGTTTCCGAATCATCTTGTTTTTTTTTTGAAAATGCATGCATTATATTTAAATCGATTTATAAGTGAAAATAATAACAATACTTTATAATGTCATAGTCACCATTTCATTAGCTTGAGGTTAAATTATTGTGTGGGTTCGAGTAACAGAACATTCAAGCTAAAAATTAGATCTTTTGCCAATTGACTTCATGGAAATCATCTGATGTGCAAGAGTACAGAACGGATCTATATTTCAGGACTATAAATGAGATTTTAATTTTACTATAACAAATATATTTAAAAACAAAAAAAAAAAAATTTGCTAATTTTAAAAAAATCACAACTAATTTTTTTCACAAATTAAATTAGAAAGAAATATACCAGATCTGTAATAGTTTTATTTCGATTTTATTGCCTTGTTTTCTCAACTAGGAAACCACACATATGGGGTAACATTTCCAATTACTTGGTAATTCAAAGGGGAGAAATATATCATTTATCACATACTGTAGCTTCCTTATTCACACCCACGAAATTGCCAATATGAGCAGCGATCCAGTTTAAGTTAAACTCACATAAATAATGTCACAACGTTTCAATATGGTAGTTTTGAAGTGGTTGTTAATCACCTAGAGCACTCCCCAATAGTACCCTCAAGTAATCTCTACTCCTATTTACGTTAGATTACTTTTTAGTATTCCATGAGTACCTATTTGCAGAGTACCGTGGATGACAACGATCCTTCAGCCGTAATATAGAAACATAGTCAAACACTTTTGGTCAAAATGTAATGGATACGTTTTTTGTGGTATAGTTATTCGTAAAAAATAGACGAACAAGTTAATAAAACACTTTCCAGTCACTGTTTGAAAATTTCTTGGGTACTCGCGCATTTTTGTTTTTAACATAACTTTACCAGAAATCCTTATTGCATTACGGAAGAGTCTGTTGTAAAGTTGAGAGTAACTGTCCGCCCGGTTCGTTGACATTACTCGGGAGATTTTCGTCAAATCCAGAACAAACCAAAGCTCAGAGCCAGTGATGATCGTGAACACTGCATCGTCATCCGAAGTACTAAATTCACCGAGATCTATACCGGAAACTTGTAATTTATCACTTAATAAGTCATAGTTAGCTTCCCCGTTTTCAAAATCAAGAATGTCAATGTGACACAAACTGGTGTCCGACGTGGTCAGTATCTCCCATGTACATTGTAAATCGTTTACCGAATGAGTCGTGGGTAATTTTGGAGAGAGGTTAAATTGTACAGGAATCTTCCTCCAGGTAAATGGTCAGCTTTCACCGCAAACATCTACTGTTTGAATGAAATCATCAACATATTTAAAAGAGACAAACCGGCATACACTAAACAATTAACGTACATGATGAACGAAAACAAAGGGAGAATAAGCCTATTAGTATATAAAATGGGGGTCCTGGCTTTTTGAAAAAATTTTTTTTGCAAATGTTTTGGTCTCTGTATACGGATAAAGGGAAATATAGAGGGTAGGTCTAGAGTAGGTCGGTAGGTCAAAGGTCAACGAGTTAGGAGTGGTCAAGGTCAATGAGTTGGGGTAGGTCCTTAGGTCGCTAGGTAACCATGGGTCGCAAGGTCGCTGGGTAGTAGTAGGGAGTGGTAAAAAAATGATTTTTTTTGCAGTATGTTCTAGGTGTCTAGAGTCAAAGGTCAATGAGTTGGGGTTAGGTGTCTAGATAGGTTGGTTTTTACAATATCCTTTTTTAAGTAAAAAAGATATTATTTTAAAAAAATGAAAAAAAACGAATCGAGATTATGTGGTTGAATAGATAAAGAGAGATGCCGGTGATAACCAAAATTTTATCAAAGGGAAATTGAGGGAGATTTTTGAAGCACTTGCACGAGAACACAGAACTCTATTCCTTTTAATACGAGTACAAGTACAACGGGTAAAATTAAAAAACTATTTATTACTTGGGTGTTAAAAGATATAAGGTAAAGGGTAAAGGGTAAACCCATTATCTCAATTAAAACTTTGGTGAACTTATTGCCGTCGTAGAAGCAGAAAAATATTGTTTCTGGGTGAAAGTGGAAGGTAGCGGACGAGGAGGATTGTATACTAAAGTTTTTTACTATTTTTATATTAAAAAGGGTTTCGCATAAAGGTGAGCTAGAATTTGACGTATGGAAGTTATTGATGGCGTAAGATATTTGCGGATAACGACTTGAGCGATGACCGTACCGCTCGGTCACCTAAGGAGAGGAAAAGATTTAAACAAATTGTTTGGAGGTGCCAAGTCAAAGATTATCGAAAAGTTTGTCTTTAGATTTACAAGAACTTGGAGACTTAAGTTTGTTTATATGGCCGTAAGGGTTTAAAATTTAAAAAATTATCAATCCGATGGTACGGATGTTTAGGCTTCAGAGCCTTTTTACAATAATAAAGTGTCAAATATTTTATTAAATATGCAACAATATTGAAGATAATTTAGCTCAAGCTTTGCTGAAATCGAAGAGCGTTATAGAGAGCTGTACGGTTGAGAGATCCTGATGGGTATGTAGATCGTATTATGCCAAATGGATATTACAATTTCTAAATACCGTCCTTTTACAGGCGGTTCTTATATCGAGCTACCCGCTTACATAAAAAAAAAAAAACATGCATTAAAATGTAAAGAACAACGATGATGATTTAAGTTTTCGATGGTCGTTACGTAGCGCTCTTTTCCCGCTAAGAAAAATAGTGATAAAATGTATAAATACCCGAAAAGTGAAGACGGATACAATTTTGCTGGGTATTGATGCTCCAACGCCAATAAGTCAGATCAAAAATTGAGAAGAAAAACAACCTATCAATAAACGTTTACGGTTTTTAAAGGGAAGAAAAATTAATCTTTACCATTTTTATTTTCTAATCAGCCTACGAATAATAAAAGATATTAAACATATAAATGTATTTATGATTGTGAAAGAGGAAAAGAAGGAACTAGACGTCGTACGTTTGGATCAAGAAGTTTTTAATAAATTACTTTTCGATCAAAACAAAGCATAAAGATCAAAACACTTTTGCGAACTTTGCTTGATCGGTTTTTGTAGAGAAGATTGCTCAACAGACATATTTCCAGATTGTAATGTATGTGGCACATAGAGCGTCACATATCATTATGCTAAGAATCGGTAAAAATGATATAATGAAATTTTAAACATTATAATAACCAGTTGAAAGTCTTGTAGAATATACGCGGACTTTAAAAAGCATGCTTTCAAAGTATGAAGATGATGAAAGTGATTCAGACTAAAATAAAGCATGAACATGTCTCCATGCGGGTATTCATACGTGATTGTTGGATTGACTGACGGTAACATTTTTCTCTTCAAATGTATACAGAGGAGAAAATGCTTCTTTAGAGCACTTTTAAACGATATGGAAAAAGAAGTAGAAAAAGATCAATGAGATATTTGAAAACCAAAGAAATGAAAGTGAATGAGTTTGATGTAGAACATCAAACGATGAGTGTGATCTCACTGTTGAGTTTGTAAAAGAGATTCAACGCATAATTGCAAGATGATAAGTGTAAATGGTGTAACAATATAGAAACATTTAAAAAGAAATTCAGAAAAGTTAGAGATCATTGTCACATGACTGGAAAATATCGTGGTGCAGCGCAACAGATGTAATTTATTATGTAGTTTTTAAAAACCAGGGTAAAACACCTATTCCTGTATTTTTTTAATGCACAATTTGGAAAATTATGACTCTTATTTAATCATGCAAGCAAAGTGGGTAAAACAAAAGAAAATTAAGTTGTATCCCCAAAACATATTTAAAATTACATTACTTTAAACTTCAGTCAACTGTAAATTTTAAAAGATAGCATGCATTTTTTATCAGCTTCACCTGATAAACTCAGATTAATCAAACGATTATTTTTCTATTTCACAAATTACACGAACCAGATTCAGAAAAAAATAAGATGCTACTTAAACAAAAAGGGTACTTATCCGTACGAGTACATAGACCTTTTGAACAGTTTAAAGAAACTCAACTTCCCCATAAAAGAAAGCTTTTTGTCATTTAAACCCAACAAACATTTATCACAAACAGAATACGAGCCACAAGAAAAAGTTTGGAATACATTTGAGATGTAAAACGATGGAGTATTATCATGATTTGTATGTACGTGCAATGGATGTATGTTATTGAAGGACGTGTTTGAAAATAAACCCCTTCGCAACTTGCATGAAAGACTATAAATTAAATTAACTGCTCATTACCCCACGCTTCCATCTTTTTAGTTGGGACGCACTATTGCGATATATATACAACATATAATTTAGAGTTGTTGGTGACGGATGTCGACATGTATTTATTTTAGAAAAAGCTTTTGAGAGGAGGAATAGCATAAGTGAGTACGAGATACTCGAGGCAAAATAATAAATACTTACCAGATTTATATCGTAATAAAAGTATTTAAAATTTTTATTTTATATTTAGATGCGAATAAATTTATACGGTTGGGCGATGAGTCGGGCCCTTCCAACAGGTAATTTTAAAGTGGTGGTGGTGAGTGAAAAATTAACAATCTCTATAATAAAATAACGGAAAAAAAAAATTAAAAAGGGATTAAAATATGAAAAGGACACATTTTAGAAGTAGATTTGAATATCCTAAGAATTACACATGTTTCATAACGAATATCCACTCGCGCCAGAATCATTAGTGGTACAAAAGAATGGTTGTCCAACAATCAGCGCGAGTCATTTTGAAGGCAAACCCTTTCCAAAACGTGTGTGTAAAAAAAATTAGTTCCTCAGTCTTTGGCAACAAAACGAAATATGTCGTTCATTATAAAATTTACAATTGTACTTACAACTTTGGTATGAAACTGACTAAAATTCATCTGCGTTTTACAATTTGACGAATCCACCGTGGATATGAACCTTATATCGATTTAAATACGAATTTACGAAAAACGGTAAAGTCAGATTTTGAGAAAGACTTGTAAAAAATTGGGATGAATAATTCAGTCTTTGGAAAAACGATGGAAAATGTACGAACTCATACACGTATCTCTTTTAGACTAAAACGATGAGAGCTTTGAAAAAAAGCATGCTTAAAAAAAATAGTAAAGCCAAATTTTGCTGAGCAAAAGATTTTGAGTTAGCAGTAATTTAGCGGCAATATTCACATGTACAAACAATTAACCTTTTCTAACCGACCCATATACGTTTGAAATATGTACATTGGAATTATCTAAACTTTCATGTACAATTTTTATTATAATTATTTGAAACAGAAATGGGATAAGTGTAAATTATTACTTTACACGGATACGGATAAGCTTGTTGGTTGGAGATTAAAACAGAATATGTTTAAAAAGACATGGAACAAGATAAACGAATGATTTTAGTAATTATAGAGAAAGATCATGTTTTATCATTCTTTAAAAAAAAAAGTAGTCCGGTAAATTTAAAGACAGAGACGGCAGGAAAATTTTTTATGTGAATTTTATAGGTTTAAGAGCTGGGAAATGTCTCCCTCTCCATATGTTTACTAAATGAAGAAGAAATAAAAGAGCTAAAGGTGTAAAAGCCACCTTAAAATTCGGAATGAAATTAATCACGAGCATTTTTAGCAAGTTTTATCTAAAAATAAAACGCTCTACCACCAAAATGAATTTTAAGTTAGAATAAAGGTATTGATTTATACACAAGGTAAGTGTAAATAAAAAACGTTGGATGGGAAGAGATAATAAGAGAGATATTTTACAAACGAAACAAACACTTTAGCTCTATGGCCCAATATATTACCGTCAGAGGAATACAATAGAATTAAAACATTTTAATAGGTGGTTTTTTCGGTATCTCGCGACACAATTCGCGTAATTCTTCTCTTACGAACTACGAGCAGGACCCGAAAGTCTAAACCAGTGTTGGAGCAAAGGCTTTGATCCTAGAAAGGCCAAGGCTTTGCCGGACCTCAAGGCCAAAGGCTTTACCTCAAGCCTCAAGGGCAAAACTGCTGGCCTATATTAACCCTCAAGGCCAAGGCCCTCTAGTATAAAATTACTACTAATATAAAACATATCACATCATAACGAATCGCTTATAGTAAGAATAAAACATTATCAGAGCATACTGATCGAAACGTCGAGTTGTACCTCCAGTTCTTTTCAGAACTAATTATTACTCAATTGAGATTCCCACATGGTGTCACCGCAATTAGTCTTACTTATTATCTTTATTTGCAATCAAAGTATTCACGTACAAATATATGACTGAGTAGAAGTTCAGGTCTTCGTGGATACCATTTTAAATATAAATAAAAATAATGGTTTGCTTTCCATACTGATGCACATTAATCTAAACCGAGTATAACAAAAAGGGATCTAAGAACGGCTGTTTTAACTGATGTTACTCTTTATTATGTACATGGAAGTAATTTTTTTCTGGGCCAACATGGTTAGAAATATTAGCATTACCTAAAACAGACCAGACTATATTCACCCAGAATTTGTCAAAATCTTGGACCAAAATCCATTGAATGGCTTCTGAGATTACTTCAGCACCTGTATCAAAGTTCAGAAAATCCCCAAAATATGGAGACATGCTGAATTAATGGTAATTCTCAAACCGAACAAGGCCGCCGAAGACCCGGGCAGCTACATGTACCGTCCAATAAGCCTACTGTGCATAATCTAGAAAGTGATGGAGAGACTAATATACAATCGTATCCAACCCATTGTGGATCCTCAACCCCACCTGAGCAGGCTTTTCTTCCGGGGACGCTGTACAACAGACCAAGTAACATTCCTCACAGAAGACATAGAGGACAACTTCCAAAGGTCTCAAGAATGGTGTCGTACTGGTCGATCAATCAGCAGCATATGACATATTATGGCATAAAGGTCTTGCCCAAACTACACAAAATCATACCCGATAAAAACCTTAGTAAACTTTCTCATGACAATGATTACCTGCAGAAGTGCTTTTAATGACGGGTTTATAAGAAACCAGTAAAAATGCTTTGAAAAACGGGGTCCTTAGGGCCTCAGTGCTCGCAATTTATTTTAAATTCAACATTTACACTGCTGACCTACCAACCACTGTCTCAAAAAAGGCATCTACGCAGACACATAGCACTCCTAACCTCTGCCAAAAACTTCAACAAGCTTGAAACAAAACCACTGGCACCGATATGGAATCTTGTTACTTCAAAACTGGAGACTCCAACTTTAACATCACCAAAACTGTTTAGCAACTAGACTGGCTAACTACAAAATGAAAGTCGTTTGCAATGGGCACAACCATCCCGTATGATGATTTCCAAGTATCTTGGTGTTACCTGGACAGATCTCAACATATAAAAGCCATCTCACAGCTCGCACAGAAAGCCAACGCTCACAACTGTCTCATTAGACAACCAGCAGGCCTTTCTGGGGCGCACTTTCACAACGTTCTTCAAAATCCTCAGCAATAGCTAATGAGTATAATTGCGTTGCAGAGTACTGTGCACCGGTAAGGGGTAGGAGCACCCACACCAGCAAGATTGACGTGCCCCCAACAACAGCATGCGCATCATCTCAGGATGTATCAGATCAACCCCACCTCAATACCTTCCAGTAGTCATCAGTGGAATTGCTCCTCCTGAAGTGAGACGACAGCAGCACGCCCTGTTTGCGCGACGTGCCGCTGGCTGTGACCCCATCTGCTTCCATCAACTGTTGACAAACACCAATCAAAACCCCACCACAATTGCGACTGCCATCAAGAAATCATTCCCATCGACAAGCCCACAAACTGCTAGAAATTAGCACTGATCGCTCCCAAAGACTGGGCACTAAACACGTGGCGGAATATGTGGCAAGAAATCAGAATCCAGGACGTGGATTTAACTACATTTCCTCCCTTCTACCAACCCACCAGGATGCAATCTACATCGCCACTGCTTGGTCAAACTTAACAGACCAAGAACTGGCCATGGCCGATTTGGACATAACATGCTCCGTAATGTGACTACGTGACAGTTAAATGTACTGTGGTCATGATGACCAGACTGTACATCACATCGTTCATGACTGTATTATTTACAGATGGTAGAAATTTAACTGAACTCGACCAGTCTGCATTAAACTGGATGCATAATCTAACCTTGTCATGTTAACTTTGTATGAACAATAATACGATAAATAAACTAGGACTTATGTTTGTTATATTACACAAACATAGGTGTTCGGTTTTGTAAGGGCAGTGATGATGACGTCAGAATGTTTTAAAAGAACTTAGTTAATATTATTAGGTGTCTGAACGCGCAGCGCGAACACCTATTGTTTTGTACTGTTTTTTTTTTTTTTCTTTTAATCTCAGTGGCGACTGTCCGGCTAAAGGGCATCCCGCAAAGCATTTACAGCCTCTTCAAACCTAACACATGAACAGAACATAACAAGCCGACGAAACCGTTTTCTGTGACGTCATGATTACATCATCAGGTGTCGAATTACGATAAAAAGTAAAATATTTAAAACGTTTCATATACGTTGCATGAAAGAATCAAAGTTCGTATTAGCGCCGCAAGGCGCAATACGGAGGCGCTTAGTCTGGGCTATGGCATCAGAAGATCGTACGCAAACAAAAGCGTCGATATCGATTGTGAAGATGGAGATCCGATTTAACCAAATATCGTGTAGTACGATATTTGGTTACAACCGGAGTGCATGCGTACAATCGATATCGCGTTGTTTGCCTGTGTCGGCCATGGCTCACAGACGTCATTTTGTAGGCCTGTAAAATGGATCGCCAACTGCACGGTCATAAAACGAGTAAGTATTTTGAAGTTACTTTTTCAGAGGATTTCTGTATTTATCTTCGTGTTTTTATACAAGAAAACAATTTTTAAAGCTGTCCATTCGTCGTTGCATTGGTGCCTGTTTAATATGACTAACGTTAGTTAGGTTTACGTACAGCGATGAACTATGGAGGAAGGAAAATAGATTTTCCTTCCTCCATGAACATACTTGGACAGTAAACAACTAACAAAATATGAACAGATGTCACCAAAATGTATTTAGAATATAAATAAGGATATGAAAAATCAGTTGTTAAGGTTATGGCAATTATTCAATGAAATTTTATGCCATATATTTTGTAATTTTTGTTTTCTCCAAAAATCTTCAGTTTGTGCACAAATTAAATAAGTAGCCTAGCGATTGTTTACTACACTTTTCCTTAATTTTTGTACCCTTCTCAGATACAAATAAACTTACATAGACAATTATTTCACAGCAAAATGCACAATATTCATGACACAACATATGTACTTCATGCTCCCCTCATGAGGCTCTCTCAGACATCACCACATCACAATCACGTGAAATTATATGAGCATATGAGACTCTGCAATTTCCTTAAATACCTTTCTCTTTGATGAGAGTTTCGTGCGAGAACATTTCTTTAATTTATTACACATTGTCAAGAATAATTGTGTGCATTTTGAAACAAACCAATGCCCTTTTTCATTTCAATGGTCCAGCTACTCTAAAATATATACTATTTTTCCCCATTCCATAAATTAGAACTTCTCTGAATTTTCAAATACTTTATTCTTGGTCCATGTACTTATAAAACCTTCCTATTATTTTTTACAGCATATTTATTTTCCTCATTCACATAAATTAGAACTTCTCAAATACTTTATTCCATGTACTTCCATAAAACTTAACTATTATTTTTTACAGCATGTTGACTCCGATGTATCATTGCTCAGACTGAGTTCCAGCCAACAGTACCCCAACACGGCGTTGACACCACATCCAAATGCAGTATCGTAACTGTTCAAGTCATCAACAATCTTGGTATGGTTTAACGTCTTATGTTAACAGATCGTTTGAGAAGGGGTCTTCATACTAATGATGAACATTTCATTTAGTTTTAATGGTTGTTTATTACAAAAAATTAAGGTTTAGTATAATTTGTTATTATTTTTTCCTATAGCAGTACTGGCATTTCAGTCCAAGAGAAGGGGTGTATCTGATAACCACCTTTCCAATCCATATCAGTTAAACAACATTTGTTTAAATCTAAGCCTTACCCTATTTTCAATATTAAATCTTTTTTAGAAAGGACAGAAACATCTTGCAACTTCAGCTATGCAGAATTGATGCTGGCTGTGATTTTCGACATAATGAAGCACCAGTCGTCAGTCAATGGAATTGGTATTAGTTGGGCCTCTTATACTTTTATTGCTTGTTTGCCCTCCTTCCCTAGTTCTTGGATTCTATAGTGCTGCAATGATAGACCAAAGAATTTTAGAAAAAAAAACCAAATGTGTTGGTTCATCACCAGTGGCAGTACATGCCATCACCAAGAACAATGACAACCCCTGAATGTCACCCATTCTGAACTGTCACTAAATCGTACATACAGAGCGTACATTTATTATAAATGCAGGTTGATTCTGTTTTCTTATCAACAAAGGATCATGGTTGGGTTCATTTACACTGAAGTCATTTCACTTGTTACATGTGTAAGACCATGTACACTCATTTCTAGATTGTTTACAATTAGTTAAACAGGTCAACAAAGTGGTTTCAATTGGGGGGAGGAAAACCACAAAAGTCAAGTTATGAAACCCAACAGACAGTTAAAATAAATATGCATTTCATTGCTTTATTAGCAATTTACAAGCATCCATACAACTCTTTGATTATTTCAATGTCTAACAATTTATGTACAAAATGGCATCTGATCTTTAGGTTGTAATTCTGTAGTAATTCTGTAGTATGGATGCAGCTACAGACATTTTGCCAATCATGTGTACAACCTTGAAAATGTAAAAATCAATGTAGAATTTGTTTTCAAATTGTATACATTATTTTTTTAATTATTTGCACTATAGGTGAAAACAAAGACAGTTTATAAGCATGTCACAATAAGGAGATGCTTGATTACAGTGTCACTATCATTGCCAATTTATCATTATATTTTTGTTATAAACTTAACCTGAAAGTAAAGTATATTATAAATAAAGATTAAATTTATTTTTGTACAAGACTTAATACCAAGAGATAAATACCAATGTTGGCTTCATTTAAATCTAAAATTGAAAGGTTATTCCATAAACAAAGTGAAAAAGGGCAACCAATTATCAGATTTGATCCAGTGGATATATATTCTGTTTTCTTGTCAACAAAGGATCATGGTTGGGTTTATTTACACTGAAGTCATTTCACTTGTTACATGTGTAAGACCATGTACACTCATTTCTAGATTGGTTACAAGTAGGTTAAACAGGTCAACAAAGTGGTTTCAATTGATTGTGGGGGAGGGAAGTGTGTAACCACAAAAGTCAAGTCATGAAACCCAACAGACAGTTAATAAATATGTATTTCATTGCTTTATTAGTAATTTTTACAAGCACCCATACAACTCTTTTGATTATTTCAATGTTCTAACAATTTATGTACAAAATGGCATCTGATCTTTACAGACATTTTGCCAATCATGTGTACAGCCTTGAAAAGTTAAAAATCAATGTATAATTTGTTTTCAAATTTTATAATTTTTTTTTAAATTATTTGCGGTATAGGTGAAAACAAAGACAGTTTATAAGCATGTCACAATAAGGAGATGCTTGATTACAGTGTCACTATCATTGTCAATTTATCATTATATTTTTGTTATGAACTTAACCTGAAAGTGAAGCATATTATAAATAATGATTAAATTTATTTTTGTACAAGACTTAATGCCAAGAGATAAATACCAATGTTGGCTTCATTTAAATCTAAAATTGAATGGTTTTTCCATAAACAAAGTGAAAATGGCAACCAATTATCAGATTTGATCCAGTGGATATATATTCTGTTTTCTTGTCAACAAAGGATCATGGTTGGGTTCATTTACACTGAAGTCATTTCACTTGTTACATGTGTAAGACCATGTACACTCATTTCTAGATTGGTTACAAGTAGGTTAAAGAGGTCAACAAAGTGGTTTCAATTGATTGTGGGGGAGGGAAGTGTGTAACCACAAAAGCCAAGTCATGAAACCCAACAGACAGTTAAAATAAATATGTATTTCATTGCTTTATTAGCAATTTACAAGCACCCATACAACTTTGATTATTTCAATGTCTAACAATTTATGTACAAAATGGCATCTGATCTTTAGGTTGTAATTCTGTAGTATGGATGTGCAGCTACAGACATTTTGCCAATCATGTGTACAACCTTGAAAATGTAAAATCAATGTAGAATTTGTTTTCAAATTTTATACATTATTTTTAATTATTTGCAGTATAGGTGAAAACACAAAGACAGTTTATTAGCATGTCACAATAAGGAGATGCTTGATTACAGTGTCACTATCATTGTCAATTTATCATTATATTTTTTTTTATAAACTTAACCTGAAAGTGAAGTATATTATAAATAAAGATTAAATTTACTTTTGTACAAGACTTAATACCAAGAGATAAATACCAATGTTTCTTCATTTAAATCTAAATTGAAAGGTTTTTTCCATAAACAAAGTGAAAAGGGCAACCAATTATCAGATTTGATCCAGTGGATATAATTACATTTAATTTTGTTTGAATTGGGAAATTATTTACTTTTGACAAAACTCTTTCTGCGGGGGCAGTGGAAGATGGAAATCACGGATGCAAGCTTTCTTCCAACTTATCATGTGTAGTTATAAGCTTGTTTTTCAATGAAAGGCTAATTAGCTGAAGGAAAGGAAAGGGAAAATATTTATATGGTCTTCCATGCTTCAGTGCCTTTCAGTAACCCCAAAAACTACCCCAAACAATTTAACCCACACTTCCTGCTCTTTGAATTTGCAGCCAAGTTTAATCCAGTTACTATACATGTAGTCCCTTCTATCCTAAATCAACTTTGTGACTTTATGCCCATAATAACGTTGAATAGGTTGATCTGGCTACCTACAACCCTGGCAAACTATTTTCATATGAGTGATTTTTAATGTTGATTTATCATCTAGCATGGTTTTTTTGAAAAGCATGTGTTGGGCTAGTGTCAATATTTAAAATAAAAAACATTGTGTTCCAAGTCACACCTGTTAATTTCTAATTTACTGCTTAAATCTCACAACATTTCCAAGTTCAACAGCCAATATCTCAAGAACTAAATGACCTATTAGAAAACAAAAAACACAATTGAATTCCTTACATTAATAGCTTGTAATTGTGAAATGAGTTACCATAAATGCTTGCCAATGGTCCAATTAGTGGCACACGAAGTAACGATTTTTACAAATTTTAAAAGGTCATATCTCATAGCTTCAATTTAATGTATAAGTTGACAAATTTGTTATTTTTTCATAATCATGAGGAGGTCATATATGACCTTCAAAACCCACCTATCGTGACCTTTACTCTGTCCAAACAGGAAGTTCAAAATTCAACACATTCTAACGCGCAAAATTGATATGTCTTTTGAATATGAAATTGATATTGTTATTATAAAAGATGATGAACCCTTGCACAATATGATATTGACATCATCGATGATAATTTGATTGAACCGGAAGTAGACTCGAACACCGTGTGTTTGTTCTAACAAACACTTAAGCTCTAGTTATATTTGTTTTCATATTAAAGAGTACCCTGTAAAATATGATGTGGTTACCAACGATGATTTCTTTGAAGTTCATTTCAATGATTTGAAATTAATCACGTTAGGCCCTACACCAAATTCAAACTTCATTTCAAATGCAATGGTATAATAAAAGAATGATAATGATCGAATAAAACTTCTCTTCCGACTACACGTAGAAGATCCTCAATAAGGTTACAAGGGAATTTCAAGACCAACAGATGTTAATTACCCTGAAATTTCAAAACAATTCTGATTTTTTTTTAAAACTGGCCACGGAATCTGTATTGTTCACCGGATGGTTTTACATACATCGATCATAAATATTAAACTATGACTTCCGGTTTGAACAGGAAGTAAGGTCAAATTGGGGTCACCTTTTGTAAATATTTGTTGACAATTAACGATCTGTACAATGCTGCAAAAATTATGAATTTACTTGATGTGGTTGTTGAGATATGATATTTGTTAATATTAAATTTTGACTTCAGGTACGGACAGGAATTAAGGTCAAATTGGGGTCACCTTTGTGTAAATATTTTTCGACAATTAACAATCTATACAATGGTGCAAAAATGTCAATTTACCTCTTGTGGTTGTTGAGATATGATTTTTGTAAATATTAAATATTGACTTCAGGTTTGGACAGGAAGTAAGGTCAAATTGGGGTCACCTTTTGTAAATATTTGTTGACAATTAACGATCTGTACAATGCTGCAAAAATTGTAAATTTACCTCTTGTGGTTGTTGAGATATGAATTTTTTAAATATTAAACTTTGACTTCCGGTATGGACAGGAAGTAAGGTCAAATTGGGGTCACCTTTTTCAAATATTTTTTGACAATTAACGATCTGTACAATGGTGCAAAAATTGTGAATTTACCTCTTGTGGTTATTGAGATATGATTTTTTTAATATTAAAATTTGACTTCCGGTTTGGACAGGAAAAGGTGAAATTAAAGTCACCTTTTGCAAATATTTTTGACAATTAACGATCTGTACAATGGTGCAAAATTGTGAATTTACCTCTTGTGGTTGTTGAGATATGATTTTTTAATATTAAACTTTGATTTATCGTAATTCGATATCTGATGACCTCATCATGACGTCACAACTCTAGTTTCATCTACGTGTTATGTTCTAACTATATGCCAAGTTTCAAGTTCATGAAATTTACAAGTATGTGTTTTTGTGTAGACAATCTATCCGGAGAAGGAGAAGAAACTAGACGTGCAGTGTTTGTCGATAAACAAACACGCAGGTGTTCGAGTTTGACGTTAAAATGATGACGTCATCAATTCAAAGTGTTGGAGAAAGTCAAACGTTAACGTCTGTTGGTGCAAAAACTATGAATTTACCTTTTGTGGTTGTTGAGATATGATTTTTTTAAATATTAAACTTTGACTTCCGGTTTGTACAGGAAGTAAGGTGAAATTGGGGTCACCTTTGTGTAAATATTTTTTGACTATTAACGATCTGTACAATGGTGCAAAAATTGTGAATTTACCTCTTGTGGTTATTGAGATATGTTTTTTTTAATATTAAAATTTGACTTCCGGTTTGGACAGGATGTTAGGTCAAATTGGGGTCACTCACAACTCGTGTTTCATCTACTTGTTAAGTTCTAAGTACATGCCAAGTTTCAAGTTCATGTGAAGTTTGCAAGTATGTGTTTGTTACCGGACAGTCGCGGGGGAGAAGAAGAAGTAAAACTAGACGGCAGTGTTTGTGATATTACAAACACATATGTGTTCGAGTTTTGTCAGGGCAGTGATGATGACGTCAGAATGTTTTTTTAAAGAAACTTTGCATTATTATTAATATTTTTTCATATTACAGAGTCCCCTGTAAAATATGATGTGGTTACCAACGATGATTTGTTTGAAGTCCATTTCAATGATTTGAACTTAATCACATTAGGCCCTACACCAAATTCAAACTTCATTTCAAATGCAATGGTATAATAAAAGAATGATAATGATCGAATAAAACTTCTCTTCAGACTACCCCTAGAAGATCCTCATGCTATGGTCCAACAGAGATTTCGACTCTCTCGATCGTGTTTCGTCAAGATTTTTGATTTTTTTACAAAACATTTTCGAGAAAAGTTGAAATAGTCTAAAGAGTCTTAAAAAATCGAAACTGTCGATATTTGTCGATATTTGTCGATATTTGTCGAAAAAAAAATCATTAATCGAAAATTATTAAACCTGACCAATATTTTTCGATGAAGCTTCGATCAAATTTATCGAAATTTTATCGAAATGTTATCGAAACTGTCGAAAATGAAATCGAAATAGTCTTAACAGTCTAAAAGTTCGAAAAACAGTCGAAATAAATCTAAACTGTCTAAATAGTCTAAACAATCGTAACAGTCGAAATAAATCGAAACATTTGTCCCAATTTTTTTTTTAAATCGAAAATTAATCGAAAACAAATCTAAATCAATCTAAACAGTCTAAACAGTCGAAATTTGTCGAAATGCCAGTCGAAATGATCTAAACAGTCGAAAGTCGTCGAAATAAAATCGAAAATGGATCGAAATTGTCGAGAAAATACAAAACAAAACAAATTCTCACGGAAAAAAAAATATTTTGTCGATATTTATACGAGATTTTGACGAAATTATTAAAAATAACAAAAAAAACAAGAATCGAAATATACTTCGACAGAAAGATCGAAATATTCCTGTGGGACCATAGCATCAACAAGGTTATGTGACACTCGGGATTTGAGAACAAAATAAATGAGGAAGACGGCTTTCCAAGGTTCAGTAGTTTATTTATATCGTAATATTTGATTGTTCTTATTTTTTTTTTTTTTTTTGTACTTCTGGAACATCTTTAAGTTGAACTTTGTCGCATCTTCTGTAAGCGCTTTGTAACTTAAGGGAAAAAGGCGCTTTATATAAATGCTGATATGTATGTATGTATTCTGTGAATAAGACGAAGAGAATATAAAATGGTGATTCGTCTCTAACGGAAAAATGGGTTGTCAGATTATAATAATTAAACGTAACATTATTTACAAATTATTTACAATATAATGTCGGCCTGACTCGAAAATTAATTGAATTAGAGAAAAGGTAAGACTTCTATTCTAAATTATCCTTACTGTATATAGTTACTAGTTTTGTACATTTAAATAATAGTAAACAATGACTTGAATGGTAGAACCATATCTTATAATTGTCATAGGAGGGTTCCTTTAACTATCACCTCTTAAAATAAATATGAAATTCTAAATAAATGTAAAGCACATCTGAATCATTATCAAAATCAAATAATTTATCTAAGTGACTAAATATGGTACTACATAACTTACAAAAACACTTTACAAAATAAGTGATTTTGATTTGAGTTTTCATTTCCTGCGAAAAACCTCGGTGCCGGTCGCCATCTTGCCGCTGCACCTTTTGTTATGGAATAAATGGCTAAGACGGAATAAAACTTAGAAAAATAACAAGGGAAACTTGGTTTGAACCTTGATTAAATGTATGAGATATCGATTGCGAATAATAAACCAAAGCTAGAGGTATTCAATACAATTTAGAGGTATTCAATACAAATAATATACTTGACATGTTGGAAAATACAGATTTCGGTATTTTCTTAAATGGAAGATTTACAGTAAAGTATTTAGTAAAATACACTTGGTAAGTATAATAATTATGCAATATTAAAGAGATAAAATAAAGAAATAATTATTACCTGTGAATAAGACGAAGAGAATATAAAATGGTGATTCGTCTCTAACGGAAAATGGGTTGTGAGCAGCACGTATCGTTGGTATGTCAAGCAGTTTGAATATTAATTAGATTTATGGATGAATAATAAACATGAATAGTTAGATTAAACAAATAGATCCTTATTTAAACATAACGAGAATTATAAACAAAAAAATAGTGGGGGAACTACTTTACCACTGTGACAGTTACAAAGGGAATTTCAAGACCAACAGAAATTTCTGAATTTTTTTTTAAACTGGCCACGGAATCTTTATTGTTCACCGGATGGTTTTACATACATCAATCATTACTCTTCCAAAACAGAAACAACCAATAATCGGAACAGTTCAGTGCTAGTTTTTTTAACTGACATCTTTATCACAAAATCGAACAACATCCTGATTATTCTGTGGTGAAACACAAGCATGGATTATCCACCTTGTCTCAGTCAATCAGACTAATGAAATCTGCATTGACCCCCTTTCAAAAAACATATTGTGCAACAATGCGCAGTTACTTGAGCATAAACAAAGACATGTTCCATAACCAAAAATGTATGAACTTTCAGAAAATCGTTGTTTTGTATAGGTTTTTAATTTGTTTTATATTTTTACTTCTTTTTATGAACTGTTGGGTAAAAAATAGGTGCTAATTTGGACACTAATTTAAACCGACTGTAAAAATTACAAAATCCACCAACTCGGACCGGATTTTGTATCTACTTAGCAGACCTTTCTCTGTACAAAATATCAACAAATGACGCATGTCTATGAGATAGTTTTGCTAAGGGAGGGCACAACTCAAAAGTCCCGAAGATTGTCAAATAAAAAGTGGCCGTTTCATTTACCAAGACGTGTTTTCAACTCATTAGTGTACCAATGAAATTTCATTTATTCTTGAAAAATAGTCCAAATGTGAAAAACAACTGTTGTGCTACATAAGGGTCAATTTTGGTAGCGAAATTCTTTGAGAGAAGGCATTTCTTTGGCGAGTTTTTACAAACCGTTTTCGTACAGTTCCAGATACGAATTGTGATTTTGACGAAACCGTCGTCCTCGCTAATAATGTACGGTTTGGAAAATATTGACTTCCGGTTTGGACAGGAAGTAAGGTCAAATTGGAGTCACCTTTGTGTAAATATTTTTTGACAATTAACAATCTATACAATGGTGCAAAAAATGTAAATTTACCTCTTGTGGTTGTTGAGATATGATTTTTTTTAATATTAAACTTTGACTTCCGGTTTGGACAGGAAGTAAGGTCAAATTGGAGTCACCTTTGTGTAAATATTTTTTGACAATTAACAATCTATACAATGGTGCAAATAATGTCAATTTACCTCTTGTGGTTGTTGAGATACGATTTTTTTAAATATTAAACTTTGACTTCCGGTTTGGACAGGAAGTAAGGTCAAATTGGGGTCACCTTTTTGTAAATATTTTTGGACAATTAGCGATCTGTTGAGATATGATTTTTTTTAATATTAAACTTTGCCTTCCGGTTTGGACAAGAAGTAAGGTCAAATTGGGGTCATATTTTTGTAAATATTTTTTGACAATTAGCGGTCTGTACAATGGTACAAAAATTGTGAATTTACCTCTTGTGGTTGAGTAATGATTTTTTTAAATATTACACTTTGTCTTCCGGTTTGGACAGGAATTAAGGTCAAATTGGGGTCACCTTTGTGGAAATATTTTTCTACAATTAACAATCTATACAATGGTGCAAAAAATGTCAATTTACCTCTTGTGGTTGTTGAGATATGGTTTTTTTTAATGTTAAACTTTGACTTCCGGTTTGGACAGGAAGTAAGGTCAAATTGGGGTCACCTTTGTGTAAATATGTTTATACAATTAACAATCTATACAATGGTGCAAAAATGTAAATTTACTTCTTGTGGTTGTTCAGATATGATTTATTTAAATGTTAAACTCTGACTTCCGGTTAGGACAGGAAGTAAGGTCAAATGGGGGTCACCTTTGTGTAAATATTTTTCGACAATTAACGGTCTGTACAATGGTACAAAAATTGTGAATTTACCTCTAGTGGTTGTTGAGATGTTTTTTTAAATATTAAACTTTGACTTCCGGTTTGGACAGGAAGTAAGGTCAAATTGGGGTAATTTTTTTGTAAATATTTTTTGACAATTAACAATCTATACAATGGTGCAAAAATGTCAATTTACCTCTTGTGGTTGTTGAGATATGAGTTTTTAAATATTAAACGTTTACTTCCGGTTTGGACAGGAAGTAAGGTCAAATTGGGGTCACGTTTGTGTACGAAAAATCACATAATTCAAGATCTATAACATGGTGCACAGATTGTGAAAATACCTTTTGTGGTTCATGAGATATAATTTTTTGAAAATATTAAACTTTGATTGAGTGTAATTCGATATCTGATGACCTCATTATGACGTCACAACTTAAGTTATAACTACATGTTAAGGCTAACTATGTGTGAAGTTTTAAGGTTCTGTGAACTCCGCAACTATGTTTTTGTCTTTGGATATGTTTTACTGAGAAGAAGGAGAAGAAAAAGCAAAATAAAGGTCAAATTGGGTAGGTAATTGTAGCTAAAATGTCTTGTCTAGGTGAGGTTTCAACAAAATTGTACTGTTACAAATATTCGCCTACAATGTGACGTATGTGATTGATAAAAAACTTGTCAATTTAGCTTGATTTTTGTAAGGCTGCCTACATTCAATTTATTAAAACCTGCGGCGTGCCATGCAGTAGTATGTTAGATGGGGGTTCTAGCTCATTTGTAAAAAGTGGGCGTGGTTTAAATACAAGTACTTAAAAGTGTATGTGGTTTAAGTACAAATACTTAAAAGTGTGTGTGGTTAATGACATTTGTAAAAAAGATTAGGATGATGATGTAGTAATGAAGTAGGTGTTACGTCATCAAATTTTTTGATGACGTCACGCTAGATTTAGATTGCTGTGTAGTAGTAGGGTGGTATGTAAACAAAGTTATTTGTTTTAGTTGTTTAAAAAAAGTAAGTTAAAAAAATGAGAAAAATATTATCTTGTTTAATAGTGAAGATGAGTATGGCAACTAGCTCGTTAGTTCCTTGAGAATGGCTTTTAGTTGGCAAAACGGTAAAGTGTTGTAAGCCAAGTGTGCGCGATAAAGACTACTGCATTCAACATTTGCTCAAAATTCGACTGGGGTATATTATACCGACCTCTTGTAAAATATGTAAAAATGGAACGAAAACAGCTTTAAATACATGTACGAAATGTGCAAAGATATTAGAAGAAATAGACGAAATTATAATTTAATAATTTGAATTACAGCGTTTATGTCGCTGGGGCGTACGGGGGAGGTCTATCGGTCGTTTTTACCCGCTCCGCTACTTGCGAAGCGGGTTTTTGATTATTATAAGATTTTTGTACAGTAAACTTTACTTTAAACTTAAAAGTTTTTCTATAAGATTTTTTTTTTTTACATGGACGGGTTTGTTGGCTGTTTTAGCCGGTAAAGTCGCAGCTTTACCAGAGTTGTTACGAATAATTTCTCTCATCGTAGAGTACTTTCTTTGCTCTTTAACGATTAAATTAAATTCTTCTTGGCTTATAACACCGTCTTCAATCGCTTTTGAAACGTAACTGTTGATGGTGTTGAGTTTACTTTCGGCTAAAACTCGTATCTCATCGTGTTTTTTTAGCTTTTTTAGATAATTTAAATTTCGCGTATCTGAGAGCAAACGCCGCACCGCCCAACCCTAAAGCTAAACCTTCTAAAACGAATCCTACGGGCGATGATACAACGCTGGCGATACTGGCGATTCCGATAGCTCCTGCTCCCATACAGCCCAATTCTGCGAGAGTTTCTACGATACTACAAGCGTTGATAATTTTATTATATTTTTTATAGACGGCTTCGCGTTCGTTTCTCTCTTTTAAAATTTCTTTTTGAATGTTATCTATTGTTTACATACGAAATGATTTAGCATCATCCGTCATAGACGGTAAATTTGGATAAAGTACATTCGTTGATTCTATAGGCATGCTCATCGTTTTCTATTAATAGAAAAATATTTTAATTTAATGGAAAACTACTAATTTTAATATCGTAACAGATTCCAGTATCTCTAGTGCCATTAAAAACAAATTGAGCAAAAAATGTTCTGTTAAAGTCAGTGTTTTCTATTTTGAAGCAAATACCGCATTCTAAAAGCTTTGGATCATTATCAAAATGAAAGCGATCATTAAGACCTTCTATAAAAAAGTTTGGTCCATTGCTCATCCAATCAATTTCTCGTTTCACAACATTGGAATATGTTGCTATATACGAAGATTCATTGATGTATATTATTTTAGTATAAGATGTACAGTTTGTTACCGGTACAAAAGCTAAAAACTCGGTCCAAATTGATCGCTCCACTGGAACCAAATTACATTTTCAAAATTATATAAATCTTCGTTTTCTTCAACATTAATGATATGTCCACTTTTTTCAAAAATGTTTGGATTGTTTGGTGCGGTGGATCAAATTAGTTTACTTTTTTGACTATCGCTGCGACTAGGTCCGTAAATGCTCGCCATATTTATTATAGTATAATTTTTTTAATTTAACGGTAAAGTTTTAATTTTTATATTGAAACAGATTTTAGAATTGAGCGCGCCGAAATAAGTCGCCTCTACAAAAACGTTTTGAACACTTCACATTTTAAAACACATTTCGTACTTGAGATGTTGCGTTTCATTATCTAGAAAATTAAATTTCTCATCTCGTTCTGGAGAAGGAATATAATAAACGTTGGCCGCATAATCACGCGTCGATGAATGCGTAGTATAACTATCGGTTTTTATAAATTGTACAAAAATACTGCAGTACGTGGGCGCGTCGTTAAACATGAAAAAGGGTAGTTTAAAATGAGCGTGCCATCCGAGTATGACGTTGTATTTTTCGACTAGAGGTATCGTTTGTAAAATTTCATCTCTGTTGATGTATCCGTGATGTTCGTAAATTTCGCTAGACGATGTTTTTACAATTTCGTCTCTAGCGGCTACGCTAGCAGCAACGTCACCGCCGCCCGTTCGACTGGGTCCATAAATACTCGCCATTTATTTATATAATTTCAAGATTTAAAATAACGGGGAAACCGTGATTATTTATGTCTCTACCCTTTGAATCTTTAATTTGAAAGCTCAACGCGTTAAAAGTACCGACTTTTAATTTTTTCATTAGTGGATTTTTATATTCCATCCACATACTTTCTCTGAATGATTTACCTTGCAAGGGAAAAGCGTTTAAAATGGTACAAGGTTTACCGTTAAAATAATTTTTCGTCGTAGAAATTTGATCGCAATGAATGTATAGAATTTTAAAAAGTTGTACGTCAATCTTTTTACTATATTCTCCCACGGTTAGAAATTCGTTGTGAAGCCCGAGTAAATTAGCTAGCCCGGATGTAAATTTAACGGATTTGTTTTCTTGAGTCAATTTTAGCAAAAAGACACCCGTTGTTTTATCGATGACGAACGTTATCCAAGGCGTATCTTTTACTATAATATCGATAATTTCGTTAATATTGTAAAGCCCCCCTTCGACAAACTTTATGACATCTGGCTCACCCGTTGTACGATAGATTATTCTTTCTTTTTTACGCACGTTGTAATGTCCTACCCAAATGTTTGCGCTATGTAATGTAATCGCGAGATTACCCTCACGATTATCGATAACGTCGTTTAATTGAATCGACCCGCCAGGTATGATACATTTTATTATTAAAATTTATAAATTTAATATATTAAAATGACGTTTCCATTAGCATTCAAGAGTAATTTTTCATTTCCATATAAACAATCTGGAAATTTTAAGGCGCCTCTGAATTTTAACGCTAGCGATTTAACGAGTCTAAAAATTTACGTCAACGAAAACGAGTCATTTAGCGTAACATTCGTTAACGTATTTCAAAAATATACGTTACCTCACGTCGTTAGCAACGACGTTGTAAATGATTGGCATTCTAACCCGCTAAAACTTTATCAAAATCAAATAAATTTTACGAAGTATTGCGCTACAACGAGATGCGGCGTAGGTTATCAACATTTAAATCATTCAAACTCGATGATTCGTAGTTTTATTTAGACTTCACGTATATTATCAAATTAGACGAATGCTCAAAGAAATGAGCTGTCCTACATCTTTTTCAAATTTTTATGACGCGTTTGCCAACAATATAGACGTAAGCGCGTACAATAGACTTTGTAATGAATTTCACCTCACAATATCGGATAATTGGAAACAACGAGTAGATTTAAATTCAAACGGATTGGGAACGGCTTATTATCGAAACATTTACGGCTATATTCCAGTGCCGGGGAAAAACTATGACAATTCAAATTTACGTCATCGAAACGAGAAAAGGATGGATTTTGATAAAGAAAATGTCAATCTCGATAAAGTAAATAGCGATAATGATATTGGAGGTTCGTACGTCGTTGAATGCATTTCTCAATCTACACGCGTTGAAACAGCGTGGACTAAATTTATATTGTCTTTGGGGTTAGCTAAAGGTTTTACGGATGTTGGCACACAACGCATAAACGACTCTATAAGAACTTACGTTTACGCGTTATTGGGAGCTCAATCGCGAGTTAAAAGTGGATTTTTCGCGCTCGGCGTCGGTTTAGACGCGCAGCGTGAATTTATAAATATAGTAAATGCCGAGATTGATTCTCCGGTCGATTTACAATCTTCTATTCAACGATATCAAAATGTTTTACAATACGCTCGTTCTCAATTAAATTTTTGTATCGGAGAAAATGTATACATGATGCCAAGCGATATGAATTTACGAATAGGCACGTACGCGGGATACAACAATAATATATTAATCACGACGAGTAAATTATCTCTAGGTTCAAATTTAGATACAAATTCAGAACCCGTTCCTCCTCCTATTTTACCTTTACAATCGACGTTAACGTTAACCACAAAGCATGCTGACGCGGAGCGCGCTAGCAAAGCCGTAAAAGAATCTCCCTCTATGCTCCGCGTCAGCGCGCTGACCCAAGACCCTTTAAAAGATACTCTTCCTATCGATGCTAGTCACGAAGAAGAAAAAAATGCTTTAGTTATTGGTTTTGTGGTTTTAACCGGACTCGGCGTTATGATTTACGAATTGTTATTTTAGCGTTTTCTGCATATAGGTTAAAATTAAAACTCCAACCCCCGTCAAAGCTAGCCACAAATGCTCCGCCGTCCACGCGACCACGTTGGAAGCTGTTTTAAATAACCAACTTACTATCGATCCTATAATAGCCGGTAAAGCGGCTGATGCTTTCGCTCCTAGTTTAGCTAATACACTCGCTAGATTTTTTAATGTTTTTTGTATCCACTCTTTTACGCCGCCGCCGCTAGGTGTTGGTTGGGGTGCAGGTCGTATAGGTTTAGGCGGCGCGGGTGTAGGCGGCGTGGGTTTAGGTGGTATAGGTTTAGGTTTTGGTAAAACTGAATTTACAGTACCAACCATCGATTCGACGATAAAAGCGATAGTCATACTAAAAGCCGTTAATATACTAACGATCGTTATACCTTGTTCTCTAAATAAAGTTTGTATTCTTTCACCCAACGTCTCGTCTATATTTTTTATTCTATATAACGTTTCTTTAAATCTATTGAGCTAACTACTATTTTCATAATCAAACTTGGCAATTTGTTTTTTAATCTCCGATATTTCTTCTAATAATTCTTGCTCTCGTTGAACAAGTTGTTCATTTGCATTTTCATCTCCTACATCGTTGTTGGTGATTCTATTTCTAATTTCGGTTAATTCTTTGTTTCGTGCGTACAATACGGTTTCAAATTTTAATTTGTGTCCTTGCGCCGTTTTCATAAGATCAACGTAACCCCTTATTTCGTGGAGTATATCCATTTCCTCTTGAGTTGAAGCTTCTCGCTTGAAAAGATCAATACATTCTTCGACCGTCTTATTCGTCTTTTTCGCTAGTAGATCACTCATTTTAATATCATTAGCGCTGTAAAAAAATATTCTTCTTGAGGTGGAGGTAGTGTTGGTAACTTACGACTTGCTTTTCTACGAAGAGGCGATTTATCGATAATAACTGTAGGTGATTCAAGATTTGTTAAAGTTTCATCCGCTTTTTCTTGTATCTTTGGTGATATTTTTGGTTTGGCTGCGCTCCAGTTTATTATACCCAATTGTTCTCTCATGAATTTAACCTGGCTATAGCCAGCATTTTTCGCTCTAGTGGCTATATAACTTAACGCCGCAAAAGTTTTAATATTTTTATCTAGCGTTAACTTGACTCTTTTTCCATCGTCTATGAAATAAATACCATCGTCAAGTACGTGAAATTTTTCGTATTGGGGTGGTTTATATTCCCAATTTTCTTATTTTACAATTTTATAAAAACTTTCAATGTGACGACTTTCTGACGATGGTAATGAATACGTCGCACCTTCTCGTAATCTTGCTAATCTTTCGAGATTTGTTTGAACGTCATTATAAGCGTCATCAAGTTCATTTCCCTCACCATCAAAAAAATAATCTACGTTTACATCATCCATCGGTATATCATCACGACCTCCTTCCGCCATTTTATAATTACTTTTTATCTGTTTTTAATAATTTATAACTCACGTAACCTACGGCGCTCATCCCTAGTACGATGATTTAGTTACGTTTGCAGTTTCGATTCCTTGATACGCTAAATTATCGCGTTGATCTTTGGTTAACCATTCGTCTTTATAACAGTTAAATACATCCGCATTTTAATGATTATATGTTTTACGATAGCTCTGCCAATGTTTTGTACCATCGTTCTCGTATCATCATCCGCTGAAAAAAAATCAATGTTGAAAGCTAATCGAACCGTATTCGGAACGATGACGTCGTTCATTCCTAAATTTGGAAAACGAACCGTCAACAATTGATTTTCGGTAATGGTACTCGGATTGTTTGTAATGACGA
Organism: Zoroaster sp. YZ-2022; assembly: GCA_029582265.1. Classification (NCBI taxonomy): domain Eukaryota; kingdom Metazoa; phylum Echinodermata; class Asteroidea; order Forcipulatida; family Zoroasteridae; genus Zoroaster; species Zoroaster sp. YZ-2022. The sequence goes on along the minus strand of CM055817.1, from coordinate 21,692,155 downwards.
CTTTTTGACGTAATCCTTTTATACCTCGAGGTTCTCTTAATCTTCTGTATGGATCGAGCACATCTCCGTACCTATTATTAGCCATAGTTTATAGTTGTAAAATATAAAATATAATTTTTTTTTTAAAGTACAAGTAAAATGGTGTCTATAGCGATGATGATTGGAGGCGCGGTAGTTAACGCGTTGGCATTTACTGGGTAATTTTTTTATTTTCTGGAGGTGGGCGCGAAGAACAAAAAATACACGATTTAGCGATGGAACAACTTTCGAAAGCTAGAGACGAATTTAGTAAAAAGCGTTTAAAATATCTAGATTATTTAAACGAGAAAATACAAAAATAATCGATCGCCGTAAGAACGTTTAATAACATTGACGAAGGATGAATGAATATTCGCGAGTTACGGGTGAACGAATACATTTACCTCAAGATTTATACGACGGTGTAGCCAGGACTTTATCAGTGGGGGGGGGGGAGGCACAGGGGGCATTGCTTTTCAGTGGGGGCCAGGGGTGTGGGTTTTTCTCTTTTCTTTTTCTTTTCTTTTTTGGGGGCACTATCGGGATTTTTCGTGGGGGAACCTGGGGGGCACTGAAAATTTGTGGCGGGGGGGAGGGCACGTACGCCCAGGCCCCCCGTGGCTACGCCGCTGCTCCCCCACTCCCAGGATCCTACTCCCACCAGTTTCCGCCTGTACGCTTTAACGCACTAATCCTCCAGTCATCGAATGATTCTCCAGCAGCCTACTTAAGCAACAGCACTTTCTAGAGTCTGTCATTCTCCTGAAGACGAACAGAGCATACTGATCGAAACGTCGAGTTGTAACCTACAGTTCGTTTCCGAACTAATTACTACTTAATACTACTTAAAAGAGAAGGTCACATGGTGTTACCGCAATTAGTCATCCTCTTCACCATGCAAAGCTACAAGTTTGACCTAAATTTTACTTTCCTAGACTTCCTCCAGGTACAATGTGCAGCCATGGGCACTAAGAATGGCGCCATCATACGCCAAGCTGTTTATGTCCGACCTTGAAGACAGATTATTGTATTCTGCCCTTCCACCACCCCCTAGTATGGTGAAGATTTAATTTGTCGCAGGTGCTCCCCATTTACAGACAATTTACAAAAGGTGAATGCTATTTAAAGGCACAGTGTCGTCACGATCAGAGCAGAATTTCAACAGGGCATGGAATCAGTGTCCTAGTTTAAGATAAGCACAGTGACTGAAAATTGCTCGCTCATTTATGCAGCAGTAAAAGTAATATGACCTTATCATGCGGGGTGGTATTTTCAGCTACTGAGTTAATCTAAAGCTAGCACTCCGATTCCATGCCCTGCTTTTTTAAATTTTTTGTTATGCAAGTTCGCCCCAAACAAGGCTAAAAGCCACTCTAGGTAAGGGGCTACAAGAAGAAATCATAGAAGATGAAAATAACTCAGGGGGACTGAAGGTAGGAATTGATATTCCTCTTAAAACTGTCTAGATTGTAGGATGTAGGGAAACATGCACCAGGCAAGGAGTTCCAAAGAGATGCAGTACGTGGAAAAAAGCTGCTGGAATAGCTCTTTGTTCTACATCTCGGCAAAGCTAGACTGTACGGGTGAGAACAAGCAGAAAGCCTGGTCTCACGCTTAAACACCCTGATAGGAGGAACCAGATTGGACACACTGGTGGCACATTTGCCATGAAAATATCTGTAGAAAAGACAGAGGCTGGCTACAAACCAACGGTGAGAAAGAGGTTGTAACGATGATCCCAACTCTTCACCAACAAGATTAACAATACGCTTCTGCACTCTATCTAATAAAGATAAATGACAGGCAGAAGCTCCGGCCCAAATGTGACAACAGTACTCCATTAGGGGACGTATAGTTGTCTTATACAGGTAGAGAGTAGCATCAGGAGGTAAGAACTTCCGAGCTCGATAAAGACAACCAACTCGCATGGAAACACTCTTTGCAATGCCTGATATATACCTCTCCCAACTGGCTTTAGGGGAGATATCAAGTCCGAGAAGGCGAAAATCTGATACCTCAGGCAAAGTTGATGGACCCATATGAATGAATGGAAATGTATCATCTCTAGAGCGAGAAAGAGACAGTAGTTTAGTTTTCTTTGCGTTAAAGGTTACTAACCAATCGCTCCCCCACTTCAACACGCTCTCTAAATCATTATTCAGTGAGACACCCAACTCACAGCGAGAAGTGTTAGAAGAGTTAGGGGAAACACAGTAGAGGGTTGAATCATCAGCATAAATGGCGAGCTGAGACAAAACTTTATCGGGCAAATCGTTAATGTAGATAAAAAAGAGAGTAGGACCAAGTACCGAGCCCTGTGGAACACCAGAATTGATAGAACGAGTAGGAGAAGATTGACCCTCAAGGACAACCTTCAACTTGCGGTTGGAAAGGAAAGCAGAGATTATGGATAACATTCTGCCTGACACACCATATGACTGAAGCTTGTGGAGCAGTCCAGAATGCCATACCTTGTCGAAGGCCTTTGAGATGTCCAATGCTACAACACGAGCCTCACCCCTACGATCTAATGCCCCATTAAAATGATCAGTAATTAGGGAAAGCAGATCACCGGTTGATCGGGAATGGCGAAACCCATACTGGCAGTCAGTTAGAAGGTCATTGTCCTCCAGGTATCCAAGGAGCTGTTGGTTGACAAAGCATTCAAAGATCTTACTTATTATGGGAAGCAGACTAATAGGACGATAATTAGTAGACTCAGAACGCTCACCAGCACCCTTAGGGAAGACATCGAATTCTAACCTGCGGTTAAACCTTGGGGGTACCTCGAGGTACCACAAGGTACGTGCCTGCTGAAAAGTAAGGAGCTCATTATCTGCGGGTCACTGCACATTCATGGTTTCATCATGGGCATCTTCATGGCCAGTGCTGGAGCTGGCAGATCCAACCAGCAGCACAAAGGACCATGATTTATCTCACCATAATCCCCTACTAATCCTTTGTAAGTTGTCAAAGGTTAACTAAGTCCTTTGTGTTTGGATTTTGGGAGGGTCATGCCTTTAATCCCATAATCCCATAATCCGCAGTTTGACCTCTTCCATTATTGATTATTCATGGCTCCAGCTCTTCCATTCATAAACTCTGGAGGCCCAAGTTACCTTGTGGTACCTCAAGGTACCCCAAGGTTTAACCGCAGGTTAGAATTCGATGTCTTCCCTTAAAGACAGGGAAAACAGATGCCACTTTCCAAGATGAAGGAAACACTGAGACTGCCAAGCACATATTGAATAGCTTGGCAAGAATAGGTGAAAGTTCTGGGGAACACATTTTCAGAACAATTACAGGGATTCCGTCAGGGCCAGTAGCCTTGGAGGCATCCAAGGAATGAATAGTCCGTGCAATCTTCTTTGGTGTGATAATAGGCTTTGATACTACCGTGGCTATACGGGATGGAAAGGCAGGAAGTGGATGCCCCTCATCATTAAGTGTGGAGTTGAATACAAAGTTGTCAGCAAAAAGGTTTGCCTTATCTTGGGGAGAAGTAAGAACTTCGGGTCCATGAAAGAGAGGAGGAATGGAGGACTTGTTGCGGTTAAGTACACTATTGGCAATCCGCCAAAAGTCCCTGGAACCAAGCCGTTGCGTTGAAATGGAACCAGCAACAGAGTTTGCATATTGCTGCTTAGCATCCTCTAAAACTCTCTTACATCGATTTCGAGCTTCATGGAAAAGACGCTTACTATCCAAAGTTCCTGAAAGATGATACTTCTTTAAAAAAATGGTTACGATGGGCAATTGCTGCAGCACAGGCTGGAGTGTACCAAGGTTGAGAATGGGCCCCGATCTGGTAGGTACGTGAGGGGATGTAAATCTCCATACCAAGGTTAATCCATTGGGATAACTCGTCTGCTGCCAAATCAGGACCAATACTTAAAACCGATAACCAGGGCACATCAGCAAGAAAACATCGAAAACCATCCCAGTCAGCCTTTCCAAACTGAAAAACAGTACGATGAATAGGCTGAAATGTAGTTGAAGGAGAATAATATGAAACGGAAACAGAGACAATTGAGTGATCCGAGTTACCAATTGGAGGCAAGACCTTGTCGACACAGTCTTCTGGGTTAGAACACAAGAAGAGATACAGCAGGTACCTACCATCGGAAGCACGATCCGGAATATGAGTAGGGGATGAAACGATCTGAGTAAGATCTTGGGAGATGGAAAAATTATATGTTGCAATACCAGGAATGTCAATAATACGAGAATGAATCAGCCACTCCTTGTGGTGAACACTGAAGTCACCAAATACCATGACTTGAGCAGAAGGGTGCTGAGAATAGCCGAATCAATGCTGTCAGAGATACCATCTAGCACTGCGCAGGATGATGATGAAGGTGAACGATACAGAAAAAACAGGTAAGTAGTGGAATGGAGAAGCGAGAGGCGAAAGCACATGTATTCATGATTGTTACATTCCAAAGTGCTTTCACGGGCTAAGGGAAGAGTTTCTTTAACATAGACACCCAGACCATGTGATGGAGGGTGGTCAAGGCGATGAAAGATATATCCCGGTAACTTAAAAGAATCAGAGGAAATGTCACAATTCAGTCTGCTCTCAGATAGAGCAAGCAAATCAGGTGAGTTGTTAAGAACAAAAGACTGAACAGAAGTGAAGCAGGAACGAAAACCCCTGATATTGGAAAAAGCAATACCAAGCGGCTTTGAACGCTGCGCGCAGGGAGGTGGGTTTGCGCGAGCAGGTAAGGTTTCTATATCATTTGCTTGTGTAGTCATTTAGAGTTTGAAACTGGCCCAAAACAATCAGAGGAACCAAAGGAACCCAAACGAACACATTGTCGTAACAATGTCATCCCGATGGCCTCAGGAATGCAACCGAAAGTGGCTGCACGGACCACCAATCCATGCATGTCCATGGCAGTACAACCACCTCGACATTTTACACATGTTGATAGATCAGCCTCTCAGAGCATTACCACTGAGTTCGGGATCCTGTACTACCAGGCGGCCACGACCTGCAACATGTTTATTTCCGGTACCCTTCGGAGAGGCGGAGTTCAGATGATCCAGGGAGGGCCCTGGGCATGTATCAAAGATCGGTAGGGTCTAGACTACTGAGAAGAGACAGGAAGAAAGACAAGAAGGAGAGGAAAAGGAAAAGGGGAAAAACTGGCAGACCTTCGCCTAGTCCAGAAACAAGGTAGAACCTCTTCACTGGACCACTGCAAAATATGGGGTAACGACGCTAGGCGGAAAAGAAAGAGTTTTTTCCTACCCCCTCACGTGACGATATTGTCCCTTTAAGACTAAATGTTTAAAAGACTTACCGCCAGCTTCATGAAATTGTCCTTCAATCAAATACAAACACGTACAGGCTATATACGTGCAAAGCAACGTTGACGTATACATCTCTGACAGGTGGCCACTGTAACGATAAGCACATAACACAAATAACGTGAATAGGATTTCCTTTATGCAATGTTACTAAAGCACACACACCTGATTTGTTATTGATTCTTATGGAATCATAATCGATTATGACCCTGTGTCACGGTTACCGAATAGTCTAGTGTTATACTTGAAGCCACATCCGTTTAATTTTGGTATATTCCTCTTTGATGCGTACGTCTATCTTCAAACTTCCCAGCAATTGGTATAGCGCCCTCAATGGGCGATGTACCTCACCCCAGGCCTTATCAATCATAATGCAACAAGCCTGACGAGGTAGCCCTCCACTCGCTACTGGCAGAAGTTATTTATTTCATTGTTTTTCCCAGAAAAAAAGCCACAGATGCCTGCGAGTCTTTGATATCCTAAAGTGGACCATTCCACATATCTTAGAAGGGGTGTCAGTTCCCAGAGCTGTGTAGCTTTGTTTCATAGCTGCCATATATCTGTGCACAAAATCAACCATTCATTGTGTAAACATAAAGACCTACCCAGATCTAACCCTCTGATGAGTGGAACCATCTGTTTAGCATCGGGCTGTGCTGTTTGATGTCTTGCGACAGCCAGTGCCAGGCATAATCCCCCACCCCATCCCCCCCCCCCGAGACAGAGTGTCTGGGTTCTGTTACATGCTGGAGAGATAAACTGTACGGCTGTTGGCTGTTTGCTGTTTGCAAGGTCATACAGGAGAGAGATACACTACACAGCCGTTGTGTGTCATCTGGGGTTGAAAATAATACTAGACAATAGCAGGGCATGTGTGGAAGTCAATTGGATGTAAAACGTCAATGGGGAATGCAGAGAACAATTTTTAATATAATTTCAACCTGCGGCGCGTGAGCCCTACTGTTTTGTTTACAGTAGGTAAATTAGGGTGCCACTGAAAAGAGGAGGGGATATGCCAACGTCTTGTCATCTGGGGGTTGAAAATAATTCTAGACAATAGCAGGGTATGTGTGGAAGTCATTTGGATGTAAAAAAATCAATGGGGAATGCAGAGATAACAATTTTAATATAATTAATACCCTAGGGGATAGGGGTGCCACTGAAAAGAGGAGAGGTGCCACGTTTAGATAAAGTTGTGGGTACCTCCCTCGTCGGACGGTAGATTGATAATCCATAGAGTCTGACTCTTGTCGAGGGTAACATTGTGGTGGCGCAATATATGCGGATGGCAACCACTGGTTGCGAATCATTCGGGCTGGGCTCGGCTCGCTCACAATTTCAAACTCGAGAGAGATGTTGTCAATGGTGTAACTGGCACTGGCATCATCGGTTGCCGGGGCTGTAGGTTAACGCAGCTGTAGTCATTAAAGGTCAGCTCGTACTCCAGTCGGTCACCAAGAATTGACTGGAAGAATGACATGTGGCTCTCCAACTCCCTAAAACTCCAGCGGCACACTGAACCGATTGCCACAGGTATCTACACTGGCTTTGTCCCGCACCAGGGTACTATTGCCGTCTCTAGCACCCAACCCCAGTTTTAGCATGTTGGCTGTCGACCAATCAATGCCCTTGCTCTGTCACTCTTGCTTTGTTTTCCAGAAGTCTGTGAAGCAGCCGATAATCGATATCATCGTGATCCTGATCGTGATACTCGTCTTCTTTACAATGGCCCAGCCAAGGTTTTGGACCACTGTTCGGTTGGCATCGGACAAGATAAGAGACGAGCTAAGATTGGGAAAGCGGACAAGGAGCTGCTGGTTTCTGGTCAATGGTTGAGGTTACAACCATCCATCTGTGTATAGTGCTGTAATAACAGCCCACTGTACTTATAACATCATTGGAAACATTTGCGTATTATTGGAATTGACCATTTTCACTTTTTTGCACAAAATTGTATCAACAACAGCTCAAATGTGTCGTGGCCGAGCGGTCTAGCGCACCGAACTCAAGTTCTGGTGTTGCCAGCAGCAGGGTGTGGGTTCGAGCCGCGGTCGTGACACTTGTGTCCTTGAGCAAGGTACTTAACCATAATTGCTTCGTCCTTCGGATGGGACGTAAAGCCGTAGGTCCCGTGTGTTGTGTAATGCACGTTAAAAAAATGCGCCTTGAGCACCACTTAGTTGGTGGATACGTGCGCTATATAAGTCCACACATTATTATTATTATTAAATGTGAACAAATTTAGAATGAAAATCCTTCAACTGGGCTTAACTATAAACATATTTCTAATTACTCTAAAAACCTGAAAATAAACTATTCAATTTACATTTTTCTGCCTATAATAATAATTCAAACGAATTTTAATTAAAATTGATTCAGCAGTGAAAGCAGTAAATTATGTAAATGCAATCTAAATCAATTTTCAAGTTGTTTTTCTTGAGGAAATTTCCTAGAAAAAAAATTACCCAAATCAATTAGTTAGTTTTGAAAATTGCACCTGATATAACGTAAACAGTCCTAAAGCCACCCTGAAAATACAGTTTTACTCAATAAAATAAATACCTTAACATGATTTTGTTTTAGATTCAAAATAATATTGTTTATTTCATATGAAAACAGGACGGCAAGCCTTTTGAAAGGCTCATGCGCGCATCGCGTTTTTACAGCGAGCGTTTTAAAAGGCTTGAACTTCATCACCTGACAACGGGTCTTGTTTTGACAACAGAGTGCACACTTGACCAATAAGAATCACAACCTTTACTTGTATACCTTCAATAATCCAAATATAAACAGATTATTAATAATTTCCACACATAATTGTTGAATTTAATTGTTTACAGTATCAAATTGCAATAATGAAAACAACGTTTAAATTTCAATAGTCTTTTCTCAGTAAGAGCTGAAACCTCTCATATAATACGAGCCAACAGCAGGCGGAAAAACGTAATGAAACACTAAATTGGCCTGTCATCAAAAAGACTTCAAATTTATTGATTTCATATCTCACGTTGACAAATGATTTATATGATATTCAGTAGTTTTATTGTCATTTTGTTTGAGATAATTACCGTTACAAGCACAACAACACCGAACAAAACCGCTTAAAATTCAATAGTCTGTTCTCAGTAAGAGCTGAAACCTCTCATATAATACGAGCCGACAGCAGGCGGAAAAACGTAATGAAACACTAAATTAGCCTGTCATCAAAAAGACTTCAAATTTATTGATTTGATATCTCACGTTGACAAATGATTTATATGATATTCGGTAGTTTTATTGTCATTTTGTTTGAGATAATTACCGTTACAAGCATAACAATACCGAACAGAACAAAAATAGTCTGTTCCCAGCAAGAGCTGAAACCTCTCAATTTACGAGCCGACTGCGGTTGTTTCCACTTAATGAGCCATTTCAAGTCCAAAGTCCTTGAGTTAATTAACTATTTCTCTCCGGAATTAATTAGGTGTTTGTGCGACGGCGCAAACACCTCTTTGAAATTGTTCGGTTTTTAGGTGTCCGCGTGCGACAGCGCGCGAACACCTAATTGCTTCTGTTCACTCAAAAGGAAATGTTTATGTTAATTTTAGCAGTACATGTACAGCTCACTCAAGAAATAGCATTTTACAGAGTGGTCTTTTTGTATTGCAATCGTGTGTTGAATTGCAATAACATTCATTTACTGAATTTCAATAACATTCAATTACTAAATTAAAAGTCAAGGACTTTGGACTTGAAATGGCTCATTAAGTGGAAACAACCGCAGTCGGCTCGTAAATTGAGAGGTTTCAGCTCTTGCTGTGAACAGACTATTTTTGTTCGGTATTGTTGTGCTTGTAACGGTAATTATCTCAAACAAAATGACAATAAAACTACCGAATATCATATAAATCATTTGTCAACGTGAGATATGAAATCAATAAATTTGAAGTCTTTTTGATGACAGGCCAATTTAGTGTTTCATTACGTTTTTCCGCCTGCTGTCGGCTCGTATTATATGAGAGGTTTCAGCTCTTGAGAAAAGGCTTTTGAATTTTAAACGTTGTTTTCATCATTGCAATTTGATACTGTAAACAATTAAATTCAACAATTATGGTGGAAATTATTAATAATCTGTTTATATTTGGATTATTGAAGGTATAAAAGTAAAGGTTGTGATTCTTATTGGTCAATTGTGCACTCTGTTGTCAAAACAAGACCCGTTGTCAGGTGATGAAGTTCAAGCCTTTTAAAACGCTCGCTGTAAAAACGCGATGCGCGCATGAGCCTTTCAAAAGGCTTGCCGTCCAGAAAGAGTTAATTAAAGGTACAAATACAAGCGAAAAACAATATTAACATATTTCAACGCTAATTTATTTATTTGGTGTACCGTTAGTATTACTCTTGAGATGTTTATAAGTACATGGAAGAAATCCCAATAAAGGTTAATACTGTCTCTCCTCTAAGGTACGCCAATTGGTGTACCTTTAGTCTTGAGATGAATAAAGTACATGGAAGAAAACCCAATAAAGGTTAATACTGTCTCTCCTCTAAGGTACGCCAATTGGTGTACCTTTAGTATTGAGATGAATAAAGTACATGGAAGAAAACCCAATAAAGGTTAATACTGTCTCTCCTCTAAGGTACGCCAATTGGTGTACCTTTAGTATTGAGATGAATAAAGTACATGGAAGAAAACCCAATAAAGGTTAATACTGTCTCTCCTCTAAGGTATGCCAATTGGTGTACCTTTATTCTTAAGGTACGCCAATTGGTGTACCTTTAGTGTTGAGATGTTTATAAGTACATGGAAGAAAACCCAATGAAGATTAATACTGTGCCTCCTCTACGGTACGCCAATTAGTGAATCTTTAGTCTTTAAAGTACATGGAAGAATAAAGCCCAATAAAAATTAATACTTTGTCTCCTCTAAGGTACGCCAATTGGTGAATCTTTAGTCTTGAGATGAATAAAGTACATGGAAGAATAAAGCCCAATAAAAATTAATACTGTGTGTCCTCTAAGGTACGCCAATTGGTGTACCGTTATTCTTAAGGTACGCCAATTGGTGTACGTTATTCTTAAGGTACGCCAATTGGTGTACCATTAGTCTTGAGATGACCAATCCCGAATTAAGTTGGCATAGTGACCAATGAGGTATTGGTCATTTTGCCAAATTACAAAAATAGCCAGTTAGAGCATTCGTCATTTGAATGCATGCTCTATCTCCAAAACTATAAGGAATGCATTGCATGTGGATTAGATACAATGTTGGGTCTCTTCCTGAATGTACTAATGGGCGGGAAAACTTAAAATTGAAAAAAGTCGGATTGGTCACTATGGCAAATTAGGGACGATTTGACAACCACATGTGCATGTAGAACTGTCGACGATGCATGGAGGAGCTTTGCTTCTCAAGTTTTATTTGTGCATACGCGTTAAAACTTAGATTGGATGCGCGTGTTCTTGAAATACGTTTATTGCGGACGTTATACAACGTTACATTTATTTCTCAATATTAAAAGCTTTATCTAGGGTGACCAGGTTTTATGCACACAAAAAAAGAGACTTTTCTGTGCATTAGTTTCAGTGTGCGGCACTGGTGTACCAATAGGGAAGGAAGTTTGAGGAACAATTATTCCATCATCTTGTTCAACATTTAGGAAAAGAGTAATCTTCCCTAAATTTCAAATGAAAAGTATTTAGATTTTATTAACAATTTAACTTTTACATTAAAATGTTACTATTATGGTTGTATGTTGTATGTAAACAAAACAAATATTTAAATTTTATTTCAAATATCCAGCCGAGTGTGTCCGAAAGTGGGGAAAAAAGAAAACAAAATAGTAATCAATGCCATCTTCAGTATTAAAGCTGAATTAAAAGCTGCATGTACATCTACCAATAGATTCCATAAATGCTGACATCAATTATTTTCACAATTTGCACTGGTAGGGGTATTTTGACAACACAAACCATCCACGAAATTGTGCCTACATCGTTCACTTCTTGAACTGGTACTTGAGAATGAACACTTGTATGGTGTTCTAAAAAGGTCACATGCACATTGCAAGAAGAGTGTGTAAACTTTGCATTAGGATTCACGCGTTGCACTAGAAGTGTTGTCGCGTCGCACTAGAAGTGCTGTCGCGTCGCACTAGAAGTGCTATCGCGTCGCACTAGGGGTGCTATCGCGTTGCACTAGAAGTGTTGTCGCGTCGCACTAGAAGTGTTGTCGCGTCGCACTAGAAGTGCTGTCGCGTCGCACTAGAAGTGCTATCGCGTCGCACTAGGGGTGCTATCGCGTCGCACTAGAAGTGTTGTCGCGACAACGCAACAACACTTCTAGTGCGACGCGACAACACTTCTAGTGCGACGCGACAACACTGCGACGCGTGAATCCTAATGCGACGCTTACACACTCTTCTTGCAATGTGCATGTGGCCTTTTTAGAACACCATACACTTGGGAATGTGCATGTGTGCTGATAAAAGATTATGAAAGTCTGCAGGGGTCAATAAACTTTTTGAGTGAACACACTCGATCCCGCGAACCGCGCTACTCGCCTCTTGCACTTGCAATGGATTAGTTTCTGTGTAGAAAAATACTAATACTCAGATATGTCCATGTCATCAAAGAGCCAAATAGGCCTACTTAAAATACGGGACAAGAGTCGTCCCGGGAAGGTGTCAAACAGGACACGGGACAATTTGGTAAAAACAAAACAACAAAAAACAAACAAACACCCCAACAAACAAACAAACAGAACGGTCCTTTGGAATACAGGACTCCCGGTCACCCTGCCTTCATTTTGTGTACGTGTGCATTGATGCGCAATAGATTACTTGAACATTTTGTATCCCACTGCCTCAACTGGGGACCTTTTCCCATTTCTGAAGGGGGACACAGACCTCGGCTGGAGGAGGCCGTCCCCCCCCCCCCACCCAACAGTTAAGGCACTGGTAGTCACTTATCGGATTAGGCAGCCTTTTGTTTGACTGCAGAGCCAAAGACCAGAAGACAACCAAGCAATACGCTTGAATAACCGATTACTTTCATGAGGCTAATATTAGACAGTGGGTGTTTTATAAGACGGGGTTATATCTGTATTTAGGCCTAATGTGTAGGCTGAGGGCGTGGTCGTTGGCGTAGCTAAACCCAGATGCAATATTTTCCTTCAAGTATAGACCATGCGAATTGTTTTAAATGGTATCATCGTATAAACTGATTTAACTACTTCTACACTCACTGGCCAAAAGTATTGCAACATGCTGAAAATAGCACTTTACAGTAACAGGTGACATGATCATTTAATCCGATTTCATCGATCGTGTATTACATAATTTCCGAGCAATAATGTCGGGCATTTTAAAGCGCTCTGTACATTATTACCCCTGTTCATCAGGCGCATAAATCATTCCAGAAACCATATCAGCTCCCTGGGAAGTACCATACAGCTCAATTGCTGCCATTTCGGCGCATATGGGCTAATCAAACACAACAACCAACTCTGCCCTCACATGTACCCATTTACTCTTGGGTGGAGAGAAGCAATTAAAAGTGTCTTGCTCAAGGACACAAGTACCACGGTCACAGACAGGATTCGAACCCACATTCTGACGACTCAGCCACCAGAACACAAATCCGATGCTCTAAACCGCTCGACCATGGCACTCCATAAAGAGCAGTAAGAACAGTAAAAAAGAACATTGACTTCAAAACACAGGCACTTTCAAGAAGTCTTAAGTAGTGTAAATAAAATAAGTTATTGTAACACAGTTCTCCAAACTGAACTTTGGTGTGTGTTGCAATGAGTGTACAATTAATTCACCTTCAATTGGTGAAAATGCTTGATTTCTATCACATTAGGTCACATTGTTAATTTTGTTTTTAATTAACTTGTTAATTAATTTGTTAAATTACAATCATCAGAAGCAAAACTTATCTGTAATTCACTGAGCTAGGAAATGTGTAATTAACCAAATACAAGTGAAGTTTGTAAAATGACAAGGAACTACCCGGCTTGCCTAAAGTCTGTGTTCGTAAATACAATAGCATATAGACAAAATGGATCGTAACGCGAATGGATCTTGGAGATTTCTTAAATTTTGAAAAAGACACAACTGTGTAAGCCTCGAACTATACCATCGAACTATAGCAATTGTAGCCCTAACTGGAACATTATGGTTTGGACAGGCCCAACTATAGATGGGCCAATACCATAGTTGGGATGTTAAAACAGTCTGTACTTGTTCAGGTTATCCGACTAAAATGTGGTGTTTAAATGACAACAGAGGTGTCAATTTTGGTGATCATATTGGGCATAGACCCAAAATAATCACCAATGCGTGCAGTTTTGATTAAACCGCAATATTTGCAGTTAAACTTCACATGTTTAAACAGCTATAATACACAAAATAATTACAAACACAATATCCCCCAAAATATATAAATACCACAGTGGTCAACCTTCGATTCACAACAAACCTACCTTCTCTTGTGTCGATTCAAAAATATCAACTGAGTACTAAAACAGATGTGATGGTAGAACTGTACACCCAAAAGAACAGGTGGGATGACTGAATGGTTTCCACTTGAAACTACTCCCTTGACGGAAAAAAAAACCTATCGTGCAGACTATTAAAGCCTGTGGCTCATGTAATCATGTGAGTTCAACACCGCAGTCCAGTATCTTTTGGTTAGTAATGTTCTCTATGTCCTTTTCATGTTTATTCGCGCTGTTGGCTGCACAGTGGAATTATGTTTGGACATGCCCCAATCAGTTATTATTCCAACTGTGTTGCTTCATTTAACATTGTATTGGATGTCTGTGGTGATATTGAAAGTAATCCTGGTCCATTTACAAAGCTCTTACCATCATCATCATCATCATCATCGTCATCTTCTCAGCCTACATTGGGATTTTCATCCAAGTCTACTATTAGCGCAGTTCTGTTCAACGCAAGAAGTATCGTCAACAAGTTGCTTCTCTTTCAAACGGAACTAGATGTCTACAAGCTTGACTTAGCTTTTATCACGGAATCCTGGCTGGACAACTCGATACATGATGGAGAACTCACTTCTAACTAATTATGCTATTTTCAGAAAAGATCGTAACAGGCATGGTGGGGGAGTATTTGTCACTATTGCTAAACATTTATCTCCGGTTCGTAAATATGAGTTTGAACATGTGGACCTAGAATTAATTATGGTTGATATACATACTAAACATGGTAAAGTGTTATTGGGATGTTTGTACAGGCCTCCGAGTGCCACTGTTAATTTTTTTGAGGATTATCAATCTGTTCTTGAAAATATATTGGCATTTTCCCAACAGTACGTTGCCATTGCTATACTTGGTGATTTCAACATAGATGTTAAGGTGTCAACAAATAACTCCCATATATAATCATCCTCAGTACAACGTCTCCATAATATTTCCGATATTCTCAATTTACAGCAGTTAGTTACGTTCACCACTCGTGATGGAAATTTACCTACCAATTCTGGCTCAGTTATATATTTATTTACCAACAGACCTGACTTATTTTCAATCGTTACCCAACATTCTGGTCTTGGTAACAGTGATCATAATGGTGTTTATTTTAACTTGTTAACCTCTCATGATCAAAAAACTATGAATAGGTCTTTTTACCAATATAATAAAGCTGATATCAATACTTTATGTGACACTCTTTGCATCGTGCCTTGGGACACCTGTTTTTGTTCAGACAACATTGATGTGGTATGGGAATATTTTAAAGACCTATTGTTTGCAGCTGTGAAAGATATTGTTCCTATTGCCAAATGTAAAGGTAGAAAGAAACATCCTTGGATTTCTGCAGATATCATTATTTTGTCTAAAAAGAAAAACAAAGCTTACAAAGCAGCTATCCGTAACAAGGATAATCATAATTTATGGAACAAATACAAAAAGCTTCGGAATGAGGTCAAATATTTAGTTAGACAATCATATTGTAGTTATATCAAGGACATAGCCATGAATTCTCCATCTAATCCTAAAAGGTTCTGATCGTTTGTTAGTCCCCAGCGTCGAAAGAGTACAATTACAAGTTTTCAAACTGAAAATGGCGTTATTAATGATCCGGTCAATATTGCTCAGAATTTCAACCTTATTTTCCAGAGAAACTTTAGTAGTGACTCTACCAATATCATTGATATCTCATGTGATCACACTTTTACTGATTTTCGTCTTTGTAACATTTCAACTACTCCGGCTGAAGTTAAACAACTTCTTTCTGAACTTAAGATGCATAAATCTTGTGGTCCTGATGACATATCTCCAATGTTGCTTAAACTAACTTGTGATAGTTTAGCCCAGCCATTAGCTAAACCTTTTAACTTTTCGCTTGCCTCTGGTGTAGTTCCTCATGAATGGAAGCTAGCGAATGTTGTTCCATTATTTAAAACTGGTGATGCTCATGTTATGTCAAACTATAGACCCATCTCACTCTGTTCTTTTGTTGGTAAGATTCTTGAAAGGGTTGTCTGTAAACATCTCATTAATCACATGTATAGTGGGGGGATAATCTCACCTACTCAACATGGGTTTTTGCCAAAGCGCTCCTGTGTTACTCAATTGACAACTCTTTATCATAGCTGGGCCAATGCACTTGATGTTCCGAAACCCTCCCGCATTGATGCCATATTTTTAGATTGGTCTAAAGCATTTGATCGTGTGAGTCATCAAGTTCTTTTGAACAAATTACATAAATATGGCGTTTGTGGTTCAATGTTGGACTGGTTCAAGTCTTATCTTACAAATATATCTCAACGGGTTCAGTTTATGTGATCATCATCTGACTGGGCTGCAGTTCATTCGGGTGTGCCACAGGGATCTACTCTTGGAACTTTACTTTTCAACATTTGTGCTTTTGATCTGCCATTTTGTGTTCAGTCGAATCTTCGTCAATATGCAGATGACACTGTTTTGTATAGAGTCATTAAAACTCCAGATGATGAAGTGACACTCCAGAATGATCTGCAGCACATAAACACCTGGTGTAATTTAAACTGTATGGCTTTAAACCCAAATAAATGTAAGCTAATGACTGTGACCCGTTCTAGAAATCCTGCTAAACCACTTTATAATATTGGTGATTACACTTTGGAAAATGTTGATAACTACAAATACCTTGGTGTTATTATTTATAGGGACTTAAGCTGGAAAACCCATATTAGCAATGTTACTTCAAAAGCCACAAGGCTAAATGGATTTATTGGTAGAGTAGTTAAAACTAGGGACCCTAACATTCTTATTTCACTTTATTGCTCAATTAGCAGACCCATACTTGAGTATGCAGCCCCCGTCTGGTGCCCTGTCCTTACTACCCAGCAAGAAACGCTTGAGAAGGTACAAAGACGTTTCACCCGTTTTTGTTTAGGCCTGCCGAGAAAGGCTTTAATTAATTCCAATAGTGAAATTGTGTATTCTGACAGGTGTGTCAAGTTGGGTCTTTGTCAATACCCGGTCCAAAATCAATATAAAATAAACAATGTCCTCAAGAAGCCTTCTATATTTTAAATGTATTTATTGTTTAAAATTATATTTAATCAAACACTAGTGTACGAACATACATATACAAATATTACAATATTATAGTATTTTTAATCCTATCAAGCCAATTGTATATTTCCTGAAACTAGTTGTTTTCTTTTTTGAAGAGCTATCCTTTTTAAGAAAGCATTTATTCGCCCATTTGATTAATTTTTAATTACAAGTTCTATAGTCCAAAGATGTTACTTTTAAAAACTACACTTTTGGTGTTCATATTGGGCATCTCGACCAATACTAACACCATGGAAGAGTTTACACTTTGGAATAGTTAACACTAAGGGTATGTAGTTACGATGATCGGCAGGTTTTTCTGGGATGGACCCTCTGCTGTCGATACTCGTCCCGGGTTGTCTCTCTCACTCTCAAGTTTATATATCTTCTACTCCAGGTTAATAAAGGCCATCTATAATTGAAATAGACCAACCAAAACTATCGAAAATATGGGTTTTACAATGCAACAATTTAAATTAAAAAAATATTTCTTTGTTTGTATTCCTTTAAACCGAGCTTAAATTAATCTATTTGAGTGTATTGGAACTATACTTCTCTTAAATCCACTCAACATTGCGGTAGTTTTTTCTAACATTAAATAATCCACAAGGGATATCACTTTATTTTGCGAATCGTTTTCCTTTTGAATCAAAGTTAATGCATTTATGTCATAAAGACAACTGGGTTTTAACTTATGGTTTGTATTATTGCAGTGATTGTTGAAGAATCTTGGGTTGGGTATTGCTGCCGCATATAGGGCCAATATGCCCTGCCAAAAGCTGAACGATTTGCCCAAGGTGACTGCTTCAACCTGGCTATGGCCTTTGCATCCGTAATATGCAAGCTGGGGCACAAATCGACTTGTGGACTGTTGGTAGATGGCTAGCAAAACTCTCAACCTCTCTCTATCAAACTTGCTTCCACACTGTACAATTACACTTTCACTACTTCCCACTATAACTTTTCCTATAACTACATCTCTTACATAACAATTCTAGTATTTAAATTAACACTCCTTTGCTCACTCTTTCCATTCAAATAAAAGATATCTGGATCATTGGGTGCTGGTACAGTTTCTGCTGCTATTTTATTGTATACATTCACAAGATCCTGCAGCACGGTATTATTTAAGTCTACAAAGACTGGGTTTTAACAAAAAGGAAACTTTACACAAAAGAACTGAACAATACACAACGACAATTAACAAACCATGGCCTGATGTAGCCTCACCTTGTTAAACTAAACTAGGGTGAGGTTAGACTACTTTTGACTGATCCATTTTATTTACAGGTAAGTTTTTAATGAGGACTAAACCATTTTGTTTAAAGGTAAGTAAAAATAAACATTTCAAAATGGATGTGACAGTCTTCCCTTTTTAAACAATAGAATTAATTTCCTTTCAATTGTGTTTGTTATTAAATGTTTATATAATAAATTTGACATTCCTATTGATCTAATCCCTGTTAATCGTAGACACACTGAAGTTAGTAAGTTTTCTCATCAAATGGCTAGGTCCAATGCTGCTCATCACTCTCTTTTTTATAGATTCCCTAGATTATGGGAGGTGCTACCAGCAGATGTTAAAGAAACAGTTATTTATAGTTTATCTTTATTTGTTAATTCACTTAGGGCATCTCCTAGGCCAGGGACTAATAAATGTTTTCTAACTCAAACTGTGTAGTATTAAGTTTTTATATTTTTTATTTTAATATTATTTTTATATCTCAAAAGTGTGCCTAAAGCCATTTATCGTTCTTTGTGTGATTCAATGTTTGTTTACTTCTTAAGTGGTAGCATCAGATCAACTGGACAGTAATTTAGTTTACTTTTTTGTAATCCTACAGGGGTGCTACCTTTGTTTCTGTTTCTGTTAATTTAATGTAAATTTGTGTTTATTTGTTTTTCTACCTGTGAAATCAATAAATGAAATGAAATGAAATGTACATATGCACAGATAGGGTTACACACATACAAACAATCGGCCAGTCAGATGTGATATGGATGTTATTTGCACTGAAGGATAGAAAGCACTGAATTCAGATACAGAAAACATGTGACTCGACCCAACCTCGTCACAAAGGTCGAACTCATTCCCATTACTGTTGACGCATCGCTGAGTGTTTACTACAAAATGATAACCAATAAACAATAATACAATAGTTGTATGCTCTGATCGTCTTCAGGAGAATGGATTTTCCTGAAGACGATCAGAGCATACTGATATTGAAATTTTCACATGGTGTCACCGGCTCTTCACCATGCAAAACTACAAGTTTTACCTAATAGCTGTTAAACTGAACAAAATCAATCCACCCGGTGACCCTGACCTATCCGGCCGGCGCCAGTCCTTCCAGAAGACCGTCCCTCCCACCAGGGGGCGCGCTGCCACTCGGAGCGGCCCCGACCAAGTCACCGCCATGGTGGTTGTGCCTCTCCCATGCGCAGCAGCAGCGGTCTCGTGGTGGCAGAAGACAAACCGGGAGGGAAGTCAAACCGACTACTTTGGAGGAACCGAGGCCAACATCCATTCAGAGCGTGCTGGTACTCCGATGACATGACCCCCATGTTGCCCTTAGACCTCAGTCGCTACCAAACTATCCCCAGATACACAGATAACGCCCCACTGGAGTTCAGGGAACAGATGTTGCAGTGGCGGAACCGAAGAGTATGCCAGCCCCAGGCGATCAGTGAACTCATCAGTGAACATCATCAGAATACCCTAAGTTTTGAGAGATGATGCGATTGCTAGCCAGTCGATCCGTGAGGGTATCTTCAGAGCCAATCCATCAGCTTTAGAGGAATTTATCAGGGCAGCGTTGGCTACAGAAAATTTCGAAAGGATATAGGCTCTGAGGACAGGTAACAAACGTCAAAGAAAGAAATGCAGGATGCTGGATTTGGATGAACAGATCCGTGACACTGTGAAGACGATAGTAGATGAGCAAAAATCCCCAGGGGATGGGGTGTTGGTAGCCCATGGACTACAAGGACAAGAGTTTGAGGCTGAATTGTTCCAGGATGTTTCCAAGCTGCCTGGATTCCACAAGACCCGCACCACACCACTCACCCCAGTCGGAAAGAATGGTGAAAAGGCTGAATTGTACGGTGAAAACGATGCTGAGCCTTTTTGTTCAGGAAAAACAAGAATACTGGAACGAGCACCTACTATAAAAATGATGCCATACTGCTCAGCACAGCATGAAAGTAGCAACCTTACTCCAAACATACTCATGCTTGGAAGGGAGGTCATCCTTCCCTTGTTCCCAGGTAAGTATGTACAACGACTGCATGAGTTCGTTGCGGAAGGCAGTTCACCAGGGCGACGAACCTCCAACGGCTCCCGATGACGACTTGTGAAGTTCTCAGACCGGTGAGACCATATTCGTGTGGAAATGGCTGTGGGGAGACATTCTACAGGTCGGACACATTCTACGAGAACGACACGAGAGGGACTATCCTGCTGCTTGGCCGAGCAGTACCCAGCCAGGTGGCTCACTGCCATTCAGAGCGACCCCCACCAAATCCACAACACCGCCATGATAGTTGTGCCGTGCTGAAGGCCCACCCCCATCTGGAGCGGTCGTGGACCAGGGGCTTGTGCCCATTCGGAATGGCCCTAATCATCATCGAACGAGGAAAGTGAAACCGACGACTTTGCAGGAACTGAGGCCAGCTTCCATTTACAGCGGCCCGGTACTCCTGCGATGACTTGGCTCATGTTGCCCTTAGACCACAGTCGCCACCAAAACATCCCCAGATACCCAGAGTACGTCCCAATCAACAGGTTTCTGTGGACGGAATCGAAGAGGACGCCGGTTATAGATGTCCACAGCCTATTTGAGGACAAATACCACTTCTTGGAAGGGGGCAGTATAAAGTCTGGGCCGATCAGCCAGCAGAGGGCACCGTAACGTACTGGTGGAGCTTGTCCCTGCTGGTAGATTGGGGACCCGTTTCTGTAGTGGCAGTGTTAAGAAATGTGCTTGAAAATCATCAGGGCTTATCGTCGTTTTTCCCCCGATAATAAAAGGCTTAGAACCTGTGTTGGGATTAACGTTGTTTGGCTGTGTGGACACCCTAGGGAAAACCACGCTACAGTACATTCGTCGGTGTAAGGGCAAATATCTGGGTTTTTGTTTTGTTTTGTTTTGTTTTTTCATCCAACGCAATGATTTTATCAATCTATACACGGTTGTTAGGGCAACCATGGACACCCATTGTCGTTGATTTTTGCGTGATGGGGTCTCATAGAATAGTTATAGGAGAAGTTGTGATTCGACAAAACGTTCTGGAGATATTATAAAAATATTAACAACATAAATTACCAGAAAGATTATGGAATTTAATATTCCCTATGTTCCTAACCCAATGTACGAACCGATACAATAATGACAAATTACAATATTTTAAATAACCTTAAGTATTCATGAAGGCTTCTGATCAGTGAAGTTGTTGAAAATTGTAAGGTTTTCTGAAATAACTATTTAGTGGTTGTAGATTCTAAGACCTATTATATTGTATTTTGATTTTTTTTTTAATTGAAAACAAATTGTGATGTTTGTCACTATACCTGGGTAGTAATACTGAGTAGTTGGTGTTCACACCATCAGCACAAGGTCTTGGTATATTTGATTTATTTTATAGTTTTGCTAAACATTTTGACATCAGCTTTAATTTTTTTTAAATTTTGTATATCTTAACTTAAATGAAAGATGGGCAAATAATCAGTCCTCTACTCCAGTTTTTTATTCATTCGTATCCACTCCATCATGTTAAGATTCATATTCATATTTCAAATCAATGTGATGAATTTTGAATTCAGCGAACGAAACAAAAATCATTTGGTCCATTAAGAGCATGGCCACAGCAAAAGATCATCAATATGCATTGGCCTATGCAAGCATAATATCTCCATGATTATGTTGAGCACTTAATACTGAGTTATTTCAAAGAGATTACCAGCGGAGCGGTTACAATTGGCAATTTACACTAACAGTAAGACGGAAACAAAATACCTCAGTCTGCACGCGAGCTCACTCATGCGACCTCTAACCTTATCATGAAACATATGCTGCCGATAAGACCTGTCATCAAAGATTAACGTATAACACACTAATGGCAGAATTGTGGCCTCAACCTTTTTAGTCAGGTACTTAGGTAATTATGTTTGTAGCTGAGAACACCATTATTAATTGATTAACTCGTCCATTATCATCAGTCAGGCCTGACACCAACTTCGTCCCCAGGGTCTATCTCGCTGTCACTACTAGACCCTGGTTGGAAATATTATTTCAACAAATCCGGTTAGTGTAAAGTAGAATCAATTATAAATTGTTTTGAAGAAGAAAAACTAACTTTTTAGATTTGTTTAGTAGATAGTATGTCCATATTGCAGTGTTTTATATTACGATGACATTGATATCTACCTGCAATGCGTGTGATTTGAAATTTAGACTGTCAAGTCCCCGCCTCCGTACTGCAGCACTAATAATAATAAAGATTTTTAGCGCGCACATATCCACCCTGCTGGGCGCTCAAGGCGCGGAAACAAAGAAAAAACATTAATACAAACAATATACAATGATAGCATAGGGAAAACAAATTATGTACCGAGATACATGTACCTACAATGCAATTACAAATATACATCATCTTTGAAGAGTTGTGACATAAGATGAGTTTTAAGCATCGACTTGAATCTGGTTATACTATGACAAGATTTGAGTTTAGTTGGAAGATGATTCCAGAGTCTCGGAGCTGCGACGAAAACGACCTATCACCCCAGTTCCGTTTTGAAGTTGGTTCCTTGAGGGTGACATGTTGCTGGAGTGCAAATTGCGTGATCGAGTGTAGACTTTAAGTAGTTCAGAAATATAAATTGGAGCAATGTTATTAAAAAGATTTGTGAACAATTAGCATAAGTTTAAAACAATTCTCTGTGAAACAGGAAGCCAGTGCAGTTCTTTCAAGATTGGCGTGATATGGCATGACTTTCTGGACAAAGTCACAACACGAGCTGCTGTGTTTTGTATGTGCTGAAGACGAGATATTTGATTCTGCGGAAGACCGTAAAGGAGAGAATTCCCGTTATCGAGCCGTGATGTGACAAATGCATGTATAATTTGTTCAGCAGCACTTTTATTCAAGTATTTCCTAATTCGGCTTATATTTCTGATATGAAATGATGATATGCGAACAATGTTGGAGATATGTGGTTTTAAAGTCATTGTCGAGTCAAATATAACACCCAAATTACGTGCATGTAATGAGGGGGTTATCTGCGAGTCACCAATTGTAATAAATGGAAGAGTAACTTTAGACAATTGTTGACGTGATCCAAATAGAACAAATTCTGTTTTTTCATCGTTCAATTTCAGGAAGTTTTGTCTCATCCAACTTCGAATCTCTTGAATACATTTCTCCAGTGTTGTAATGCAGGAATCGGCAGGTTCTTGAGAGGATTTAAAAGTAATGTAAAGCTGCGTGTCATCAGCGTAAACATGGTAATTTAAATTATACTTCAAAATGATATCACGAACTGGAAAGGTATAAACAGTAAACCACTGTGGGCCGAGCACAGAGCCTTGGGGTACAGAATAGTCAAGAGTAACATGCTTGGAGATAGCGTTACCAATACAAACATGCTGAGGCCTATTTAAAAGGTAGGACTTACACCAATCCAGGGCTGTGTCACGTATTCCAAGATGATATTGAAGGCGGGAGAAAAGGATTTTATGATCGACAGTGTCAAAAGCGGCGCTTAAGTCTAACAAAACTAATGCAGTGATTTTCCCCTCATCCATGGCAGATAAAATGTCATTATTGACGCGAAGAGCAGTTTCCGTTCCATGAAATGGTTTGTAGGCTGACTGAAATGTGTCCGACAGGTTATTAGCACGAACATGGTCAGAGATCCGTGATGAAACAACTCGCTCGATTGTTTTTCCAAGGTACTTTAAATTCGCTACTGGTCTGTAATTTTTGAAAACTTCCTTGTCCAAATTGGGTTTCTTTAGGAGTGGTTTAACATGAGCAACCTTCTGGCTATTAGGGAAACAACCGGAAGAAAGAGATCTGTTTACAATAATTGTGATATACTTAGCAAACACATCAATATTTTTATTTATTATCGAAGTTGGCACTTTATCAATTTCACATGATTTTGATGGCGATTTAATTATTAGTTTATTTATATCCGTAACACTAGTAGGCTCAAACATGGACAGTCTAAATTGTGGATCCTTTCTTGATGTTGTTTGTGATAGAATGGCAGGTACTGTGGGAAAAGAACGACGGATATTCTCAATTTTTGTGACAAAAATGTTTGAAAAAGCATTTGCGAGGTCCTGATCGGAGTGTGTAGATGGAAGCACTGGAGCTTTGGGTTTATGAAGCAGCTTTTCAACAATGTTAAAGAGTTTTTTTCTGATCACCAGAGCTATCTTCCACAAGAGATGAGTAGTGAGTTATTTTTGCCTGGTTAATCATGTTCTTCACAATATCACGTTGGTTACAGTATTCTTGCCGATGTACTCCAAGTTTCCCCATTGTCACGCCATCTTCGCTCAAGTTGTTCCTAAACCGTGTTTTAGACTCCAAATACTACCGCCTACGAGCACCTCATTCAAATATCCAATGTTTTTTGGGATATTGAAATCATCCCGTTGGCGTAATTTGTTTGAATTTCTATGAAATTCACATTTAAAAAAACAATTTTAAATACTTTTCCCCGAAAAATTGCCCACATTCGTCCTGGGGATAACAAAAGGGTGAGAAAGCAGTGGGTATACGATGTTTACATAAATTGCTCGAAAGCCCCGGGGATGAGGTTGTCCTGACACTGCATATGATGATTAATGGGAATGACTTAAATTATTGCCGCTAATGGATACATGTCAGAGACACATGTATGTTATCTTTCAATTTAGACTGCCATTGTGTATTTGTTTCCGATGTATAGTAAAAGTATTGTTTGTAATAGGTCATTCAAATAATTATATCCAAGCCAAAAAAAGTCTCCAGTTTCTGGAGTTTCTGGAGTTTAGATTGTTCTTTTCTGTGATGTGTGTTTGAATGCTAAAAACCATATGTGACCTTTCACCACAAAATGAGCTTCAAGTCGGAAATTTAAACAATTGAGTTCTTGGTATTTCTGGATTCAGTAGAACAAGAGCTTTCCAATGATATATAACACTTGGGGTTACAGCGATCCCCCAGACCACCAGAGGGGGATTTGCGGCTTTGTTTCCGTCTTTGTTTCAAGTTGTTTGTCAGAACACGATAAAAGCTAACACCGAAATTGGCCTGAAATTAGCCTGAAATTGAAGTTTTTAATAGTCTGATGGAACTGAACATTTGGAATTCGATATGAGGAGATTTACAAATTGCAAATATAATAACAAAAACAAATTAGACCTCCCCTCCGATTTTTTCCCACTGTACTGTGGAATGGTATATTGCGACTTTACGCTCATTTCGTTGTAACAGGTCACATATGAACATGTGTCAAAAAGCTGAGCACGTTTAGCTTTGTGATATGTACAGAGGATGGCCGTTTAGCATTTACACGCATTCCTAAACGCGTTTATTTTTAAACACCATTTTTACAGTGTATTTGAGTTGCCTAACATTGGTTCTGCCTTGTACCATAATCTCACTTAGCGACAGTAGAGATACGAGTTGTGCGATTAGGTTCCTCACAACAGCGATAGTTAAGATGGTGTTTAATTCCGCAAACAAATTGTGTTACCGCAAACCGAAACGATATAGTAATCCACCATGCAAAGCCTTAAATCTTATAACCGTTTATTTGACTATTAAACAACGCTGTTGTAATGTAAACACTGCTATATCTGCCCTCCAGCATGTCTATTTTATAAGAAATCTTATGAATAGATTTCAGTTTGTATCGCATCAAATGTCATTATTACAAGCAATACTATCATTTACAAGGGCCACTACTTCTGAACAAGAAAAAGGTATATAGGTCCTTTGTCTAGATATCTACTCTGAAAATAGATATTTCATAATCTGTTTATACACACCAGTATTTTCTTGTATAACCACCGTCAAACGCACATGCTAATGGAAGATTGTATGATTTTGCTGCTGTTTCGTTCAATTGAAAATGTCTCAAACATTTTTACAAATCTGTTTTTGTCTAATTCCTTGTAAGAGTACAATGTCACCGAAATTGCATGTACACCAACGGCACATCATCAAGAGGGTGCTGGAAATCTGTGGCAGCTTGCGACCGCTATGGGTGTTTGGGTTGTTGCCGCTTTGGGTGTTTGGGTTGTTGCCGCTTTGGGTGTTTGGGTTGTTGCCGCTATGGGTGTTTGGGTTGTTGCCGCTTTGGCCTCTTAAAGGGGCTATGAAATACAATTTTACGTGGATGAATATTTATGCAAATACAATTTTAAGTAGATAATACATATTTATGCAAATAGCAGTGCATCTGGACAGTTTAAATGGAAAGTCTGTTTTTTTTTTTAAATGTATTTAAAAATCATACTTATCATTGACACGCGAGGGCGCTGTTTTGTGAGAGCACATTGGGAACAGCAGCACTGGAAGTAAGTAAAGACTGTTTACGGTGACACCATGTGAACATTTTCCTTTTGAGTATTATTTACTTTTAAAAAGAACTGGTGGGTACAACTCGACGTTTCAATCAGTACGCTCTGATCGTTTTCAGCAGAATGCCGGTCTCTGGGAGACGTTGCTGCTTAAGTAGACTACTGGAGGATTAGTGCTGGAGGATCAGTGCGTTGTTGCATGCATAAAGTGTATGCACAACACTCGCTTGGCGCCAAACTGGCTATAATCAAGACACTGGGTGCAAATTCACCGCAAGAGGGCTACGGTATGAACATAGAGGATGTGACCCTCGGTAAAAGCTAGCTACCAGCATTTTTCTCTTATAAGGAATGAATTCCATACACTTAATATTATTGCTGAGCGGTTCAGTGACTCCTTGTGTCCTTGAGCAAGACATCACATAATTGCATTTCTCAAAGCAGGAGTATAAACCGGAGTTTTTATGGGGTCTTGGTGCAAGACGGCATTACATTGTCCACGATCTATACACTACACTTATATAAAACGTTTATTCATGACAGTTTCTTTTTAAAAACTGCCAAAAATAAGGAAGATGTTAGATGGAAATTGACAGTTCTGATAGACATTGACACAGCCAGGACGTAGCAAGGACATAGTCATTTGAGCGATTATTGCACACTCACGGCAAGCAAGGCGGCAGAACTAAGCGACATGTATGAACACACGTGTATGGTTGCCTTAGCAATCTACATTAATCTAACAAAGTGGATGTGCGGGTGTGTGTATGCGTGTATGTGGGGAGTGGGAAGGGGTTGTGTGTGGGGATCAATACTTTTGCTCATAGGCAAAATAAAGTACTGTAAAAGATGGAAATATGTGATTTTCGATATGTTTGGTGGGTCTGAAATTCTGTCACTATAAAACGGGCGTGTCTCGACTACCCGCTATTAAACAGAACCCGGGAGTCTGATGTGTGACGTGCGAGTCTAAAATCTGGGCTTGAGGCTATAAGTGATGGTGAAGATGGTGATGATGGCGTTGATGGCGATGATGGCGATGATGACAATGATGGCGATGATGATGATGATGATGATGATGATGATGATGATGATGATGATGATGATGATGATGATGATGATGATGATGATGATGATGATGATGATGATGATGATGATGATGAGTTTACAGAGTCAAGAACGAGGACTGAGAACATGATGACTAGACGGACGACTAAACCTGATAACAAAACGTTACATTGATACAAAAGGTTTTACTTTTAATACAACCAGTAGTATATGCTTATTTATTAATTCTCTTCAATTTCTTCCATTTAATTAACGGAGTTTTTATTTAAACTTGACTTATGCCCATACAAAATCAGTAATTCAGAGAGCACGTACAGTAACAGAATATGCATGATTGATCAATCAAGGACTTGTAACCTGTCTATGGTTGACGATGAATAGCAACAACATGTAGGCACAGTACTCGTACATACACTAAGCGGCGGCCGCATTCACAGCGTAACGCACGTCGCCTTTGCTATTTCACTCGGTCAGTCCAAGTCAAGAACTTAGCACTGAACTGTTGCGAAGCTCGCCTTTTACAGATTTCTGCAGCTCGCAATTTACATGGGTTTGCGACCAAAAGTGATTGGTCAAACTTGCAAACAATGCGTGCGACCAAAATTAATTGGTTAAGCTAATAAACAAGATGAGCGCACGACCACAGCGTGATTTGTGCTTCACAGCGTGATCATGCATATTCAAGCAACTGCATAAGATTAATATTAATTAACTCATTGATAAAATTTACATATAGTTTATCTACTGCAAGGTCAGAGTGCATGACTTTACGTACACAATGTAATACATTCTAATGGATACGAACTTGCTGTGGCTGTCAATGCTGTAACTACACAATTACTTTACACAGTCAAAACTTGTACTTAACGTTGAACAAATACATTACCGTTAACTTGTGTTCTCTCATTAACATAAATTCTGTATACATATATTTAATTTTTTTTTATAGAAATTATAACGCCTCAATCCTGCTGCGTTTGTTAACCTTTTATCTGAGTAAACAAGGAATAAGTTAAATGCTTGCTGACAAACATAGGCAAGTGTAATTCTGGAGTAATTCTTAATATAATGATTGTTACGTCAAATAATAATATCTTTCCAAAGACTTTACATGTTTAAGTACTAGTGTAAGGCTACTGATGCTCTAATACATTTAAATTAACAACTCAACTCAATACAGCTAAAGTTCTTGTCTCTTGTTCAGAAAGGATTACTTTCAGGGGAAAAGCAATTTCCACCACACTCTCCCACACTTGGAGTGCCATGGTCGAGCGGTTTAGTGCTTGTGTCCTTGAGCATAATTGCTTCTCTCCACCCAGGGGTAAATGGGTACCTGTGAGGGCAGAGTTGGTTGTTGTGTTTGATTAGCCCTATATGCGCTGTAATGGCAGCAATTGAGCTGTATACTCCCCAGGGAGCTGAGATGGTTTCAGGAATGATTTATGCGGCTGATGAGCAGGGGTAATAATGTAATGCGCCTTGCGCACCAGTTTGGTGGATACGTGCGCTATATAAGTCTACATTATTATTATTATTAAGAACGAAATGCGTCCTCGCATTTTACGCATCATAACAATTAACTCAGTTAATTAGATAATCAGTTATTTACAACAAGAAAAAATGTGTATTGATCCATTAATGATTTGCTTTCATTTCATTTATATTACGTCAAATGGTCAAAACTTATATCGCAAACCACTCAGCATAAATTCTGAACAATTAAATTGATGATGCTTGAACATTTTCTTCAATAAATTCCAAATTGCATTTTTTGTCCCTGTTATCTCATGCCTAACGTGGGGTGTCGTGGCCGAGCGGTCTAGCTTACCGGATTCAAGTTCTGGTGTTAGCAACATAATGTGGGTTCGAATCACGGCCGTGACACTTGTGTCCTTGAGCAAGACACTTAATCATAATTGCTTCTCTCCACCCAGGGGTTAAATGGGTACCTGTGAAGGCAGAGTTGGTTTGCTCTATATGCGCTAGAAATGGCAGCAATTGAGCTGTATACTCCTCAGGGAGCTGAGATGGTTTCAGGAATGATTTATGAGACTTATGAGCCTTATGAGCAGGGATAATAATATATAATGCGCCTTGAGCACCACTTAGTTGGTGGATACGTGCGCTATATAAATCCACACATTATTATTATTATTAACGTGAACCAGTAATCCCAGAAATTATCTCATTAAAAATGGTACCTATACATGTTTCACCAACTCTGTACTTTTGTTAAAAATTTACTTTTTGTTTCAGGATCAACAAACGTGTAGAATCTAAAATGTTAATATATCATGTCTTCTTTAACTTCCTTATTCAAACAATCAATATTTAGCGCCAACGCCAATTGACATCATATAATGCACATGTAACACTGTCTAACTCCAATTATAAAAGTTAACACTAACTGTTACAGTCTAATGTTAAGTAAAACAATCTGTGTACTTTATACAGAACTCTCCAAATATTGCTTCATTTGTTCTCTTCATTTCCAGCATCTAAATCTATATATTTTATATAATCTCTGATGAAAAACAAAGTACATTATTTTCATCTTCAATATATCCAAATTTAACTCGTCAATGACTTCGTGCAGAGCACATCAACATTACAACTTGTATACCTCTGCGAGCAGGGAATAGGTGATTCCGGAAGGCACTTTTTTTCCTTTTTTTAATTACTGAAAAACCTTTGGGCGAATTCCGCTGAAACTTCATGTAATCCTCAATGAGAACCTCTAGTTTCACATTCCATAGTAACCTTTAACATCGAGTTCAGTTCAGGTCACCCCCACCGTGGGAAAGTTGGGCATCCAGCCAGAGCCCTTCTTGTGTACAAATCTCAGCCCATTGAGTTGTGTACAAATCTCAGCCCAGTCAGTGTGTAAACATCTAATTATTTGATATTTCACCGCCTAGCCAGCCTGGCTGGCCTTATCAAGATAATTTATGAGTAATTCTACTGTAGAATGTGACCTGGGGACCTAGATTCATCTAATTACACAACCAACCAGTGTTTTATGCACAAATCTCAACCCATTCACTTGTGCGGAAATCTAAGCCTATTCATTTGTACACAAATCTAAGCCTATTCATTTGTACACAAATCTAAGACCATTCACGTGTGCGCAAATCTAAGTACTCTGAGTATCGCTGCCAAGAAAGGTCAGCTGTCTGACCTTCACAACCCTAGCTATCAATCATCCTAGTAGGAGGTTCCAGGGGACCTCCATTCATGAATTTAGACAGTTGGAAATCGGTTAGAAAAGGATTGCGTAGTGTATTAGATCCGGCGTTAGAAAACGGATCGCGCGGTGTATTCTGCGCGTAATACAAAGTGCCTTCCTGTGTCTCCCCTTATTCCGCTTGTGGTAGTTGTGGTGTATTGCGGCAGCGCGCAAATGCTCATATACTGTCAGTCTGTCACTGACCAACTACAAAGTATTATCGTCTGCCGCACATTTTTTTTTAAATCCGACAATGAAGAACAGAAAATCTTGAGAAAATCAATAATTCTTACTGATTATTATTCTACTTACTCTCTTTAAGAACACCAATTATCTAACTTGTAAACAATGCGTGCGACCAAAATTAATTGGTTAAGCTAATAAACAAGATGAGCGCACGACCACAGCGTGATTTGTGCTTCACAGCGTGATCATGCATATTCAAGCAACTGCGTAAGATTAATATTAATTAACTCATTGATAAAGTTTACATGTAGTTTATCTACTGCAAGGTCAGAGTGCATGACTTTACGTATACAATGTAATACATTCTAATGGATACGAACTTGCTGTGTGTCAATGCTGTAACTACACAATTACTTTACACAGTCAAAACTTGTAGTTAACGTTGAACAAATACATTACCGTTAACTTGTGTTCTCTCATTAACATAACATTTGTATTTTTTATTTTATTTATTGAATTTTTGTTTAGAAATTATAACACCTCAATCCTGCTGCGTTTGTTAACCTTTTATCTGAGTAAACAAGGAATAAGTTAAATGCTTGCTGACAAACATAGGCAAGTGTAATTCTGGAGTAATTCTTAATAAAAAAGGATTTTTACCTCAAATAATAATGTAATTTTGAAGACTTTACATGTTTAAGTACTGGTGTAAGGCTACTGAGGCTCTAATAAATTTAAATTAACAACTGAACTCAATCAGCTTAAGTTTGGCTCTTGTCTCTTGTTCAGAAAGGATTACTTTCAGGGGAAAAGCAATTTCCGCCACACTCTCCCACACTTAAGAACGAAATGCGTCCTCGCATTTTACGCATCATAAAAATAAATTCAGTAAATTAGATAATCAGTTATTTACAACTAGAAAAATGTATATTGATCCATTAATGATTTATATTACGTCAAATTGTCAAAACTTGTATCGCAAAACACTCAGCATAAATTCTAAGCAATTAAATTGATGATACTTGAACATTTTCTTAAATAAATTCCAAATTGCATTTCTCCCCCTGTTATCTCATACCTAACGTGAACCAGTAATCCCAGAAATTATCTCAATCAAAATGGAACCTATTTACATGTTTCACCAACTCTCTACTTTTGTTAACAATTAACCTTTTGTTTCAGGATCAACAAACGTGTAGAATCTAA
Organism: Zoroaster sp. YZ-2022; assembly: GCA_029582265.1. Lineage (NCBI taxonomy): Eukaryota > Metazoa > Echinodermata > Asteroidea > Forcipulatida > Zoroasteridae > Zoroaster > Zoroaster sp. YZ-2022. The sequence continues at coordinate 21,660,012 of CM055817.1, read as the reverse complement.
AATGTATTATATCATGTCTTCTTTAACTTCCTTATTCAAACAATCAATATTTAGTGCCAACGCCAATTGACATCATTATATGCACATGTAACAATGTGTAACTCCAATTCTAAAAGTTAACACTAACTGTTACAGTCTAATGTTAAGTAAAACAATCTGTGTAATTTGTACAGAACTCTCCAAATATTGCTTAATTTGTTCTCTTCATTTCCAGCATCTAAATCTATATATTTTATATAATCTCTGATGAAAAACAAAGTACATTATTTTCATCTTCAACCTATCCAAATTCAACTCGTCAATGACTTTATACAGAGCACATCAACATTACAACGTGTATATTATTAAGCTGTGCATAGCGCGCAAATGCTCAATGTACTGTCAGTCTGTCACTGACCAACTACAAAGTATTATCGTCTGCCGCACATTTTTTTTAAAATCCGACAATGAAGTACAGAAAATCATGAGAAAATCATTAATTCTTACTGCTTATTATTCTACTTACTCTCTTTAAGAACTCCAATTATCTAGCTGCCATAAATAAACTCAGAAAACTTAGAAAAACCTAACATTCGAACTATCGCTGACTCTGTCAGCAGCAATATATTGTTTCATAAAATGTTGTTAACAAAGAAATAAATGAATGAAATTACTGTCAGTGCTGGTGTTGATTCTACTTTTAAAGCGATCCTTATTACATTACATTAACATTCTTTTTTTTTAATAGTTATGCACATTTTTTGCAACTGACGTGAGTACTAAATATTATCCTTTTAAACATTAAAGAGAATTAGCTGTTGCAAACTGCTTACCAACCTAAAGGACCTGCAGTACAAAAGCAAAATAAATGTTTTGGCCTTACGTTTTGAACCTAGCAGGTTCTTTCTCAAAGACAAAATGAGACAGTGAGAACCTTCTAAAACTTATTTAACATTAAATGCAAGTTACATGTCATTGTAAAAGTCGCATTCAGTAAGGCTTAAAACTTCTTCGTCTTATTGTTCATGGTGGTTATTATTAAGCATCATGGAATCTTGTAGTCGCCCTTTTTCGCTGGCTACGCCGTAGAATTTGCGCAATAATTGTTAACAATTATACCAACAAGGGGCGTGGCGAAGGAATAACCTGGGGGATGTGCAAGCCCATTTACTTCAGCGGCGGTAAAACAAATATCATCCCCAAAATCAGTGGAGGAGGAGTGTTTGTTGTGGGATATTTTTTAATTTGTTTTTGTTGAGGACGGGGAGGGTAGGCGTGATAACGTTTTGAGGGGCGAAGCGTGAACAATTACATTTTCCCTCAAATCTGGCACAGAAAATACAAGCCTGCTTCGATGGCTTGAGGCAGTGTTTATTTAAAACCAACCGAGACTCGATTTTCAAGTACTGAAGCACAATTAATTTAATGACTGAAAATCAACGGAGGAAGGGTGGTTACATCTCCCTTTAGCTACGGCGCGGATATCAACATTGGCAAGACGAACGGGGTGGTTGTATATTTGGTGAGCTGTCCCAAATAATCTGTCCGAGATTTGTATACATTATTTAGCTGCTATTTTACAGGTGTGTTTCACTCGTTTGACGAGTGCTAGAGCTGACATCTGATTTCTCATTTCTTCTTTTGAGACATACCAACGGCAAGCAATTCTTAGATCTACTATGACCCGATGAGCGACGATCTGAAATGATACTAAAGATCGTGTATAGATACGGATTGAGAGAAGAGTTAATGGGGAGGATAAAAACCACGGTCCAAGCGTATATTTGAGGCTGGATGGTTACAGCACCTGTCTGGGAAAGAATACCCATCAGAATAACCGGCATCCAACAACAGAGATCAGTCCCTACAATAACTGCCATTCTCAGCGCCATATTCATCTCTTCCTTTACGGTGACATTGGCCATTTGCCCTTTCACTCTTTGAGAAGATGCCCTGAATTTAAAGAAGATGACAGTGTAGCAAAGTATGACTGTTAAGAAACAGATTAGGTTCACCCCGATAAACAGGATAATGGAGTAAGTCCAGGCTGGCTTGTGTTCACTCGGTATCGGGATACTGAAACTTTGGCTACCAAGAAGATTACCAATGTTTCCCTCTTGAAGCGTGTAGCTGGCTGGTTTAGTGATGAGTGGTAGGCCGATACAAACATCTGACAGACCGTAAATATCAGAGTCAGCATCCGTCAGGATTGTAGGTAGACTACTCAGTATAAACGCCACAAACCAGATGATTACAACGGCAATACGTGCAGTTTTCCTTTCCAGATGGATAAATCTGTGCGGGTAGACCACACAGAAGTAACGGTCTAGACTTATCAGTGTAATAAAAAAAACACTGGCCTCACTCGATAGCACAGAAACAATACCAGCAAACTTACAGACACTACCTAATCTCCAAGACGTAGCGACAGTGTAGTACAACTCCCCAAAATACACATCTGCTGAGGCAAGTGTAACCATGTATATACCCATCAGAAAGTCAGAGATAGCCAAATTCAGCACAAGAAAATTGTGGACATACTTTGTGCCCTGACCGAGATTTTGAGTAACAGAGGTCCGAAACCTCCACAAAACTACTGCAAAGTTACCGATAAGAGCACTCAGTCCAAGAATCCACATAGACACACGTAGAAAGGTGTTCTGCATAAGACTTCCACAGTTGAAGAGAGGTGATTGTTGTTCGGTGGTGAAACATCTTGCAGGGTCAAATGACTCCAGCTCTGTGAATTCACAGCAAAGACGATAGTCATCCACATACCTACAAATGAACGTAAAATACATTACATTAACTTTGAAACATTTTAGAGATTAATACCATGCATTGACGACAACTGTTTTTAATGTATATTTTTCAAAATTGTTGTTTTAAGATATTAAGGAATGAAGGCATTCAAGCATACTATTATGAACAATTTGTCTATGCGTGAAGTGTGTCAGAACGGTAAATATCTTTATTTTGGCTTCGAACGATTGACGCCTGTTTTCTTTATGCTCCGGTAAAGGACTAAAGAGGGCGCTCTCTACGGAAGCACAATTTCAGTCGGGGCACTGGTACAAAAGCGTGCATTGTTGCTCCATCCAAGTGTTCCAGTTACCACGGTGTAGTTTTCCACCGTTAAGGGTCTAAACACAATGGAATAATATAAAGGCCTACCCGTTTTCATACTCAATGATAAATCCAGCAAGTGTTTTAAAATATGGGAAGGTTATTATTTCTGAAATGAGGTGGATGCGAGGATGGAATGCGGTAGGTTTGTATTTAAAGACTTATTTTATTTATTCAAATGGCGGTTACTCTGTTGATATCACTATTACACAAATCTGCATATAAATGGACTGTAAAATGGCGGCGTGAAATGCCCCAAACTCGCAGCTGATGTGCATTCACTACTAGAAGGCTAGAAAGTGCACGAAGCGGATAAAATCAACCATTGCCTAAACAGGTAAATCAGAAACAAATTGTTTGTATTACTTTTTTAGTTTAAATATTAAATAAGATTTAAGGCATTGTATGGTGGGTGTTGCTCTGGTCGTCTTCAGGGGAAACAAAATAAAAATGAACACAAAGTTAAGAGTCACTTTGGTTTGAGCGAGTAAGAATGACTCTTACAGCGTCTGGAGTTTTCTCAAGTTCAGGAGAGCATCACGGTGAATAGAAATGGCGTCTTTCTGTGCGTATCTTCCTCTAATCAGCACCCTGGGAAATGACAAAAGACAACTTATTAAGAGAACAAAATGGTTTGATGGGCGGTCTTTACACCGTAGGATAATGACCGGTTATTAGATGTGGTCACGGTCGATAAATGGTCGAGCCAAACCCCATTCATAAATGCCTGTGGCGATTTATTTTTCAAATTGTATATAAAATAAAACAGCTGATGGCGAAAAGCTGGGACATACACGCTGCTCTGATTTGATGTCTTTTACATCCGTTAATACGCCCCACGTTATTATGTTTCGTCCAATCGGATTGATCAGGCATACTGCCGGTCTGTGCCACAGTTTTATAGACGAAGATGACATTGTCTACAGGCTTATGTTATTAATGTCTTACATTGTGTGCAGTTCGGTCAGCCCGTCAAATGCCGCTTCGTTGATCGTTTCTAAGGGAACGTCTATTATAACACTGTGAAATAATGGAAATGTATCGAAATGAACAGAAGTATAGTGCAAATGTGTAACCCAGCGACAACAATATAATTTATATATGTCGGTTATCATTGAGGTTTGGGTACACCGGTAAATGTGTGGATGTTTTACTGTAATGACAGTCATTAATTATGTCTACGGAGTAATGTGTGTTTTATACACTGTTGGTATTCACCAAAAAATAGACAAATAAAAATATGGTAATTAATTATGTACACACAGTGACCCCATTAGGTATTTTATGGCAGCCGTTATACACTGTTGGTATTTACCCCCCATAAATAAACAAACAAACAAACACCCCAACGGTCGGAAGGACGAACGAACGAGCGAACCGGGGAAGGAAGAAGTGCAAGATATGGATGAAGCAGAGACCCACACAGAAAGCCAACATGAACAGGAAGAAGAATTAACTCTATATACTCGCAGGGGAGTAGGAAAAAGCGCACATCATGGGAGAGGAAATCAACTAAGAATGATTCGCAATCGGCCTAGACCAGTAAGACTAGCGAGGTAGATAAGCAAGGTCCATCGTGCCAGCCGAAGACCCACACGGCAAACAATTCCACTATTTTCTGTTGCCTCTGTTTATGCTCCAAACGAATCGTACGACAGGGCAAATTTGTCGAAAGTTTGAGTGACCGCATTACTATAAACGATAATTGCATTATGGGTGGAGATTTCAGTTGCAATGTTGATAATGTTAGCATTAAGGATGCTAGTAAAATTACTCTATTTGTCTTGAAGAAGCAGGTTACACACATTGTCATAATCTACTAAGCAGGCGAGCAGAATAGATTATGTTTCTGTCTTTGAATCTTCTTAGTAACATTTTAGATGTCTCAGTTAATCCATATGGTATTAATAATCTGATCACTCTATTGTTTGTATGAAATTACATGATCCCAATAATTTACATCGCCAAGGCAGGTGGATTTGTAACAATAGTCTTCTAACTGATAATGATTATAATTATCGTATAGAAACCTTTAGGACATTTTGGATTACTCAAAAAGATAATTACGACTTGCTTGATTGGTGGGAAAGTGGTAAATTTAGAATTAAGGAAATCATTCAAGATTATGGTAAAGAAAAATCGCATCATCAAAAACAAAAACAAATTGATTTACAGAGAAGATACAATTCTCTTGTGAATAATCCTAGCTCAAATGCTGATGCTATTAAAAATCTAGAGGGTCAACCCAAAAACTATGAGATGGATGAATAGTCCAAAGCTAAAGTTAGAGTTAGGAATACTATTAAAGATGAAGGGGAAAAAGCTTCTAATTTATTCCTGAATCTGGAGAAAAAAAAATCCAAAATAGTAAAATTTGTAAGTTGATTCATAAAGCTAACGCCAAGTCTAATTATGTTAATTTGATTCTTGAGAAATGTTCTGTTCCTAGAGTCCAAACAATTTGGCAAAATATCTTTCATTTAAATCATGATCTCGAATGGTCTTTGATATGGAAAAGCGGTTTTAAAATTTTTCTAATGGACCCTGATGATAAACAGTTTCTGTATAAATTAAGACATAGGATCTTACCTACCAAAGATGTTTTGTATAACATTGGCATAGTTAGAGAATTGACTTGTCTCTTTTTAATATGGAAGAAGAATCTCACGAACATCTCTTTATTTACTGTACTAGCACTTTAGAAGCCTGGATCTCTGTTGAACATTTGCTCAGAAAATATTCGAGGAACAAAATGTTTGATTTAAATGACACTAACAGAATTCTGGGATATAAATTAAAACCGGTTCAGGCTGTAATCGTAGTTAAAATCCTCAGATAAGTTTGGAATATTCGGTGTAAAAAAACATCATTACGCCCTTTTTATGGAAAAGGGTAGAATGAAGTCCTTCGAATTATGTTATAGTAGAAATAATGCTCTGTTACATTCATAATAATGAACTGAAGTTTGATTATTGATTTTCCCCTTTACACAAGGGGTTGGGTTGCTTTGCCCTGATTAAATTAGACTTAATTTAAATTTGTTTTTTATCTGTTCGTGATTATTATGTCACTCTAAATTGTATATATTAGTGTAATTTATTTTATCCAGTTACCTATGTTATTGCTATTTAATGGAAATTTATTTATTATTGAGTTATTTTGTTATTGTAGATTCGTGACAGTGTATATAACAATGTGAAATAAAAAGAGTCGTATATCTCCATTCAAGAGAGGAAAAAAAATAAGAAAAATAAAAAAAATACATAAGAAAAACGGAAAAATAAATAAGAAAAACAAAAAAATGAATAAGAAAAACCAACAGACCGACCGACCGACCGACCGACCGACTGACATACATTATGGTCAAGCATTTTAATGAATCAAATCTGATACTCACATTCCCTTCAACTGAACCAGTTCTTTAAAAGTATCTTTCTCCAGAACTTTGAAATCATTATTTGAAATATTTCTGAAAGTAAATATTAAGGAACACATACTATAAAAATTTGTTATTTTAAACAAATTATACCTCTACAAGTCAACAAAAACACAATGCTATGTACGTATTTTCCCTCTTTGTTATGAAGGAAATGATTAAATAATTACATATTTACGAAACTGTGATGTCATTGTTTCACTGTAGATCAAACGACCACAACAAATTTCAGCGTCAACACCTGTCTAATTAATGTGTATAATTCCGTTCATATCCGTTTATTTTCACAAAATTACAATCATTCAGAAACACAACCACTTAGAAATACAACATTTAGGCCTAACAAGTGAATAACAAATTGAAACAGCCATGAAATTAATGTCATAAGACCCCACCCACCTCTGGGTGTATTCCTTATAAATACATGCTCTTTTATAATGTGCTCATCTAAATAACTATCCACACAACAAACGTTACGTCTTGAAGATGGCCCTATACTTTCTTAAATACCATTGATGGCTTAGGAATGTGCAGAATTGCTGGACAAAATACTTGATTGCAGAAAACCCTCCCAAGGCATGTCACATTTCAAAAAATGTATCTTGTATCCATTAGTGTGGACATGCCCAATTCAGAACCATATTCATACTTACAGCCACTGTAGGTTATTTAGTCCTTCAAATGACATTTCCGGCATGTGCTTGATGCGATTGTTAGTGAGGAACCTTAACAACAACAACAAAAAACAAAAATTAAAAAAAATTACAAATTGAAATAGCGATCTACACACTCATATTCCCAGGTCAAAATTAACGTAGACGCTAGACCAATGCTTGTATCAGACTCTGACCCGGAAACGCGGTCAATTTTACATAGAAAAATGCGTTAAACTCAAAGTTGGGCTAAGGGCGCGCCTCAAAAGTCGGAACGGTAGGAACATTCAAATTGAATCGATATAGAGTATGCCAGCATGCATACCTTGACCGTCTATTGGACCGCAGGAACGCTCCGTTGGATCGTTCTAAATATCCTGGGGAACGTTCCTATGGAACGGTAAAACTTGTAGCTTTGCATGGTGAGAAGAATAAGTAAGACTAATTGGGCTGACACCATGTGAAATTCTCAATTGAGTAGTAATTAGTTCTGAAAAGAACTAATTACTACTCAATTGAGAATTTCACATGGGGTCACAGCAATTAGTCGTACTGTTCCTATGAAACGTTTGGCCTGGACGGCATGACCCAATGGCGAAATTGGGCCGGTGTTAATAACAAAAAATGTCTGTAGGGTTGGTAAGTAACGATGGGTTGAAATTATTGTCAAAACCCGTTTTTTAATATGAAATACTACATCAATATTTACTTTCCAGGTGTTGTCATTAACGTATGGTTTTGTCCAGAAACTGTTTTTATTACCGACCACATCAACGCAGAAACAAACAACTACAACAACCACAACAACCACAACAACCACAACAACCACAACAACCACAACAACCACAACAACCACAACAACCACAACAACCACAACAACCACAACAACCACAACAACCACAACAACCACAACAACCACAACAACAAATCATGACAATTAATAACAGGCCTGTGTGTAACATTACATCAGTCCATGATTACCCAATGAGTGAACCAAATGTGAACGATCGTACGGGTGGATCGTTTTCATGGAACATTCTAATGGAAAGTTCTCAGAAGCATGCTTTCTGCGGTCCTGTGGTACGTTTCGGCAGTCCACTGGACCGGCAATGGGAACGTTCAATTGCGCCTAGAACCTTTGAGACGCTCCTAAATTAAGCAGACACGGAAGGTTGGTCATACTGACCCAGATTATATCATCGCTGTATTTGTTACTTACAAAACCCGTAGCTTGAAGAGTCTTTTGAACATCCCCGGCTCAAGCGTTGCTATTTTTCCACCAGATAGTTCCCTTCAAAACACAAAGAACAAAGAATCACATTTTGTCATTTTGAAAGATTTATTTGTAGACAATGATTTATACGGTCATACATTATTGCAATTATGAATAAAAATAAATAAATTTAAAAAAAATAAAAATAAAAATAGACAGCATTGTTATATCGCTCAGGGGGCAAGCCTTGGCACATTCGTACCAAGGTTATTTTGTTGTGCTATTTTTAGGGCAGTTGCCAAACATACACGTCTTTCGGAACATTGCTGTTTTACTTGAGAAAATGATATCAAATGCTTTAAAATAACAATTTATTAACATTATCGTGATGATTTCATTTGTTGAAAATTTTCATTTCATCTCCCCCCCCCCCCCCTAATGGAGTACTGTTGCTTCTGTGGGTCACTTATCTTTATTGGACAGGGTGCAGAAGGGTATCGTTAATTTGATTGGTGATGAGTTGGGCTCCTCGTTACAATCACTTTCACAGCGTAGGTCTGTTGCCACCCTTAGTGTGTTTTACAGATATTATCATGGTAAATGTTCCACCGGTCTATCCAACATGGTTCCTCCTGTTAGAGTGTTTGAGCGTTAAACTCGGCTTTTCGTCTCTTCTCACCCATACACCCTAGCTTATACCTAGATGTAGAACAAAAAGCTATACTAATGGCTTTTTCCCACGTGCTGCATCTCTTTGGAATTCCTTGCCTGGTGCATGTTTGCCTTCATCCTACAATCTATCCCGTTTCACGAGGAATCTCAATTCCCACATTCAGCTTTAATGAATTTATTTACTTTTTAATTTATTTTCTTATATTTTAGCACTGTACCTTGTGTGGCGAATATGCATAAAAAATGCTCAAATGACAACAAACAACAATCTATAATTCCCGGCAAAACACGGGTAATACATTTTTGCATTGATTTTGGGTGAGGGACGGTGTCATTTAAATATATAATGCATTTAATATTTTACTGTTTTTAAATATGTGTCATGAAATTCGAAAGTCTATACAATCACATTTAAAATAAAACATTTGCATATTAATGATACTGTTTCAGGGCCAGATACATGGTATCGAAAAGGGTGTGGCACGCATGCACAATTTGTTTTACATGCATAGCGATACAAATGATACACCCCGATCCGCCATTGATTTTAACTACACCTACAGAATGTCAGTGGTTGCTGCCATATTAGCTAGTGTCTCATCCGTCCAGCCTGACTGACAGAGAACGTAGAGGTCGCTCTCTTCGTATTTGCAGGTGCATTCGGCGGGACATCGTTTCTGATCTGAAACATATAAGTAAATAATGACGTTATCATTGTTATTGTTATTGTTATTGTTATTGTTATTGTTATTGTTATTGTTATTGTTATTGTTATTGTTATTGTTATTGTTATTGTTATTGTTATTGTTATTGTTATTGTTATTGTTATTGTTATTGTTATGGAATGAGTGACGCGGAGAGTCCAGGTATGCGTGTATTTCCAATATGGTGGCCATGTTCATGGTGTGGTTACTCAATGACAATAGAGGGCAGTATAGAATATTAGTGGATTTATATAATATAATTGGTAAAATCGTAGATTGTTGTAATTATGTTCTGTGTTTAAGCATTGGCTTATCATCAGGCCTATGCCCACACACACAATTGTTTAATGTATTACACTTGTATATTGACTATTTATGTATGGAAATAATAATAATAATAATAATAATAATAATAATAATAATAATAATAATAATAATAATAATAATAATAATTCGTGCTGTAAACAGGAGAAAGTGGAGTAAGGACGATAACAGAATTGCAATGGAATGTTTTATAAGGAGCAAGCCAGAGAACAGAGGGTACAGAAGGAGAATGATTAACATATGGCAGGATAAAGGCATGTTTGAAATAAGCGAACAGCGGCTTGCCGACCAGGTAAAACAAATCAAACATAATCAGTGGCTAACGAAAGTTGAGGTGGAAGAGATGAGTAGAATAATATCACGGACAGAGGCTGGGGATAAAGAAGTGCAGGAGGAGGAACTGGACAACGTGGTCGCTGGTGAGCTGGCAAGTTCCCGGAGTGAGGATGAGGTCAGTGGAGGAATAGAAGAGGGAACAGAAGACTTGACGGAGGAAGAGCTAGAGATTAGGAAGAGGACTGAAGAGGTAATGGTATCGGTAAAAGGGACAGGTAAGTGGAGTATTCCTGCATTGCGCCAGGTCCCAAGGAAAAAGCTGACAAATGTGTCAGCTATGGTAAGTAGAATCCTTGGGACGGTAAGTACTACTAATCTTTCTGAAATTAACGATCTTGTCTTTGCAGGTGCAGTTGTAGTAGCGGAGAGATCAGGGGTAAAATCTTCACATTCACAATCACGACATAAAGATAATAAACCTTGGTGGAAACGCAGACTTGAGGGCCAAATTAACGAGTTACGCAAAGATCTCAGTAGAATAGAGCAAATGGATAGAGGTGCAATGAAAGATTCAGATATGAGGAATAGATTAATAAAGAAGTATCAAGTAAAAGGAAAGGGGATGAGTGTAGTTAAGGAAGAAATAAAGCAAAGGGTTAAGGCGAAGGCTGCGAAAGTAAAGAGGTACGATGACAGAGTCAGGCAGTTTCATCAAAATCGCCTATTCAGTACAAATCAACGTCAATTATTCAAAGAAATGGACGGAAAATGTGACAACTCACAAGTGGGCCCAGAGCCAGCAGAGGCAAGGAATTTTTGGGGTGGCCTTTGGGATCAGCCTGGTGATCATAACAGACAAGCAGAATGGTTAGCCGACGTGAAAGACGAGTTAAAGAATGTACAACAACAAGAGGGATTTCAGATTGATGTGAGCAAGGTGAAGAAACAGTTGAGGAAAGTGCCGAATTGGAAAGCCCCGGGACCAGACCAAGTGCACGGATACTGGCTAAAGAACTTCAGTAGTCTTCACGAAAGAATAGCCCAGCAGCTGCAACAATGCTTAGTGCGTGGCAACGTTCCAACGTGGATGACTGAAGCAAGAACGGTTCTCATCATGAAGGACATTAAGAAGGGTAACGTTGCAAGTAACTATCGACCTATTACATGTCTACCCATGATGTATAAACTTCTGACCGGTATCATTGCAGAAGATCTGTATAGCCACATAGAAGATCAGCAGTTATTTCCAGATGAGCAGAAAGGTTGCAAGAAGCGGTCAAGAGGAACGAAAGACCAACTCATCATTGATAAGACGGTGCTAAAGGACTGTAGGAACAGGAAAACTAATCTGGCCATGGCATGGATAGATTACAAGAAGGCATACGACATGGTATCACACTCGTGGATTATGGAATGTTTGGATATGATAGGGGCAGCTGATGCGGTGAAATGTCTTCTGGGTGAGAGCATGAAGACATGGAGAACAAATCTGACGGCTAGTGATGAATGTCTTGGTAAGGTAAACATCAGACGAGGTATTTTCCAGGGTGATTCTCTGTCTCCACTGTTGTTTGTTTTGGCGCTGTTCCCTTTGACGATGATTTTGCGGAAGGTTAGTGCGGGATACGAGATGACGAAGGATGGATGCAAGATTAATCATCTTCTCTTCATGGACGACCTGAAGTTGTTTGCGAAGAACGAGAAAGAGATTGATTCCTTGGTGCAGACTGTACGGATCTTCAGCGATGACATCGGCATGAAGTTTGGTCTGGAGAAATGTGCTGCGATGACCATGAAGAGGGGTAAAAGGGTACATTCGGATGGAATTGCTTTACCAGATGGCACACAATTGAGGGCGTTGGGTGAAGAAGAAAGTTATAAGTATCTTGGGTGCTTGAAGCAGATCATGTACTGCACGAGGAATCGAAAGAGAGACTTAAGAAAGAGTATATAAGACGAGTGAAGAAGTGTTTGAAGTCCAAGCTGAATATGATAAAGGCGATCAACACTTGGGCTGTGTCACTAATGAGATACAGTGCGGGAATTGTCGAGTGGACTAAGGCAGATCTAGATGTTGCTGACAGGAAAACGAGGAAAGTAATGACAATGTACGGTATGTTACATCCACGGTCGAATGTCAGCAGACTCTATCTACCAAGGTCAGAGGGCGGAAGAGGGTTACTTAGTGTATCAGACAGCGTTAACATCGAGAGAAGGAGCTTGCAGTGTCATGTAAGAAGTACTCGGGAAAAGTTGTTGAAGGTTGCGCAGAAATACATGAAGGCAGACGAATTAGGTCCAAAGGAGTATAAGAATCAAAGAAGAGAAGAAAGAACACGAGATTGGCAGGAAAAACCACTTCACGGCCGATTCCTGAGATGTACAGAAGAAGTGGCAAGTAGCAAGACTTGGGAATGGTTGAGGAGAGGAGAACTAAAGAAAGAAACTGAGGGTCTGATTACTGCAGCGCAAGACCAGTCTCTGCCGACGAATGTGATGAAGGCAAGGATCGAGAAGTCAGATGTCTCTTCTATGTGCAGAATGTGCAATGCGGCGGAGGAGACTGTATTTCACATTGTCAGCGAATGCAGAGTGCATGCTCAGACAGAGTACAAAGCCAGACACGACAAGTTGGCCAAGGTGATCCATTGGGATCTGTGTAAGAAGTACGGTGTCAAGGTGCAATCGAAGTGGTACGACCATGTGCCGGAAAAGGTTCAAGAAACGGATCATGTCAAGATTCTCTGGGACTTCAACATCCAGACAGATCATGTTATAGAACATAGACGGCCGGATGTTGTTGTCTTGGATAAGCATGCAAAGATGTGTCATCTTATTGATATAGCTGTGCCGGGTGATAGTAGAGTAGCTTCGAAGGAGAAGGAGAAGGTACAGAAATATCAGGATTTAGCGAGAGAACTTCGGAAGCTGTGGCAAGTCAAGGTGAAGGTTATTCCTGTGGTAGTGGGAGCACTGGGTACAATCCCGAAGGCGTTGGAGAAACATCTCAAGGAGATAGCAACATCTGTTAGAGTAGAATTACTACAGAAGGCGGCGCTCTTAGGGACAGCAAGGATTCTGCGAAAGACACTCGAGATCTAAGGCTACGGGACGTAGCTTGACTCCAGGTGTAACCTGCAGAAATGAAAACAAGATCTTTATTTTCATTTTGTTCTAAATTTAAATAATAATAATAATAATAATAATAATAATAATAATAATAATAATAATAATAATAATAATAATAATAATAATAATAATAATAATAATAATAATAATAATAATAATAATAATAATAATAATAATAATAATAATAATAATAATAATAATAATAATAATAATAATAATAATAATAATAATAATAATAATAATAATAATAATAATAATAATAATAATAATAATAATAATAATAATAATAATAATAATAATAATAATAATAATAATAATAATAATAATAATAATAATAATAATAATAATAATAATAATAATAATAATAATAATAATAATAATAATAATAATAATAATAATAATAATAATAATAATAATAATAATAATAATAATAATAATAATAATAATAATAATAATAATAATAATAATAATAATAATAATAATAATAATAATAATAATAATAATAATAATAATAATAATAATAATAATAATAATAATAATAATAATAATAATAATAATAATAATAATAATAATAATAATAATAATAATAATAATAATAATAATAATAATAATAATAATAATAATAATAATAATAATAATAATAATAATAATAATAATAATAATAATAATAATAATAATAATAATAATAATAATAATAATAATAATAATAATAATAATAATAATAATAATAATAATAATAATAATAATAATAATAATAATTAATAATAGCGTTTGAGGGCGCAAGACGTGCTTTGCGTCGAGCTCTGCAATTCCTGCACAAATCTCGCTTTTTCGACCGCCTGCAATATTCCAGATTGCAATATTTTCTCTTAACGGTTATTTGACACCACAAGACCGTTCTGTGAGTTTGTAAGTACATTTCAGGCCTTGTTCCAAACACTTAATTTTTGTCAGCGTCGAGGAAGGCGACGCCATATTGGTAGCCATGTAGCAACGTACGGCCCTCAATAGGCCCAACACGGTGCGATTCAGCACAAAGCAGTTTGAAAAGGCCGTCACGCCTGAAGAGGTATACAATGCAGTGGAGTTCGAGATGGACAAGGTAGACACAATAGTGTGCATAGCGGAGCTGACCAACAGATGGTACAACGTGACCTTCAACAATGAGAGAGATTGTATCGACATAGCAAGGGGCGGATTACTGATTCGCAAAGCGCTTATTCAGTGCGAAAGAGCAAACGTCTTCAATGCAGTAGTGGTGTATGTGAAATGTCCCTACGAAATGTCTGATGGGGATATCCTCAGCATGATGTATGCCTACGGAACAGTCGTCAACATCCGTAGGCAGTATCACCAATTTGACGAGAATGTGGAGACGGGTGTCAGAAGCTGCCTAGTAAGAAATGTGAAAAAGCCCATCCCCAGCTTCATCAAAGTGAAAGGGTTTTTGCTATCTGTCCGCTATAAGGGTCAACTAAAAACCTGCAAGATCTGTGAAGGAACAGATCACCTAGCCAGAGAATGTCCGGAAAGGGGGAGATGTTTCGTTTGTGGCAGTCTCGACCATAGAGCGACCTGGCATCACGGGAAGGAAGACGACGACTTGGAAGACATGGAGGATGACAGAAGGGACGAACAACAACGAGAACCCGAAGACGAGAACCCGAATAACGACGAGAACCCGAATAACGACGAGAACCCGAATAACGACGAGAACCCGAATAACGACGACAAAGAAGAGGCCACACTAGCGGAAGACGACAAAGGAGAGGACAAACACGCAGACGACAACGACAAAGGGAACAAACGCAAAGAAGACAGGGAGGAAGATGGGAAAGAAGAAGATCTTCACAGAGAAGACAGACACGAGGACCACCAAGAAGACAAGGGAGATAAGAAAAGCCAAGTATCCGCACCCAGCAACCCACAACCAAGTGAGGACTCACTGCCTAAGAACACCAAGCAAGCCGAGAAATTCACCAAATCCTTCAAGGAGGCACTTGCACCAACGCAGAGGGAAGAGAAAACAAGAGAGAGGAAGCCAACGAACAAGAAGGAGAATCATCATCCAGACCAAAGTCAACCAGATTCTGGGACGAGGTGTAAAGAATCACGCAAAAGAAAGGAAAGGGAAGAACTGGACGATTCTACTAGGAAACTGGCCAGAGATGACGACGACGCAAGCCAAACACAAGATATGGAACAGGAAAACCTACCATCTGATGATCAGGATAGCAACGACGACGACGACGACGACAACTGGGTGCCATATACACGGAGGGGGGTTCAACGCTTCAGACGTAGGAGGGGAATGGGAGCGGCATCTTCACAACCAAATAGGAGGTCGGAGCAGGAAAGTGCACATCAAAACCGCAGTCTATCCCAACCGACATCGGAGAGCACGAAAACATCAAACCCCAGGGGACGAGGCCGAGGTCAGAAGGCGATGTAAGCGAATTTTTCATCTGAGATTTTTATGGTTAGGTCTTTATTACTCTTTATTGCGATTACTATGAGTTTTTTAACAGTCGCATCAATTAATATTAATGGTCTTAGAGACGATTTGAAAAGAAACATGCTCTTTGACTGTCTTAAAGATTGTAATTTCAATTTGGTATTTTTACAAGAAACTCATAGCGACCGCAATGATGAGGACATTTGGAGCAGACAGTGGGAAGGTCAAATACTTTTTAATCACGGGACTCGCCATTCAAAAGGGGTTGCAATGCTCACTTCAAAAAATTCTGGAATTATTATTTCTAATGTTAAAAAAGATGACGATGGTAGGTGGATAAAAGGTGATATTAATTGGGACAATGAAGTGATTTCCGTAGCGTCTGTATATGCTCCAAATGATCTCCGTGGAAGGACCACTTTTTTTGATGGTCTGACTGATCGTATCATTGGGGACGAGAGTTTGATCATAGGGGGTGACTTTAATTGTAATTTAGATAAATTTCGTATTAATGATACCAGTCAAATTATTTTAAGAAATGTTATTCAAGAAAAAGATCTCATTGATGTTTGGAGAACTCTTCTTCCAGATGATAATGGTTACACTCATTTTCATAAACCGACTAAAACACCGAATAGAATCGATTATTTGTTTGTGTCTTCCAACATGTTTAATAGAATAAAGAATATTTCCTGTAGAGTAAGCGACCTTTCAGACCATCAACTTCTTGTAATAAAATTAACAGATAGTGAGGTTTCCCATGGGCAAGGCAGATGGATCTGTAACAATAACATTTTAGATGACGACGATCTTGTTTTTCAGAGTAAAACATTTTTGGAATTTTTGGAAAGGCAAAAACACAATCGTGATAATTTAGTTGAGTGGTGGGAAATTGGGAAGTTCCGACTCAAAGAAATAATCCAAGAGTATAGCAAAGAAAAATCAGGAATTCTAAAAGGACATTTCTCGTCTTCAGGAAAATATAGGAAATTAATTAGTAATCCCAACGATGCCAATTATGATGAAATTAAGACCACTGAAGAAGCTATCAAAGCCTATGAATTTAAAGAATGGGAAAAATCTAAAATAAGAGCTAGAAACACAATTAAAACGGAAGGCGAAAAAGCTTCCAAATATTTTTTTAATTTAGAAAAACAACAAATTCAAAAGAACAAAATGGAAAAATTATTTACTTCTGAGGAATTATGTTAGTCAGGTCAAACCATGTTGACTGTTGTAAATGATTTTATAGTAAATTGTACACTTCTGAGGATATCTGCCTTTCTAGTATGAACGTTATTTTGAATTCTATGATTCCTAACGTCATTCCAGCGGATATTTTTCAAAGTTCCGAGAATGATTTCACGCTACTTGAATTAAAAATGCCCTTTTCCAAATGAATAAAATAAATCCCCGGCATTGATGGCCTCACAGTGGAATTCTACCAAACATATTGGGATATTATCGGTATAGATTTCTTTGAAGTCTTTAATTACAGTTTTCAAAAGGTTGTTTAGGTCATTCTATGAATACTGCCCTCATCCGACTCATTTACAAAAATGTCGGAAGTAAATTTGATTTGAAAAATTGGCGTCCCATCAGTCTATTGTGTGAGGATTATAAAATTCTCGCTAAGACTCTTACTAATCGTCTGAAAAATATTATGCCTTTTATAATCGGGGAAGAACAATCGTGTGGTGTGAAATTTAGGAAAATTCAAGACAATCTTATGATTCTCAGGGATACAATAGATTATATAAATTGGGAAAATTTAGGTGCAGCCGCTGTTAGTATAAATTTGGAAAAGGCCTTTGATAGAATCAATTGGAATTACATGTTTGCAGTTATGGATAAAATAGGTGTTCCCCCGTTTTTTTGATTCGAGGAATCAAACTTCTATACAACCAACCGAGCTGTCGTATAATAGTTAATAACTACATAGGGTCTTCCGTTGAAATAACTCGTACTATCAGGCAGGGATGTCCATTGTCCCCACTCCTTTTTCTCTCTGTGCTGAAGGACTAGCTAATCTTTTAGAATTAACAATGAGCTTAAAGGTATTGAAATCCCCAGAATGTACGGATTCGATTAAACTCATACAGCATGCGGACGATTCTACGGTTTTTGTGAGTAAAAATAATGATTTTAACATTATTCAGGATATTCTCTGTGTATATTGTAAAGGAGCGGATCGAAATTAAATGTTCCTAAAACCAAAGGTCTTTGGTTAGGAAAATGGAAAGATAGATCCGACAATCCATGCGGCTTTAATTGGTGCAGTAGGAATAGTTTTCGGAAATGACGTCACCCCAGAAGACAACTGGGGTCCGCGTGTGAATAAGTTTAAATGTATTCTTGATAGGTGGAGTACGCGTAGCTTGACTCATAGGAAAAGCAGTGATTATCAATACTTTGGTGGGATCGGGATTAAATTATTTGGGGAGTATTATTTCATGTCCGCGTGAATGGATTAACAAGATCGATAAAAGTATTTGGAATTTTTATCTGATGATCGCATAAGCGTGAAACTCGGAGTTGCAACTACCGTTCCAGCAAGTCTTCATTCCTATATATATATATATATATATATATATATATATATATATATATATATATATATATATATATATATATATATATATATATATATATATATATATATATATAATTCCATGCTCATTCATTAGCGAGGTTAAATAATTGTGTGGGTTCGAGTCACAGAACATTCAAGCCAAAAATAGATCCTTGCCAGTTGACTTCATGAGAAAATCAGCCAGGCGTTTGTTTTACCATAATATTTTTTACAAATTAAATTTGACAGAAATGTCACTTTTATTATCTGTAAAAGTTTACTTCGATTTGGGTGCCTTGTTTTCTCAACAAAATCACAAAATTACCATTACTTACCATTCACGTTTGAGATGAATATAATTTATAACACACTGTGCTTCTCATTGACACTACGCAATTTCTATGTGAGCATCGATCCAGTTTTAAGTTAAA
>CM055817.1:21568432-21640542 GCA_029582265.1 Zoroaster sp. YZ-2022 | reverse complement strand
ACAACAACAACAACAACAACAACAACAACAACAACAACAACAATAATAAATAAAAACAATTATGATGAAAATGATATTTTGTTTTATGGATCTATGTAAAAGTGGATTAATGTCAAATAAAAATAAAACAAGAAAAATAAATAGAAATTATTAAAAATGGTTATTAAAGAAAATAATAAGGGTTAGGAGAAGGTTATAGCCGGCAATATAAGAGTTCTTAAACAGCCTTTTTTAAAATTTATTTTAGAAAAAAAAAATAGCATGGCTCGTCAGGTGCAATTTGTTATACTATTATTAAGCCATGTTTCTGTTGCGATGAGGATGTCTGGCCCCTCAGTGTCAATTAGCGCATGGAGTTCAGGGATCTTCCCTTTAAGACTTCTGAAATTTATGTTGAGGATCTTGAGTAGTCCTTCTGTATGTGGTTTGGTATTTTCATTTTTGGAGTTTTCGTCTGTGTGAGAACTATTATTTTCAGAACAGGTGTCGTTTGTTCTAGTCTGTGTGATTGAACCAACATGTGAGTCTAGATCACTAAGTGTTTCTGAATTAGTATGGGTGTTTAAACCAGTGTGAATGTGTGCTTCATCGGGTTGAAAGGCTGAGGCCAATCGGTCTGTCGCGATCCTGGCAGGTTTACTTTTAGTTTTCCTAGGCCTTGGAAGTCTGACACTGTCTGGTGTATTGCTAATGCATGTATGTGGTGGGGAAAGAGATTTGCATTGGAGATCTATCATGATTACCGTATTTGTCAGTTATAGCTTCAACAAGATCTACCAGTGGCGTACCTTGAGTCCAATTTTCAGAGGGTACTAGGTTACAATGTTTCACGGTGAAAACTGTTTCCTGTATTGTAAACAATAGAGTGCCCAAACATAACAAAAACATATCCTCACTTTGCTTTGACAAAAGAAAGCGGAAATACACTTATTGCACAAACAAATAACCATAATAAATTAGCTAGCAGTTGCGTGGATGTGTTCGTACTCCCACTGCTACATCTGGCTCTGAATAGACTTGACCAAGGCCGTTGTCGTATAGAGCAAACTTACCAAGGTTACGGTACCCCTGTCTGATTCAATTGTTCGCCCGGTAAACAATACCGGGTTCCCTGGCTAGCAAATGGCACCCGCCGAAATCTGCATTTAGACCTTAAACAGCCATTGGTTAGTGTTCTGATAAATAACTAATGGCTGGTGTAACTGCATTGGAGATATATCATGATTACCGTATTTGTCTACTATTTAGCTTTAACAAGATCTATTAGGGTCCCATTTTCAGGAGGCACTAGGGGGTGCACGACTTTTTTCTAGGGGGCATGTCAATATTTGAACATATTGTATCCTTAGCCTCAAATGGGGACCTATTTTTTTCAAAATCCTGAATGGGGGCACCCGGGGGCACAGACCTCAGCGGGGGGGGGGGTGCACAGAACTCGGCAGGGAGAATGTGTCCCTCTTCCACCATATTTACGCCACTGAGATCTACAGTTAGTGGTTCTTCTTGAGCAGGTGGTTTGTGCAATTGTATATTTTCTCTCAATACAGTTTGTTGTACTATTTGTGAATATACAGGATTGGGAATCGAGTTTACTAAAAAGAATGCAGCCAATATTAATAAAACGATTACTTCATTTAAAAAAAACGACACAAAAGTACAAAATAATATTAACATAGAGAATTCAAACATCAATAAGAAAACGTTAATACTATCAAGCTTGTTGCATTATGGTTTATAAGGCCTGGAGAGGGGTGCATCGCCCATTGGGGGCGCTATACCAATTGCTGGGAATTTTGAAGATAGACGTACGCACTAGACTATTCAGTAACCGTGACACAGGGTATAATCGATTATGGTTCCATAAGAATCAATAACAAATCAAGTGAGTGTGACTTTAGTAACATTGCATAAAGGAATTCCTATTCACGTTATTTGTGTTATGTGCTTATCGTTACAGTGGCCACCTGTCAGAGATGTATGCGTCAACGTTGCTTTGCACGTACATAGCCTGTACGTGTTTTTATTTGATTGAAGGACAATTTGATGAAGCTGGTGGTAAGTCTATTAAACATTTAGTCTTAAAGGGACAATATCGTCACGACGATCAGCAAGTCATGGAATCAGAGTGCAAGCTTTAGATTAACTCAGTAGCTGAAAATGCCACACCACATGATAAGGTCATTATTACTTTTACTTCTTCATAAAATGACCGAGCAATTTTCAGTCACTGTGCTTATCTTAAACTAGGACACCGATTCCATGCCCTGTTGAAATTCTGCTCTGATCGTGACGATACTGTCCCTTTAAATAGCATTCAGCTGTTGTCAATTGTCTGTAAATGCATCCATACTTGAGAGTCAATATTATATATAACCAGCATGTGCAAATTGCATGTATTCATTCGGAACACAAATTAATTTTTAAAATGATTTTACAAATTTTACTAAAACCACAGCAACTGCGACAAATTAAATCTTCACCATACTAGGGGATGGTGGAAGGGCAGAATACAATAATCTGTCTTCAAGGTCGGACATAAACAGCTTGGCGTATGATGGCGCCATTCTTAGTGCCCACGGCTGCACATTGTACCTGGAGGAAGTCTAGGAAAGTGAAATTTAGGTCAAACGTGTAGCTTTGCATGGTGAAGAGGATGATTAATTGCGGTGACACCATGTGACCTTCTATATTAAGTAGTAATTAGTTCGGAAACGAACTGTAGGTTACAACTCGACGTTTCGATCAGTATGCTCTGTTCGTCTTCAGGAGAATGACAAACTCTAGAAAGTGCTGTTGCTTAAGTAGGCTGCTGGAGAATCATTTGATGACTGGAGGATTAGTGCGTTGAAGCATACAGGCGGAAACTGGTGGGACTAGGATCCTGGGTGTGGGGGAGCAGCGGCGTAGCCACGGGGGGCCTGGGGTACGTGCCCCCCCCCCCCCCCTCGCCACAAATTTCCAGTGCCCCCCAGGTGCCCGCACGAAAAATCCCGATAGTGCCCCCAAAAAAGAAAAGAAAAAGAAAAGAGAAAAATCCACACCCCTGGCCCCCACTGAAAAGCAATGCCCCCTGTGCCTCCCCCACTGATAAAGTCCTGGCTACACCGCTAGGGGAGAGGAGTGTGTGTTCACTGAACTGAATCAGTTGTTAACAAGCACAGGGATAGGGAGGGTTTTTGACTTAGGATGTAGGGGAGTCCATCAGTCTTGGGTTGGTTGTGGACTTTGGCTATAGAAGATCCTTCGGTCAGAAGTAGTGGTCGTCAAATATCGCTGATGTAGAAAACAGTGTCGTATTTGAAGATCTCGATTCCCTCTCTGATGCGTCTGGGTTGCCATATGTCGATGTGTGTGATGAGTTGAGCTGCCTGCCAGTCAATTTGGTGGTCCTTGGTGGTCCTTGGTGTGGGAGTGAAATTCGGTTAGGATGTGTCCCACAGAGGGTGTGGTGTCTCACAGAGGGTTTGGTTTGGTTGTTGGATCTGAGAGCATTGGCACATGCACTTATGCCCTCACTATGGAGGATGTTAGTGTATAAGGAGGAAACATCAAGAGTGACAAGGAGTGCAGAGTTGGGTATTTGATGTTTTTAAATGCCCTCTAGTTTACGGAGGAAGTCCGTAGTGTCCTGTATGAATGAAGGGATATGATATACCAGAGGGTTAAGTTAGCTGTGAACGAACTCAGATATACATTCTGTTGGGCTACCATAACCCGACACAATCGGACGACCCGGGTTACCTGCCTTGTGTATTTTGGGCAGTAGATAGAAGCGGGCCGTACGACGATCCTGTGGGATCATGTGATCAATTATGTTTTCCAACCAGTGAAAGCTCAATGACAGCTCAATGTGTCGACTAAAGTCATGAACAAATTGTGAACTACCCGTGGTGTTACGGAATTAGTCAAAATGATCGCCACAACTAGCGAGTTCATTAGACCGACTCTGCATAGAGTCTGTATAAGCTGTAAGCTAAAAATCAGCGTGTTCCCATGCAACGTAATCAACTCAAACACCTATTCCAACCAAATCGTAATCGTAAGTTTCAGAGATATACACGAAAAATAAAGTCGTGTTTGTTATTATTTTCATTTTACAACAATCATTTATTTTACTTTTTATTTAAGCACAGCTTATATCATACATTTGTAAATTGTTCACTATAGTGTTCGTGCAATGTGGTTTTATATTGAACGGTTATTGACCAATCCACATCGAGGATTCAAAATTTCCGGAGGAACCAATAAGATGAACCTTTAACAGGTTGCTTGGTAAATGTTTTAGCATATTCATCAAAGCAGTGTTGCAAACATTTCTAATCTGTAATTTCTCCAGAAGAATATAAAAGCATATTGACCGAAAGGTCGAGTTGAAGCTGTAAGGTGCAGCGCCCTCTTTAGGCATGTACTGATATACACCCGGTGACCTTTGACACAATGGAAAGTTCTAGAATAGTTGTGTACAATGTGACCTGCTGGAGAAGTCAAGCCTCAATAAATTCTTACTCTTGAACCTTATAAATGTATACCTTATTACTTATTACTATTACATGTCATAAGACTATAATATAGGAGAACATGTAACATGGTGTCAGAAGTGGAGAAGCATTTTAGAAGAATTTGAGGACACAAACTTGAGTCAAAACGTGGTGAAATAGTGACATGAAAGTAGCACCGCCGTATCGTCAATGGAGGCAACATACATCGGATATTGAATACAAGTACTACTAATATAAGTACTAATGTTACGTAAGTGCTGTCACTATACTATTCTGACTGTTTAATGGGTTATATGTGCAAATAGTACACAAGCTCACCCGCTCACATCGTGAATGACATAAGGTTTTCTTCATGAACTAATTACATATAGATTTGGTGTTTGTATTTCATTTTCTTTCTGGGGGATGGGTTCTACTTCTACCCCTCTCATTTATTGGCCTTAAAAACCAGTTTTGAGAGTAAGTACCTGGGAAGGATTTGGGCTTACAAACTACTGAATCTGAGAGCAAAATTGAGAGCATGGAATCGTTAAAGGCACCCCAACAATTTGATGTAGAGGCCAGTAACTTAACTCAAGCATGGAAGCTTTGGAAAGAGGAATTACAACTCTATATAGATCTGGTCATGGGGGACAAAGATGACATGACAAAAGTGAAGATGTTATTGTACCTGGTTGGCAATAAAGACAGATAATTATACCAGACCATAAAGCCAGCCTCGGAAAATTTGTCATCAGCACTGAAAGCATTTGAAGACCACTGTAACCAACCAAGAAATGAAACGGTTGACCGATACAAAGTCTTTACCCGGAACCAGCAGACAGGTGAGACGTTTGATGTCTACCTTACAGAATTGAAGGTGTTAGCAGCAAATTGCAATTTTGACGTACTGCGGGATAGTCTTATCCGTGACCGTGTTGTATGCGGAATCCAAAATTCTACGCTCAGGGAGAGATTACTGAGAGAAACAGAGCTGACACTTGCGACATGTGTCAAAATATGCAGAGCAGCCGGACTGTCCAAGACTAGAATGGTTGCAATTGATGGGCATTCTGTCAGTGCTGTTCGTCAGAGGCAGACACAGAAGAATTACAGTAGGCCGAGTGGAAGAAAACATATACAAAGACAAGAGCAGAACGAGCCAAAAGTCGATGCACATTTCGGCAAATGTAAATTCTGTGGTACAGAACACGAATTTCGAAAACATAAATGCCCTGCCTTTGGTAAAGAATGTACGAGGTGTGGAGGACGCAACCACTTCAAAGTTCAGTGTAAGACTCGACTCAAAACTAAAGTACACAGCGTCGAGGACGCAGAACAACCAGATGATTGGTCTGATTCGGAATATGAAGTGCACACTGTACAACTGATGCACATGGAAATCAATGCTTTGAACAACAGTACACCTGCAAAGAGTATATTTGCCAACAAAAAAATTAAGTTCCAGCTAGACTGCGGAGCAACGTGTAATGTCCTACCACGAGATGCAATAGACATTGCTAATATCCAACTACAGCCCACAGGTCACGTGCTAGTGATGTATAACAAGACAAGGATTAAACCCAATGGAAGATGCACACTCAGGGTTACAAACCCAAAGAATCAGGAGAACTTTGACGTAGAGTTTATCATCGTTGATGAAAAAGGCGTCACCCCTATTCTTGGAAGTGCAACAATCCAACATATGGGATTGATTAAAGTGCAACATGAGAAGATAATGCACATGATTTCATTAGCACCATTAACCCTCTGCACAGCAACTGACAGAGGAGTACAGTGATGTTTTTGAAGGAATAGGAAAGCTCCAAGGAAAGTACAAAATAGTGCTAGATGAAACAGTGAATCCAGTTGTTCATCCACCAAGACGAGTTCCACTAGCAAGACAAAACCATCTTAGAACTGAGCTGGATAAGATGGTCGAATCAGGAATCATCACACCGGTGGACACACCCACATCATGGGTCTCCAGTTTGGTTTGCGTCGAAAAACCAAACAAGTTGAGAATCTGCTTAGATCCACAAGATTTAAATAAAGCGATCATGCGAAACCACTACCCGATGAAGACCATAGAAGACATCTTGCCCGACTTGGGCAAAGCCAAAATCTTCACTGTTGTAGACGCCAAAAGTGGATTTTGGCATGTTGAACTGGAGGAACAGAGCTCTTACCTCACGACTTTCAACACACCCTTTGGAAGGTATCGCTGGAAAAGGATGCCATTTGGTATCAGTTCCGCGCCCGAAGAATTCCAGAGGAGACTGGACGAAGCCTTAGAAGGACTGAGTGGCGTGAAGACAATCGCCGATGACATTGTCGTGTTTGGAGAAGGGGAAACTCTAGATGAGGCAGAGAAAGACCATGACACAAAATTGAGAGCATTGATGGACAGATGCCGAGGGAAACAGCTTAAACTGAATAAGCAAAGGCTCAAGTTCAAGAAGAACGAGGTCTCCTTCATGGGCCACTTGATCATATGTGATGGTCTCAAGCCTGATCACGCCAAGGTAAAGGCAGTGAAAGAAATGCCAAAACCCACTAATGTAGCAGGATACAACGTTTTCTGGGTTTTGTTAACTATTTGAGCAAGTTCTACCGCACCTCAGTGAAGTGTGCGAACCACTCCGACAGTTGACAAAGAAAGAAGTTGAATGGTGTTGGATGGAAGTTCACGAGAAAGCTGTACAGCGCATCAAAGAAATGGTTACTTCAGAACCAGTCCTACGCTACTTTGATGATACAAAGGAACTGACACTCCAGGCTGGTGCATCCGAGAAAGGGCTAGGGGCAGCGATAGTGCAGGATGGCCAGCCTGTTGCTTATACAAGTTGAGCTCTGACAGATGCAGAGCAACGTTATGCCCAAATTGAAAAAGAGCTGTTGGCTGTGACATTTGGTCTGGAGAGATTCCATCAATACACATATGGACGAGCAGTGACAGTTCAAAGTGATCACAAGCCACTGGAAGTGATAGTCAAGAAGAATATGCATCAAGCACCAAAGAGTCTGCAACGTCTTATGTACCGTCTACAGACATATGATGCTCACATTGTCTATCACCCAGGCAGCAAAAATGTACCTGGCTGATACTCTAAGCCGTGCATTTCTGCCTGAAAGCAAAGTGGATGCCACTCAGAGAGAACTGGAGCATGTCAACATGATCAGTCATCTGCCGATAGCGAAACCACTGCTTGATAAACTGAAGCAGGGAACAGCAGATGATGCAGTACTAACAGAGTTGACTACTATTATAATTAAGGGATGGCCAGAACAAAAGAAACATCTCCCAACTCTAACACCATACTTCCACATTCGCGATGAGCTCAGCACATCGGAAGGATTGCTCTTCAGGGGTGAACGTGTCATTGTACCGAAGAGTATGAGAAAAGATATGTTAGAGCGACTACACTCGTCACACTTGGGAGAAAATAGTTGTCTGCGTCGAGCTCGAGAATCCTTATACTGGCCGGGTATGAGCTCCGAAGTCAAAGACTACATAGCAAAATGTGATGTATGTCGATCACTTGGCACTAAACAACAGAAAGAGCCCATACTACATCATGAAACACCCAACAGACCATGGGCAAAAGTGGGGCAGATCTTTTTGTGTTGAGTCCCGCCACTACCTTGTGATGGTAGACTACTTCTCAAACTTCATCGAAGTAGACTACCTATCTTCTACAACATCATCAGCAGTCATCCACAAAATGAAGGCACAATTTTCTCGTTATGGAATACCGGATGAATTGGTGACTGACAATGGCCCACAATTCTCATCACATGAATTCTCCAAGTTTGCCAATATATGGGAATTCAAGCACACCACTTCGTCACCTCACTACCCACAATCAAATGGCAAAGTGGAAAATGCTGTTAAGACAGCAAAGGCTCTTCTCAAGAAAGCCAAAGACGGACATAATGACCCGTACTTAAGTCTGCTGGCATTCAGAAGTACTCCTACTCCAGGCTTTGACTCTAGACCAGCACAGCGGCTGATGAATAGGAGAACCAGGACAACACTGCCTACAACTTCAAAACTGCTACAGTCCCAAGTTCCAACTGGAGTAATGGATCAAATGAAGAAATCCAAACAACGACAAGCAGAGTACTACAACCGTACGGCAAAGGCAGTGCCATCGCTGAGACCAGGAGATGTTGTTCGCATTCAACCGCAGTCCCCAGACCAACACTGGCGCAAAGCTACAGTGGTGAAGTCAGCTCCACAGCCACGTTCATATGAGGTGGAGACTGAGAAGGGAGCTCGCTATCGTCGAAACAGACGTCACCTACGAACAACAACTGAGCCTTTTAGTAGACCTAGAAGATAGGTGGAAACAACACCTACACAACAGCGGCAGAACAGAGAGGAAAACACATCCTCAGAAACATCAGGAAACAGAACACAGACCATGACGCGATCAGGAATAATCATCCGCCCACCAGCCTACCTGAAGAACTATGTGAAACAACTGAACACTTAAGCCTATGTTATCTTAAGTCACAAAACTAACTAGAAGAAACATCAACAGTATAGATCAGAAAACAAAACAAAATAGAATCCAGATTTGAGTTTATTTGACGTAAAAAAATAAATAAAAATAAAACATAACAAAATAAAAAAGAGAGAGAGAGAGATACATGTAGTTGCATGTTTTACTTGTTAGCACAATCATTTTAATAAATAGTTGTATGATTTAATTGAATCACTTCGTTAGCGCCATCGTTAGATGCATTAAAAAATAAAAAGTTTTTTAGTCATTAATTATATCTAATACTACAATGGACAATAATACACACTGAACTCAAGCCAACTCAGGAATCCTAAGATGTTCACCAAAGTTAAATTGGACTCTTTAACTTGTGATTTTCATTGATATACTTAAAGGAACTAGACTCAAACTTTGAAAGGAAAGATGTAAGGTGCAGCGCCCTCTTTAGGCATGTACTGATATACACCCGGTGACCTTTGACACAATGGAGAAGTCAAGCCTCAATAAATTCTTACTCTTGAACCTTATAAATGTCTACCTTATTACTTATTACTATTACATGTCATAAAACTATAATATAGGAGAACATGTAACAAAGCAACAGTTCTTTTCAGAACTATTTACTACTCAAAAGATATTGTTCACACGGTGCGCTTCTCGCATGCTTGAGATGAATTTGGCCTGACCATCAGCCTGAAGAAACAAACTGTGATAGGCCAAAACACTCCTGCACCACCCGTCATCTCCAGAGGTAATTACAATCTCGAGGTCGTTGAAAGGTTCTGCTACCTTGGCTCAAAGGTTCCCAATACCATGTTGCTTGATGCAGAGTTGAACATCCGTATCGGCAAAGCATGAACCATCTTTGGCTTTCTGACCAAGAGAGTATGGAGAAACTCAAAGTTCACCATCAACACAAAATTTCATGTGTACTCGGCACTCGGCAATAGAGCAGCGAGTTCTGGCCATCGTACTCGAAGCAAGAGCCGGCTCAACTCACTTCATATTCCTTTCCTTCGCCGCATCCTTAACATCTCTTGGAAGGACAAGATTACTAACTTTGAAGCCTTGAGGAGGGCTGGTGTCCAATCCATCTTTGCTGTGCTCGGCCAGCAAAGACTCTGCTGGTTGGGTCACATGCACAAAATAGATGAAGGCAGGATTCCAAAAGACCTCTCCAAAGAGAGCAACAACCTGACCACGCCTACGCTTCAAGGATGCCCGTAAAAAGGATCTGCAAGCATGCTCCATCACACCCTTCAAATTGGGAGTCCTTAGCAGTTGACAGACCGTGCTGGAAGCAAACAGTTATCTCTGGAATTACATGCAGCGACCTCAGACGACAGGAAGCACTTGCTATCTGCTGCTTTGACGTTCATCTGTCGGGGCTGCCGTTGCGACTGTCACACCCGGGGAGGCCTCGCAACTCACACAGCCACGAGTGTCAACTACCAAAGTCCATCGCCTTTCGAGGCGGATGAAGGCCAACTACCTAATAAATATCCAGTTAGTCTTATAGAGATCAGTGAATCACAAGATCAATGATGCACCAACCCATTGCTGTCAACAACCTCCACCCCGCCCTATCTCTGACCTCTGAATTCCCACAAATGCATTGCCTATATATATTGAGTGCATACAAACTATGCTTTTATTAAAACATTTTATAGGACAAAATGGAAGACTACTAATATAAGATGTTGTTTTAACTGAATAAAATAAAACAGCAATCCATTATGTAAGGTCACGAAAGGTCACAACATCGTAATGTTGGCAGAACTACTTCTGAGAGTATGATAACTTGTATCAATTTAAATAAACCTCATGAATCCGCCAGGGATCAAGCCCCGGTCAGATGCAAACAACCTGGGTAACGGCAGTAGCGGGGATCACACAACTTGGGACACAAGCCTTTTATGTGGCCAAATTTGCAGGTTCTATTAATAGTAATATTCTTAATAATATCGCAGCATTTGTAACGCGCACTTACTCTGTGAAACATTCAAATGTCCAGAACATAATCTTTCGCTAGTCTTCTGGTTGGGAGTTCCACAGTCTAGCTGCAACACAGGAAAATACCCAGTCCTCGTAACTGCTGGCCGGGCGAGTCCGGGGAATAAACAGCATTGCGGTTGGTCGACCTTAAACCTAGTGTGACAGGGCGGTGCCTCAACAAGTTCTGGATACAAAGTGGAGCAGAACTAAGTGGTGCCTTGAATGTTAGAAAGCTTACATTGAAGCTTATAAGGAAGGGGAGGGATGGGGGAGGGAAGTGACATGAGGTCAAAGGTGTACAAAATCACCATTGTTGATTCAATGGAAAAGTCCTCCATCTTCATATAGTCATCTGTACTTAGATTAGAATACGACATTGTCGTCAATGAAAACCTCGGTCAAATATGAGGGCTGTCCAAGTATCAACGGATTGAGTGACATAATTTTACAGTAAGTAATAATAAGTAATAAGTAACACTAGGCCTATAACAAGTGTATTTCCAAACCTCGAATTTCATTTTTGTAGGGGCAAGGTCACTTTTCCTGTGGCTGAGTAATGGACACTTTCATTAGAATATCAAAACTTCTAAGGGTCACCAAGGGCAGGGCAAAAGACAAGGGCAGGGCAATAGAGGCCTCTGTGAAATCCCAGGTATGTTCCAATAGATGTCACTGTCCCACTGTCCAGTGATAAAATAAAGTCTGAAAAATTAAAAATCTAAACTTAAATTAGGCTCATGAATTCACTAAAATATAATTTAAAGGTCATACACGGGCTTATTCCCGCTTTGTTTTCGTTCACTACGTACGTTAATTGTTTTTAGTGTACCCGGTTGGTGTCCATTTTAAATATGTTGATGATTTTATTCAAACAGATGTTTGTGGTGAAAGGACCATTTACCTGGAGGAAGATTCCTCGTACAATTTAACCTCTCCAAATTACCCACATACCTATCGAAACGATTTACAATGTGCATGGCAGATATTGACCACGTCGGGCACCAGTTTCATTGTCATTGACATTCTTGATTTTGAAACCCAAGCTAAATATGACAAAGTGACAATTGCAAGTTCCGGTATAGATCTCGGTGAATTTAGTACATCGGATGATGATGCAGTGAGAATTGCAAGTTCCGGTATATATCTCAGTGAATTTAGTACTTGGGATGATGATGTAGTGTTCACAATCACTGGTTCTGAGCTGGTTATTTCTGGAATGACGAAAATCTCGAGAGTAATGTCAACGAACCGGACGATTTATATCAACTTTACAACAGACGGTTCCGTAACAAGACGAGGATTTCTGATGAGGATTATGTTAAGAAACAAAAGTGAGTACACAAGAAATCTTAAATTGTGACTGGAAGAGTGTTTTATTAACATTTCGTCTATTTTTCCGAATAACTATACCTAAAAAAATTATCCACACATTTATACCAAAATTGTTTGACTATGTTTCTATATTACGGCTGAAGGGATCGTTTTCATCCAGGGTACACCCAAATGGTACTCATGCAATACTAAAAGTAATCTAACCTACATAGGATTGAGATTTCCAGGGTACCATTGGGGAGTGCTCTAGGTGACAACGACCACTTCAGCTATATATTGAAACACTGTGACATTATTTGTGAGTTTAACTTACAAAATGGATCGATGCTCACATAGAAATTGCGTAGTGAGAATGAGAAGCACAGTGTGTGATAAATGATTATTTTCTCAAACGTGGTAATTTTGTGATTTTGTTGAGAAAACAACGCCCCCAAATCGAAGTAAACTTTTACAGATAATAAAAGTGACATTTCTGTCAAATTTAATTTGTGAAAAATATTATAGTAAAACAAACACCTGGCTGAAGTCAACTTGCAAGGATCTATTTTTGGCTTGAATGTTCTGTGACTCGAACCCACAAAATGATTTAACCTCGCTAATGAATGAGCATGGAATTACATTTTTTAATTTTTTTTTATATATATTTTTTTATACAAATTTCCTTCAATATAATGTATGCAAGTTAATTTTGAAAAATGCCAACTTTACTACCGGAGTACCCTATTTGATTTAGTGAAGGATATGACCAGTTTAGGTTTTGGTTGTGGAATAAATCTGTATTTTTCTATTTTGTGTCTACAGCTGAGGAAGGCATATGTGATAGAAACGTGGGTTTCGAATGTGAGAATACCACCGTGTGTGTGACTGAAGATGCAGTTTGTGATGGGTTCGTCCATTGTGGCTACGGATCCGATGAAAACCAATGTTGTAAGATATTATTTTAAATTCTCTCTTACATTTTTTATTCAATTTGATTTTAATTCCTTTGGTCAATTATTTTAGAACGTTCGGCACTTTTTTGTAAATTAATTGTTTAAACAATTCCTGTTGCCATTACAGAAAATGGAACAACTTTATTGTAAATCATATCTCAATATGATTGATACGTAGTGTCAAGTCTGCGTAATTCAACATGTTGCACACATATCTAGGCTTATTCCTGCCTTACCCAATTGGTTTTCATTCACTATAATGTACCTGGTTAGTGTCCTTTTAAAATATGTTATTGATTTTATTCAAACAGATCTCTGCGGTGAAAGGACCATTTACCTGAAGGAAGATTCCCCGTACAATTTAACCTCTCCATATTACCCACACGACTATCGAAACAATTTACAATGTACATGGGAGATATTGACCACGTCGAACACCAGTTTCATTGTCATTGACATTCTTGATTTTGAAACTGAACCTAGATTTGACAAAGTGACAATTGCAAGTTCCGGTATAGATCTCGGTGAATTTAGTACTTCGGATGATGATACATTGTTCACAATCACTGGTTCTGAGCTAGTTATTTCTGGAATGACAAAAATCTCGAGAGTAATGTCAACGAATCGGACGATTTATATCAAATTTACAACAGACGGTTCCGTAACAAGACGAGGATTTCTGATGAGGATTATGTTAAGAAACAAAAGTGAGTACACAAGAAATCTTAAATAGTGACTGGAAGAGTGTTTTATTAACATTTCGTCTATTTTTCCGAATAACTATACCTAAAAAAATTATCCACACACTTAGACCAAAATTGTTAGACTATGTTTCTATATTACGGCTGAAGGGATCGTTGTCATCCAGGGTACACCCAAATGGTACGCATGCAATACTAAAAGTAATCTAACCTACATAGGATTGAGATTGCCAGGGTACTATTGGGGAGTGCTCTAGGTGACAACGACCACTTCAGCTATATACTGAAACACTGTGACATTAATTGTGAGTTTAACTTAAAAATGGATCGCTGCTCACATAGAAATTGCGTAGTGTGAATGAGAAGCAGTGTGTGATAAATGATATTTTTCTCAAACGTGTAATTACGCAAGTAATGGTAATTTTACTTATTTTGAGAAAACAAGGCATCCAAATCAAAGTAAACTTTTACAGATAATAAAAGTGACATTTCTGTCCAATTTAATTTGTGAAACATTTTATTGTAAAACAAAAATCTCGTTTACAGTCCTGATAATATAGATCCGTTTTGTACTTCTTTACACCTGACTGATTTTCTCATGAAGTCAACTGCCAATGATCTATCTTTGGCTTGATTGTTCTGTGACTCGAACTCACAAAATGATTTAAGCTCGCTAATAAATGAGCATGGAATTATGTGTGATTTTTTCATTCAATATAATGTATGCATATTCAAGCTAAAAAAGATAATTAGAAACCCAAGTTAGATATGAAATATGCCAACTTTACTATCGGAGTACCCTATTTGGTTTAGTGAAGGATATGACTAGTTTGATTATGGTTGTGAAATAAATCTGTATTTTTGTCGGTTTTGTGTCTACAGCTGAGGAAGGCATATGTGATAGAAACGTGGGTTTCGAATGTGAGAATACCACCGTGTGTGTGACTGAAGATGCAGTTTGTGATGGCTTCGTCCATTGTGGCTACGGATCGGATGAAAACCAATGTTGTAAGATATTATTTTAAA
The DNA here is from genome assembly GCA_029582265.1 of Zoroaster sp. YZ-2022. NCBI lineage: Eukaryota > Metazoa > Echinodermata > Asteroidea > Forcipulatida > Zoroasteridae > Zoroaster > Zoroaster sp. YZ-2022. The sequence continues at coordinate 21,625,570 of CM055817.1, read as the reverse complement.
TTCTCTCTTACATTTTTTATTCAATTTGATTTTAATTCCTTTGGTCAATTATTTTAGAACGTTCGGCACTTTTTTGTAAATTAATTGTTTAAACAATTCCTGTTGCCATTACAGAAAATGGAACAACTTTATAGTAAATCATTTCTCAATATGATTGATACGTAGTGTCAAGTCTGCGTAATTCAACATGTTTCACACATATCTAGGCTTATTCCTGCCTTACCCAATTGGTTTTCATTCACTATAATGTACTTGGTTAGTGTCCTTTTTAAATATGTTATTGATTTTATTCAAACAGATGTCTGCGGTGAAAGGACCATTTACCTGAAGGAAGATTCCCCGTACAATTTAACCTCTCCATATTACCCACACGACTATCGAAACAATTTACAATGTACATGGGATATATTGACCACGTCGAACACCAGTTTCATTGTCATTGACATTCTTGATTTTGAAACTGAACCTAGATTTGACAAAGTGACAATTACAAGTTCCGGTATAGATCTCGGTGAATTTAGTACTTCGGATGATGATACATTGTTCACAATCACTGGTTCTGAGCTAGTTATTTCTGGAATGACAAAAATCTCGAGAGTAATGTCAACGAATCGGACGATTTATATCAAATTTACAACAGACGGTTCCGTAACAAGACGAGGATTTCTGATGAGGATTATGTTAAGAAACAAAAGTGAGTACACAAGAAATCTTAAATAGTGACTGGAAGAGTGTTTTATTAACATTTCGTCTATTTTTCCGAATAATTATACCTAAAAAACTTATCCACACATTTAGACCAAAATTGTTTGACTATGTTTCTATATTACGGCTGAAGGGATCGTTGTCATCCATGGTACACCCAAATGGTACTCATGCAATACTAAAAGTAATCTAACCTACATAGGATTGAGATTGCCAGGGTACTATTGGGGAGTGCTCTAGGTGACAACGACCACTTCAGCTATATATTGAAACACTGTGACATTAATTGTGAGTTTAACTTAAAAATGGATCGCTGGTCACATAGAAATTGCGTAGTGTGAATGAGAAGCAGTGTGTGATAAATGATATTTTTCTCAAACGTGTAATTACGCAAGTAATGGTATTTTTACTTATTTTGAGAAAACAAGGCACCCAAATCAAAGTAAACTTTTACAGATAATAAAAGTGACATTACTGTCCAATTTAATTTGTGAAACATTTTATAGTAAAACAAAAATCTCGTTTACAGTCCTGATAATATAGATCCGTTTTGTACTTCTTTACACCTGACTGATTTTCTCATGAAGTCAACTGCCAATGATCTATTTTTGGCTTGAATGTTCTGTGACTCGAACTCACAAAATGATTTAAGCTCGCTAATAAATGAGCATGGAATTATGTGTGATTTTTTCATTCAATATAATGTATGCATATTCAAGCTAAAAAAGATAATTAGAAACCCAAGTTAGATATGAAATATGCCAACTTTACTATCGGAGTACCCTATTTGGTTTAGTGAAGGATATGACTAGTTTGATTATGGTTGTGAAATAAATCTGTATTTTTGTCGGTTTTGTGTCTACAGCTGAGGAAGGCATATGTGATAGAAACGTGGGTTTCGAATGTGAGAATACCACCGTGTGTGTGACTGAAGATGCAGTTTGTGATGGGTTCGTCCATTGTGGCTACGGATCGGATGAAAACCAATGTGGTAAGATATTATTTTAAATTCTCTCTAACATTTTTTATTCAATTTGATTTTAATTCCTTTGGTCAATTATTTTAGAACGTTCGGCACTTTTTTGTAAATTAATTGTTTAAACAATTCCTGTTGCCATTACAGAAAATGGAACAACTTTATAGTAAATCATTTCTCAATATGATTGATACGTAGTGTCAAGTCTGCGTAATTCAACATGTTTCACACATATCTAGGCTTATTCCTGCCTTACCCAATTGGTTTTCATTCACTATAATGTACCTGGTTAGTGTCCTTTTTAAATATGTTATTGATTTTATTCAAACAGATGTCTGCGGTGAAAGGACCATTTACCTGAAGGAAGATTCCCCGTACAATTTAACCTCTCCATATTACCCACACGACTATCGAAACAATTTACAATGTACATGGGAGATATTGACCACGTCGGACACCAGTTCCATTGTCATTGACATTCTTGATTTTGAAACTGAACCTAGATTTGACAAAGTGACAATTGCAAGTTCCGGTATAGATCTCGGTAAATTTAGTACTTCGAATAATGATACATTGTTCACAATCACTGGTTCTGAGCTAGTTATTTCTGGAATGACAAAAATCTCGAGAGTAATGTCAACGAATCGGACGATTTATATCAAATTTACAACAGACGGTTCCGTAACAAGACGAGGATTTCTGATGAGGATTATGTTAAGAAACAAAAGTGAGTACACAATAAATCTTAAATAGTGACTGGAAGAGTGTTTTATTAACATTTCGTCTATTTTTCCGAATAACTATACCTAAAAAACTTATCCACACATTTAGACCAAAATTGTTTGACTATGTTTCTATATTACGGCTGAAGGGATCGTTGTCATCCAGGGTACACCCAAATGGTACTCATGCAATACTAAAAGTAATCTAACCTACATAGGATTGGGATTGCCAGGGTACTATCGGGGAGTGCTCTAGGTGACAACGACCACTTCAGCTATATATTGAAACACTGTGACATTAATTGTGAGTTTAACTTAAAAATGGATCGCTGCTCACATAGAAATTGCGTAGTGTGAATGAGAAGCAGTGTGTGATAAATGATATTTTTCTCAAAGGTGTAATTACGCAAGTAATGGTAATTTTACTTATTTTGAGAAAACAAGGCATCCAAATCAAAGTAAACTTTTACAGATAATAAAAGTGACATTTCTGTCCAATTTAATTTGTGAAACATTTTATTGTAAAACAAAAATCTCGTTTACAGTCCTGATAATATAGATCCGTTTTGTACTTCTTTACACCTGACTGATTTTCTCATGAAGTCAACTGCCAATGATCTATCTTTGGCTTGATTGTTCTGTGACTCGAACTCACAAAATGATTTAAGCTCGCTAATAAATGAGCATGGAATTATGTGTGATTTTTTCATTCAATATAATGTATGCATATTCAAGCTAAAAAAGATAATTAGAAACCCAAGTTAGATATGAAATATGCCAACTTTACTATCGGAGTACCCTATTTGGTTTAGTGAAGGATATGACTAGTTTGATTATGGTTGTGAAATAAATCTGTATTTTTGTCGGTTTTGTGTCTACAGCTGAGGAAGGCATATGTGATAGAAACGTGGGTTTCGAATGTGAGAATACCACCGTGTGTGTGACTGAAGATGCAGTTTGTGATGGGTTCGTCCATTGTGGCTACGGATCGGATGAAAACCAATGTGGTAAGATATTATTTTAAATTCTCTCTAACATTTTTTATTCAATTTGATTTTAATTCCTTTGGTCAATTATTTTAGAACGTTCGGCACTTTTTGTAAATTAATTGTTTAAACAATTCCTGTTGCCATTACAGAAAAATGGAACAACTTTATAGTAAATCATTTCTCAATATGATTGATACGTAGTGTCAAGTCTGCGTAATTCAACATGTTGCACACATATCTAGGCTTATTCCTGCCTTACCCAATTGGTTTTCATTCACTATAATGTACCTGGTTAGTGTCCTTTTTAAATATGTTATTGATTTTATTCAAACAGATGTCTGCGGTGAAAGGACCATTTACCTGAAGGAAGATTCCCCGTACAATTTAACCTCTCCATATTACCCACACGACTATCGAAACAATTTACAATGTACATGGGAGATATTGACCACGTCGGACACCAGTTTCATTGTCATTGACATTCTTGATTTTGAAACTGAACCTAGATTTGACAAAGTGACAATTGCAAGTTCCGGTATAGATCTCGGTGAATTTAGTACTTCGGATGATGATGCAGTGTTCACGATCACTGGTTCTGAGCTGGTTATTTCTGGAATGACAAAAATCACGAGAGTAATGTCAACGAGCCGGACGATTTATATCAACTTTACACCAGATTATTCCGTAACAAGACGAGGATTTCTGATGAGGATTATGTTAAGAAACAAAAGTAAGTATACTGGAAATCTTAAATATTGACTGGAAGAGTGTTTTATTAACATTTCGTCTATTTTTTCAGAACAACTATACCTAAAACACTTATCCACACATTTAGCCAGAAATAATTTTACTATGTTTCTATATTACGGCTGAAGGGATCGTTGTCATCCAGGGTACTCCCAAATGGTACTCATGGAATACTAAAGGTAATCTAACGTACATAGGATTGAGATTGCCAGGGTACTGTTGGGGAGTGCTGTAGGTGACAACGACCACTTCAGCTATTATATTGAAACGTTGTGACATTATTTGTGAGTTTAACTTAAAACTGGATCGATGCTCACATAGAAATTGCGTAGTGTCAATGAGAAGCACTGTGTGATAAATGATATTCATCTCAAACGTGAATGGTAAGTAATGGTAATTTTGTGATTTTGTTGAGAAAACAAGGCACCCAAATTGAAGTTAACTTTTACAGATAATAAAAGTGACATTTCTGTCAAATTTAATTTGTAAAAAATATTATGGTAAAACAAACGCCTGGCTGATTTTCTCATGAAGTCAACTTGCAAGGATCTATTTTTGGCTTGAATGTTCTGTGACTCGAACCCACAAAATGATTTAACCTCGCTAATGAGTACCCTATTTGGTTTAGTGAAGGTTTTGGTTGTGGAATAAATCTGTATTTTTCGGTTTTGTGTCTACAGGTGAGGAAGACATATGTGATAGAAACGTGGGTTTCGAATGTGAGAATACCACCGTGTGTGTGACTGAAGATGCAGTTTGTGATGGGTTCGTCCATTGTGGCTACGGATCGGATGAAAACCGATGTTGTAAGATATTTCTTAAATTCTGTCTTATATTTTTATTCAATTTTATTTTAATTCCTTCAGTCAATTATTTTGGAACGTTCGGCATTTTTTTGTAAATTCAACACATAAACAATTCTTGTTGCCTCTATATAAAATGGAACCACTTCAGACGAAATCATTTCTCAATATGATTGATACGTGTATCATATTTACACCAATAAGGTTTTTAGTAAATTATAAAGTGGTTAGTTTCTTTTAAGCTTATATTTTGCATTGACTAAGACGACCATGAAAGTGTAACGTCTGGAATGGGGTACCGACCGAGGCGTGACGTCACATTCACATTATCATTGTTTCATTATTGTTCTATGATGCTACACTTCACTTTAATACATTCATATTAAAGCGATTTTGCCTCTCCAGTTGCCACAAGAATTCAATTTCATTTTCAGGCATGATAATACATTTAGCATTATATTCAATTTAGCATAATACGTCCTTCTTTACAGCAATTCACATTCGTCTTCCAATTTAACAGAGTTGGTTCGTCTGGAGATTTTAGCTAAAATTTAATTTTCATTTTCGTGTAATGGGCAATCAATTTCGCAAAATGAGAATTAAAAAAAATACGAGAAACAAATGCAAACAAATAGATTAATCGTACAAGTTAACCGAATACGTTTCATATCTCATACTTTAGCCTCCCAAAGTAAGGTGTTCGATGCGCAGAGGACTTTTTAAAGAATTTATTACTTCTTTTTGCTTTCGTTTACGGACAATCAATTTCATGGTAACAGTTTTCCAATGCGGCCTTGACAAAAGGTTTTCAGGCACTGGAGTTAATTTAAATACAACATCAATTAAATTTGATTATGAGGCAAGAGATCTAGATCTTCTTTTTAACTTATGTATTTAATTTCTTTTCTTTTTATTATTTTATCAACTTCATTAAATTTAATTTTACAAATGGAATAATGTGTATAAATTTCTAATCGAAAAGCATCAAATAATTTCCCACAATGATTGTTTAATAACCAATGTGGCAAAAAACAAGTCTAGAACAACAAAATGGTCGGTAACTTTTTACAAAATTGTTGGGTGTTTATTTTTGCATATTGGTTTTGGATCGCCAGTTTCCAAATGTTTAAATGGTTAGTGCATTTTGTAATCATTTTAATTTATGTAATAATCAAATGATATGTTTTAATTATATTTTTAGTCTTTGATATGTAAAAACAGCAAAATATAAATGAATATATAACTAAAAAAATAAATAAAAAAATTAAGGTCTAAACATTTTAAGCATTTTTTTGGTTTTTGTAAAAGTAAGGTTTTTCTTCATTCATACAGTGACTAGTGAGTTTTCCCCCAAAAAATGTTTCATGACATCATCACAGATCAGGGCGCCCCCATCTCAGAACTAAATGTTATTTTTTCATCAGCATGAGGAAGAACAATTGAGCCATATTTTCTATGGCCTTCAAATTACCTGATCTTACCTTTACTTCCGTTCCAAACAGGAAGTTAAAATTTAAGACATTCTAACACAAAATGTATAAGTCTTTTGAAAATGAAATTGATAATGATTAAAGACGTCAGACATTCTCAATAATAATGATCATGACGTCAAAAGATATCCAATGTATTACCGGTACTTTGTTGTGAAGTATACATTCAGTTACGTGACTGAACCGGAAGTTAATGTATTCAGCATAGCACATTATATGTAATTTTAATTATATATTATGTTGTTATATCGTTTTATTCAGTTAAGAATATAATGTGTATAATACACAGCGTATCAAATTGAGCAACCACTCATAACTAGAATTATTACATATTAAAAACAATGCCTTTAGGTTATAATTTTTACCGGTATATACTTATGCCTATGGATTTATTGCAAGTTGTATAATGCTTTAACAATATAATTGATGCTCATCATATTGATAAGTACACCTGAGGTAGGGTTGTAACCTATAGCCAGCCACCGACAATGCTGAAGATGAGTCTTATCATTTGCTGGTTGATTGCATAGTTTGCAAATGCACGCATTGGGCCTATAACAGTTTGTCGTACTGCAGAGTAGATGGTGAAGACCATTGCTATACCACATGCCTAGATTACGCCTAGTTCGGTCACAAGAGAGATTTTCAGGAGCAGGAACATGTGCTATGTGTAGTGGGTTAAGACGTGTATTGTTTTGGAGTGACTCTCTCACTAAAAATAAGGCCGATTGCCATCCAATGGTAGACATAAGAGAGGAGGTCGATGCATATTTAGACACACCAAACCAACGTTTGATTAGTCTCCCTTGAATCTCATCCAGAAACAAAAAGTCATTCTCGGTGAGGTTTGGGGCTAGTGTTTTTAATGCATAAGTCGAGGTTGGGAGGACTATACTTAGGAATATGCGTTCAAGTGAGGTCAGAGATATTCTGGTGAGTGGGATTCTCATAGCAACTTTGGCACATGTTGCGATACCTTTGTTACGAAGGTGCTTGGTGTGCTCTGTCAAGCCACCTTGCGTTTGGAATACAACACCCAGATATGTGAACTGTTTTACGATCTCTAGATTTTCTCCCTTGTATTCGATTACATCAGAAGATGCTAGTTTCCCTCCTCTACGAAATTTCATGACTTTAGTTTTACCAGTGTTGACTTTCATTCTATTAGTTTCACAGTAGTTGTCTAGATTGTCCATGGCATGTTGCATTGAGGCTAAGTTATTTGAACAGATAGCTACATCGTCAGCATACATGAGAATGTGGACATCTTCCATGTCACCTATCAGGGCAGAGGGAAGGTCAGAGGTAAAGAGCGAGAAAAGGTGAGGTGATAAACATTCACCTTGGGGAACACCCATGGTCTGTTTTATTGAATCACTCACCCAGTTACCGACGGTAACTTGTATGAAGTTCTGTGTTAGCATTGCGGCTAAAGCGTGTATGAACCCAGGTGTGTGAGTTTCTGGAGAAGTAGTGATCTATCCACACTATCGAATGCCTTGGTGAAGTCTACAAATGTTACGTAGAGTGGACATTTTGGCTTGTTGATTGAGTCTTTTACTAGTGCGTGCAGTTCAGATATAGCAGTTTGTGTGGACTTTACACATCTAAACCCATGTTGTTGCTCAGGAATTATGGCGTTATCCTCAGCCCAAACATAAAGTCGAAGCTGAGACAGTATATTATGTATAAAGCTTCATTGCACATACTTGGAGGGCTATTCCTCGGTACGCATCAGGTGAGGTCAACTGACCTTTGCCCTTATAAAGGGTGAGGAGGTGACTTTCCAGCCATATGGCAGGACATGTACCATGTGTGAATATATAGTCATATAATGCTTGAAGGGGTTGGGACAGAATGTCTATGGCACATTTGTAACAGTCGTACGTTATACCATCTGGTCCTGGTGACTTACTGGACTTAGCATGATTGATAGCTCTTCTAACATCAATTAATGTGATAGGTGCATCAAGAATATCATCAGATATAATAGGTATGAATGCAGGTATAGCTACTGGTTCGGGGGATTGCAACATGTTTGAAAAATGGGTGTACCAGATCTCGGGTTGGACTTGCATAGGTGATATTATGAAAACTCATGAACGAAAGTAGGTACTAACATTATTTTTCATGATCATGAGGAAGTATTATTGTTTCAGATATATGACTTTCAACTGACCTGATGTGACCTTTACTTCTGGTCCAAACAGGAACTTCATTTTCAACACATTCTAACACAAAATGTAGAGGTATTTTGAAGATGACATTGATATTTTCATGATAAAAGACATTAGACATTTTCAAAAATGTGATTATGACGTCATTACCTGCTCATTTGATTGAACCGGAGGTTAACTCGAACACATAGTGTTTGTAATTTAACACAAACACGAACTTCTTTTTATTTTTAATTGTTTTACTTGTTTTGTTTGTTTGTTTGTTTGTTTGTTGGGGTGTTGGGGTGTTTGTTTGTTTGTTTGTTTGTTTATTTTGCCAACAGGGAAATACGTGATACATTGTAATCGCGGGGTCCAAATTTCCCATAATACAAAGTATGGTAAAAAAGAAAAAAATTAAAAATGCCGACGCGTTGCTGTTGCTGTTGCTGTTGCTGTTGCTGTTGCTGTTGCTGTTGCTGTTGCTGGTAGTGGTGGTGGTGGTGGTGGTGGTGTTAATAAATGCCTGGCCAATATTGAATTTGAATGACCAAATACGTCCCGTGAAAAGCTCCTACGAATTTGAATGATGTTCAAGCGGAGTGCTAAATTGGATGGTTATTTTGTTTAAATCGTATGACGCAAGAGTACGATTGCCCACTCATCAAACACGGCATTATTACTTCTGCTGTCTATAACTATGGCTAAACTATTTGTCTGAATGGTCTCTCTTAGCCTCCATCAGTTGTCCCGAGTTCTATGAGTGCAGCAGGATAGGGCGTTGTGTTCTTTGGGACCAGGTTTGTGACGGGACTGAGCAGTGCTTGCTGGGAGATGATGAAACTGAATGTGGTAAGTACATGTACTTCCAAGAAAAGCACGAATAATAACTGTAATATATGTACCTATTATTATTATTATTATTATTATTATTATTATTATTATTATTATTATTATTATTATTTTAATTCAATCTGACAATTATTTCCATACATACATAGTCAATATACAAGTGTAATACATTAAACAATTGTGTGTGTGGGTACAGTCCTGATGATAGTCCAATGCTTAAACACAGAACATAATTACAACAATCTATGATTGTACCAATTTTATTATATAAATCCACTAATATTCTATACTACCCTCTATTGACATTGAGTAACCACACCATGAACATGGCCACAATATTGGAAATACACGCATACCTGGTCTCTCCGTGTCACTCAGAATAAGAAAAAGAAAAAGAAAAAGAAAAAGAAAAAGAAAAAGAAAAAGAAACAGAAAAAGAAAAAGAAAAAGAAAAAGAAAAAGAAAAAGAAAAAGAAAAAGAAAGAGAAAGAGAAAGAGAAAGAGAAAGAGAAAGAGAAAGAGAAAGAGAAAGAGAAAGAGAAAGAGAAAGAGAAAGAGAAAAAGAAAAAGAACAAAAAGGACAAGGACAAGGACAAGGACAAGGACAAGGACAAGGACAAGGACAAGGACAAGGAAAAAAGGAAAACTTCCTTTACATAAATCCCAACCACAACATTTTGATTTTACTTTGATTTTAGACATGTCATTTGGCTTTATATGTTTCAGATCAGAAACGATGTCCCGCCGAATGCACCTGCAAGTACAAGGAGAGCGACCTCTACGTTATCTGTCAGTCAGGCTGGACGGAGGAAACACTAGCTAATATGGCAGCAACCACTGACATTCTGTAGGTGTAGTTAAAATCAATGGCGGATCGGGGGTGTATCATTTGTATCGCTATGCATGTAAAACAAATTGTGCGTGCGTGCCCCACCCTTTTCGATACCATGTATCTGGCCCTTAATGAAACAGTATCATTAATATGCAAATGTTTTATTTTAAATGTGATTGTATAGACTTTCGAATTTCATGACACATATTTAAAAACAGTAAAAGATTAAATGCATTACATATTTAATGACCCCGTCCCTCACCCAAGATCCATGCAAAAATGTATTACCCGTGTTTTGCCAGGAATTTTTTGTTTTGTACTCCTTATTATAGATTGTTGTTTGCATATTCGCCAAACAAGATACAGTGCTAAAATAGAAGAAAATAAATTAAAAAGTAAATAAATTCATAAGAGCTGAATGTGGGAATTGAGATTCCTCGTGAAACGGGATAGATCATAGGATGGAGGGAAACATGCACCAGGCAAGGAATTCCAAAGAGACGCATCCTGTGGGAAAAAGCTATTAGTGTAGCTTATTGTTCTACATCTAGGTATAAGCTAGGGTGTATGGTTGAGAAGAGGCGAAAAGCCGAGTTTAACGCTGAAACACTCTAACAGGAGGAACCATGTTGGATAGACCGGTGGAACATTTACCATGATTAATATCTGTAAAACACACTAAGGGTGGCAACAGACCTACGGTGTGAAAGTGATTGTAACGAGGAGTCCAACTCATCACCAATCAAATTAACGATAGCCTTCTGCACCCTGTCCAATAAAGATAAGTGACCCACAGAAGCAACAGGCCAAAATGTGACAACAGTACTCCATTAGGGGGAAAATGAAATGAAAATAATAAAAAAATGAAATCATCGTGATAATGTCAAGAAATTGTAATTTTAAAGCATTTGATATCATTTTCTCAACTAAAACAGCAATGTTCCGAAAGACGTGTATGTTTAGAAACTGCCCTAAAAATAGCGAAAAACCCCTTGGTACGATTGTGCCAAGGGTTACCCCCTGAGCGATATAACAATGCTGTCTATTTTTTATTATTTTTTTATTTTATTTTATTTTTGTTTTTTTATTCATAATTGCAATAATGTATTGCCGTATAATCATTGTCTATAAATAAATCTCTCAAAATGACAAAATGTGATTCTTTGTTCTTTGTGTTTTGAAGGGAACTATCTGGTGGAAACATAACAACGCTTGAGCCGGGGATGTTCAAAAGACTCTTCAAGCTACGGGTTTTGTAAGTAACAAATACAGCGATGATATAATCTGGGTCAGTATGACCAACCTTCCGTGTCTGCTTAGGGAGCGTCTCAAAGGTTCTAGGCGCAATTGAACGTTCCCATTGCTGGTCCAGTGGACCGCCGAGAACTTTCCATTAGAACGTTACGTGAAAACAACCCACCTGTACGATCGTTCACATTGGGTAATCATGTACTGATGTAATGTTACATACAGGTCTGTTATTAATTGTCAGGAGTTGTGGTAGTTGTGGTAGTTGTGGTTTGCTGTGGTTTGCTGTGGTTTGCTGTGGTTTGCTGTGGTTTGCTGTGGTTTGCTGTGGTTTGCTGTGGTGGCTGTGGTGGCTGTGGTGGCTGTGGTAGTTGTTGGTTGTTGTTGGTTGTTGTTGGTTGTTGTTGGTTGTTGTTGGTAGTTGTGGTTTGCTGTGGTTTGCTGTGGTTTGCTGTGGTTTGCTGTGGTTTGCTGTGGTTTGCTGTGGTTTGCTGTGGGTGCTGTGGTTTGCTGTGGTGGCTGTAGTGACTGTGGTGGCTGTGGTGTCTGTGGTGGTTGTTGGTTGTTGTTGGTTGTTGTTGGTTGTTGTTGGTTGTTGTTGGTTGTTGTTGGTTGTTGTTGGATGTTGTTGGTTGTTGTTGGTTGTGGTGGTTGTGGTTGTTGTGGTTGTTGTGGTAGTTGTGGTAGTTGTGGTTGTTTGTTTCTGTGTTGTGGTTGGTAATACAAACAGTTTCTGGACAAAACCATACGTTAATGACAACACCTGGAAAAGTCAATATTGATGTAGTATTTCATATTAAAAAACGGGTTTTGACAATAATTTCAACCCATCGTTACTTACCAACCCTACAGACATTTTTTGTTATTAACACCGGCCCAATTTCGCCATTGGGTCATGCCGTCCAGGCCCAGCCAAACGTTCCATAGGAACAGCAAGACTAATTGCTGTGACACCATGTGAAATTCTCAATTGAGTAGTAATTAGTTCTTTTCAGAACTAATTACTACTCAATTGAGAAATTCACATGGTGTCACCGCAATTAGTCTTACTTATTCTCCTCACCATGCAAAGCTCCAAGTTTTACCGTTCCATAGGAACGTTCCCCTGGATATTTAGAACGATCCAACGGAGCGTTCCTGCGGTCCAATAGACGGTCAAGGTATGCATGCTGGCATACTCTATCGATTCAATTTGAATGTTCCTACCGTTCCGACTTTTGAGGCGCGCCCTTAGCCCAACTTTCTGTGTCAGTTTAACGCATTTTTCTATGTAAAATTTACCACGTTTCCAGGTCAGAGTCTGATACAAACATTGGTCTAGCGTCTTCGTCAATTTTGACCTGGGAATGTAAGTGTGAATATCGCTATTTCAATTGGTAATTGTTTTTTTTTGTTTTTTTGTTTTTTGTTAAGGTACCTCACTAACAATCGCATCAAGCACATGCCGGAAATGTCATTTGAAGGACTAAATAACCTACAGTGGCTGTAAGTATGAATATGGTTCTGAATTGGGCATGTCCACACTAATGGATACAATTTTTTTTTTTGGAAATGTGACATGGGAGGGTTTTATGCAATCAAGTATTTTGTCCAGCAATTCTGCACATTCCTAAGCCATCAAGGGTATTTAAGAAAGTATAGGGCCATCTTCAAGACGTAACGTTTGTTGTGTGGATAGTAATTTAGATGAGTGCATTATAAAAGAGCATGTATTTATAAGGAATACACCCAGAGGTGGGTGGGGTCTTATGAAATTAATTTCATGGCTGTTTCAATTTGTTATTCACTTGTTAAATGTTTTATTTCTAAGTGGTTATGCTTCTGAATGATTGTAATTTTGTGAAACTAAACAGATATGAACGGAACTATACACATTAATTAGACAGGTGTTGACGCTGAAATTTGTTGTGGTTGTTTGATCTACAGTGAAACAATGACAGTACATCACAGTTTTCGTAAATATGTAATTATTTAATCATTTCCTTCATAACAAAGAGGGAAAATACATACATAGCATTGTGCTTTTGTTCACTTGTAGAGGTATAATTTGTTTAAAATAACAAATTTTAATAGTATGTGTTCCTTATTATTTACTTTCAGAAATATTTCAAACAATGATTTCAAAGTTCTGGAGAAAGATACTTTTAAAGAATTGGTTCAGTTGAAGGGAATGTGAGTATCTTTTAAAATTCTTGACCATAATGCTGACTGACTGACTGACTGACTGACTGACTGACTGACTGACTGACTGACTGACTGACTGACTGACTGACTGACTGACTGACTGACTGACTGACTGACTGACTGACTGACTGACTGACTGACTGACTGATTGATTTATTGATTGTTCTTATTTATTTATTTATTTTTCTTATTTATTTATTTATTTTTCTTATTTATTTTTTTTCTTATTTTTTTTCTTATTTTTCTTATTTATTTTTTAATTTTTCTTATATATTTGTTTCCTCTCTTCAATGGAGTTATACGACTCTTTTTATTTCACACTGACACGAATCTACAATAACAAAACAACTCAATAATAAATAAATTAATGTTCATTCCATTAACTAGCAATAACATTTAATTTTCTGTGCATGCATTACTGTCAACACCTTATTGCATTTACTTTATATATTTTTCAAATTTGTAAATATGTACATAATATTATATATATATATATATATATATATATACATATATATATATAATGTAATATTGTGTTGGATGTTATATTGTATATTTTGTATTGTTTTGCGTGTGATTGATGTAAATAAATGGAGTTGTATAACTCCACCCTCACGAAAAAAAATCCCAATAACATAGGTAACTGGATAAAATAAATTACACTAATATATACAATTTAGAGTGACATAATAATCACGAAAACAGATAAAAAACAAATTTAAATTAAGTCTAATTTAATCAGGGCAAAGCAACCCAACCCCTTGTGTAAAGGGGAAAATCAATAATCAAACTTCAGAGCATTATTTCTAGTATAACATAATTCGAAGGACTTCATTCTACCCTTTTTATAAAAAGGGCGTAATGATGTTGATTTTGACACCGAATATTCAACATTTATCTAAGGATTTTAACTACGATTACAGCATGAACCGGTTGTATTTTATATCCCAGAATTCTATTAGTGTCATTTAAATCAATTTTTTTTCCTCGAATATTTTCTGAGCAAATGTTCAACAGAAATCCAGGCTTCTAAAGTGCTGGTACAGCAAATAAAGAGATGTTCGTGAGATTCTTCTTCCTTATTACAAAGAGACAAGTCAATTCTCTAACTATGCCAATTTTATACAAAACATCTTTGGTAGGTAAGATCCTATGTCTTAATTTATACAGAAACTGTTTATCATCAGGGTCCATTAGAACATTTTTTAAAACCGCTTTTCCATATCAAAGACCATTCGAGATCATGATTTAAATGAAAGATATTTTGCCAAATTGTTTGGACTCTAGGAACAGAAAATTTCTCAAGAATCAAATTAACATAATTAGACTTGGCGTTAGTTTTATGAATCAACTTATAAATTTTACTATTTTGGATTTGTTGTTTTTCCAGATTCAGGAAGATATTAGAAGCTTTTTCCCCTTCATCTTTAATAGTATTCCTAACTCTAACTTTAGCTTTGGACTATTCATCCATCTCATAGTATTTGGTTTGACCCTCTAGATTTTTAATAGCATCAGCATTTGAGCTAGGATTATTCACAAGAGAATTATATCTTCTCTGTAAATCAATTTGTTTTTGTTTTTGATGATGCGATTTTTCTTTACCATAATCTTGAATGATTTCCTTAATTCTAAATTTACCACTTTCCCACCAATCAAGCAAGTCGTAATTATCTTTTTGAGTAATCCAAAATTTCCAAAAAGGTTTCTATACGATAATTACAATCATTATCAGTTAGAAGACTATTGTTACAAATCCACCTGCCTTGGCGATGTAAATTATTGGGATCATGTAATTTCATACAAATAATAGAGTGATCAGAAATACGGATTAACTTAGACATCTTAAATGATTCAAAGATTCAAAGACAGAATCTATTCTGCTCGCCTGCTTAGTAGCTTTATGACAATGTGGGTAACCTGCTTCTTCAAGACAAGTAGGATAATTTTACTAGCATCCTTAATGTTAACATTATCAACATTGCAACTGAAATCTCCACCCATAATGCAATTATCGTTTATAGTAATGCGGTCACTCAGGCCGTCGAAAAATATGCCCCTGTCGTACGATTCGTTTGGAGCATAAACCGAGGCAACAGAAATAGTGGAATTGTTTGCCGTGTTGGTCTTCGGCTGGCACGATGGACCTTGCTTATCTAGCTCGCTAGTCTTACTGGTCGAGGCCGATTGCGAATCATTCTCAGTTGATTTCCTCTCCCATGATGTGCGCTTTTTCCTCCGTCGTTGGACTCCTCTGCGAGTATATAGAGTTAATTCTTCTTCCTGTTCATTTTGGCTTTCTGTGTGGGTCTCTGCTTCATCCATATATTGCACTTCTTCCTTCCCCGGTTCGCTCGTTCGTTCGTCCTTCCGTCCGTTGGGGTGTTTGTTTGTTTGTTTGTTTATGGGGGTAAATACCAACAGTGTATAAGGGCTGCCATAACATACCTAATGGGGTCACTGTGTGTACATAATTAATGACAATATTTTTATTTGTCTATTTTTTGGTGAATACCAACAGTGTATAAAACACACATTACTCTGTAGACATAATTAATGACTCTCATTACAGTAAAACATCCACACATTTACCGGTGTACCCAAACCTCAATGATAACCGACATATATAAATTATATTGTTGTCGCTGGGTTACACATTTGCACTATACTTCTGTTCATTTCGATACATTTCCATTGTTTCACAGTGTTATAATAGACGTTCCCCTAGAAACGATCAAAGATGCGGCATTTGACGGGCTGACCGAACTGCACACAATGTAAGACATTAATAACATAAGCCTGTAGACAATGTCATCTTCGTCTATAAAATTGTGGCACAGACACGTTTTCTGACCGGCAGTATGCGTGATCAATCTGATTGGATGAAACATAATAACGTGCGGATGTAAAATACATCAAATCAGAGCAGCGTGTATGTCCCAGCTTTTCGCCATCAGCTGTTTTATTTTATATACAATTTGAAAAATAAATCGATACAGGCATTTATAAATGGGGTTTCGCTAGACCATTTATCGCCTGTTACCACATCTGTTATGGAACTACTTCTTGAATGTAGCGCAGTAATATTTTGCATAGTAATTAGGGTGATTAGACTTTATATACTTGGGCACGGCTTTTGAATGATCAGTAGCTGTCGGGCTGACCTAGGCGTAGGTGCCGCAACTCATTCATTTTGTTGGTATGTGAGGTTATTTGCGTTAAAAATAAATTATTGTTGTAAAGCTTATTTTGTATACTTAGTAAGTTATTTGAGTCGGATTGTTTCCGGTTTGGCTAGTTTAAAGCCATAACATATGGTGGAAGATCCGGGTATGGGCGGCACCTACGCCTAGGTCAGCCCGACAGCTACTGATCATTCAAAAGCCGTGCCCAAGTATATAATAACCGGTCATTATCCTACGGTGTAAAGACCGCCCATCAAAACATTTTGTTCTCTTAATAAGTTGTCTTTTGTCATTTCCCAGGGTGCTGATTCGAGGAAGACAGAAATACGCCATTACTATTCACCCTGAAGCTCTCCTGGACTTGAGAAAACTCCAGACGCTGTAAGAGTCATTCTTACTCGCTCAAACCAAAGTGACTCTTAACTTTGTGTTCATTTTTATTTCGTTTCCTCTGAAGACGACCAGAGCAACACCCACCATACAATGCCTTAAGTCTTATTTAATATTAAACTAAAAAAGTAATACAAACAATTTGTTTCTGATTTACCTGTTTAGGCAATGGTTGATTTTATCCGCTTCGTGCACTTTCTAGCCCTCTAGTAGTGAATGCACATCAGCTGCGAGTTTGGGGCATTTTGCGCCGCCATTTTGCAGTCCATTTACATGCATATTTGTGCAATAGTGATATCAACACAGTAACCGCCATTTGAATAAATAAAATAAGTCATTAAATACAAACCTACCACATTCCGTCCTCTCACCCACCTCATTTCAGAAATAATAACCTTCCCATATTTTAAAACACTTGCTGGATTTATCATTGAGTATGAAAACGGGTAGGCCTTTATATTATTCCATTGTGTTTAGACCCTTAACGGTGGAAAACTACACCGTGGTAACTGTAACACTTGGATGGAGCAACAGTGCACGCTTTTGTACCAGTGCCCCGACTGAAATTGTGCTTCCGTAGAGAACGCCCTCTTTAGTCCATTGCCGGAGCCTAAAGAAAACAGGCGGCAATAGTTCGAAGCCAAAATAAATAGTTAACGTTCTGACACACTTCACGCATAGACAAATTGTTCATAATAGTATGCCTGAATGTATTCATTCCTTAATATCTTAAAATAACAATTTTTTTAAATATATATTAAAAACAGTTGTCGTCTATACATGGTATTAATCTCTGAAATGTTTCAAAGTTAATGTAATGTATTTTACGTTCATTTGTAGGTATGTGGATGACTATCGTCTTTGCTGTGAATTCACAGAGCTGGAGTCATTTGACCCTGCAAGATGTTTCACCACCGAACAACAATCACCTCTCTTCAACTGTGGAAGTCTTATGCAGAACACCTTTCTACGTGTGTCAATGTGGATTCTTGGACTGAGTGCTCTTATCGGTAATTTTGCAGTAGTTTTGTGGCGGTTTCGGACCTCTGTTACTCAAAATCTCGGTCAGGGCACAAAGTATGTCCACAATTTTCTTGTGCTGAATTTGGCTATCTCTGACTTTCTGATGGGTATATACATGGTTACACTTGCCGCAGCAGATGTGTATTTTGGGGAGTTGTACTACACTGACGCTACGTCTTGGAGATTAGGTGGTGTCTGTAAGTTTGCTGGTATTGTTTCTGTGCTATCGAGTGAGGCCAGTGTTTTTTTTATTACACTGATAAGTCTAGACCGTTACTTCTGTGTGGTCTACCCGCACAGATATATCCATCTGGAAAGAAAAACTGCACGTATTGCTGTTGTAATCATCTGGTTTGTGGCGTTTATATTGAGTAGTCTACCTACAATCCTGACGGATGCTGACTCTGATATTTACGGTCTGTCAGATGTTTGTATCGGCCTACCACTCATCACTAAACCAGCCAGCTACACGCTTGAACAGGGAAACATTGGTAATCCTCTCGGTAGCCAAAGTTTCAGTATCCCGATACCGAGTGAACACAAGCCAGCCTGGACCTACTCCATTATCCTGTTTATCGGGGTGAACCTAATCTGTTTCTTAACAGTCATACTTTGCTACACTGTCATCTTCTTTAAATTCAGGGCATCTTCTCAAAGAGTGAAAGGGCAAATGGCCAATGTCACCGGAAAGGAAGAGATGAATATGGCGCTGAGAATGGCAGTTATTGTAGGGACTGATCTCTGTTGCTGGATGCCGGTTATTCTGATGGGTATTCTTTCCCAGACAGGTGCTGTAACCATCCAGCCTCAAATATACGCTTGGACCGTGGTTTTCATCCTCCCCATTAACTCTTCTCTCAATCCGTATCTATACACGGTCTTTAGTATCATTTCAGATCGTCGCTCATCGGGTCATAGTAGATCTAAGAATTGCTTGCCGTTGGTATGTCTCAAAAGAAGAAATGAGAAATCAGATGTCAGCTCTAGCACTCGTCAAACGAGTGAAACACACCTGTAAAATAGCAGCTAAATAATGTATACAAATCTTGGACAGATTATTTGGGACAGCTAACCAAATATACAACCACCCCGTTCGTCTTGCCAATGTTGATATCCGCGCCTTAGCTAAAGGGAGATGTAACCACCCCTCCCCCGTTGATTTTTAGTCATTAAATTAATTGCACTTCAGTCATTGAAAATCGACCCTCGGTTGGTTTTAAATAAACACCGCCTCAAGCCATCGAATCAGGCTTGTATTTTCTGTGCCAGATTTTTGGGGAAAATTTAATTGTTCACGCCTCGCCCCTCAAAACGTTATCACGCCTACCCTCCCCCTCCTCAAGGAAAACAAATTAAAAAATATCTCACAACAAGCACCCCTCCTTCACTAATTTTGGGGATGTTATTTGTTTTACCGCCGCTGAAGTTAGTCAGTAAATGAGCTTCCACATCCCCCAAGGTTATACCTTCGCCACGCCCCTTGTTGATATCATTGTTAACAATTATTGCGCAAATTCTACGGCGTAGCCAGCGAAAAAGGGCGACTACAAGATTCCATGATGCTAATTAATAACCACCATGAACAATAAGACGAAGAAGGTTTAAGCCTTACTGAACGCGACTTTTACAATGACATGCAAGTTGCATTTAATGTTAAATAAGTTTTAGAAGGTTCTCACTGTCTCATTTTGCCTTTGAGAAAGAACCTGCTAGGTTCAAAACGTAAGGCCAAAAACATTTATTTTGCTTTTGTACTACAGGTCCTTTAGGTTGGTAAGCAGTTTGCAACAGCTAATTCTCTTTAATTTTTAAAAGGATAATATTTAGTACTCACGTCAGTTGCAAAAAATGTGTATAACGATAAAAAAAAGAATGTTAATGTAATGTAATAAGGATCGTTTTAAAAGTAGAATCAACACCAGCACTGACAGTAATTTCATTCATTTATTTCTTTGTTAACCACATTTTATGAAACAAACATGGCTGCTGACAGAGTCAGCGATAGTTCGAATTTTAGGTTTTTCTAAGTTTTATGGCTGTATTGGAGTTTATTTATGGCAGCTAGATAATTGGAGTTCTTAAAGAGAGTAAGTAGAATAATAAGCAGTAAGAATTAATGATTTTCTCATGATTTTCTGTTCTTCATTGTCGGATTAAAAAAAAAAAGTGCGGCAGACGATAATACTTTGTAGTAGGTCATTGACAGACTGACAGTACATTGAGCCTTTGCGCGCTATGCACAGTTTAATAATATACACGTTGTAATGTTGATGTGCTCTGTATAAAGTCATTGACGAGTTGAATTTGGATAGGTTGAAGATGAAAATAATGTACTTTGTTTTTCATCAGAGATTATATAAAATATATAGATTTAGATGCTGGAAATGAAGAGAACAAATGAAGCAATATTTGGAGAGTTCTGTATAAATTACACAGATTGTTTTACTTAACATTAGACTGTAACAGTTAGTGTTAACTTTTAGAATTGGAGTTAGACAGTGTTACATGTGCATTATATGATGTCAATTGGCGTTGGCGCTAAATATTGATTGTTTGAATAAGGAAGTTAAAGAAGACATGATATATTAACATTTTAGATTCTACACGTTTGTTGATCCTGACAAAAAGGTTAATTGTTAACAAAAGTAGAGAGTTGGTGAAACATGTAAATAGGTTCCATTTTGATTGAGATAATTTCTGGGATTACTGGTTCACGTTAGGTATGAGATAACAGGGGGGAAAAAATGCAATTTGGAATTTATTGAAGAAAATATTCAAGTATCATCAATTTAATTGTTCAGAATTTATGCTGAGTGTTTTGCGATACAAGTTTTGACCATTTGGCGCAATATAAATGAATTGAAAGCAAATCATTAATGGATCAATATACATTTTTCTTGTTGTAAATAACTGATTATCTAATTAACTGAATTAATTTTTATGATGCGTAAAATGCGAGGACGCATTTCGTTCTTAAGTGTGGGAGAGTGTGGCGGAAATTGCTTTTCCCCTGACAGTAATCCTTTCTGAACAAGAGACAAGAGCCAATCTTAAGCTGTATTGAGTTGAGTTGTTAATTTAAATTTATTAGAGCCTCAGTAGCCTTACACCAGTACTTAAACATGTAAAGTCTTCAGAATGACATTATTATTTGATGTAACAATCCTTTTATTAAGAATTACTCCAGAATTACACTTGCCTATGTTTGTCAGCAAGCATTTACTTATTCCTTGTTTACTCGGATAAAAGTTTAATAAACGCAGCAGGATTAAGGCGTTATAATTTCTATAAAATTAAAAAATTAAAAAAATATATATACAGATTTTATGTTAATGAGAGAACACAAGTTAACGGTAATGTATTTGTTCAACGTTAAGTACAAGTTTTGACTATATAAAGTAATTGTGTAGTTACTACAGCATTGACACCCACAGCAAGTTCGTATCCATTAGAATGTATTACATTGTGTACGTAAAGTCATGCATTCTGACCTTGCAGTAGATAAACTACATGTAAACTTTATCAATGAGTTAATTAATATTAATCTTATGCAGTTGCTTGAATATCCATTATCACGCTGTGAAGCACAAATCACGCTGTGGTTGTGCGCTCATCTTGTTTATTAGCTTAACTAATTAATTTTGGTCACACGCATTGTTTACTAGTTAGATAATTGGAGTTCTTAAAGAGAGTAAGTAGAATAATAAGCAGTAAGGATTATTGATTTTATCATGATTTTCTGTTCTTCATTGTCGGATTAAAAAAAAATGTGCGGCAGACGATAATACTTTGTAGTAGGTCATTGACAGACTGACAGTACATTGAGCATTTGCGCGCTATGCACAGTTTAATAATACGTTGTAATGTTGATGTGCTCTGTATAAAGTCATTGACGAGTTGAATTTGGATAGGTTGAAGATGAAAATAATGTACTTTATTTTTCATCAGAGATTATATAAAATTATGTAGATTTAGATGCTGGAAATGAAGAGAACAAATTAAGCAATATTTGGAGAGTTCTGTATAAATTACACATATTGTTTTACTTAAGATTAGACTGTAACAGTTAGTGTTAACTTTTAGAATTGGAGTTAGACAGTGTTACATGTGCATTATATGATGTCAATTGGCGTTGGCACTAAATATTGATTATTTGAATAAGGAAGTTAAAGAAGACATGATATATTAACATTTTAGATTCTACACGTTTGTTGATCCTGAAACAAAAGGTTAATTGTTAACACAAGTAGAGAGTTGGTGAAACATGTAAATAGGTTCCATTTTGATTGAGATAATTTCTGGGATTACTGGTTCACGTTAGGTATGAGATAACAGGGGAAAAAATGCAATTTGGAATTTATTGAAGAAAATGTTCAAGTATCATCAATTTAATTGTTCAGAATTTATGCCGAGTGTTTTGCGATACAAGTTTTGACCATTTGGCGTAATATAAATGAATTGAAAGCAAATCATTAATGGATCAATATACATCTTTCTTGTTGTAAATAACTGATTATCTAATTAACTGAATTGATTTTTATGATGCCTAAAATTCGAGGACGCATTTCGTTCTTAAGTGTGGGAGAGTGTGGCGGAAATTGCTTTTCCCCTGAAAGTAATCCTTTCTGAACAAGAGATAAGAGCCAAACTTAAGCTGTATTGAGTTGAGTTGTTAATTTAAATTTATTAGAGCCTCAGTAGCCTTACACCAGTACTTAAACATGTAATGTCTTTGGAAAGACATTATTATTTGACGTAACAATCATTTTATTAAGAATGACTAAATAATTACACTTGCCTATGTTTGTCAGCAAGCATTTAACTTATTCCTTGTTTACTCGGATAAAAGGTTAATAAACGCAGCAGGATTAAGGCGTTATAATTTCTATAAAATAAAAAATAAAAAAATATATATACAGATTTTATGTTAATGAGAGAACACAAGTTAACGGTAATGTATTTGTTCAACGTTAAGTACAAGTTTTGACTATATAAAGTAATTGTGTAGTTACTACAGCATTGACACCCACAGCAAGTTCGTATCCATTAGAATGTATTACATTGTGTACGTAAAGTCATGCACTCTGACCTTGCAGTAGATAAACTACATGTAAACTTTATCAATGAGTTAATTAATATTAATCTTATGCAGTTGCTTGAATATCCATTATCACGCTGTGAAGCACAAATCACGCTGTGGTTGTGCGCTCATCTTGTTTATTAGCTTAACTAATTAATTTTGGTCACACGCATTGTTTACTAGTTAGATAATTGGAGTTCTTAAAGAGAGTAAGTAGAATAATAAGCAGTAAGGATTATTGATTTTCTCATGATTTTCTGTTCTTCATTGTCGGATTAAAAAAAAATGTGCGGCAGACGATAATACTTTGTAGTAGGTCATTGACAGACTGACAGTACATTGAGCATTTGCGCGCTATGCACAGTTTAATAATACGTTGTAATGTTGATGTGCTCTGTATAAAGTCATTGACGAGTTGAATTTGGATAGGTTGAAGATGAAAATAATGTACTTTATTTTTCATCAGAGATTATATAAAATTATGTAGATTTAGATGCTGGAAATGAAGAGAACAAATTAAGCAATATTTGGAGAGTTCTGTATAAATTACACATATTGTTTTACTTAAGATTAGACTGTAACAGTTAGTGTTAACTTTTAGAATTGGAGTTAGACAGTGTTACATGTGCATTATATGATGTCAATTGGCGTTGGCGCTAAATATTGATTGTTTGAATAAGCAAGTTAAAGAAGACATGATATATTAACATTTTAGATTCTACACGTTTGTTGATCCTAAAACAAAAGGTTAATTGTTAACAAAAGTAGAGAGTTGGTGAAACATGTAAATAGGTTCCATTTTGATTGAGATAATTTCTGGGATTACTGGTTCACGTTAGGCATGAGATAACAGGGACAAAAAATGCAATTTGGAATTTATTGAAGACAATATTCAAGTATCATCAATTTAATTCTTTAGAATTTATGCTGAGTGTTTTGCGATACAAGTTTTGACCATTTAGCGTAATATAAATGAATTGAAAGCAAATCATTAATGGATCAATATACATCTTTCTTGTTGTAAATAACTGATTATCTAATTAACTGAATTGATTTTTATGATGCCTAAAATGCGAGGACGCATTTCGTTCTTAAGTGTGGGAGAGTGTGGCGGAAATTGCTTTTCCCCTGAAAGTAATCCTTTCTGAACAAGAGATAAGAGCCAAACTTAAGCTGTATTGAGTTGAGTTGTTAATTTAAATTTATTAGAGCCTCAGTAGCCTTACACCAGTACTTAAACATGTAATGTCTTTGGAAAGACATTATTATTTGACGTAACAATCATTTTATTAAGAATGACTAAAGAATTACACTTGCCTATGTTTGTCAGCAAGCATTTACTTATTCCTTGTTTACTCGGATAAAAAGTTAACAAACGCAGCAGGATTAAGGCGTTATAATTTCTTTAAAAATAATATTTAAAAAAAATATATATATACAGATTTTATGTTAATGAGAGAACACAAGTTAACTGTAATGTATGTGTTCAACGTTAACTACAAGTTTTGACTGTGCAAAGTAATTGTGTAGTTACAGCATCGACACACACAGCAAGTTCGTATCCATTAGAAGGTATTACATTGTGTACGTACAGTCATACAATCTGACCTTGCAGTAGAGAAATTACACGTAAACTTTATCAATGAGTTAATTAATATTCATCTTATGCAGTTGCTTGAATATCCATTATCACGCTGTGAAGCACAAATCACGCTGTGGTTGTGCGCTCATCTTGTTTATTAGCTTAACTAATTAATTTTGGTCACACGCATTGTTTACTAGTTAGATAATTGGAGTTCTTAAAGAGTAAGTAGAATAATAAGCAGTAAGGATTATTGATTTTATCATGATTTTCTGTTCTTCATTGTCGGATTAAAAAAAAATGTGCGGCAGACGATAATACTTTGTAGTAGGTCATTGACAGACTGACAGTACATTGAGCATTTGCGCGCTATGCACAGTTTAATAATACGTTGTAATGTTGATGTGCTCTGTATAAAGTCATTGACGAGTTGAATTTGGATAGGTTGAAGATGAAAATAATGTACTTTATTTTCATCAGAGATTATATAAAATTATGTAGATTTAGATGCTGGAAATGAAGAGAACAAATTAAGCAATATTTGGAGAGTTCTGTATAAATTACACATATTGTTTTACTTAAGATTAGACTGTAACAGTTAGTGTTAACTTTTAGAATTGGAGTTAGACAGTGTTACATGTGCATTATATGATGTCAATTGGCGTTGGCGCTAAATATTGATTGTTTGAATAAGCAAGTTAAAGAAGACATGATATATTAACATTTTAGATTCTACACGTTTGTTGATCCTAAAACAAAAGGTTAATTGTTAACAAAAGTAGTAGAGTTGGTGAAACATGTAAATAGGTTCCATTTTGATTGAGATAATTTCTGGGATTACTGGTTCACGTTAGGCATGAGATAACAGGGACAAAAAATGCAATTTGGAATTTATTGAAGACAATATTCAAGTATCATCAATTTAATTCTTTAGAATTTATGCTGAGTGTTTTGCGATACAAGTTTTGACCATTTAGCGTAATATAAATGAATTGAAAGCAAATCATTAATGGATCAATATACATCTTTCTTGTTGTAAATAACTGATTATCTAATTAACTGAATTGATTTTTATGATGCCTAAAATGCGAGGACGCATTTCGTTCTTAAGTGTGGGAGAGTGTGGCGGAAATTGCTTTTCCCCTGAAAGTAATCCTTTCTGAACAAGAGATAAGAGCCAAACTTAAGCTGTATTGAGTTGAGTTGTTAATTTAAATTTATTAGAGCCTCAGTAGCCTTACACCAGTACTTAAACATGTAATGTCTTTGGAAAGACATTATTATTTGACGTAACAATCATTTTATTAAGAATGACTAAAGAATTACACTTGCCTATGTTTGTCAGCAAGCATTTACTTATTCCTTGTTTACTCGGATAAAAGGTTAATAAACGCAGCAGGATTAAGGCGTTATAATTTCTATAAAATAAAAAAATAAAAAAAATATATATACAGATTTTATGTTAATGAGAGAACACAAGTTAACGGTAATGTATTTGTTCAACGTTAAGTACAAGTTTTGACTATATAAAGTAATTGTGTAGTTACTACAGCATTGACACCCACAGCAAGTTCGTATCCATTAGAATGTATTACATTGTGTACGTAAAGTCATGCACTCTGACCTTGCAGTAGATAAACTACATGTAAACTTTATCAATGAGTTAATTAATATTAATCTTATGCAGTTGCTTGAATATCCATTATCACGCTGTGAAGCACAAATCACGCTGTGGTTGTGCGCTCATCTTGTTTATTAGCTTAACTAATTAATTTTGGTCGCACGCATTGTTTACTAGTTAGATAATTGGAGTTCTTAAAGAGAGTAAGTAGAATAATAAGCAGTAAGGATTATTGATTTTCTCATGATTTTCTGTTCTTCATTGTCGGATTAAAAAACAAATGTGCGGCAGACGATAATACTTTGTAGTAGGTCATTGACAGACTGACAGTACATTGAGCATTTGCGCGCTATGCACAGTTTAATAATATACACGTTGTAATGTTGATGTGCTCTGTATACAGTCATTGACGAGTTGAATTTGGATAGGTTGAAGATGAAAATAATGTACTTTGTTTTTCATCAGAAATTATATAAAATATATAGATTTAGATGCTGGAAATGAAGAGAATAAATGAAGCAATATTTGGAGAGTTCTGTATAAATTACACAGATTGTTTTACTTAACATTAGACTGTAACAGTTAGTGTTAACTTTTAGAATTGGAGTTAGACAGTGTTACATGTGCATTATATGATGTCAATTGGCGTTGGCGCTAAATGTTGATTGTTTGAATAAGGAAGTTAAAGAAGACATGATATATTAACATTTTAGATTCTACACGTTTGTTGATCCTGAAACAAAAGGTTAATTGTTAACAAAAGTAGAGAGTTGGTGAAACATGTAAATAGGTTCCATTTTGATTGAGATAATTTCTGGGATTACTGGTTCACGTTTTGACCATTTGGCGTAATATAAATGAATTGAAAGCACATCATTAATGGATCAATATACATTTTTCTAGTTGTAAATAACTGATTATCTAATTTACTGAATTGATTTTTATGATGCGTAAAATAATAACAATAATAATGTAGACTTATATAGCGCACGTGTCCACCAAACCGGTGCGCAATGCGCATTTTATTATTACCCCTGCTCATCAGGCGCATAAATCATTCCTGAAACCATCTCAGCTCCCTGGGGAGTATACAGCTCAATTGCTGCCATTTCAGCGCATATGGGCTAGTCAAACACAACAACCAACTCTGCCCTCACAGGTACCCATTTACCCCTGGGTGGAGAGAAGCAATTATGGTAAAGTGTCTTGCTCAAGGACACAAGCACCATGGTCGCGGTTGGGATTCGAACCCACATTCTGACGACTCGGCCATCAGAACACAAATCCGATGCACTATTGAACCGCTCGACCATGGCACTCCAAGTGTGGGAGAGTGTGGCGGAAATTGCTTTTCCCCTGACAGTAATCCTTTCTGAACAACAGACAAGAGCCAAACTTAAGCTGTATTGAGTTGAGTTGTTAATTTAAATTTATTAGAGCCTCAGTAGCCTTACACTAGTACTTAAATATGTAAAGTCTTTGGAAAGACATTATTATTTGACGTAACAATCCTTTTATTAAGAATTACTCAATAATTACACTTGCCTACGCCCAAAAAATAATTGTTGAGTTTCCCTCCACCGACCGACCCAAAAGTGCTGAAATCTCGGGTCGTTTTTATTTATTTATTTATTTTTTCGTCATTCATAGGCCTATTTATTAATGAAACTTACCAATTTTCTGTGTATAAAACATAATTCGTTTGATTTGTGAAATTTTCCACTTCAAATTTACGAGTACTCAAGACTCAATCTACATGTTTTCAAATCGAATGGCCCCGGCCCTCACATGGTGGACTGCCTTCACGCACACTGTGTCACAACGGTTGCGACTCAAATCTACACGTTTTCCAATCGAATGGCCACTCACATTTTTTTTCCACTGGCTTCGCGCACTGCTTTGTATACATGTCAACGATTGCGACTCAATCTACACGTTTTGAAATCAAATGGCCCTCACACGTTGTGCACTGGCTCACCGCACTGTACGTGTAAGTTGAGTGTGTGGTGTCTTTTTATTCTTTAGGTACTTGTGCATACTGCTAGATCATTGTCTTTGAAAAACATGGTATGTGGTTCCAGTTCCAATGCATTTCAATCTTAAAATGACAGTCAGGGAGAAAAAAAATCCCGACCAACCGACCCCTTCAAATATTTTCACTGGAGGGCAACTCAAAAAAAAATTTGAACCTATGTCTGTCAGCAAGCATTTAACTTATTCCTTGTTTACTCGGATAAAAGGTTAACAAACGCAGCAGGATTGAGGCTGCGTTTTTTTTTCTAAAATAAAAAAATTAATATATGTATACACATTTTATGTTAATGATAGAACACAAGTTAACGGTAATGTATTTGTTCAACGTTAAGTACAAGTTTTGACTGTAAAGTAATTGTGTAGTAACATCATTGACACCCACAGCAAGTTTGTATCCATTAGAACGTATTACAATGTGTGCGTAAAGTCATGCACTCTGACCTTACAGTAGAGAAATTACGCGTGAACTTTATCAACGAGTTAATTAATATTCATCTCATGCAGTTGCTTGAATATGCATGATCACGCTGTGAAGCACAAAATGCTGTGGTCGTGTGCTCGTCGCACGCATTGTTTACAAGTTTGACAAATCACTTTTGGTCGCAAACCCATGTAAATTGCGAGCTGCAGAAATCTGTAAAAGGCGAGCTTCGCAACAGTTCAGTGCTAAGTTCTTGACTTGGACTGACCCAGTGAAATGGCAAAGGCGACGAGTACTGTGCCTACAGGTTGTTGCTATTCGTCGTCAACCATAGACAGGTTACAAGTCCTTTATTGATCAATCGTGCATAATCTGTTACTGTGCGTGCCCTCTGAATTACTGATTTTGTAGGGGCCCTACGTCAAGTTTAAATAAAAAAAACATTAATTAAATGGAATAAATTGAAGAGAATTAATAAATAACCATATACTACTGGTTGAATTAAAAGTAAAACCTTTTGTTTCAATGTAACGTTTTGTTATCAGGTTTAGTCGTCCGTCTAGTCATCATGTTCTCAGTCCTCGTTCTTGACTCTGTAAACTCATCATCATCATCATCGTCATCGTCATCGTCATCGTCATCGTCATCGTCATCGTCATCGTCATCGTCATCGTCATCGTCATCGTCATCGTCATCGTCATCGTCATCGTCATCGTCATCGTCATCGTCATCGTCATCGTCATCGTCATCGTCATCGTCATCGTCATCGTCATCGTCATCGTCATCGTCATCGTCATCGTCATCGTCATCGTCATCGTCATCGTCATCGTCATCGTCATCGTCATCGTCATCGTCATCGTCGCCATCATCGCCATCATTGTCATCATCGGCATCATTATTTGCCCGTCTTTCGTTTAAGTTAAGATATAAAAAAAATTAAAAAAAATAAAGCTGATGTCAAAATGTTTAGCAAAACTATAAAATAAATCAAATATACCAAGACCTTGTGCTGATGGTGTGAACACCAACTACTCAGTATTACTACCCAGGTATAGTGACAAACATCACAATTTGTTTAACATTTTTAAACATTTCAAAATACAATATAATAGGTCTTAGAATCTACCACCAATAAATAGTTATTTCAGAAAACCTTACAATTTTCAACAACTTCACTGATCAGAAGCCTTTATGAATACTTAAGGTTATTTAAACTATTGTAATTTGTCATTATTGTATCGGTTCGTGCATTGGGTTAGGAACACAGGGAATATTACATTCCATAATCTTTCTAGTAATTTATGTTGTATTAATATTGTTTATAAATATCTCCAGAACGCTTTGTCGAATCACAACTTCTCCTATAACTATTCTATGAGACCCCATCACGCAAAAATCAACGACAATGGGTGTCCATGGTTGCCCTAACAACCGTGTATAGATTGATAAAATCATTGCGTCAGATGAAAAACAAAAAAATTAACAGATATTTGCCCTTACACCGACGAATGTACTGTAGCGTGGTTTTCCCTAGGGTGTCCACACAGCCAAACAACGTTAATCCCAACACAGGTTCTAAGCCTTTTATTATCGGGGAAAAAACGACGATAAGCCCTGATGATTTTCAAGCACATTTCTTAACACTGCCACCACAGAAACGGATCCCCAATCTACCAGCAGAGACAAGCTCCATCAGTACGTTACGGTGCCCTCTGCTGGCTGATCGGCCCAGACTTTATACTGCCCCCTTCCAAGAAGTGTTATTTGTCCTCAAATAGGCTGTGGACATCTATAACCGGCGTCCTCTTCGATTCCTCCACAGAAACCTGTTGGTTGGGACGTACTCTGGGTATCTGGGATGTTTTGGTGGCGACTGGGGTCTAAAGGCAGCATGAGCCAAATCATCGCAGGAGTACCGGGCCGCTGTAAATGGAAGCTGGTCTCAGTTCCTGCAAAGTCGTCGGTTTCACTTTCCTCGTTGGATGATGATGAGTCCCATTCCGAATGGACACAATCCCCTGATCCACGACCGCTCCAGATGGGGGTGGGCCTTCAGCACGGCACAACTATCATGGCGGTGTTGTGGATTTGGTGGGGGTCGCTCTGAATGGCAGCGAGCCACCTGGCTGGGTACTGCTCGGCCAAGCAGCAGGATAGTCCCTCTCGTGTCGTTCTCGTAGAATGTGTCCGACCTGTAGAATGTCTGCCCACAGCCATTTCCACACGTATGGTCTCACCGGTCTGAGAATTTCACAAGTCGTCATCGGGTGCCGTTGCAGGTTCGTCGCCTTGGTGAACTGCCTTCCGCAACGAACTCATGCAGTCGTTGTACATACTCACCTGGGAACAAGGGAAGGATGACCGCCCTTCCAAGGATGCGTATGTTTGGAGTAAGTTTGCTACTTTCATGCTGTGCTGAGCAGTATGCCATCATTACCTTATAGCAGGTGCTCGTTCCAGTATTCTTGTTTTTCCTGCATAAAAAGGCTCAGCATCGTTTCCACCGTACGATTCAGCCTTTTGACCATTTTTTCCGACTGGGGTGAAGTGGTGTGGTGCGGGTCTTGTGGAATCCAGGCAGCTTGAAAACATCCTGGAACAATTCAGCCTCAAACTCTTGTCCTTGTAGTCCATGGGCTACCAAACACCTCATCCCCCTGGGGATTTGTCAAGACAATTATTTATGTAAACCTTGACGATAGAGCTATTGAAATCAGGTTGTTTGCAAATTGCCTGTTGGTGGGTGAGGCTGTGAGGGCACTTTTTCAAAATGGCTACCAACATCCCAGTAATCGACCGTGCCACACAGGAAGACTGTTTTATTTTAACATATCAGTTTTACTGCAAAAACACTCATATAAGAAAACTAATATAAAACTATTGTAATTAATCTCTGCTTTCCTTTGCAACCGCAAGTTGAAGGTTGTCCTTGAGGGTCAATCTTCTCCTACTCGTTCTATCAATTATGGTGTTCCACAGGGCTCGGTACTTGGTCCTACTCTCTTTCTTATCTACATTAACGATTTGCCCGATAAAGTTTTGTCTCAGCTCGCCATGTATACTGATGATTCAACACTCTATGCTGTTTCCCCTAACTCTTCTAACACTTCTCGCTGTGAGGTGGGTGTCTCACTGAATAATGATTTAGAGAGCGTGTTGAAGTGGGGAACGATTGGCTAGTAACCTTTAATGCAAAGAAAACTAAACTAATGTCTCTTTCTCGCTCTAGAGATGATACATTTCCATCCATTCATATGGGTCCATCAACTTTGCCTGAGGTATCAGATTTTCGCCTTCTCAGACTTGACATCTCCACTAAAGCCAGTTGGAAGAGGTATATCTCAGGCATTGCAAAGAGTGCTTCCATGCGAGTTGGTTGTCTAATGGAGTACTGTTGTCACATTTGGGCCGGAGCTTCTGCCTGTCATTTATCTTTTAGATAGAGTGCAGAAGCGTATTGTTAATCTTGTTGGTGAAGAGTTGGGATCATCGTTACAACCTCTTTCTCACCGTAGGTTTGTAGCCAGCCTCTGTCTTTTCTACAGATATTTTCATGGAAAATGTGCCACCAGTGTGTCCAATCTGGTTCCTCCTATCAGGGTGTTTAAGCGTGAGTAGACCAGGCTTTCTGCACTCCATACACTCCATACAGATGTAGAACAAAGAGCTATTCCAGCAGCTTTTTTCTTCGTACTGCATCTCTTTGGAACTCCTTGCCTGGTGCATGTTTCCGTACATCCTACAATCTAGTTTTAAGAGGAATATCAATTCCTACCTTCACTCCCCCTGAGTTATTTTCATCTTTTATGTTTTCTTCTCGTAGCCCCTTACCTAGAGTGGCTTTTAGCCTTGTTTGGGGCGAACTTGCATTAAAAAAATCATAATAAAATTATAATGTTTTTATAAGGGTGAGCATTTCTTCATCGGGTCCCAAGGTGCGCTGTGGCTCGTTTCCATGCTGTCCTCTCCTTTTGTCAAGGCATTTCAATGCAAAGTGACCTCGTCCATGACAACTAAAACATATATCGTCTGGAGTTGCCAAACGCTTCCGCCGAGAACGGTATATCCTTGTATCCCGTTTTCTTTTCAGCGAAGTAGTCTCCGGCCTGGACTGTGGCTGTCCAGTGGACACTTGCTCTTCTACTAGCGTCTTCACAGTGTCACGGATCTGTTCATCCAAATCCAGCATCCTGCATTTCTTTCTTTGACGTTTGTTACCTGTCCTCAGAGCCTCTATCCTTTCGAAATGTTCTGTAGCCAACGCTGGCCTGATAAATTCCTCTAAAGCTGATGGATTGGCTCTTACGATACCCTCACGGATCGACTGGCTAGCAATCGCATCATCTCTCAAAACTCAGGGTATTCTAATGATGTCAGTTCACTGATCGCCTGACCCAGTTCCTGAATGGTCTCTTTCGCAGCTTGTCTGCGATCCTCAACTCCATTAAGAAGTTCTCCCCCTTCTGTCTGGGTCCAAAGGGAACATTCAGCAAGTCCAGCAACTCCCTATATGGTTTTCTTTTTCCATCCTCTCCTCGCCGCGAGAAATGCAGCCATCTACTCGTCGTCCCAAGCAATGGCGATTTTGCAGGATTCAAAGTGTTCCAGGTAGTCTTCCCTTTGAATCGTTCAGGTACAAATCCGGGTCGTCCCAACCCCCTTAATTTCTCTGCAAATTTTTTTTCCTACAGACCCCGCTTTTCTGAGCCTTCTAGGAACATCTTTGGAGGCTTTAGTGTCTTTTGCTTCTTTGTCACTATCCTCAGCAGTCCCTTCCTCCCTTCCGTTAGAGGTTTTGTATCCTCATCAACCCATGTCGACTGCGACTGTGGCGTCTATGTCATGTCCACTTCAATAATCCTGTATGAGGGGTACAAGGGCCTTCATCAGTACCTGGTGCCAGAGTACCAGGTAATGAGTAATAAGGCTCAAGGCGCCCAGAGACCACCCTGAGTTTATCTGGTGAGTGTCCTTCATCTATTAATCTACGTCCATCATCGGAATTTAGCCTCCCTTCCTGTCCTTTGGCTTCTAGTCTAGTTCGAGAACCTTAACTCTTAGGCTCAGCTCTTCATTCTGCTGGAATGAACGCTGTAATTCGTATTCTTTTCCTTGCATCTCCATTCGTAGGAAATGAAAATCTTCTTCAAAATCAGCACTATCATGGTTTGTAGCGGCGTTGATCACTTTTATGTCTGCCTTGTCCATGGCTACTGAGTTGTCCCTTTTTGAATTTGTTAGATTATTTTCTCCAGTAAAGTCGAGTGCATTTATCCCACTCCTGACACCATTTGTGACGGATTTACCAAATACCCCGGAATGATTATTCCCCGGTGGTCACCCAGTTGAGTTTGGTACTCCATTGAAAAGATCCAAGACTGGTGATTTAGGCCCATTGGGCGGAAATGTACCGCCAAATGCACACGACTCTCTCAAATCCGCGGCGGACAGACAGGACAGACCATGGACAGGACAAAAGTGTATAAGGAATTATGATGTAGCCTGTTTTAGGGAGCGTCTCAAACGTCCGAACGGTAGGAACGTTCTAATTGGATCGGTTGAGTGTTCCAGCGCGCGTACATGGAACGGTCCGTTAGACCGGCGGAACGTTCCATTGGAACGTTCAAAATGCTAACGCGCGTATTCACTCGTGTAGGAATGTTCCCGTAGTTTGGCACACTGTCGCGGTCCAGCAGAACGTTCTGGCGTTCCAATGGATTACGGGCGTGTGCCCACAGGAACGTTCATTAGCGCCTAGAACGTGCCCGACTTTTGAGACGCTCCCTTATTAATAAATGAATCACTACGTGAGAACCTCTGTGTGTTTGCCTATAAGTTAATTAACCTAGTACCCTCGTTCCCCAGCCTCTCGCTCAAACTGAATTACCTAGCGCTATTCTAATTTGATGCAGCCTTATACAGCGCCCTTGCACCAATTAGCTTCCCAGCTACATGGATCCTCCCTGCTTGTAGCCTCTAAGCTACAGAAGCTAATTCCTAGTGCCTCCCTTAGTTTCACACCGTGATCCCACGCCACCCCGTATTCCTGGCCATTTCTTTCAGTAGCCAACACTCGATTCCAGGTAGCACACACTTACTGCAACCTCCTGTCCTGGTCTGTATGGATTTCCTGAGGGGCGCCAAACCTCGTGCTGAACTGCTAAACGAAGACTCTGGTCACTGTTTTAGAGGTCTGGTCTGAGATCGGAAAGGCTTCGACTTGGTGAAGTAGTCTGCGAGCACGATGGTGCTGGTATTCCATGCTCAGGTCCTTGAAAATCTTCCGGAAAGGACGTCAATTGCGCTCCAACCATGAATTGCTGGAGCGGAGCCCTCAGTGGTCTGGGGCGGATTCTTAGACCCGCAATCGTGCCACTTGCGGCACCATTCTTCTGCCTGGCCCTATATCCTCCTCCAGTAGACCGGCGCTTGTCTCAGCCTAGCTATGCGAATCATAAAACAAATATCAAACAATATGCAATATCACTCAATCACTTTTGCGAATAAATAGTACAAACAATATTGCAGATCCCACAGTGATTTTGTTAACAAAAATTAAATGAAATGAATGGAAATATTCAATGAACGGAAATAAAAACTAATAAATTGTTTTTGTGTTGCTTATATCGCATGGTATTTACAGCGGTCATCAACAATTTCCAATCGTATGGCAACGCCAAGTTTGCACCACTTCAAGCATAGTCATAGATAGCAAGTTCATGAGAAAAATTGAACACAGACCAATAATTATTAAATAATTGTAGCAAAAAATCAGACATATGTAAATATAATATTGCTTGAATAAAATTCAGATTAAGTGCTGCATATGTTACCTTATAATGACGCTGGCTTTTCTTTCTCCTTTTTCTGGCAGGGTGTTCTTCAGTTTCTCTATAAATCAAACAAAAACGCAGTCAACTTTTTATCAGAATTGATAGCCATAACTACTATTGTGCTATTGAGCTTGCAATATATTTCAGTAGTTCACTTTATACAACTTTATTTCATTGGTGTCCACCAGGACAATTTAGTTTAACAAAAGGGCCATAGAAGGTTCAACTATGGACTATAAAGTGTTTACACAGCCAAATCAAAGGAATTTCAAAACAGCTTCTCAAGTTTCATGTTGTCTTTTGGCATTTTATTCAACAGCAAAATCCAATAATAATACGGCACTTGTTTTCAGGTTATTGCGTAACCGGAAATTTCCAGAAATCTCTCGGGAACGGGTCTCCCAATCTACCAGCAAGGGCGTCTGCCTGGATACAGGCGCCCTCTGCTGGCAGATCAGCCCAGACATTACACTGCCTCCTCCGAGGACTGTTATTTGCCCTCAAATAAGCAGTGTAACATCTGCACCTGGGTTGTACGGTGCAGACCAGCTCCCGAGAGGAATCCTGTCCCAAACACAAGGTGTAAACAAAGAGTCAGAAAGGAAATCCTGGGGGTGGCATACTCTTCGGTTCCTCCACCGGAACATCTGTTCCTTGAACTCCAGTGGGGCGTTATCTGGGTATGGTTTTGTGGCGACTGAGGTCTTAGGGCAATATGGGGGTCATGTCATCGGAGGAGTACCAGCACGCTCTGAATGGATGTTGGCCTCGGTTCCTCCAAAGTAGTCGGTTTGACTTCCCTCCCGGTTTGTCTTCTGCCACCACGAGACCGCTACTGCTGCGCATGGGGGAGGCACAACCACCATGGCGGTGACTTGGTGGGGGCCGCTCCGAGTGGCAGCTGACCCCCTGGTGGGAGGGACGGTCTTCTGGAAGGCCTGGCGACGGCCGGATAGGGCAGGGTCACCGGGTGGATTGATTTTGTTCAGTTTAACAGTTTAACAGCTATTAGGTAAAGCTTGTTACTTTGCATGGTGAAGAGGATAAGTAAGACTAATTGCGGTGACACCATGTGAAATTCTCTATTGAGTAGTAATTAGTTCTGAAAAGTTTTGATCAGTATGCTATGACCGTCCTCAGGAAAATCCATTCTCCTGAAGACGATCAGAGCATACAGCTATTGTATTATTGTTTATTGGTTATCATTTTGTAGTAAACACTCAGCGATGCGTCAACAGTAATGGGAATGAGTTCGACCTTTGTGACGAGGTTGGGTCGAGTCACATGTTTTCTGTATCTGAATTCAGTGCTTTCTATCCTTCAATGCAAACAATATCCGCTTCGTCACATCTGACCAATGACTGGCCGTTTGTTTGTATGTGTGTAACCCTATCTGTGCAGATTTCCTTAATTCCACTGTGCAGCCAACAGCGCGAATAAACATAAAAACGACAATCATCTGCGCCTATGAATAGAGAACATTACTAACCAAAGGATACTGGACTGCGGTGTTGAACTCACATGATTACATGAGCCACAGGCTTTAATAGTCTGCACCATAGTTGTTTTTTCCGTCAAGGGAGGAGTTTCAAGTGGAAACCATTCTGTCATCCCATTACCCTGTTCTTTTGGGTGTACAGTTCTACCAACACACCTATTTCAGTACTCAGTTGATCTTTTTGAATCGACATAAGAGAAGGTAGGTTTGTTGTGAATCGAAGTTTGGCCATTGTGGTATTTATATATTTTGGGGGGTATTGTGTTTGTAATTATTTTGTGTATTATAGCTGGTTATACAAGTGAAGTTTTGGACTGCAAATATTGCGGTTTAATCAAAACTGCACGCATTGGTGATTATTTTGGGTCTATGCCCAATATGATCACCAAAATTGACACCTCTGTTGTCATTTAAACACCACATTTTAGTCGGATAACCTGAACAAGTACAGACTGTTTTAACATCCCAACTATGGTATTGGCCCATCTATAGTTGGGCCTGTCCAAACCATAATGTTCCAGTTAGGGCTACAACACTACAATTGCTATAGTTCGATGGTATAGTTCGATGCTTACACTGTTGTGTCTTTTTCAAAATTTAAGAAATATCCAAGATCCATTCGCGTTACGATCCATTTTGTCTATATGCTATTTTATTTACGAACACAGACTTTAGGCAAGCCGGGTAGTTCCTTGTCATTTTACAAACTTCTCTTGTATTTGGTTAATTACACATTTCCGAGCTCAGTGAATTACAGACAAGTTTTGCTTCTGATAATTGTAATTTAACAAATTAATTAACAAGTTATTTAAAAACAAAATTAACAATGTGACCTGATGTGATAGAAATCGAACGTTTTCACCAATTGAAGGTGAATTAATTATAGAAGTAGTTAAATCAGTTTATATACGATGATGGCATTTAAAACAATTCGCATGGTCTATACTTGAAGGAAAATATTGCATCTGGGTTTAGCTACGCCAATGACCACGCCCTCAGCCTATACATTAGGCCTAAATACAGATATAACCCCGTCTCATAAAACACCCACTGTCTAATATTAGCCTCATGAAAGTAATCGGTTATTCAAGCGTATCGCTTGGTTGCCTTCTGGTCTGTGGCTCTGCAGTCAAACAAAAGGCTGCCTAATCCGATAAGTGACTACCAGTGCCTTACCAGTGTGGGGAACGGCCTCCAGCTGAGGCCTGTGTGCCCCTTCAGAATTTTATGGGAAAAGGTCCCCAGTTGAGGTGGTGGGATACAAAATGTTCAAGTAGTCTATTGCGCATCACTGCACACGTACACAAGATGAAGGCAGGGTGACCGGGAGTCCTGTATTCCAAGGGACCGTTCTGTTTGTTTGTTTGTTGGGGTGTTTTTAATTTTTGTTAATTTTTCTTTTGTTAATTTTTTTTTTTAGCAAATTGTCCCGTGTCTTGTTTGACACCTTCCCGGGACGACTCTTGTCCCGTATTTTAAGTAGGCCTATTTGGCTCTTTGATGACATGGACATATCTGAGTATTATCATTTTTCTACACAAAAACTAATCCATTGCAAGTTCAAGAGGCCGGTAGCGCGGTTCGCGGGATCGAGTGTGTTCACTCAAAAAGTTTATTGACCCCTGCAGACTTTCATAATCTTTTATCAGCACACATGCACATTCCCAAGTGTTCATTCTCAAGTATCAGTTCAAGAAGTGAACGATGTAGGCACAATTTGTGGATGGTTTGTGTTGTCAAAATACGCCTACCAGTGCAAATTGTGAAATCTATTGGTAGATGTACATGCAGCTTTTAATTCAGCTTTAATACTGAAGATGGCATTGAGTTCTAAATTGTTTTTTCTTTTTTGTTTTGCCACTTCCATTCGGACACACTCGGCTGGATGTTTGAATACAATTTTAATATTTGTTTTATTTACGTACAACATACAACCATAATAGTAAAATTTTAATGTAAAAGTTAAATTTTTAATAAAATGTAAATACTTTTCATTTGAAAATTAGGGAAGATTACTCTTTTCCTATAAAATGGTGAACAAGATGATGGAATAATTGTTCCTCAAACTTCCTTCCCCCATTGGTACACCAGTGCCGCACACTGAAACTAATACATAGAAAAGTCTCTTATATTTTGTATAAAACCTGGTCACCCTAGATAAAGGACCTGAGCTTATAATATTGAGAAATAAATGGAATGTTGTATAACGTCCGCAATAAACGTATTTCAAAAACACGCGCATCCAATTCAAGTTTCAACGCGTATGCACAAATAAAACGGAAACTTGAGAAGCAAAGCTCCTCCATCCATCGTCGTCAGTTCCACATGCACATGTGGTTGTCAAATCGTCCCTAATTTGCCATAGTGACCAATCCGACTTTTTTTTCAATTTTAAGTTTCCCCGCCCATTAGTACAGTCAGGAAGAGACCTACCATTGTATCTAATCCACATGCATGTATTCCTTATAATTTTGGAGATAGAGTATGCATTAAAATTACGAATGCTCTGACTGGCTATTTTTGTAATTTGGCAAAGTGACCAATACCGCATTGGTCACTATGCCAACTTAATTCGGGATTGGTCATCTCAAGACTAATGGTACACCAATTGGCGTATCTTTGATGAGACACAGTGTTAATCTTTATTGGGTTTTCTTCCATGTACTTATACACATCTCAACACTAAAAGTACACCAATTGGCGTACCTTAAGAATAACGGTACAGCAATTGGCGTACCTTAGAGGACACACAGTATTAATTTTCCTTGGGCTTTATTCTTCCATGTACTTTATTCATCTCAAGACTAAAGATTCACCAATTGGCGTACCTTAGAGTAGACAAAGTATTAATTTTTATTGGGCTTTATTCTTCCATGTACTTTAAACATCTCAAGACTAAAGATTCACCAATTGGCGTACCTTAAGAATAAAGGTACACCAATTGGCGTACCTTAAGACTAAAGATTCACCAATTGGCGTACCTTAGAGCAGACAAAGTATTAATTTGTATTGGGATTTCTTCCATGTACATATAAACATCTCAATAGTAATACTAACGGTACACCAAATAAATAAATTAGCGTTGAAATATGTTAATATTGTTTTTCGCTTGTATTTGTACCTTTAAATCTGTTTTCATATGAAATAAACAAGGTTATTTTGAATCGAAAACAAAATCGTGTTAAGGTATTTATTTTATTGAGTAAAACTGTATTTTCAGGGTTGCTTTAGGACTGTTTGCGTTATATCCGATGCAATTTTCAAAACTAACTGATTGATTTAGGTAAACTTATTTCTAGGAATATTTCTCCAAAAAACAACTTGAAAATTGATTTAGATTGCATTTACATAATTTACTGCTTCCACTGCTGAACCAATTTTAATTAAAATTCGTTTGAATTATTATTATAGGCAGGAAAATGTAAACTGAATAGTTTATTTTCAGGTTTTTAGAGTAATGAGAAATATGTTTATAGTTAAGCCCAGTTGAAGGATTTTCATTTTAAATTTGTTCACATTTGAGCTGTTGTTGATACAATTTTGTGCAAAAAAGTGAAAATGGTCAATTTCAATAATATGCAAATGTTTCTAATGATGTTATAAGTACAGCGGGCTGTTATTACAGCACTGTACACAGATGGATGGTTGTAACCTCAACCATTGACCAGAACCAGCAGCTCCTTGTCCGCTTTCCCAATCTTAGCTCGTCTGTTATCTTGTCCGACGCCAACCGAACAGTGGTCTAAAACCTTTGCTGTGCCATTGTAAAGAAGACGACTATCAGGATCAGGATCACGATGACGATGATATCAATTATCGGCTGCTTCACAGACCTCTAGAAAATAAACATGCTAAAACTGGGGATGGGTGCTAGAGACGGCAATAGTACTTTTGGGGAGTTGGAGAGCCACATGTCATTCTTCCAGTCAATTCTTGGTGACCGACTGGAGTACGAGCTGACCTTTAACGACCTTTAACGACTGCAGCTGCGTTAACCTACAGCCCCGGCAACCGATGATGCCAGTGCCAGTTACACCATTGACAACATCTCTCTCGAGTTTGAAATTGTGAGCCCGGCCCGAATGATTCGTAACCAGTGGTATGCTGTGCGGCTCGCCATCCGCATATATTGCGCCACCACAAGGTTACCCTCAACAAGAGTCAGACTCTGTGGAATATCAATCTTAATATCCCTGCGCGAAGCTTGAAGGGCATCCCCATGCTGTTCAAAGATGTCGGAACCACAACAGCTTCCTTTAACAGAGACACAGAAACATTCTACAACCCCAACATCCATAAAGTAGAGATCACGATTGAAGGGGTGCCAAACCACCTGTACGCCCAGGGTATGCGTGGATACCTGCAGTGGCATAATAATAATAATAATAAGAAGAAGAATACAGAAGATTTATAATGCGCACATATCCACCAAGAAGTGCTCAAGGCGCTTTACAGTAAACAAGAAATCATACAATAGCACAACAATACAATAACAAATGCAATATGATACTAAAAAAAAAACATGTTTAAAATATGCATAGTCCTTATAGGCAATACACATAAGATCAGTTTTTAAGCTTTTCTTGAAGGAGTAAACAGTTTGAGATTCACGAATGTACAGAGGCAAATCATTCCACAGGCGTGGAGCCACAAATTCAAAAGATCTGTCACCCCAAGAATGTTTAGACTTTTGTTCAGCCAGCAGAAATTTTGTACTGGAACGTAACTTGCGAGAGGGGTATAACATTTTAAAAAGTCAGATATATATATAATGGTGCACAATCATTCAACGATTTAAAAACGATAAGCAATATTTTATAAATAATACGATGTGATATTGGTTGCCAATGCAGATCTTTCAGGATGGAAGTGATATGACATGATTTTTTAGAGAGAGTCACAATACGTGCAGCAGTGTTTTGAATCTTTTGAAGTCGTCGTAGTCGATCCTGAGGAAGTCCATAAAGCAGTGAATTTGCCATATCAAGACGAAATGTTATGAAGGATGAGGTAAGGAAGCACTTTGCTTTCAACAAATCATTGGTCGCCAAGAATTGGCTGCACGGCAGTGGAATAGGTGGGATCTT
Organism: Zoroaster sp. YZ-2022; assembly: GCA_029582265.1. Classification (NCBI taxonomy): domain Eukaryota; kingdom Metazoa; phylum Echinodermata; class Asteroidea; order Forcipulatida; family Zoroasteridae; genus Zoroaster; species Zoroaster sp. YZ-2022. The sequence goes on along the minus strand of CM055817.1, from coordinate 21,583,112 downwards.
CTAATCATTCAGTACGCAGGGGCTGACATAACTTCCTAACTATTTATTCCAATCTGATGACAATTTCTCGTGTTCCCATATAACTTTGAACAGTCTATCTGAGTACTTTACAGTTGTTACTGTGTCTCCTCTAAGTAACTCCGCTGTAATAAATCTTTCCCGGTTTTCAAACATTTCACCCAAGTCCATTCATAAAATGTCTGAAATTAAACCCCTATTGTGCTAGTTCAGACAGAGTGGGACTTACAAATAGATGTTTCCTGTTTCATGGTGTGGTTTCGTCTATGTCTATAAATTGGGCGTAAACAGGGGAAAACATCCTCACATTCCTCACTTTTCTGTATCTGCGACTAAGAACAGTTTCCTATAATGTAAACACTAGGTCCCAAACATAACAAAAACATATCCTCACTTTCCTTTAACAAAATAAAGCGGAAATACACTTATAGCACAAACAAATAACCACAATAAATTAGCTAGCAGTTGCGTGGATGTGTTCGTACTCCCACTGCTAAATCTGGCTCTGAATAGACTTGACCAAGGCCGTTGTCGTATAGTGCGCATTTACCAATGTTACGGTACCCCTGTCTGATTCAAATTTTAGCCCGGTAAATAATACCAGGTTCCCTGGCTAGCAAATGGCACCAAGACAAATCTTTATTTAGGTCTTAAACAATCATTGTTTGGTGTTCCAATGAATGACTGTTGGCTGCTTTAACTGTAGCAGAGTCATCAGACCAATGTGATGTTTGACAAAAGAGCGGTCAAGTTAAATTTAAAACAAAATCTAAAGACTTTTCATTTGAAATTTAGGGAAGATTACTCTTTTCCTAAATGGTGAACAAGATGATGGAATAATTGTTCCTCAAACTTCCTTCCCCCATTGGTACACCAGTGCCGCACACTGAAACTAATGCACAGAAAAGTCTCTTATTTTTTGCAAAAAACCTGGTCACCCTAGATAAAGGACCTGAGCTTTTAATAATTAGAAATAAATGGAACGTCCGCAATAAACGTATTTCAAGAACACGTGCATCCAATTCAAGTTTCAACGCGTATGCACAAATAATACGAAAACTCGAGAAGCAAAGCTCCTCCATCCATCGTCGACAGTTCCACATGCACATGTGGTTGTCAAATCGTCCCTAATTTGCCATAGTGACCAATCCGCCTTTTTTTTCAATTTTAAGTTTCCCCGCCCATTAGTACATTCAGGAAGAGACCTACCATTGTATCTAATCCACATGCATGTATTCCTTATAGTTTTGGAGATAGAGCATGCATTGAAATTACGAATGCTCTAACTAGTAGGGTCATATCTTTTAAATCCGTGACCATTTTTTGCTACCTTTTTTTCTTGATGGATTTGACTTCAGGAACCATTTAAAAGGAAAATGAGCTCCTATGTACCTCTGAAATGTGATGGGAACTTCGGCTAGAGCGCAATATTCAAAACGGCCGCCGTCTGCTACTCAGCAGAAGTCATTCTTGATACTGAGGACACTGACAACTATGTACAAGCGGCATATGTTGCTCAAAGGACATCAGGGCTCATGTGTGTGAAACGCAAACATCAGCTAATCAGTGCCCGGTGTTTGTGCGATGAGGCAATGGCTACTTCCATCATACCACTACATGTTCTTACTGGGTGTGATCATAACTCTGAGTTCTATGGAGCAAGTAAGAAGCTCATCACAGATCGCGTGGAGAAGTCCAAAAAGGTAAGATCTGCTAGCAGTACGTGGTATACAGCTCCCAGTGACACAAGAGATCATCAGTAATTTGAAGCAATTTGTCACTAGATACGTCTATGGTGATTTAAAAAGCAAGACCCTGGGAGAATTCAGAGCTGCCAAGTGGAGAGCGCAGAAAAAAAGAGCACTATCCGACTTGTGCCTGACTTGGATAGTTTCCGTCCACACTTGGAGCGTGCAAACTATCTCGCATATGTGCAACAGCATTACCAGCTAAGAAGTCACCCCTCACCAATTGGCCATGGATGGCATCTTGAAAATGGCCTATGTCTTCCTGTCTGTTATACCAAGCCCCCAATTCCCCCATCCATATCCCTACCAACAAACCCGCAGACAGTGGACAACAGTGATGGCAGCAGCGAAAGTGATAAAAGCGAGTCTGAAAGCTGTAGTTCATACAGTGAATCAAGTGGTGATAGTGAAGCTTGGTATGTGAATCTTGGATTTAGAGGTAATGATGGTCCAAGAACTATAAAATAACAATTTTAATTGATTTGTTAGGCCAGAATTAGTGGAAAAATTACACCCTATTTGTTACTATTGTTCATCTGGTGCTAGAGCTATTACATTTCATAATTTTCAAGATGGCGACGGCGGCCATCTTGGATCTAGAGGTCAGGATGATCCCCAACTCTACAATTACCATTCCAATTCAATTCAATTCAATTCAATTCGACATTTATTCCATATTGACATCCTCACTGACAGTATATAAAATATAAAATTTTTCCATAGAAATTAACATATGAGTTTACAATGTGTATAATGCATATAATTTAGCTACAAAAATTAAAAGTAAGCATTAAAACATTATTTGATGTCAACATGTAGGAAAAAGGTGAAGCATAGCTTTTGTACCTTTCCCTAGGACAGGACAAGACTTTAAAAACAACAACATACGGACAAAGACAGGACAACACATTTTAAGAGTGAGACTCGGTACAATGTATGAAATGACTTAACAATCTATAAGTAATAATTTCTTAAACGTAGCTTTGGATAATCGATTTTTTCAAATTTTTGGCAAATGAAACAACAGTAGTACACTCTTTTAAACCAGTTTTCAGTTCGTTCCAGTAAATGACACCACGTTGGAATGGACTGTTTTAAAAAAAGGAAGTTCTATTATGTCTCACAAATATATTACCTTTAGACGAACTACGTGTTCCGTATGAGTAAACAGAAGAATTAAACGAGAATAAGTGATTACAATTTTGTGGGAGTAAGTTGTGAACATACTTGTACATAAATACTCCCAGTCGGTGGTGATAAAGATCATTCAGTTTCAGAATATTAAGTTTGGCAAATATAGGAGTGGTATGATCAAGATAACCTGCATTATTTACAATACGAACAGCTTTCTTCTGTAATTTAAAAAGTTTGTTGATACCATATATAGCTGATGAATTTGTAATGCCAGAACTAGTGGAAAATAACATCTCGTTTGTCTGTCTAGGTCATCTGGTGCCAGAGCTATTACAAGTTATGTTTTTCAAGATGGCGTCGGCGGCCATTTTGAATATTGCGCTCTAGCCAAAGATATGACCCTACTAAACTGGCTATTTTTGTAATTTGGCAAAGTGACCAATACCGCATTGGTCAGTATGCCAACTTAATTCGGGATTGGTCACTATGGCAAATTAGGGACGAAATGTCGTCATCATAAGTACAGTGGGCTGTTATTACAGCACTTTACACAGATGGATGGTTGCAACCTCAACCATTGACCAGAACCAGCAGCTCCTTGTCCGCTTTCCCAATCTTAGCTCGTCTCTTATCTTGTCCGACGCCAACCGAACAGTGGTCCAAAACCTTGGCTGGGCCATTGTAAAGAAGACGACTATCAGGATCAGGATCACGATGATAGCGATATTATCGGCTGCTTCACCGACCTCTGGAAAACAAAGCAGGTGTGACAGAGCAAGGGCATTGATGGGTTGACAGCCAACATGCTAAAACTGGGGGTGGGCGCTACCCTAGTGCGGGACAAAGCCATTGTAAATACCTGTGGCAATCGGTTCAGTGTGCCGCTGGACTTTTGGGGAGTTGGAGAGCCACATGTCATTCTTCCAGTCAATTCTTGGTGACCGACTGGAGTACGAGCTGATCTTTAACGACCTTTAACGACTACAGCTGTGTTAACCTACAGCTCCGGCAACCAATGATGCTAGTGCCAGTTACACTATTGACAACATCTCTCTCGAGTTTGAAATTGTGAGCGAGCCGAACCCGGCCCGAATGATTCGCAACCAGTATGCTGCGCGGCTCGCCATCCGCATTATATTGCGCCACCACAAGGTTACCGGTACCCTCGACAAGAGTCAGACTCTGTGGAATATCAGTCTTAATGTCCCTGCGCGAAGCTTGAAGGGCATTCTCATACTGTTTGAAGATGTCGGAACCACAGCTGTTTCCTAATAACAGAGACACAGAAACATTCTACAACTTCGCAGTTGCAGTTCAATCAATGTTTTCAAGAACAATTTAAAGACTCATTTATTTAAGACTGCTTATTGTGCTTGATTTTTGAATATGTATGTAATGTAATACATGTATGTAATGTTTTGCTTGATTTTTGTTTTACATACATATATCTTTAGTTAATATGTGTATATCCGTGTATATGTATATGGTATGTGTATGTGCATGTATGTATGTATGCACATGTAGGCCTATACATGTACATGTATATATATATGTGTGTGTGTATGTGTGTACTTTCTTTAATGTTCATACTTTTGCTGTGTTAATTGTTGCGCCTCGGAATAGGCATGCCTAGATAGACGGCGCATTATAAATGCATTATTATTATTATTATTATAACCCCAATATCCATAAAGTAGCGATCACGATTGAATGGGTGCCAAACCACATGTACGCCCAGGGTATGCGTGCTTACCAGCAGTGGGATGAGGTAAGGAAGCACTTTGCTTTCAACAAATCATTGGTCGCCAAGAATTGGCTGCACGGCAGTGGAATAGGTCGGATCTTCTAATCATTCAGTACCCACGGGCTGACAGAACCTCCTAACTATTTTATTCCAATCTGATGACAATTTCTCGTGTTCCCATATAACTTTGAACATTCTATCAGAATACTTTACAGTGGTTACTGTGTCTCCTCTAAGTAACTCCGCTGTAATAAATCTTTCCCGGTTTTCAAACATTTTACCTGAGTCCATTCATAAAATGTCTGAAATTAAACCCCCATTGTGCTAGTTCAGACATAGTGGGACTTACAAAAAGATGTTTCCTGTTTCATGGTGTTGTTTCGTCTATGTCTATAAATTGGGCCTAAACAGGGGAAAAACATCCACACATTCCTCAATTTTCTGGATCTGCGACTGAGAACAGTTTCCTATAATGTAAACACTAGGGCCCAAACATAACAAAAACATATCCTCACTTTCCTTTAACTAAAGAACGGGGAAATACACTTATAGCACAAACAAATAACCATAATAATTTAGCTAGCAGTCGCATGGATGTGTTCGTACTCCCACTGCTACATCTGGCTCTGAATAGACTTGACCAAGGCCGTTGTCGTATAGTGCGAACTTACCAAGGTTACGGTACCCCTGTCTGATTCATTTGTTCGCCCTGTAAACAATACCGGGTTCCCTGGCTAGCAAATGGCACCCGGCGAAATCTGCATTTAGACCTTAAACAACCATTGATTAGTGTTCTGATGAATAACTAATTGCTGATTTAACTGCATTGGAGATCTATCATGATTACCGTATTTGTCTACTATTTAGCTTTAACAAGATCTACTAGGGTCCAATTTTCAGGAGGCACTAGGGGGTGCACCACTTTTTTCTAGGGGGCCTGTCAATATTTGAACATTTTGTATCCTTAGCCTCAAATGGGGACCTATTTTTTTTCAAAATCCTGAATGGGGGCACCCGGGGGCACAGACCTCAGCGGGGGGGGGGGGTGTACAGACCTCGGCAGGGAGAATGTGTCCCTCTTCCACCATAGTTACGCCACTGAGATCTACAGTTAGTGGTTCTTCTTGAGCAGGTGGTTTGTGCAATTGTATCTGTTCTCTCAATACAGTTTGTTGTACTGTTTGTGAATATACAGGATTGGGAATCGAGTTTACTAAAGAATGCAACCAATATTAATAAAACCATTACTTCATTTAAAAAAAATACACAAAAGTACAAAATAATATTAACATAGAGAATTCAAACATCAATAAGAAAACGTTAATACTATCAGGCTGGTTGCATTATGATTTATAAGACCTGGAGAGGGGTACATCGCCTATTGGGGGCGCTATACCAATTGTTGGGAATTTTGAAGATATACTTACGCATCAAAGAGGAATATACCAGAATTAAACAGATGTGGCTTCAAGTATAACACTAGACTATTCAGTAACCGTGACACAGGGTATAATCGACTATGGTTCCATAAGAATCAATAACAAATCAAGTGAGTGTGACTTTAGTAACATTGCATAAAGGAATTCCTATTCACGTTATTTGTGTTATGTGCTTATCGTTACAGTGGCCACCTGTCAGAGATGTATGCGTCAACGTTGCTTTGCACGTACATAGCCTGTACGTGTTTTTATTTGATTGAAGGACAATTTGATGAAGCTGGTGGTAAGTCTTTTAAACATTTAGTCTTAAAGGGACAATATCGTCACGACGATCAGCAGGTCATGGAATCGGAGTGCGAGCTTTAGATTAACTCAGTAGCTGAAAATACCACCCCACATTGATAAGGTCATTATTAGGTGTTTGGGTTGTTGCCCAAACACCTCTTGATATTGTTCGGGTTTTTTAGGTGTTTGGGTTGGTGCCCAAACACCTCTTGATATTGTTCGTTCTTTCTTCTTCTTCTTCTTCTTCTTCTTAATAAGAATTATCCAGAGACAAAAACATAGTTGCAGACTTCACAGAACCTTAAAACTTCACACATAGTTAGACCTTAACATGTAGTTTTATGTCAAATTGTGAGGTCATAGTGAGATCATCAGATATCGAATTACACTAAATCAAAGTTTAATATTTTCAAAAAATCATATCTCATGAACCACAAAAGATATTTTCACAGTCATTGCACCATGTTACAGATCTGTAATTATGTAATTTTTCGTACACAGACGTGACTCCAATCCTGATCTCCTCCTTCCGGTCGAAACCGGAAGTTGAAAAATTCTAAACATTTCAAAAAATCATATCTCATGAACCACAGAAATTGTTTTCACAATCTTTGCATCATCTTAAAGACCTTGAACTATGTCACATTTCTTACACAGACATGACCCCAATTTGACCTCTCCTTCCGGTCGAAAACAGAAGTTTAAACGAACAACTATTCAGAAGCACAGCCATACTGACGTTCTCTTACACACAGACATATCGGCCTATAGTGTGTGTATATATGCATTATCTAATTAGAATAGAATAGTTCGAGTTTACGAAGACCGCGCAGGTCATGACCTGCCATGCATGCGCTATGCCTATGCACGCGCACAGTACCATGCAGCAGCAAAAACAATGGCTTCCCTGAGTGTCGGGCCCGTCTGCAGAAAATGCGTCGCAGAAAATGTACTATTAATAATAATTTGTCTAGCATGGAATCCAAATTGTTATCATTTTTGGAAATGAGTTGGACAAAGTTTCTTTCATGTGCAAGTGGATGGAAGCAATAGACGGTATGGTTGAGTGTGATATTGCCAATGTCCATGTCTAACCATAGAGAAAGGACACCGAGCAAGGAATGGTCTAACGTTAGGGCTGTTGGAGCTAACGTACATAACAACGTCGCTGGTAATGAACAATCACAGAATCTCTGTTACAGCTAACGTTACAGGTAATGTAGGAATTAATTTTAAAAGAATTTGAAAAAAATCTGGACCTAATGAGACTACATATTTTTTGTAAAATAGTTGGACTTAGGCCTATATCAACATATATGAAAAATATCCTTGACAATTTAACTTATGTCGTCAGACTTTTAATATCTCATTGTGGTCTGTCCCTCAGTATTGTGTCTGTTGTTATTGACATTATTATACTTTTTTTGTGACAATTTCAAAAAAAGATCATTCCTGGTGATTATTTTCAATAGTTACCATGTTAATACCTTGACCAACAAAATAACATTGACCAACAAAATAAACTATAACCCTAACCACCCCAAATCCATCAAAATCCTGAAAGGGGCACATTTTTGAGGAAAAAAATCAGCACTGTTGAAAAATGGGATCTTTATAATGGAGTTTATCAGATACTTAAAAGTTAAAAGTAATACTAGTTGCACAAACATAACTTTGTACATGAGCCAAGAATATTCAACCTTTGGCGGTGTAAATAAGCATGGAAATGAACTTCAAGCTGAACTAAAGTTTTGGGTTATTTTTTCATAGTGTATACAATGAAGATGGCTGCTGACCCAATTATTTATTATTTTACATGTATGGATGAATAGCTGACATTCCTAAAATTAATTACCATTTGATTTACAGATTTATGGGTACCACTCTGAGTGGTACAAATGCTTCCATGCCATTTGCAGGGAGAGGAAGACATGAGAAGAAACAGAAACATCAAGGTAGGCAAATATTGAAAAATTCGGTTAGAATGTTGTATCGAACCGCCACTTTTTCTCATTCAATATAACCAATAAAGTAATCTTACCTACCTTCATGTAGTAAGGTGGAGAACATATGGATGATGATGGACATATACTTCAAATTATTCCAGGATATTTATTTCATGAAAAATAATCCATTTTGGTATACGATGAATTCCTCAGTCATGTCAGTCTGATGTTGTAAACTCCACAATTAGTGACCAACACAGTCATTGTACATGCGCAGTGGCAACTATAATATGATCGTTCTATTTTCTGAAGGGGAGGATTTTTTAGAAGGGAAATAAAGTCCGAAAACCATCATAAAAGTGGATTTTAAGATAGTTTTCGCTTTCTGTACCACCAAAATCGATAGAATAATTTTTAACTGGTTAGTGGTTGCAAATTTCAAAAACCTTAAAAAGTGGCGGTCGGATATGACATTCTTTCCAAAAATTCAATCAAGTTTCAAGTATTCAGTAAGCTTGGGCAATAACGATTTTTTTTATCCACGATATATCGGCAAACATATATTGCAATTTTCAATAATATCGCAATTCTTTTTTTGCATTCATGCATGATTGCTTTAGAGCCAATAACCACAGGTGTGTGTACCCCTCTACAAGTGTCACAATAAATTTCTAATTTATTTGCAGAGCGTGTATGTACTTCTGAAGTAGTTTGCTTTTGTTTCTCATTTCTAAAAGCTCAAAAGACTAATGATTTTATTTCCATGGAATTTCTGACTTGACTCACAATGTCAATTTATATTTTATTGTGATATATTTGTATTCGCGATATGCCGATAACTTAAATAGGTTCTCGATATTGTAATCGAATAAAAAAGTTATCGCAAAAAAAAGTTATCGCAATATTCGATATCATGTTTATTGCCCAAGCTTAGTATCCAGTAAAATTGTTTCTAGTTATATGTTGCTTTTTCGTTTCTTTCTATCTGTTTACCTTGTCTTGTGTGTTTACTTTTGTTAATTTTCACTCTCTTTTTGTCTACAATGCCCATTCCCCTTACTCACTTATTCCTCTATTTCTATTAAATATTTATCATTCTTTCTTCATACATATTCAGGTCAATATGAGGTTGAGTGGTAAGAATGCAGCACTGAACCCCAGAGAAGAAAACCGTGGTCTTCATCAGAGTTACTCCCTGACAAACCGCGAAAAATTGTATTCACAGTGCCAAACCTTGATTGCATGCCGACTGTTTGAAGCAGCCCAATGGAAAGATGAGAGGTTACTTTTGCAAATCGAAGATAAAGATCTTGTGGGTTTAGAAGTTTGCTATCATTGTCTTTGCTATAATGAGTATGTACCCAATTCTTGACAAGGCCAGATCCATCAGACGAAATACCTATTTGGTACAATGATGCATAAATAAAATTATGTGAAGAAGTCATCCAGAAGAAAATAATAAAAACAATGAAATACTTTTCACAAAGTCATTATATCGTAAGTTCATCAAGTGCGTACAAGAAGTGGAGGGAGTTGACTGCAGTAAGTACAGGTCCCACAATCTGAAAACACGTCTGAAAAGTACATTTCTACGCTGGAAATTCATAGATCATTTACTAAGAATACAATTGACATGGTGTACAGCCAATCTCTCACTGCAAAAGAACTGGTAGAGACTGCAGTTGGCTCAGATACATTATGTACTGATACTGATATACACTCACTGACCATAAGTATTGCAACACACACCAAAGTTCAGTTTGGAGAACTGTGTTACAATAATTTATTTTATTTTATTTACACTACTTAAGACTCTCTTGAAAGTGCCTATGTTTTGAAGTCAATGTTCTTTTTACTGTTCTTGCTCGGAAATTATGTAATACACAATTGATGAAATCAGACGAAATGATCATCTCAACTGTTACTGTAAAGTGCTATTTTGAGCATGTTGCAATACTTTTGGCCAGTGAGTGTAGACAGCAGTAAAGGTGCTGGAGAAGGAGAGATTTTCACATGAAAGTGCCTATCTTCACACACTTTTCAATGCATCAGCTGTACTATATAATACACTTATAATGAACAAAATCACATGGCATTACAGCTACCCTGGCCATCAACTTCAGATGACTTATCCTTGCAGACTGCTTAACAAATGAGCCAGTAATTTTCAATCACCCGCTTTGTTCATCTTACACTAGGACACTCATTCCATGACCCGTTGAAAGTCTACTCTGATTGAGATAATGTTGCTCCTTTAACCATTAACTTTAATTAAAACATTCTGTTGACTTTCTTTTCATGCACCAGTAAAAGTTTTTTTTAAGTGCCAAAGATTTAACAATACCAGCCAAATCCAATTAATGTTAGGGACTACAGGTTCACTTATTTTGTATTTTGTACTTCAGAAAAAAGTATTCTTTCATTGCAAATTAGACCCAGAAGTTTGGATACCTTTATCCTGTATGAAATGGATTACTATTGATGGGTGCAAAATGGATGGAAAAGGAGTATCATGACCATGACAAAATAAAGCAGAAGTGTCATTCAAAAGATAATGTTGTTTCGCATTTCCTTTATTTAAATATCTTATTAATTTTATGTATTAACGAAGAATGTATTTAATCAATTTAAATATTTACACAAAACGTTGACAATTAATAACCAATAATTTACTTTTTAAAGATGAGAAAAGATTCACAAATTGGTCTTTGATGTAGGTAGGGTTAGATCCAGGGTTGCCTAAAGAGGGTGGAGCTCAAGGTAAGGAGATGGGGGATGGGAAATGAAACCCCAAAATATTGAAATGTATGGACAAGTTAGAAGTTTTTCACATGATCAATTAAATTGGAATACTACACCACGACACCATAGATCCTACCCTGGGAGTAATGGGTAGAGGACGTTCAGGGAGCAGTCGGGTTCAGACCTTTTATTCAAGGCAAGATTTTTTTAAACTGGTTCATTTCTTTACAATGACATCAAATATTTCCCAAATATGGAATCCCCTTTCCAAACTTCCCTACCTCACTGGACCGATTTGACAGATTAGGGTAGGGGAAACATAAAAAACATAGCCCATGTGAACTATTCAATTATACAAAATCCCCATAAAATGTACAGTTTTTAAGAATGACCGAAAGAGGGCGCTATTTTCATGTAATAGTTCAAATGCAAATATCGCCAAACTGGCAAGTTTTGTGAGTGTGGATTTATATAATTAGAATTTACATGTAATTATCTATTAAACTGTTTCTACGCTCATGCATGATATGCGTCACGAAACTCAATTTCTGAATGCATTTTCATTGCACGCTCCATGGTCTAGTAGTCTGAAGTCAAGTCACATGCTGAACTTAACTCCATAGCCGTAGTCTCTTGTCAAGTCGCACTTGGCACCACGGATGCAAGTTTTATCATGAAACTTTTCTGAAGAGGAAACCATATTTACCAAGTTCAGACTTAATTAATGTACTTTTAAACAACTTTAGGTGATGACGTCATAACATGATGAACAACCAAACACCTTGAGAACGAGCATTCTACTCACTAGACTAACATGCTCGTGCAAGTTTTTGGTGAATTAACTATTGAAGAACCTTTCAACCTTTGTAACATTAGATTTTTATGGGAATTTGTAAGTGAATGAGGAATTGTACTGCAGAAAAAATAGCTGCCTGGCTTGGCTCGTTCCTGCAATGTCTCCCCATTTTAGCTGTAATAATGGGCGTTCTATTAAGGATTAGATTTCTTAAATGTTGTTTATCATAACTGGGAGAAAGACAATAATCTGATAATAAAAAGCTCTTTAATTCATAGTACACTTAAAATATGCTCTTTATTTCTGTTAAATACAAACTTATACAATGTTAACATTTTGGATTTATTTTGCATTTTTAAACAACTTTAGGTGATGACACCATAACATGAATCCCCAAACACCTTGAGTTTGTTTTTTACAAACTCTATACCTCTAGTTCTTCTTCTTCTTCTTCTTCTTCTTCTTCTTCTTCTTCTTCTTCTCAATAAGAATTATCCAGAGACAAAAACATAGTTGCAGAGTTCACAGAACCTTAAAACTTCACACATAGTTAGACCTTAACATGTAGTTTTATATCAAATTGTGACGTCATAGTGAGATCATCAGATATCGAATTACACTAAATCAAATTTTAATATTTTCAAAAAATCATATCTCATGAACCACAAAAGATATTTTCACAGTCTTGCAACACACACCAAAGTTCAGTTTGGAGAACTGTGTTACAATAATTTATTTTATTTTATTTACACTACTTAAGACTTCTCGAAAGTGCCTGTGTTTTGAAGTCAATGTTCTTTTTTACTGTTCTTGCTCGGAAATTATGTAATACATGATCGATGAAATCAGATTAAATGATCATCTCACCTGTTACTGTAAAGTCCTATTTTAAGCATGTTGCAATACTTTTGGCCAGTAAGTGTAGACAGCAGTGAAGGTGCTGGAGAAGCAGAGAGATTTTCACATGAAAGTGCCTATCTTCACACACTCTTCAATGCATCAGCTGTACTATATAATACACTTATAATGAAGAAATCACATGGCATTACAGCTGCCCTGGCCATCAACTTCAGGTGACATATCCTTGCAGACTGCTAAACAAATGAGCCAGTAGTTTTCAATTGCCTGCTTTGTTCATCTTACACTAGGACACTCATTCCATGACCCATTGAAAGTCTACTCTGATTGAGATGATATTGCCCCTTTAACCATTATCTTAATTGAACAATTCTGTTGACTTTCTTTTCATGCACCAGTAAAAGTTTTTTTTTTTAAGTGTGCTAAAGGTTCAACAATACTAGCCAAAACCAATTAATGCCAGGGACTACAGGTTCACTTGTTGGAATATTTAGTCCTTCAGAAAAAAAAATTCTTTTCATTGCAAATTAGACCTTGAAGTTTGGATAACCTTTATCCTGTATGAAATGGATTATTATTGATGGGTGCAAAAATGGATGGAAAAGGAGTATCATGACCATGACAAAATAAAGCAGAAGTGTCATACAAAAGATAAATTTGTTTTGCATTTCCTTTATTTAAATAACTTATTAATTGTGTGTATTAACGAAGAATGTGTTTTATCAATTTAAATATTTACACAAAACGTTGACAATTAATAACCAATACTGAACTTTTTAAAGATGATAAAACATTTACAAATTGGTCTTTGATGTAGGCAGGGTTAGATCCAGGGTTGCCAAAAGAGGGGGGGGGCTCAAGGCAAGGAGATGGGGATGGGGAAACGAAACCCAAAACATTGAAATGTATGGTCAATTTAGAATGTTTTCACATGATCAATTAAATTGGAATACTACCCCACGACACCATGGATCATACCCTGGGAGTAAGGGGTAGATGACTGGGGGATCAGACGTTCAGGGAGCAGTCGGGTTCAGACCTTTTATTCAAGGCAATTTTTTTTTTAAACTGGTTCATTTTTTTACAATGACAAATATTCCCCAAATATGGAATCCCCTTTCCAAACTCTTCCAAACATAAAAACATAGCCCATGGGAACTATTCAAATTATACAAAATTGAAATGTACATTAAAATGTACAGTTTTCTAAAAATGGCCGAAAGAGGGCGCTATTTTCATGTCATTCAAATGCAAATATCTGCCAAACGGGCAAGTTTCGTGATTGTGGATTTATATATTAGCAATTTGCATGTAATGATCTACTGTTTCCACGCTCATGCCTGATATGTGTCACAAAACTCAATTTCTGAACACATTTTCATTGCACACCCCGTGGTCTAGTAGTCTGAAGTCAAGTCACACGCTGAACTTAACTCCCGTAGCCATAGTCTCTTGTCAAGACGCACTTGGCACCACGGATGCGAGTTTTGTCATGAAACCTTTCTGAAGAGAAAACCATATTTACCAAGTTGAGACTTAATTCGCCGTTGGAGGAATTAAAAATTATATGGGATGACTGAACCGGAAGTTAATATATTCAGCACATTATATGTTATTTTCATTATATATCATAAAAACACATATCTCCTGAAGTAACTCTTGTTTTTTTAGGCGTTTGACCGACAGCCATAGCCAATAGACTAAATTAATGTATTTGTAAACAACTTTAGGTGATGACGCCATAACATGATGAACCCCCAAACACCTTGAGTTTGTTTTTTACAAACTCTATACATCTAGTTACTTTTACTTCTGCATAAAATGAGCGAGCAATTTTCAGTCACTGTGCTTATCTTAAACTAGGACACCGATTCCATGCCCTGTTGAAATTCTGCTCTGATCATGACGACACTGTCCTTTTAAATAGTATTCACCTTTTGTCAATTGTCTGTAAATGCATCCATACTTGA